>QXEO01000231.1:1587292-2187292 GCA_007115705.1 Dactylis glomerata | reverse complement strand
AGTGTATGACCTGCCTGATTGTTTACGAATCATCCTTATGTTTTCTAGTTCGTACATTGCAAAAAGATATCATGACCATTGGTTTTTATGGACTATCCATATACTTAACAAAAAAAATTGGGTCCATCTAGTATAGTCATTGATACAAGTAATTAGGTTTTCATTGTTTTATTCGGGAAAAAATCTACTAGTGGAATGAATCCACCTAGGGATTGGTATTACATGTTCTATTGGGGAGCTAATCTATTAGCAGAATGAATCAAACTAGGGATTGTGACAAGTGATTACCCTTGGGTGAACCCCTTCTCTTGTTTTGATAACATGAAAGATAAAGGATTTGTAATTATGTAGTGTCAATTAAATTGTAAACTTTAGAGTACAAAATGGTGTTTATAATGTTTAAGAAAATTGTAGAAATATATACATTTAGAATCGACTAAATGGCTTTGTTCTTAGGCAATTGTAGAGCTTAAGCATGCTCGGGCACATGGGCTTGCCCAGAATCTTCATTGAAGCGTAGCAGTAAGAGATGAAGTAATTAGTAGAATTATCTGGGCAAATAATAATCGTCCAACACAACTTCCAATTTTGCCTAGGCTCTTTGCCCGAACTGGCTTCTCCAACATATTTACTCTAGATATCCAACATATGGACAAGGTGAGTAGACCCTTGAGATAAATTTTGCATGTTTGAGCTCATGGAGATAAATGATATTTTTTGCGAGATGGAGAAAAATGATGTTAAATTGAATTAATTTATATATTTTAGTATTCAATACTCTTAGAAATCAAGAAGTATATTTCACCTACCAACTTGTCAATATGAAAGAAAGGCAAAAGGAAAGACACTAACATGAATTGGTTCAATGCTCAATTTTTAGCCATTGTTTTGTAGCACTTTGCTCTTTGCCTCATATTCTTACTCCGACTTTGTCCGGATATGTTGTTACAATCTTTGTTTGACAAAATGTTCGGACCATCCAGGGCCATGCATCAATGCAATAGTGGCACCATTGACTCACATGCGGCGGATGCCCGCCTGTTTCTCCCCATTGATGGCTCTCCATCGATCCACCCCTGCAAGAATAGGCTTCAACTCGACGCCATCTGGTGGTTATAGTTTGAGATGGTGTGTGTTTTGATCAGGATAATCCCTAAAATACACATTTGATCCCACAGACAACCAGTCTCGAGATCTAGACCACCAATCTGATCCAATTTTGCGAATAGGTGCCATAAGAATAATAAAGATAGTTGTAGGTGCATACACTTTAGAAATAGTAGGAGAAAACACATTTGTAAGTTCTGCAAAACCTTAAAGTACTTACGAAGAAACTAATGAGTTGGAACTTGTCCATGTAAAATTCTGTCAAATAATATGGGAATTTGCTATGTTTTCTAAAGTTCCAACTGAATGCATAGGGAGAGGATGTGGATGTACTATATATTAGGTGCAGCCGACGAGGTCCATGGGCCGATCCCATCGACGCGATTGGAGTAGTTAGCATAAAACCATGACTTTTCAGCTTCAATTTTGAAAAATCACGACTTTACGTTTTAATCACAAAAAACCGTGATAATTTTCTTTTGACTTCTTGCAATTTGCATTAAACTCAAATTAATCGCGATTGACATGAATCTGGCTAGTGGGGCCCACTTGGAAGGCTAATGTAGCAAAGAAAGTAATGGAATCGCTGATGTGGACATAGAGCCCATTTGTCAGCTCAATTAAAAATCCTATAGAAAACAAAAAAATGTGATTGAAAATATCAATTTTTTTAAAAAACTAGGTAAATATAATACTCCATCCGATCCATATGGCCATATTACCTTTCACAAATACGAACGTATCCACACACATTTACTAGTGGGAGTATAGTGCTAGATATATCCTTATTTGCGAAAGGTAATATGGGTTAGAGAGACTATTGATATTTTTCTTCAAAATTCCTGAGTTCACGACATTTAGAGACATATCATCGCACTCCTGGGATGAGCCATCTTCTTAAAAAAACTACTCCCTCCAATCATAAAAGATTGTCGAATGATTTAGTATAACTTATTAGAAATTTGTACTATATTATCGACAACCTTTTCTGACCAGAGGTAGTATTTGTTAGCCAATCTCAGAACTAGGGGCCTCGGTCAATTTCTCTGGTGGGACCGAGCAATATCTCAATCAATTCAAAAATGTCATGACATCAAATTTCTAGAGTATATGTTTGTCCTCTACCCGTGTTTTTCAATCGAATCAATTCCTATCGAAGTTTCTCAACTTTCCCCGGACAACGTCAACCGCGAAATTTCCTTCCAAGATACTTACACACTTGCGTGCCTCAACGTCTGCTACTGCTACGTCAGTTCTTCCCGGTTAAGTAACATTACATTACATTAGATTACCATGATCGCCCCCTAATCAGAGCGCGGATCCGACTGCGCACGAGATAGAGACAGAGAACCTCAATTATCACTCATCCCCTCGAACCTCAATCAGTCATGTCCGGTGCGCAATCATCAGGCCGACGTGGCAGCACGGCGCGCGGTCGGCTTCCCCTCGAGCCAACTGGCGGTGGCGGAGCAACAAAGAAAGAAGAAAGAATTCCCCCTCCGCCGCGCGCGGGCCCCGGCCCGCCGGAGCCACCGCAACAAAACCCCAAACCCGACACGAGAAAACTACAAACTGGCGGCGCCCATACATACATCTCCCTCCACCTCGAGCCGCTGCTTGTTCAGCTCAGCTAGCTCCCTCCCTCTACCAGACAAGACAATCGCTCTCTATCGCAGCCACCCCGCCCACCAGCTGCAGCGCCCCCGGCCGAGGACGGGGCTAGGCCAATCCAAAAAGGCAGCTAGCGCATCTTCCCTTCCTCCATCCCGTCTCCTGTTCCACGCCACGCAGGCAGCCATGAGCTGCTCGTCGTCATCACCGCGGGAAGCCGACGTCGACAGGAGGAGCCATGGAGGCCGTGGAAAGAAGCAGGCGGAGGCGGAGGCGGAGGAGGTCCCGGCGCTGGACATGCTCGACGACTTCTGGTTCTTCAGCAACTCCCTAGGCGGCGGCGGCGGCGGTGGCAGGGACGACGGCGCCAAAGGAACAAGGAGGCCGCCGCTGCTGCCCAAGTCGCCGTCCACGTCGTCGGCCGGGCGGACGGCCAAGGGGCAGCAGCACGACGGATCCGACGACCAGCTGCGGCAGGGGAATACCAAGTCCCGGTTCCACGACGCGTCCGGGGCCCGGAGGCTCCTCAGGACGCCGTCGCTCCCGTCGCCTCGCATCGGGTTGGAGCCACCGTCCCAGGACGAGGAGGAAGATAGAACCGGTGCCGATCAGGCGCCGGCCGAGGCAGAGGACGACGACATGAACTGGAGCAAGATTTACGAGGGAGTCCTGCGCACCAGGATCGCGGAAGATGAAGGCCGCGGGATGCTGCACCGGGCGCCGTCCACGCCGGTCCCGTCGTCCGCCACCATGGGCTTCGACGGCCGAGGCCGCGGCGAGGAGACGGTCACCAGGTCCACGCCCAGCCTGCCCAGGCTCACGCACGCGCACAGCACGCTCGAGCGGCACTGCCGATCGAACACGCCCACCAAGGTACGTCCCCTACGTGCGCGCCAATGCATCATAGGCAACCCCTGCATCGCCAGAGCAACCGATCTTGGATTGGATGATCGAAGGATTGCTCTGACATCTGGAGCTGACGCGCTGGTTCTTTTGATTGCAGCCTGACCGGACGCCGAGGATGGCAGGCAGCGGCATCAGCAGAGCGGAGCGGGGCCAGCAGCCGCGGCGCGACCTCCGATCGTTCGGCGCGAACCAGCATCCCGCCATCGCCCGGACCAAGAGCGAGTTCCTGGACAAGAAATGGAAGAGCTCGAGCGCGCTGGAGTCGATCGAGGTGCAGGGGTTCAAGGACCTGGGCTTCGTGTTCGACCAGGAGGAGCTGCGGGAGAGCCTGGCGGACGTGCTCCCGGGCCTCCGCGACTGCGGCAAGAGCAAGAGCTCCTCTGTCTCCGGCTCCGGCAGCGCCAGCGACAACGACGACGCGAACGACGCCGGCAGCGACGGCGCGGGCGAAAACGGGATCGTGCGGCGGCCGTACCTGTCGGAGGCGTGGCAGCACGGCGCGCGGTCGGCTTCCCCGACGGCGTCGTCGGCGGCGGTAAGGCTGCAGAAGGCGGACGCGAGGTCCGCGGCGGAGATGAAGGACCAGCTCCGGATGTGGGCGCAGGCCGTCGCGTGCAACGTCCGACAGGAGTGTTAAATGGCCGCCGCCGTACCGCCTGCCCGTCTCCATGGCATATGGCTTTGCTTCATCCTGGGCAATCTACTCCTACACTTGTTCTACGACAGAAATCAAGATTAGAAACACACACGAGCTATGTCCAATGATATGATGCTCCAAATTTTGTTACTTTCGCCATGCGCCGAAAATTTCCGCACGAATATAAACATTTAGGTAGCCGTCCAGCGCTCTCCCCTGATTGATTTCTGAAATAAAGGTTTGTGGAAATCATCGCATTCTTTCGATATCCAGCCATTGCTGCTATCTCATTTGCGTCAATTTTCTTCGTGTTTGCAATGGAAAACGAACTGACAACCAAATAGATCCTCTGCCTGTCTGAGGAAGATAGCATCTCAGACCTGTCAGGTAGGTACTTGCCTATGAGATTGCTCGTCACTACCGAATTCTCATCCACGTTGCAGGCTGGGCAAGGCGCCAGCTGCAGTTGCTTCTTTGTCGCAAGTTACCAAAAAAGATTCCATCTTTGTCGCAAAACCTGGAGATCAGCTCAGCTCAGGTTCCGTCCGGGTTCATGGCACACAGATGATAGAAGTGGTAAACAATTTCGAAGTGAAAACGCTGCCGATACACAGTTTTGACACGCAAATGGCGGGCGTAATTCAGGCAGATACGTGCACGTAACCAGTGGGCGAGGATGCAATAATGTAGCGGGAGAGCATGGCGACGCATACCTGGCCGCCCACCGGAATCCCATGTGCCACCAGCGGGCGCCTCCAAAAACAATGTTGGGAATCTGCTCAGTTCGGCGCCCGTAACGTGCGAGATCCAATGCCATCCAACCGGCCACCAGTCAGTCAGGTGCCGATACCTGGCGGAGCAGCTCTGTCCCGGCGACGATCCCGGCGGCCGGCGAGCATAATACAATTTTCTTCTCACATCGTAGCACCTCAAGAGCATAATAATACATAAGAAGGCATCATACCAGTGAACTGATCCGCGAATGGACGGCTATGGTTGCTCGTCACCATATATGAGAAGCTGAGGTGATTCCAGTTTTGCCAGCAAACTGATACGATAGGCAAAGCTGGCAGATAGATTCTGCTGGGAGTTCACACTATAAAAAAAAGGGTAGAATGTACGACTAGCAAATTTATATAACATACTACTACTTAGTAAAAGTCCATGCTGCAAAAGTAGCAAACTAATCATCAAATGGCATCCATCACCTAAAAAATATTCAGAAGTCTCCCTGACCGGGGGGCTGGGACTACGCTATACACAGGCTGATATCGAGTGCTGTCAGCCGCCATCTGGCACCACGGCAAAGCTGGGAGCACTATGCCTTTGCTGCCCACAAAAAAACTCCTACGAATTCCTACACTGAATGTCACCTCAAGGTCTACCCAGCCATGCACTACCTGCGCCAGCAGCATTTCACTAGGTTCAGATCACTGAGCAGAGATGCTACCGCTACCGCCACCAGCAGGTTTTCTGGAGATTGTGCCTTGCAGGAGATACGACGCCTTGTTCCGGACCTGCGTCGAGCAATACGCTTTTTCATGAGCAGGAGAGGAAAGGAGAAGGACGCGTTAACACAGCCAAAGGCAAAGGGCTCGGTACCTTCGAAGCGTAGAACCTCCAGTCCGTGCACCCGATCTGCGTCGAGCAGTTCCGAAGATAGTTACGCCAGGCTTCGGTTATCACGGGCTTGTTTCGAAACGCGTCGCTCGAGAAGAGCAGGTTGTCCATCAGGACTAGGTACACGTACACCATGAAGAAGTTGCACTCTTTGTCCTTCACGTTTATGGATGTGACCGCCTTCAAGATCTTCTCAACGTTCGCCACCTAAACATATGCAAGATATGCAGTCAACGCACTACCCAAATGGCAATTCGTAGTGACATGGCATGATCGTGCTTACTTTGAGTCCAAAGCTGATTTTGAGCAACTGAAGGGCCAGCTGGCTCTTTAGGAAGTTGCTACGGTCATTGGTTCCAGTGATGCAGTCAACAATCCTTAAACAGTTAAGATCCAGCCTCACTCTGCAATGTTATGAAACCAAATTCAGAGAGGCAAACAGCATAACGAATAAAACAATGGAAAACCATGGGAACGACTCAAGAAAGCTTCTGTAAGACAATACCATCATCAGCTGATAATGTACATGCAACTTTAACTGTCTTCACATGACATAGATGTAATAGACAAAGCATAAGCCCTGAACATTAGCGCAAAAACCGAGCAAACAAGATTCATCGATGATATACTTGTCAAGAAGTAGTCATTGCTAGTCAGCATCTAACTTACTCCCTCCGTTCCAAAATATAAGATGTTTTAGCCTTTTTCTGACATACATGTATCTAGATGACTTTTAGTGTGTAGGTTCACTCATTTAGATACATGTGTGTTCAGAAAAAGGCTAAAACATCTTATATTTGGAAACAGAGGGAGTATTTCTTTAGGATATAGTTTAACTACTCCAGCATATATCTGACTGGACATAATGATATATGATCAAAACAGCATTGGCTACAAATTATAGGACATCTCTGAAATTTTACCTCTTAGAAATTGACTCAGCCACCATGAGACAGCTACTTTCCCATTCATTCGTATTGAAGTACAAGACTAGTGAATTCAGACAATCTCCCAAAATAAGCAGCAGCCCTTCGAGTTGACGGTCCAAAAATAGGGAAATAACAATACCAAGGAGATCTTCCGCTTCAGAAGGTGAGAAGATAGGATGCACTTTTCTGTACATTAAATGAGTAGATCATTGAAGCAGAAAGAATGACAGAACTATTTCTAATATATTGGTTAACAATAACATCACAGTATTTCTATTCTTTTCCAAGGATTAAATGCACAGATAGTTACCAAATGTCATTCTCATACATAATGGAACAATAAACCTACATGCTATCATGACTAATAATGACAACATGCAAATTCCCCTTAAGCCATAGATTTACATCATATTGGGGATAGGAAGAAACATTAGACAGGAAAAAGATATAGATACCTTATCCTAGACATTCTATTGCTGAGAAGATTTGCAAACAAATAGCACATGAAACTACGCCTTGAACTTCATACTAGCAAATAGAACGTTACAGTGAATAGCTACATGGGATTTCATCTTAGATTTCGTAAGTGAATCACAAGTACAAACAGCCAATTACAATGTACTCACTATATCAAACTTTCCAATTACCTAATTTTGCAGCAAGCAGATACAAGTCTTAACCATGCAGTGATGTTTTGAGGTGGACTGCCATCTGAAGTGTCTGGTCATGAATAACCAAAAATCATTTTCAAATTTGTAATGAGAACTATTTAACAAATGGAAATGAAGCTTTCAGAATATTCGCCATCACAAGCATGAAAATGACTATAGGATGCGGTGCATGGATGATAATCGAATAATAAAGCATAAGAAAGATGTATGTAACGAACCTGCAACTGCAGTTTCAGAGGTGCATGTTTTAGTACAAGGAGCATCCTGTAGATATCCATAATCAAGTACAGCACCTTTTAGAACAGTATAGCTTGGAAAATATCCAAAGTTGACCAATGGTTTATCATCCTGCAATCAACCAAAAGTTATGTGTAGAACCAAAAGTAGAGCACAAAAACTCAAAAAAAAAAAAAAAAAAAACTATATGATTCGGTTACCTCATTTAGGGAAAGGAGACTATCCCAAAACTCAGACGCAGAATCTTGCAACTTCTTATTGGATGAGTACAGCACTGATAGCTAAGGGTGATAAGCATACAATGCAATACAAATGAAACTGTTTGGCCTAAAGTAAGCATGAAAACAATCCTTACACTTTGTTAGGGTCCATGATGCAATAGAGTTTTCAACAGAACCATATAAGAGGACCAACTTCAATAGCCATCCATCCATCAGCATGCCTTCTAAAAAGCCCTCTCCTACACAAATAACATTTAGAAGTGAGACAAAACCAAAACCTGAAACCAAACATAGCTAGATACAAGCATAACGAGAAAGCAGAAGGGTCAAACCAAAACCACAAGCAAAGCAACAATGCCCATTTTTGGTTGAACAGGAGAACTACAGACTTGTAACAAGAACTAACCTTGTCCAATGTCTACATCAAAACCTAAATGCTCATCTCCACAGAATGACTGCAAAAGTTGGCAATCTTCAACTCCAGTGCCATTAAGAATTGAGGGTGATTTCTGTAAGTACAATCCGTGAAGATACTTTAGTAGCAGGAAATAAAACCCTAAACCTAGCACCCGAGATAAACTGAATAAAGGTAGGGCTATTTGACCTGACAGCCAAAAACTTGCAGACCCCATAGGGGCACATCCCCTCCGGGATCCAATGCCTTCGCCTTCAAATACAGAAACATGTATATAAGGACCGAACCCAAATACAAAGACATATTGATTGATTGACAGTTACCTTTTCCTCACACTCGTCCACAAATTTGCAGAAGTTGATCTCCTTCTCCGTGACATGCTTGTCTTCATCGTCTGAATTGTATTCTTTGGGGCGACCCTTAGCCTTAGCTTTAGCTTTAGCAGCAGATGCTTTGAGCTCATCCTTACCGGATTCACAGAAATCCACCAAGAGTTCATCCAATCCGATGACCTTCTTCCTGCAAAGAGCACTGACTTTGATGAGTGCATGCTAAATCAGTATCACAATCGTATCATATATGACTTCCTTTTCTCAAGCTTAGTCCATGCTTTCCATCATGTGTCTATATATTTTCCTATGCTACTAATACAATTTGTATCGTTTTTACTGGTTGCTGCCTCTGATTCGAGTGCTACTACAATCCTTCCAAATATCACGACTGGCTGATGAACCAATACTGACATACCCAAACAAGGAGCCCATTTGACAGCCTAGGCCTCCACTAAAAGTGTTAAAATAGCTAAGAAAATGAGTGCTGACCAAATCATTATAATTACTGCACCATCAACAGACTAGACCATAGTAGCCGGAAACGGGGAACGGTGGCACGTCCCCCGACTCGGGATCATCGTCCCGAATCGAGAGTCGGGGACGAGGTGGGAACGACGCGATTCAGTCATGGGAACGCGTACCAGCATCGTAGCTAACTGTTGCTGGAACGCTCTATTGGATCACAGATTTCTTAGGATCGAACGATTGGAGGCAAGCCGCAAACGACGGCAAGGATCGCTGGTTTCATGGAAGGCAGGTTTAGGGTAAGGACGAGTGGCCTTCTATTCCTATGGGCTAGTAATACCTGGCCCATCTGCTTACATCCATTGGATCGTCTCGGAGTCATCGTCCCCAAGTTGTATGGTACGCATCCCACATACCGAACCATACGATCAAGAGAGGTATACCCCTGTCGTTCTCAGTTTTTTGGCAGCCATGATCCCCGACCCTCGTTCCCGTCCCTCGTCCCGGCCGATCCGGAAACATGGCTACTATGGACTAGACCACCATTCACGATTTGAGGACAAATGATTCCTGTCGTAAACTGTCACCATGCATTCTCCCAGCTAATTATTCATTAAACGAGCTTTTGCTCTGTCGTGCACACCACAAAATAATTGGGTAGTAACGTTTGTTCACAAGACGTCTGATTTGCCTTTCCTTCCTGTGGCTAGATACTACCTGCCTGCCCCTGATTCGAGGGATACTGCTACAGACCTTCGAAATATCATGACAGGTCGATGAGCAAACAATACTATGGTCAGACAAGGAAAAAATCCCATTTGATAGCCTCTACCTCCACCAAGAGTGTTAAACCCTAAGTAAAAGTCACTAACAGAAGAAAACGTGGGAGCCATCGAATCCGCGCCCCCCGGCCGCCAAAAAACGCGCTGAAAATATCCCGAAAGCACAGAGCTTGGGTAAAATCTAATCCAATCGGACCTCGCCGCCCGCGTGTCCCCGCCGAAACCTACCGGCGAAAACGAGGACGGGGCCGGAACGGATTCGAGGGAGGAGGAGGAAGAGCGCGGCGTCGCGGGGAGTAGCTCTACCTCTTGGTGGGGCGCGGCGTGGAGAAGAGGGGGTCGTCCTCCCGCTCGAAGTCCAGGGGGTCGTCAGGCACCATCGTCCTCGACTCCTCTCTCTCCCTCGCTCGCCCGCTCGCCGGATGGATGGATTTGGGGGGCGGGGGAGGATGGTTTCGCGCTGCCGCTCCCTGGAACCGAAACCTGGGCGCCGAACTGGAGGTGGAGGGGACGCCGTCGCTGACGCTGCCCCCCGTGCTCTCTCCACTTTGTGAGGGAGGCCATCAGCCCATCAACCGTAGCGGAGGCCCAAGCCCAACCCGGCCCATCCTGGCCTGTAGCCCACGGCCCGTTTGGATTCCGTTGTCTGTACTGCAACGGAAGCGGCAGCAAGTTCTGAAGCCTTGACACCGCCGCCGCCGACCACCGGTCACGGCGCCCCTCAAGCCGCTTCCTTCACCTACGTGCCGGCGGTTGCCAAGCGCCGGCAGCCCTCCCGCCGCAGATACAGTGCCTGCCCTCAGTTCGTGATAGGCGCGCAGCCGCCGCCAGCGCCTGGAGTCGCGCGTCTCTGCCGCCTGGAATCGCGCCTCCGCCGGCTGGAATCGCGCTGCCACCGGCTGGAATCGAGCCGCCGCTGCCGCCCGGATTCCCTTTGCCTCCGCCTGGATTCGCCCCTCTCCGCCGCCGCCGCCGCTCGTCGCCAGCAGCAAGGTAACTGCTTCCCGCCCTGCGCTGCGTGCTCCCCTCTTGCTTGCTACACTGCCGCTGCATAGTCTGCTTGCTCGCTGCTGCCTGCTGGGGCTGGCCAGGCAGTGAGATACCCACATGGCATCTACTGTTAGCCAATCTTCGGTCGGGGTGGCCCAACGAAGCACCGATACGGCTGCTTCAGCTAGCACTCCCTGGCCAACCCCGAAAAGTTCATTGGAACACCTAAGGTGGTAGTTGCCTACATCAAATTGCAATGTCCTATAGTTGATTCCTAGTGCCAATACACTGTTTACCTAGTTTGCTGATAAATTTGGGTGCAATCCGTTACCGATCTTAGTCTCACAAGCAAATTGCCAGCGGTGTCTGTGTCTGCCCTCATTTTACTTGTGAGTTATGAGTGTGCCATTCATGAATGTTGTTCTCATTCTTACCTGTTGTCCTAAGTGGACATGGTTCTCTAGCAACGGGTGTTTGATGAATTTGGCTGTCCGAGGAGACAAATTTTCAGGGAAATAGAAATATGGCTATTTTCTTCATGGTCGACCATGTTACTCTTGTTACAGTGGAATACTAGAGAACATTTCCCATGATCCCACATTTACAATGTCACCAGAGCAGTTAGCTTGTTTGCGATGGCATATATGGACAAATTCCGACAATCCTGTCCAATGCAGATTTCACCCAAGTTCTAGTATCTAAACCGACCCTTTGCTATGATTCTCTGTAGGTGTAGCTCCAAGAACAGGTGTGTTCTGGCGTCTGGTTATGGCCAATAGCGAGTATGAGTATGTCAAGAGGGAGTTCGAGTTCGACCGCCACCTCCCGGCCTCCAACTGGATCGTCGTCCGCATCGATGGCTGCCATTTCCACAGGTATAGTTCATCTCTTCCACCTAACTGAACCAGATTATATCAGCAAAAGTGATTGCTGCTTTCTATAATATTGGATAGTTTATAACCGTTAACTAATGGCCTGGTTTTATTTTGTTCACCTCCTAGCTATACACTGACATGGTTACTAGTAGTTAAGAAACTGCATCCACCATCTGGCTATCTCAGCCTCTTAGTCTACCTCATGTATCAGTGTCTTTTTGTGAGGATTAACATGTGGGAAACATGTAAAAAAGGTTACAGTATGCAAATATGGGGATAACTGTTCCTCCAGATTAGAGATAGCTTATATTTGTTGTTCTGTCCAGCGTCCACTAATTTCAGTCTTCTTTTTGTTAGATTCTCGAAGTTGCATGCCTTTGAGAAACCAAATGATGAGAGTGCTTTAAGATTGATGAACGCTTGTGCCACTTCTATGCTCGAGAAATTCCCTGATATAGTGTTTGCTTATGGTGTTAGCGATGAATACAGGTATAAGATGTTGTGAAAGTTCACTTATAAAATTGTTTGCAGATTTGTTGTAAAAAAATTATATATGCAAATACTGCTGTGGACACTTTGTTTTGAAATGCACAGCCTAATAATCTCCGCGTCTTATATTTTTGTTTGTTTTGCAGTTTTGTTTTCAAAGAGGATACAGAATTTTATCAAAGGCGGGAAAGGTATCTGTTTGCTTCTTCACGTAGTATTTTTGGATACTGCCATACCCAAAACTGTTTGAACAAATCAATTATAAAATCTCATCATCGTATTGACTTCTCTACCAATATATGCAGCAAAATTCTCTCTTTATGTGTTTCTTACTTCACATCTGTCTACGTGATGAAGTGGAAAGATTTCTTTCCAAATAATGATTTAAGGGAGCCTCCATATTTTGATGGGCGAGCTGTATGCTATCCAAATATGAAGACTATACGTGATTATTTGGCATGGAGACAAGTGGACTGTAAGCTTCTTGAACCAAAATGCCTTTTTCCTAGTATAAATAATCAGATACTTATATTGTGTAACTATGTGCTTTGATGTCCTTTGACAATAAAATCACGTCGTGTATGTTAATTTACCTTTTTTAACTATGAAGCTTCAGCAACATTAACTAAATATAATAAATATGGTGTATGTATGCGTCACTTCAATGAGATTTTTGTGTCCGTTGCTTGGCTACTTAGTTTTCTATTTTATTTAATGGATGAAGATTAACATATTTAATTCAGTGTGTGTGTGTGTTTCAGGTCATATAAATAATCAGTACAATACGTGCTTCTGGATGTTGGTGAAATCTGGAAAAACTGAAAAGGAGGCACAACAAACATTGAAGGTCATCTATAATATATATTTTATGCTTGTCTTTTGTAGCATCTGTATGAATCGTTATTTCTATTTTTGTGAACCGTCTATATTCTTGTAGGGAATATTTTCTAAGGACAAGAACGAGTTGCTTTTGCAACAGTTCCAAGTCAATTATAATGATGAACCGGCTATGTTCCGGAAAGGATCCAGTGTTTATCGAGATAAGGTAACGCTATCAAGCATCCATAAGTTCATCAGTATTAATGTTCCTGCTCATTCTCATGAGATATCTCGCATATGTTTCTCACAAAAATATTGTTTGCATGATACATACCGATTATCATGATAGCTTCTAGTCATATTTTGTGCATAGAGATTTTCTAGCATTTATGATGTCTTTTCTTGTTACCCAGTCAGTTACATGTTAAAGTTCTTGCTATACATCAGTTTGTAGGATAACTGAAACTCCTTAGCTGTCATTTTGTGCCATGTCCTTTGTGTGATATTGATCAAGGGTGATGCTTGTTCTAATCTAGTGTGCAGACCATATACTGCATTTCTTTTGTGGGCCTGATTGTCGACTAATGTTATTTTGTGGGACATGTTCTTCTCAACTTTTAGTTAAGGTCAACTAACCCAGTTAGGTGCACTTCTGCAGACTGAAAATTTATTCATATTACTGTAGGTCGAAACAAAGGTGAAAACAGATGACTATGGGAATCCCATAAAAAGAATTCGGCTGGCAATTACAGTGTCAAATCTCGATATCATAGGGCCTGAGTTTTGGGAAAAACATCAATACATTCTTCGAGAAGGTTAGTTGAATCATTCTAGTATTAGGTATGCTTCCTGTCCAGCTCGTATCGACATTCATTTTCAGGGAAAGAAAAATATAGATACGAGTACGTGAAGAAGTTCAACAACATCCATAGGCTTCCGTGTTCTAATTGGACCGTTGTTCGTACCAGTGCCTGCCAATTTGATCAGTGAGAACTCCTAGTTTCCTATTTGTTTAAACATCTGCGGTAATACCATTTACAATATTATACTATCTTATCAACACGGAGAATATCTTTTTTTTTCCCAGATTTTCGCTCATACATTCATTTGACAAGCCAAATGACGAGACTGCTTTAAGACTGATGAACGCTTCTGCTTCTCTGATGATGGAGCAATTTCCTGATATTATCTTTGGCTATGGATTTAGCAACGAGTACATGTATGATATACCCCTTCAAAATAGCTGTTTTTGCATGGAGAAGACTACAAAGAACACAGATATATAGAACAAAAAATATGTGTCTCCGCATAGCGCAATTTTCCCTCTTCTCATCAACAATATCAATTTGAATAGATTATATTGGCAATATGAGGGATTATGTTGAAGTTGTAAGTGAACCAGCTAGTGAAGCTTAAATGTGGCACGCTTCAGTTTAGACGGGCTTTTTTATGTTTCTTGGATGGCAAAACCTGAGCATTTGTTGCAAATGATCATTTTTAATTATTTGTTATTGTTGCAGATTTGTGTTCCAGGAGAACACTGAATTGTACCAGAGAGATGAGAGGTAATTTGTTAGTTTTATGAATTCCTACAGTACATGCTTTTCGACAGGTCAAGCCTTTGATGTAATGTGCAACTTCTTTTGCAGATTAATCCTTTCTTCATGTTCCTCATGTTTCACTTCCTTTTACATGATGAAGTGGAAAGAATATTTCCCCAGTAAAGAATTGGTGCAGCCACCACACTTCAAAGCAGAAGTTCTCTATTGCCCAAAACCAAAGATGGTTTGTGACTATTTGTCCTCAAGGCAAGCAGAATGTGAGTCATTCCTCCTAAAATATTTTTGACTAATCGAAATATTTATGAACTTGTTGATAGTAGTACAGTATGTAATACGTGAATTCATATGTTCATCTGCAGCTGTATGAATGCATTAAAATTGGTGCTTGTATCGTTCTATGATATGATGAAATACTTATCCATGCCCATGTATCATTTTCCTGTTGCAAGGGCTTGACTCTTCTCTTAGTTAGAATAAATCATAAGAACAAAATGAGCTGACTCATTGTACATGCTAATTTTGTAGGTCACAACAGGAACCAATACAATACATGCTTTTGGATGTTAGTGAAATCTGGAGAAAGTGAAGACAAAGCTAATGAGATACTGGAGGTCTTCTTTCATCATTTAGGATCTAAATAATTTTTACATTATCCTAATTAGTTCTTTAGTTATCTGTAGTCTCTTAACTCTTTAGCATTCTCTGAAGGATACATTATCAAAGGACAAGAACGAGTTACTTTTTCAGCGATTTCAAATGAACTACAACAATGAATTGGCTATGTTCCGAAAGGGTTCATGTGCTTACCGTCAAAAGGTATTTCGTCCATCCAAAGAATTATTTTCCAAAATAATGCTGTTTGTGCTACCATCTTTTATTAAGAAAAAGGCAGTGTAGCAATGCTTAAGAAGAAAGATTTGCATTACTGAATGGATCAAAGTAACATTTCAATGACTATAACTGAAAAGGTGTTATGGCATTCGCTACGTATTCGTAGTTTGTAGAAGTCAATCCCATGTTGTCTACAAAAGAATTGCATCCGAGAGGGAAATGGTTACATTTTCCAAGTGATCATGAGCAAAAGTTCTTAAACCATTGCAGCTGCGAGAATATACATAATAACCAGGCGGTACTGACAAATAGGCTACAAATCACCAGATATATTATTAACCCTCTATGTATATTTATCTAATTGATTAGGTAGGAGTGCTGCTATGAGCAGAAGTCTTTATTTATTTATTTTGGCATTGGAGCCGAAGACAGTCTCACAGTATGTCCAGTTTCTCTGTTAATGGCTTACGGTGCAAATGGCTGCAGGTGGGAGAACTTACAGAGGTGGAAGCTGGCGGAGACGTTGCAGTAGAGCGGTGGGATGTGGCAGTGGCCCACGTAGACATGGGGCCAGACTTTTGGAGAAAGCACCCTTATATTTTCAGCAGATGATACTTATTCTAGGCTGATTAGTTCTAGTTATCATCATCCCAAATTTTGTGTAAAAACATCATTGTTTGTAGATTTTGTTTGCATTGTCGTCCATATTGTGATCAGGAATGCCATTTCCTTTCATCACGAAATGCAAAATGTCTTCGCATAGGGCGTTTCTTTAGACAAACTTATCGGCAACCCAGGAAGGAGTCATTGGGGCCTGGGGGAGCTCCGCGACTCCGTAAACAGCAGATTATCTCTGATCTACAAACTCACCACTTGCGTCGAGATACATGTTTTTTGCCTGGAAGAGTGACAGGCTTGACGGATATCGGCATACCAGACATATGTTCTGCAGGTTCACAGGCGATGCCTCTAAATGTAGGGGTTGTGAGCAGGCTACAGAAATTATCAAGAGAACTTAACCCATGATGGATGCAGAGAAGAGACGGTGGTAGATCCAGACAACGGGCTTCAGTGCAATCGACCATCATGGGTACTGAAACTGGGGTGGAACTCAACTGCACTGAGTTGGTGCCGAAGGACAGGGAAAAACGCTCGCACAACTGCACTGACTGGGTGCCGAAGCAGTATCCTACCACTAACAGGTGGTCGTGTGCCTCCAGGGACTGAACTGGTAGACAAAGTCTTCGAAAACATAAGCAAGCGGTGCTGAAAACCAGCATTGTTAGAAATAGGTTCACATCAACAATGACTTGTAGCATAGCACAGGTAGCAAAAAGAGCTGTAGGAAGATTTGAAATTTTTGACAAACACAATGTACTTGATGCAAATGCTGCCATCTCATCCTTCTCACCATATTCAGTACCATTTGACAACTACAAAAGGGCAATCACATGAAAAGTGACAGAAAAACAGCCAGGCATGTTCACTGGACATTTCAGTTCGAATATGTAATATGCAAATAAGTGCTACTGTGTTAGGAATGCAAAGGTGACAGGTGCCAAATCAGGTAATTAAGCTACACATGAGATAAGGAAGAACTCCCAAAATCACACACGTCCACAAAATAAACAGAAATAGCTTTGTGAATTCTCTCAACAGGAGACAGCATCAAACTGGAATAACCTGTGCTAAGCATCTCAACAAACTCATGTTCACAGAGGCGGAGCAAATTGGTCCTTCAAAAATCAATGGAGGTACTGTAAAAGGTCCAAGCTAGTGCACAGCTTTAACATGTCCAAAAAAATATAAGGCAGAGCATCTCAACAAAGTTCTCTTAACAGAGAGATACTACTGCTTGCTAGAGTGACCTGAGCTTAATTTTGGGCTCCAAACTCCTCCTTGCTCATGAATATCGCGACCGGCTCACCAGGGGAAGGTGGGTTCTTATCCAGCACAGGAGCGTGCCTTCCAGCTTTGGCACGAGCAGCTCCATCAAATGCCGACAGGACCTCAACATGCTCTAGCCCCAGCTGCCTCCTAATCAGCTCCAGGTTCTCCTCAAGCACATCTATCTCACCAAAAGGAAGCTTCAGATTTAGAGCCTGGGATCCAACATTCCTTGCTTCGTCTTTCTTGAACCTGATGAAAGGCATGCAGAGCTTCTGGACTTGCTTGAAGTTTGTTTCGCGGTCGATGAAGCAGTTCTTCAGCGCTTCGTTGATCTCCTCGTCAGGAGCAAAGGAGCGTGCTTGGCTGTCAAAATTTGATTGAAGCACCCTCAAACATTGCTCTTTCCAGCCATCATAGTGTTCGTTTACGTAGATCAGACCAACAGTGAGCTTGCTTTCTGCAGGAGGAGCTGCAGCTCCCTTCTTGGGTTTCTTGGAGCCAGACTCTTGTTTCTGAAGCAGCTTTCGCATTAAAACAATAGAGTCTTGTAAATATTTGTTCGCACTTCTTAGAGTAGGATCCGGGTTGCCTGCAACTGGCCAGCCAGCTTTTATTGCAAAGCCTTCCTTCTTCAGGATTTTTTGCCACACATGCTCAGCATAGTGTGGGCAGATCGGGGTGATAAGCTTGGTCTGGACTTCCATAAACCGCCCCAACAATTCACGGTTCATGCCCGCTGATCCACAAGAAAGTCTGTACTCGTCCCTAGCCAGCTGTAGGTCATAGAACCCAGACTTCAGGGCATCTCTGAACATGAAGGTGTTGTAGCTCTTCTCAGTTTCTTTTACAGCAATGTTGATCTCATTGGCAAACACATTATCAGCATAAGTAGAGGGAGGACCACCTCTCAGAGAAGATTCAGCAGCTATAACTTCTTCCATCCATGCAATTTCCTTTGTAAGCCTCAAAATAGCAGCATTTGCAGTTTCAAAGACAAAGTTTGCATCATCCATACCATCGCCAGCATCAGCAAGAGCAAACCTAGTGGCATCCGAAGAGAATTCTTCAATGGCCTGCTTAAGAGTTCGGAAGTTACCCGTGGACTTGGACATCTTCTCAGAGTTGAGCATAAGATGCCCGTTGCAGCGAAACCCACGAGGCCAGTGATGCTCTGGAACAAGTGCTGTATGGTTGTAAATGCTGAATGTCAGATGGTTCTGGATAAGGTCCTTACCAGATACCCGGATATCAAAGGGGTACCAATACTCAAATTCTTGCTTCATTCTGCTCAAGAGGGCAGGAGAGATGTCACTCTTGGGCGCTGGGCCATCACAGAACACGTATTCCCATACTTCATCTGTCATTTCCTCTGGCTTGACAGAAGACACTCCTTGTCCATACATGTTACCATTTTGCAGAAGATGTGCAATGGTGTAATAAGCCATGTACAGGGTTGAATCAGATAGAGATTCCACAAGGAACTGTTCATCCCATGGAATGCGAGTACCTAGGCCAAACGAACGTGAACATGCCCACTGGTTCAGCCAGCCCAACGTGTGTTCAAATCCGTTACGGGTTTCAGCTGAGAATGTATTCATATTTTCCAAACACTTGACCGCCTTCTGCTTCCATTCAGCTTCACCATAAGTTATGTACCACTGATCTGTAAGAGCTACAACACACTCATCGCCAGATCTTGACATGACCTTCTTCTCAGGCTCACTGTACAATACAGCAGAGCCTTCTCCCAGAAGCTTGTTCTTTATCAGTGGCTTTGCTTCTTGAACCTTTTTGCCATCATACTCCCCTACAATCATCACTCCATCTGTAAATCCCTTAAGATATGTCATCCTTTTTGCTTCAGCAAGCTTCTCCTTGTCATTCTGGCTCTTAATCTTAAGATCAATGCACACCTTCTCAGCTGACTTATCCCCAAACTCAGGAATGTTGATTATTGGTATGACATTAAATGGAAGAACCCACTCATCTTTGACACCAAACTTTGTTCTCAAAGCCGGCTTTGTGATCAAATCTTGCAGTGCCATGTAATCATCTGGCGAATCGCTTGGCACACTAGTCACAATGCCAGTACCTTTATCTGTCAAGATAGTGAGCATGGGAAGCGCATATATGATTTCATTGAAGGAAAGAGGAGACCTTAATGCAAGACCAATCAAATCGCTGCCAGCAAGCTCAGCCAAGCAGGTAGGCTTTTCCGGCACCTTGGATAGATGCTGATATGCAAGATTAAGAGCAGACCTTGCAGTCACAATGAAGACATCGGTTTCATTGATCTCAAAAGCACCATACTTCCCATCAGGCAGTACCCAACAGTTTGTTTGCCCATACATCGTCTCAGGTCTCAATGTAGCAGCTGCGAGATAAACCTTCTTTCCTTCCAAGGCCTTCATCTTTGGAGGAAAAGGTGAGATCACCTCCATCTTAATCAACACATACTCTTGTGGCTGCACACCTTCACCTGATGCCCTATCATGATCAGCACAAGGTTGTCCATCCAATGGAGAGTAGATAGTGTACCTCATATCCTTAACAATTTTTCCCATTTTCTTCAGCTTCCTCATCTGCCAGCGAACAAAAGCATCATAGTAAGGATTCATATCAGTGGTTATGAATGAGCGCCTCCAATCACAACCCAGGCCAAAAGCCTTAAGATCTTCCTTTGCCAAAGGAGGGAAATAAGTCAGCCAGTGAGAAGGATCCTGAAATTTGGCAATTTCTTCATCTGACAGGCCAAAGCCCCTCATGATCTCCCACTGGAACTTCTGCAAGCCAGTCTTTGCAGCAGCCTTAGACTTCTTACTCTTAAATTTATCCGGTGCAACAGCAGCCTGGTCGGCCTGGCTATCCTCTGCCACTTCAGCACTTGAATCATCCTCTGCTGCAGGAAACACTGGAGGATTTCCATACTGTTGAATCTCCCTAGCAAGCTTATCAGCTGATGCCTTGATGGGCATGCCAGTACAATGAAAACCAAACGGCAAAAGGACATTTGAACCACAGAGTCTGTGGTATGCAGCACCGAACTCAAGCTTGGACAATGAGAACGCGTGACCCAAGTGTAGTAAGCCATTCATGTAAGGGTACGGAAAGTTGCCAAAGAATTTTTCCCCAGGACCTGGGAGTTTATTGCCAGGTTCAGCCTGGAAAACCTTGCTCTCCTCCCAGCATGTTTGAGCATCTGACTGGATCTTCAGCAAAAGGTCTCTACGTGCATGACTCTTGCCTCCTTCAGTATTTGATGACATTTTCCTGAGCAATCAACAAAAGGTAGGTGTCAAAGTGCAAGCCACTGGATTTAATTTCACTCAATTCAGGACAAAATTATACATTCCTACATATCTTAAATACAGAGACAAAAAATTATATTTGAACAAGTGGTGCAATCCAAGACATCACATTTCAAACAAAACTAATAAACACATCAATAGGACTGTCAATATCATGAAACTAATCACGTAACAGGACAATAATACCAGAAACCATAAGCAAACATCCCTCTGAAATCTAATATCTTTAACTAACTTGATTGAAAAGAAAACTCTGCTGACTAAAATCTGCATTGCTTAAAATCCAAAATTCAGAAGCAAGAATCATTGAAAACTTCTGATCTGCATATTGATACTAAATGCACATCAAAATACTAAATGCACACTAAATATCCATGGCACCATGATAAGACAACAGAAAGAACAAATCCATGCATGGAACATCAGTCAAAATGAAAATGCAAAGATGACAATCCTTAATCATCACTCTCTTTTCCCACAATCCACCAACTAGTAACTTGATGGAGAGCATAACCGAAGTACCCTGAACAACAGAACCTGAGAACCACACAGAATCACATACAGCTTGTACGCACACATTCATAATAGCTACATTCATCTCTGCATACACACTATGTAACAGAACTACGGTGGTGCAATCTTCTTTGAACATCTCGTTTCAGACAGAGCTAATAAATTCATGGATAGGAGCGTCAATCTGATAAAGCTAATCATGTTACTGAACCATAATACCAGGGCCATAAGCTAACATCATCAAGACATCTAACAAAATAAGACTTTGAAATCTAATATATTTAACTAACCTGAAGAGAAAAAACATGCTGACTAAAATCTTACATGTATATTTACTTAAAATGCAAAATTCAGAAGCTAGCGTGGGTCTGATCTGCATATTACAAACTATGTGTACAACCAAAATACTAAAAGCACACTATATACATGGCACCGCAGTAAGACAACAACAGAAGCACGAAATTCATGTATGGGACAAAAATTAAAAGGCAAACATGACAGTCCCGAATCATCACTCTCTTCCCACAGCCCCCCAACTAGTAAACCTGATGGAGAGCAGGACAGAAGTAGCCTCAACAAATAGTGTATAGACTACCAGCAGAACCTGAAAGCCACACAGAATAGGATACATCCTGTATGCACACATTCATAATACTAGCTACATCCATCTCTACACATACACTTAGTTGTTCAAATTCCCCACAGGAACTTCGAAATTTTCAGAAAGTCGCAGTCGTAAAAAACATTAGAATCAACATCGATCTGGCTGCCCCAAAGCAACATCATACGAGAGGTAAAAATCATAGCTCCCCATGTACTCGGCTGGGACGGGGAACGGGATAGGATGGGTACCTGGCGGCGGCGCGCAAGCCAGGGAGCCGCAGCAGCCTCAGGGCGGGGAGCCAACCGGGAGCCAGCAGAATGCGACGGCGACGGAGATGGGGAAGGAGGCTGCGGATGGAGGGGGGCTAGGGTTTATCCTGGCACGCGGTCACGTGGGCCTTGATTGGCGACTTGGCGTGCACGGACCACATTCAGGGTGGAAGTGGAACGGGCCGCCCAAGGAACTTGATTCAGCGGAGTCTATCGGTCGGAGGCAGCGAAAACTACGAGTTATATGTAGCTTTTAAAAAAAAAATTGTATTTTAAAGTTTTTAAAAAAATTAAAATTAATTTCAAAATGTTGAGAATTTAAACTTTACACGTTTGTAGATCTCAACATTTTCCATATCTGGAATTAATTTCAGATTTTTTGGAAACTTCAAACTGATATTTTTGAATTTTTTAAAAAAATCGAGCTATGTGTAGCTCGAGCTACAAAAATCCTCACTCTCGGAGGCAGGAGAAAAAAAATGATGGATATAGGGTTCACTTTTTCAGAAAGGTAAAGGGAAAATTACAAGCAACAACCATGAAAACATGTTTTTCAACCACAGAGATAGCCCATATAAACTTCAGACAATGCCTTAAAGGAGGAGACGAATATATATTTGTCGTTACCAGGTACAACCACTAAAGGTTGGACCTAGGATTTTCACCCCATAAATCGAATAACACCACCAAAAACAAAATCCTCATGTGTTTGACGCCATGCTTGTCGGCTTGGTACAAAACATCGATCATATGGCTCAAATTGTTCACCACATCCAAACCCTCGCCTTCGTACTCACTTGAAATCTTGAAAGCCGATATGAGCCATCAAGATCCACCGGTCTTTCAGACACAACCATCTTCATATTCCCCATTATTATAAGTACCACAGTATTTGCAACGAAAGATGTCATGGCCGACGTACCCGATGGTTCCGATAAAAGCTGGTCCTCGAGACATGCCACCTCAAAGCCGCACGGGAAAATTTTCCCATGTGGAAGTTCTGCTGAGCGGATAGGTGCACATCTTTGAACCGATGAGGTCGGTTTGGACACCCAGTAGGAGCAGCAAAACACGAAGGAGAGGCTTGTCAAATTGCATGCCCAAACACCCCATATGGATGGAAGTGACACCCTCCCGGAGTCTTAATGGCTCCTTCTCATCGTATATGGTTGCAGACATCCAAAATAGAATAATGACAGTATCAAGCTCCCTCTCTCTCGAATACTCATCTCTCCCCCAGCTCTAGGAAAGGTACCGGCTATAGTAGAGTAGATCTTAGGTTTAGTTTTTGCACTGGAGTTGCCCCGGTGGCGTCTTGGAGTAGGACGCTAGATCCCATCGGCCGGATCTAGTGCGCCCTTCGCTTCGTCGACCTCGCTGCCCTGCTCCGGTGGCAGGAGCTGTGGCAAGGGAGGGAGAGGAAGCCAGGCATCTCTTGCAATAAGGCCGTCCTCCCTTTCTTTTCGAAGCTAGTCGATCTGGTGTTCCACCGCGGTGCCAGGCGGTCATCGGAGAAGATCTTCGTCAGGCTTGCGTGGTGGAAGCCGGGCGCTCGATTCGGATCTGGTGAAGCTTCGTTCAATAAGCGGTCAGTTGATCTCTTCTTCTTCTGGAGGTCCACCCTGCTGCTTTCCCTTCTGGCTGGCCTTGGAGGCGAGGAGAAGGGCAAGCTTGCTGC
Organism: Dactylis glomerata; assembly: GCA_007115705.1. Lineage (NCBI taxonomy): Eukaryota > Viridiplantae > Streptophyta > Magnoliopsida > Poales > Poaceae > Dactylis > Dactylis glomerata. The sequence continues at coordinate 2,163,531 of QXEO01000231.1, read as the reverse complement.
GGTGCCCTGCAGCTCGGGAGGAGATCGGGGATCTTGTGATACTGCGTGTGTATGGAGATCATCCTCGGTGGCCCAAGATTGGCTACCGACTCTAGATGCTGGCAGGCGGCAGCTCCAATCCCTGACGCCGGCGTTGCGTCAGGAGTTCATCAACCTCCTTCGGAGGCCCTTTGTAGGACTCGCGACGACACTCGACTTCTTCAATGCGCCAAGTGGTTCTGTCCCCAGCGCTGTTGAAGATGGCCGTTGCTTGAGGCCTATGTTCACCAGCGGTGATGGAGGACCTGATTGCAGATTTTCTATTCAGTCTAGGGTCTGTGCTGTAATTGTTAGGGACCTCTGCCAAATTGTTTTCTTATTGAAGGTCATTATTGTAAAATGTACCACGCCGCTTGATAATTAATGCAGTATCCAGGCCCTTCGGGGCCTATCCTGGTTCAAAAAAAATCCAAAATAGAGCACTTTTCCCTCCAGGATGGACACTAGCCGACCCAATTCTCCAAGGAAGGCACAACATGAGACATATTTCGTGTTGTCTCTTTTATCAACTCCATAGATTCTTGGCCCAGCCCGTCTCTAGTATGATGCTCTTGTCATGCACTTGAGTACAAGAACCACCCCTTCTTCTATAACTGGAAGTTTACTTCGGTTTCATATATGGAGCTTTCCAGACTAGGAGACGAGATTGATCACAACAAAGAAGCTCCTAGACGATGCCTCCATGGAGGGTATGACGCTAAGAGCGCCACCATCGTATGATCCGAGGATCCATGGTTTCCCATGGAGACCGTACTTTGCGCGAGACATTCGGCCCACGAAGCCTAGCGCCGACATGGCCTCCACCACCAGCAAAGGCCCTGACGACAAGGCCAGAGAGACGACCCAACTCGCTAGGGAGCCGTGCTTCCGCCACCGATTCTAGGGCCACCGCCCGCATCTACCAGGTTTTGCATGATCGAGCCTCATGGCGGTGGCAGGGGGAGGAGGGGTTGGTTAGGGGGTCTAGGGTTTCTCCCTGGCATCTGGGAGGGGAAGCTCCGACCTACTAGCTGTATGTGACCTAGTTGGCGTTGTATCTCTTGACCATAGTGTTGGTTTTCTCTACGGGGTTGTCTGGTATTGTATTAGAACGACAAGTACTCCATGTGTAAGGCGTTTAAGATTAGTTGGAAGTTAAATCCTACTAATTTTAACCAAAATTTAGAAAAAATATTTAGTGAAATTTAATGTCGATGTGTCCGTTCAATATTGTAGGATTTAACTTCAGACTAATCTTACATGCCTTATATTTTAGGGCAAAGGGAGTACTTTATAAACTTGACTTATATTCAGACAAGTACACCGAGCGTGTGAAAAGTCTGAATGGGAGCATGGATACAGATGGAGGCAGACTTATCTGACAAGTCAGATCTGTAATAAATTATTCAGTACGACTTGTTCTTGTTCCTTTGGTGCAATTGAATCTGTGATTAGAGTCGATGAGAGTTGTAGGAAGTGGCACCCGCGAGAAACTGGGTGGCAGCAGTTCTTGTCGTAAAACAGTGTTCTTTAATAAGAAAGTAAAAGAATATGGATTAAACTAATCAGCCACAAAAAACGCACTTTAAAAAAAATAACTTTTAACGAAAAAATAGACCAAAAAAGATGCTCCCGGCGGGGCTCGAACCCGCGACTTTCGGCTCATAAGACCAACGCTCTGACCAACTGAGCTACGGGGGCTGACCTGTTTGTAGCAGTGCAGAAATGTAATTGTACATCCACAATATTAACACGCGCGTTCCCATGGATCACAATCATGTACAGACGGATCAAAGACTCGACGCTAGTGCCAACTTACGGTAGGTGAGGCCTCGCCGTCCGCTGACCCAAGTGCTGCCTCGTGCCCTGACTGAGGCGAGAGTGACGTGTGCTCCGGCCTCCGGGCCGGCGGGGTGGCCGCGTCACGCGCGCTACGTCGATCTTCCCGGCGAGACGATCCCGTAACCGATTGACGTGCTTGCGTGCCAAATCGACATGGACTACGTACGCATAGGACATCCGATCCATCTCTCCCGGTCTTCTCCCCGCTCGGTCGGCGCGTGCCGTCACAGATAGTGGATTGACTACACAACTTAGGCGGGGTTACACCACTGATTAAGCGGTGACGCGCAACATCGGCCTCGATGACCGAACGTACGCATTGTCCAGGATGCCGCAGCCCTTGACCGACGTGATGCATTTGTCGGTACAAAACACCCATGCTTAGACGTCCGTCGTTCTAGGATCCCAAACGTATGAGAAGATAGCTTCGCCGGCACACACATAATTAACATATCACACATAACGGGAAGGCTGAAACCCTAACTAAATCAGAGAGGCCTTCCGGGTCGCCGCCAGGGCGACTCGGGAGGCTCCCTTCATCGCCACCCAGAAAACAACCTTTCCTTCACCCCACTCACCCTGCCGCTGCCGGAGGATGCCGTCGGCGGACGGTGGCGGTGGGGTGCCCCCTTTTTTTTAGCCAATTTTCTGTGTGTTTTGCCTCCTTCGTTGTCCTAGTTCCTCTCTCGATTCATCACTTCAAGATCCGGTCATATGTGCGGCATCACACTTTGAGGCGTTTGTGCATGCTGAAATATGCAAGGTCCTAATCAACATCTGTGGTAAATAGAGTCGTGGGCTTGCTTGTCTGCTCTTCCTTCTACACAGAAGTGTGACCTGTTGTGCCGATGTGATGCCGCCCTGTGCACCTTGGACCGCCTTGGCATCGTTATTGCTGCGATATTCCAGGTGTTGATGGGAGCATGGTTGTCGTGTTTGTTGAAGGCTGGATAAGCTCAGGAGGTTCCATCTCGCATGCTCAGATCGAGTCGAGAGAAATTTCTTGGGAGTACTCGAAGTAGATCGAGAGAAGTAAGCATCTCGGATGATCGTTGTTTTGCAGCAGTGTTCTCGGCAAGTGGGAGCGGCGATACTGACAGTCTTGTTCTTGGCTGTCTTAGTTTTCCAGGGTGAAAACCCTCAGCCTGACCTTTAGTGGGTGTGCTTGGCAATGACGGCTTCCTAGTCGTTTCCTTGTTAAAGGCATTGTTTGGTAATTGGACCTTCTCCAGGATGAAAACCTACGTTCTGACCATGCTGGTTAGACTGGACGACGACGGTGTTTATGCACCATTTTCTTTGCTGGAGGCGTCGTTATGGAGATTCTTTTTCAGACTCTATGTGTTGTGACCACTGGTGGTGCTCTTGCTGCTGCGAGTTTACGATTGCTTCGGTGGGGCTTTGTTTTTTTCTTTTTTCTTTTTTGGCTGTGTGCATCCTTAATATCTTTTCAGACATTATGTTGTTGCACAGGCTGGGTGTAATTCATATCTTTTTATATTAATATATACCCTTTATAAAAAATGATCCCAAACGTATTATTTTTGTTGCTTTTCTATTTTGATGTCTCTTCTAGTTGATGCTACTCCCTCCGATAGGAAAGTTTATACTAAGTACAAAATCATCAACAATTATTTCTAATCGGAGGGAGTACTACTTTATCTATCTTGAATAATCCTGTATTTTTTTTGCTTTAGTCAAAGTTAAATTTGATTCTTCATGACACCTTTTTTATTTCAAAATGCCTTCGCTTCCAGTTTTATGGTATAGTTTGCATCCAACGCAAATCACCATGCCCTTTTGCACTTCAACTATGCCCTATGTCCTGAGCTGATTATCTTTAAGGAATTTTCTGGGATTGGGAGGGGCACTCCCCCCCCCCCCCCCCCCACCCCCCCAAATAAAATCTATGGACTTGCTCTGTGGACGAACCACGACCCTCAAACTTCTATGACTTATATAATCTTTTCAACCGGATCAAGTTGTAGCATATCATGAGATGTATCTAGACATGTCTAGATACATCCATATTTGTAATTATGAAACAAACTGAGTATTAGAAACCATGATAGAATATTATTTTACACTTTAGTACTAGTTAAGTGCTAGTGCTTTGCCACGGGTTATCAATTTTGTTGTCCCATGCTTATCAATACTTCCAGTGGTGATGTGGGAGATATGCGAACACATATGCTTCAATTAATCGATATTTTTTAATGTGAGCACCACCCAAAAAAAAGCACGATATATGTCCGGAAATAGCACATGGGTGTAGGTGGACCTGATTTTGAAATAAAACTCCTCCAAAATGGTATTTGAAAGTTTTAGATTTTTTTGAAACAAATCACGCACATACGTACATATTATCTTGATACTCATACAAATTTTGAGAACTAATCTCTGTTCTTTTTTAGCATTGACTTCTGAAACTCACATTTTGTCTTCAAATTCTAGCTTGGTATAGAAATAGAAAATAATTTAACATATCTTAAATTGCATAGCCTTGAAGTGAACTGACCATCATGGGTCAGTTATGAACTGAATAGAAATTCCCGTACCTCACTTGTTTCTTGTAGAAACAAGGCATTCGTGTTATGGTAATCATCCTAGTACAACCGCATAGTGAACTCCAGTTGAAGGGTGAAGTGCTTGCTAACTACCATGCATTTGTTAGGGATAGAATCAAACACGTATAAGTTTATAATAAAAGTTTATTTTCACGATCGAGTGTGTCAACGTGGATGAACGTGCGGCGTCAATGTCTGCATTTATCCCTCTCTAGAATCCAGTAGCCACTAACTAACCAATATGCCATTGTCACGTGTTCTATTGATATCGTCCCGCTTCGTTACACTCCCCTCCACACTGATTTTATGTGTCTTTCCAACAATGAGAAACATCCATGATTTATTCCTGGTGTGCATCAAATGCATCATCCCGATATGCATAATATCGATAGGGGCACGTGCCGCAATAGAAACACTTCCCCCGCCCCCCCACCACATTCATTTGGCAACGACAAAAAAAAAACCCTACTAGCTTCATGAAGCCTTTTATTTCATATTTTCTGATGCCTTCGCTCTCAATTTTACAGTCAAGTTTGCATCCAACGCAAATCACCATGCATGCCTTTTTGCACTCCGGCTACGCCCTTCGTCATGAGAGGCTTAAGAGATGATTGTGACCATTCACGTTCGGTCGGTGGCACCAAAGGATTAGGAACGCATTCATTCATTCGTCCAGTACCCAACAGAGTAGATGTAGACGACGACAACTTGGTTTTCAACTGATGATCGAGGGTAGTGACGTTCGCTAATTAACTTGTAGTAAGTGACTACGTGCTATGGCTGACGGCAACAGTTTGCGGACCTTGCACTAGTACAACTGTACCGCATCCTTTTTCTCTACAAAATATATATGACCTCACTGACTTATTGGCATTCAAATTTCATGGCCGCTCCATTTCAGATAAAGAAGGGGGGAAATTTAGCTCTGAAGATTTGAATGATCTAAAGCTTTTTTGGGAAGCGTCTGGAGCTCAGCCGACTGAGATTTAACGCCTGGCGTCATCTGTAGACTTTTAAGCATTTTTTATTTACTCCCAATTGTTTTTTCCTTTTGTTTACCTTGTCTGTAGGCTTTTCCACGTGAATAGTAGTCATCGGCTCATCGCGGTAATTCCTATACGCCGACTAGGTCGGCGCATACCGCGTGCTGCACACCCCTCGCGGGTGTGGGCCGGCCCATGTAGGCGTTGCTACCATGGGTCTATGGATTTGCATTATAGGATTTTTTTTTTATGCTACAACAGTTCGGTGGGTTTGCATTATAGATTTTTTTTGCTACATCCATTCTGTGGTTTTGCTACAATCACACAAATTTTGCTACATATGTATTATTTTGTTACATTGTTGTTCTCGAAATGCTTCAAAGCTTTTTTTGCCCTTTTTTACCACCGCATGAAGAAATGCTCTAATAATGATGTTCCCTCCGGCCACTATTACCTATCCTAAAATGGATATATCTAGATATTTTCGTATTAGATAGTACAATAGTATAATAATAGTACTTCCTCCGAACTTAACAGAGACATGTATTAGTGGTCGGAGGAAGAACAAAATCTTTGCTACAAATCTCCATCATGGTCTTTGTTAAGTTCTTCGGTGAGGTTGATTTTGCTGCAATAGTACAAGTTTTTTTTCTTGCTACGTGGTCTCCGTCAAGCTCAACAGTGAGGTCTCCGGAAAGGTTAGTCTTTTTTTCTTTTGTGTTGCGGATGAAACATTTTTTACTACATAGCAGAAAAGGAGATTTCTTTTCTACATCGAAGCAAAAGTGAGATTTTAAGACTAAAACGGATACGTGCACTAGTAGAAAACCGGCCTAATATTTCAGGGCATTAGTCCCGGTTTCTGTTTGAACCGGGACTGATGACCCGGGCCCCACCGCTTTTTCGGCCGCTGGAACCCAGAACTCATTAGTCCCGGTTCGTATTACGAACCGGGACTAAAGGCTCTGGGTCGAAATCCGGCCATCGCCAAGCTCATTAGTCCCGGCTGGTAACACCAACCGGGACTAAAGATTAAGCCTTTAGTCCCGGTTGGTATTACAAACCGGGACTAATGACTTCCCTGTATAAAAGAGCTCCTTCTTCCTCCCCGAGCCAGCCACTCCCCCTCTCCACTCTCAAGTGTTCTTCATGCAACTCGAGTTTATCCTCTTTGACCACCATTTTTTGTCACAAATTGATGTCCCCACTTCAATCTAAGTGGACTAAAAGGTGAGGAATTTTGTGCTTTTGTCTTTCATTGGTAATTTAGCTCATTTAATGCTCTAGAAGTAGAGAGATTTATGATTTTTTTATGGGAGCAATTATTTAGATGTTTATTTGATTATGTGTACAAATAGGTGAAGATAGAGGTAAAAATAGAAATGCTATATAGATTTTATTTATGTTAGATTTTATTTAGGTTAGATTTTATTAGAAATATAAATGCTATTAGAAATAGAAATGTTAGAATTAAAAATAAAAATAGAAGTATACATAGCTAACATAGAAATAGAAATAGAGATAGAGATAGAAAAATAGAAATAGCGATAGAAATAGAGATAGATGACGTAGGGCGGAGCTTCCGAAGATGCCGTAGGGCGTGAGCACCAACGACATCTTCGAGAAGCTCCACCACGGGAGATTTCCCAACCCTTTACGCAACACTGTTAGAGGAGATGGAGTCTTTCACGGGCTTGCAGGGAAATTTTTCCGAGGCGGAGCTTCCGAAGATGCCATAGGGTGTGAGCACCAATGACATCTTCGAGAAGCTCCGCCACGGGAGATTTCCTAACCCTTTACGCAACACTGTTAGAGGAGATGGAGTCTTTCACGGGCTTGCAGGGAAATTTTTCCGAGGCGGAGCTTCCGAAGATGCCGTAGGGTGTGAGCACCAACGACATCTTCGAGAAGCTCCGCCACGGAAGATTTCCCAACCCTTTACGCAACACTGTTAGAGGAGATGGAGTCTTTCACGGGCTTGCAAGGAAATTTTTCCGAGGAAGAGCTTCCGAAGATGCCGTAGGGCGTGAGCACCAACGACATCTTCGAGAAGCTCTGCCACGGGAGATTTCCCAACCCTTTACGCAATACTGTTAGAGGAGATGGAGTCTTTCACGGGCTTGCAGGGAAATTTTTCCGAGGCAGAGCTTCCGAAGATGCCGTAGGGCGTGAGCACCAACGACATCTTCGGGAAGCTCTGCCACGGGAGATTTCCCAACCCTTTCCTCCATCCATGGGGATGAAACTCTCCCTGCCTTCGAGCTGTGCTTGCCATGGCGTATCGATGCTCCTTTTATAGGCACGGTGCCGCTTCTACTTGTGTCTTGTTCCTCCGACAGGGGCGTCGTGCGCTACATGCTTTATCTCATCGAGCAGTGCATCAACCCATGCATACTTATCCTGCCAATAGCTTTAGTCTCGGTTGCACCCACCAGCCAGGACTAAAGGTTACCCACACGTCCTTATCCCACCGACGGTTTTGTTAGATGACACAAAAATCACCTTTAGTCCCGGTTGTACCAACCAGCCGGGACTAAAGTTTTGTTAACTTATTCTTACTTATCAAACTAAAATTAGAGAAAGAAATAGAAATTATATATTTGATTTGCGTTTGATATGTACTTATATAATGCAGATGAGCCGAGCATGGATGTACACCGATCGACGCTCTGGAGATTTCATTAAAGGCGTGCATTCTTTTCTCAAGGTGGCTGAGGCAACCAAGCGGAATGGTTTTATGTGTTGTCCATGCGGTGGTTGTCAAAATGAGAAGGATTACCCCTCCACAAAGACCCTTCACATCCACCTGTTCCGGTTTGGTTTCATGTCCGGCTATAATTGTTGGACCAAGCATGGGGAGAGAGGGGTTATGATGGAAGACAACGATGAAGAAGAGAATGATGACAACTATCCTGAGTTCCCTGAAACCACCGATACCGCAATGGAAGATAATGAAGAAGAAGAAGGTGAAGAACGGGCATCAGATATGCCCGCTGATGATCTTGGTCAGGTCATTGTTGATGCACAGATTGACTGTGAAACTGAAAAGGAGAGGGAGAAGTTGGAACGCATGTTAGATGATCACAAAAAGGATTTGTACCCAAATTGCGAAGATCGCCAGAAAAAGCTAGAAAGCACGCTAGAATTGCTGCAATGGAAAGCAGAGAGTGGTTTATCTGACAAGGGATTTGAAAAGTTGCTAAAAATTATGAAGAAGATGCTTCCAAAGGATAACGAATTGCCCGCCAGTACGTATGAAGCAAAGAAGATTGTCTGCCCTCTAGGATTGGAGGTGCAGAAGATACATGCATGCATTAATGACTGTATTCTCTACCGCGGTGAGTATGAGAATTTGAATGCATGCCCGGTATGCAGTGCATTTCGGTATAAGATCAGGCGAGATGACCCTGGTGATGTTGAGGGCGAGCGCCCCAGGAAGAGGGTTCCTGCCAAGGTGATGTGGTATGCACCTATAATACCACGGTTGAAACGTTTGTTCAGAAACAAAGAGCATGCTAAGTTGTTGAGGTGGCACAAAGAAGACCGTAAGAGTGACGAGATGTTGAGACACCCCGCTGATGGGTCGCAGTGGAGAAAAATCAACAGAGATTTCCCAGAGTTTACGAAAGACGCACGGAACCTGAGGTTTGGTCTAAGTACAGATGGCATGAATCCTTTTGGGGAGCAGAGCTGCAGTCATAGCACCTGGCCCGTGACTCTATGTATCTATAACCTTCCTCCTTGATTGTGCATGAAGCGGAAGTTTATTATGATGCCAGTGCTTATCCAAGGCCCGAAGCAACCCGGCAATGACATTGATGTGTATCTAAGGCCATTAGTTGATGAACTTTTACAGCTGTGGCAGACTGAAGGTGTTCGTGTGTGGGATGAGTACAAACAAGAGGAATTTGATCTACGAGCGTTGCTGTTCGTGACCATCAATGATTGGCCTGCTCTTAGTAACCTTTCAGGACAGAGAAACAAGGGATATAATGTATGCACGCACTGTTTAGGTGAGATCGATAGTATATATTTGGATAAAAGTAAGAAGGTGGTGTATCTCGGGCATCGTCGATTTCTTTCGCCCAAACATCAATTGAAGAAAAAAGGCAAGCATTTTAAGGGCGAGGCAGAAGTCCGGGGCAATCCTAAACGCCATACTGGTGATGATATATTTGATATGGTCAAAGATTTAGAAGTAATCTTTGGAAAGGGTCCTGGCAGTCTGTCTGTTTCGAATGACGCTAGCGGACATGCACCCATGTGGAAGAAGAAATCTATATTTTAGGAGCTTGAGTATTGGAAATTCCTAGAGGTCTGCTCTGCAATCGACGTGATGCACGTGACGAAGAATGTTTGCGTGAACCTACTAGGATTCTTGGGCTTGTATGGGAAGACAAAAGATACACCAGAAGCACGTGAGGACCAGCACCGTATGCAAAGAAGAGACGGCATGCATCCGGAGGATTCTAAGGGTCCTGCGAGTTACGCTCTTACCAAAGAAGAGAAGGAAATCTTTTTTGAATGCCTGAGCAGTATCAAGGTCCCATCTGGATTCTCGTCAAATATAAAGGGAATAATAAATATGGCAGAGAAAAAATTCCAAAACCTAAAGTCTCATGACTGCCACGTGCTTATGACGCAATTGCTTCCGGTTGCACTGAGGGGGATTCTACCGGAAAATGTTCGAGTACCGATTGTGAAGCTATGTGCATTCCTCAATGCAATTTCGTAGAAGGTAATCAATCCAGAAGATCTACAACGGTTACAGAATGATGTGGCCCAATGTCTTGTCAGCTTCGAGTTGGTGTTCCTACCGTCCTTCTTCAATATTATGACGTATCTCTTAGTTCACCTAGTCGAAGAGATTACCATCCTTGGTCCAGTATTTCTGCACAATACGTTCCCCTTTGAGAGGTTCATGGGAGTCTTAAAGAAATATGTGCATAACCGTGCTAGGCCAGAAGGAAGCATCTCCAAGGGCTATCTAACAGAGGAGGTCATTGAGTTTTGTGTTGACTTTGTTCCTGACCTGAACCCGATTGGTCTTCCTCAATCGCGGCATGAGGGGAGACTGAGTGGAAAAGGCACGCTAGGAATGAAATCAGCATACTGTATGGACGGACATTCTTTGAGTGAAGCACACTACACAGTTTTACGAAATTCCACGTTGGTGGAGCCGTATATACGTCTCAAACGTATCTATAATTTTTGATGCTCCATGCTTGTTTTTACACCATTTGCCTATTGTTTTGTTACACTTAGTGGCACTTTTATGCATTTTCCGGAACTAACCTATTGACAAGTGCCACAGTGCCAGTTTCCTGTTTTCTGCTGTTTTTGTGTTTCAGAAGTGATACACAGGAAATATTCTCGGAATTGGACGAAACAAGTTCCTTAAGTCTTATTTTTCCCGGAAGCTTCCAGAGATCCGAAGAAGTGTCGGAGGGGGGCCACCAGGGCCCCACACGCGTGGGTGGCGCGGCCAGCCCCCTGGCCGCGCCGGGCCCACGTGAGGGCGCCTGGCCCCTCCTCTGACATCGTCCCTTCGCCTATAAAGACCCCCCCAACGGAAAAAACCTAAGTACCCGATCAGATTTCTAGAACACATCGCGATCCGCCGCCGCTGTCGACCCGAAGATCGGGAGGGTCCAGAAGCTCTTCCCGGCACCCTGCCGGAGAGGGGAATCGCCACCGGAGGTCTTCTTCATCGCCATGCTTGCCTCCGGAGCGATGAGTGAGTAGTCTACCTTGGACTATGGGTCCATAGCAGTAGGTAGATGGTTGTCTTCTCCACCATGTGCTTCATGTTTAGATCTCATGAGCTGCCCTACATCATTGAGATCACCGTTATGTAATTCTATGATGTTGGTTTGTTGGGATCCGATGAATATTGGTGTTTATGATTAAGTTGCTGTACTGAATTATATCTTTTGTTATCTCTATGTTGTTTATGATCTTGCATGCTCTCCGTTGTTAGTAGCTAACTTGGCCGAGTAGTTGCTAGTGACTCCAAGAGGGGGTATTTATGCTCGATAGTGGGTTCATGTCTCTATTTCACCTGGGGGAGTGACAGAAACCTCTAAGGTGGTAGATGTGCTGTTGCTACTAGGGAGAAAACAACATTCATATGCTCAAGGGCATATGCTTTGTTTACATTACACACTTTGCTTAATGCAATTATCTGTTATTCGCAACTTAATACTACTGGGGTGTTCGGATTGATATCCCCGGGAGTGGATTATTAGTCATAGATGCAGTTGGATGGCGGTCTATGTATTTTGTTGTAATGCTCAGAGTAAATCTCATAGTGATCTTCTTGACATATCACGTTTATCTTTATTCTATCAATTGCCCAACTGTAATTTGTTTACCCAGCATGTTTTATCTATGGAGAGACACCACTAGTGAACTGTGGACCCCGGTCCTATTTCCATCATATTGCTATCACCTGTTTACTTTACTCGTACTGTTTACTTTACTCGCATACTATATTGTTTTCCACTCGATACGCTCATAATCTTTGTTTCAAGCAAACCGGTGAGATTGACAACCTCATCGTAAGTTGGGAACAAAGTACTTGGTTGTGTGTGTGCAGGTTCCATATCACCTTCAGTCGTCGCCGTCTCTCCTCTCCTGAACGATAAACCTTGGTATCTTAACTGAGGGAAAACTAGCCGCTACACTCATCATACCTTCCTCTTGGGGTTCCCAACGGGCTGGTCATTCACCACGCACAAGGACTTACTGCTCCACGTCAACTACACGCCACCAGTTCTTTTCTGGCGCCATCACCGAGTAGCAGCTTCTTTTCTGGCGCCATTGCCGGGGAGGAAGAGAAGACTTCTGCGAGGGGAGTTTTTTGCACACACATCCTTTACTTTGTTATTGTTTTGCTTTACTTTATTTATTTTACCTGCATTGCTTTTTATCAAAAATCCAAAAAAAATTAGAATCCTTGGTTGTTGTTATTTCTTTACTTTAGTTTATCATGCTGTTCCCTAAGTTCGTTCTGAAGGACCTCTCCGTAGGTAGTGGTTCGATTATTGGCAAAAGTAACATTGAGGAGTTCTTTAATCACATTAGTATGCATGAGGAAGTTGAGGAAAAGTCTTGGGTTGAGCTTGCTCCTAGTATTGAAGTTGCTTCTGTTTATTTAATTGACATGTTGGAAACTAGGTTTGCTAGTCTTAATCCTTTTATGCAATACATGTTCCTTAAGCTTCATGAAATTGAGGATCCCGAAAAGAAAGCTTTTATCTTGGAAACTTTGCGTTTAGAATTTAAGGATGTCATTATTGAAGCTAGGAAGGTTCTTAAACGTTTTAATAAACTCGGTTCACCTATAACGGTTATTAATACAAATGACGAGGAGGCCGAGATACCTATACCTTGCAAGCTTTTGGGATTGAATGAAGCTTTCGAAAATAATTTTGACTGGATTTGTCCTGAAAATCTTTTTGATGAGAATAGTGTACCAAAGCATGATCACAAATGGTCTTCTAAAACTTATGTGGATGAAATACAATGCCTTATTGACAAGACCTCTGCTGTTGATCTTAATGCTTTTGCTGAAAATACTTGATTCGCAATTTTCTGCGTCTAGCTCAAAGGCGTTAAAGAAAAGCACTCTTGGGAGATAACCCAATGTTTTCTTTTCAGTACTTTTTCTTTTATTTGAGTCTTGAAAGTCATTACTACTGTAATGATCGCTCCTTATCTTGTTTATTTCGTTTTTGTGCCAAGAGAAGCCTCTAATTTGGGCGAGGTAAAGATTTGGGGATGTTGCTGTCCTGAAACTATTTTCGGTGCTGCATCGTAAAAATTCGTATAAATTCTCTGTTTATCTTTTGGACCTGCGATTTCTTGTGCACATGCCCCAGGTTATATCCAAACTTTTGTTAGTTGAACACTTTTTGATTTGAGCAACAGAAAATCCCTCAAAAATTTGACCTTTGTCAGCTGTTCAGTTTTGACAGATTTCTGCCAATATTTGTGTTTGCCACATTATCGCTTTCTTTTGAGTTCTTTTGATCATGGAACTTTTGGGGAAGTTGCTACAGTAGTATTTGCTATATATGTGGTGGTTTTGAGTTGGAACCTGAAGCAAATAGGAGGTTGAATATATTTTATGCTTACACTAATGTTGCTAATAGAATTGTGTTTAGTTTTATATGAAGGAAGTTTTCAAGTGTAGGGATTGGAGAATGATGAGATGAGTTGAAGAATGGACAAAAGCTCAAGCTTGGGGATGCCCATGCATCACCCCAAGAAATATCCAAGAAGTACAAGCGTCAAAGCTTGGGGATGCCCCCGAGGCACCCCTTCTTCATCGGCAAAAATCAGGTCACCTTTCAAAACACTATATTTTTATTGCTTTATGCACTATGTGTTTTTCTTGGAGCGTCAGTTGTTTTAGTTTTCTTAGTTGGTTTAGTTTGTTTGTTTGCTGCAATAAATGATTGGACCCCAACAAATTTCCTTTGGAGGAGATGTACTCGTTTTCATTTGCAAAGAATGCTCAGTTTTTCACTCTTATCGTTCATCGAGCGTTCTACTTTTTCTGCTACTGCTTTTGGTTTTCGTTTTCACCTTGATTTGCGTTCAGATCTTGTCATATCTTTTCATCAAGGTGTATTTTTGCCTCTGATCTTTATTGGTTTTCATCAAAAGAGGTGTTTATAAAAATTTCAAATGGTGTTGGAAAAGAGAAAAAGCTTTGTGCAAAATAGTGGTACAAGAAGGAGCTTGTGTAGACTGCGGCTTAGGCTTTTTCATGTCATGCTTGATGTCTTTTTGATAGTATGCTTAGTGGTTTTGCTGTAGCATGACTTGTCTCAAATAACTGAGATTGCTTAATGAGCCTTTGAAAAAATCATGCGTTGTTTTTATTGTATGGAAGCATTATTTTGGTTTTCTCCTTGATGCTTTATTTGGGTTGACTTGGCGCATGCTCACACATGTTAGACTCTTACAAAGTCGCCAATAGCCTTCATGATCATTTAGTTTTTGACTTTTGATGCCATCTTATGATTCTTTTAATGTCGTTTTGTCGCTTTGCATGATTATGGCCATTATTGCTCTCTTAGTTGGTCGCTCCTAGTCTTTTGCTAGCCCTCGCCTTGTACTAAGTATGAGCTCTACTCGTGCATCCAACTCCTAAAAGCCAAAGTTTTCCAAAGTGTCCACCATACATACCTACTAGCAGTTTGCTATTCCAAGTAAATTTGACTTGCTTTTATTTTCTCTTCAAATTAAACTCTTACCAGTGTTATGCGAAATTCGGTCAGTAAAGCTCTCACAAACCGGAAGGCACACTTTACTTTTTCCTGTTCTTAAAAATTTGACATTGTGGTCTCTTATGTTGAGTTGTTATGCTTGCAAGTTGTAAGTTGGATTATAGCCCATCCATGCTGTCATGGGGCAAGCTTTCAACATTGCACTTCTTATTTGAGTTGATATCGTGATCTTTTGTTTATGGATGCCCGCGGTGTGAAATGAATTGGGAATCTTGTGGGGATCATGGAGTTTGTATATGTGTTAGGGAAATGCCGGGCCGCCAATCTAAGCCATGCATAATTCATGGTGGAAATTTGCAGCATACCCATGGTGAACATACGACGACGCATCTCACAATAAAAAGCTAAACAAAAGGCAAATAAAAGAGATGTCGAGGTGTTCATTGTCTGCTTGTCCTGTCATTTTGGTGTGGGCTTGTTCCATGTCATCGGGCACGGAGGTACCCCATTGGCGGTTCTCAATGATATGCATATACTTACAATGACAAGAGCCTTGCTTGGGACTCTAAGTAAAGTAGCATGAAGTTTGGGTACTCGTATTCACGGGGCACGAGGTTTTCAACTTATGATTTGTCAAGCATATGCATCATAATTGTTCTCGCATTAACTTTAACCATTCAAGATGCTTATGATGGGGGCAATGAGAGCTCAAAGCCGGTAAGTACCATAATTTTTGAAGGTTATAAAACTTGCAATCACTGCTTCCCTCTGCGAAGGGCCTTTCTTTTACTTTTATGTTGAGTCACCACCTTCTTTCTTTATGCACCATTAAGAGAGCATAGTTGTCATTCTTAGTGTGATATGCATTGTCCCAAAGTTCATTGATTGACTCATATTATTGGTTTCACTTGTTCTTAAATTATTTGTATCTAGTCGCCCTCTTAAACTTGAAGGTGTCCTATGCATTTATGTTTTGCTCTCTTTGAAGGACAAGCTGAAAACCATTTGTATGTTTTTCCTTATGATTTGAACACACGTTTGACTTTCATTGTTTCATTAGAATGATCTTTTGTTTGTGTTCATTTACATGTTTACAACATGGTTGCTAAGTTCTTATTGTCATGATTATATCTTCATGCCCATGTTTTAAGTTCTTATGATCCCAGCTCACCAATGCTTACATATATGATCAAGATTGTGTAGGTGCATGTCACCTCAAAAATTATTCTTTTGTTATCACTTACCTACTCGAGGACGAGCAGGAGTTAACCTTGGGGATGCTTGATACGTCTCAAACATATCTATAATTTTTGATGCTCCATGCTTGTTTTTACACCATTTGCCTATTGTTTCGTTACACTTAGTGGCACTTTTATGCATTTTCCGGAACTAACCTATTGACAAGTGCCACAGTGCCAGTTTCCTGTTTTCTGCTATTTTTGTGTTTCAGAAGTGATACACAGGAAATATTCTCGGAATTGGACGAAACAAGTTCCTTAAGTCTTATTTTTCCCGGAAGCTTCCAGAGATCCGAAGAAGTGTCGGAGGGGGGCCACCAGGGCCCCACACGCGTGGGTGGCGCGGCCAGCCCCCTGGCCGCGCCGGGCCCACGTGAGGGCGCCTGGCCCCTCCTCTGACATCGTCCCTTCGCCTATAAAGACCCCCTCGACGGAAAAAACCTAAGTACCCGATCAGATTTCCAGAACACATCGCGATCCACCGCCGCCGTCGACCCAAAGATCGGGAGGGTCCAGAAGCTCTTCCCGGCACCCTGCCGGAGAGGGGAATCGCCACCGGAGGTCTTCTTCATCGCCATGCTTGCCTCCGGAGCGATGAGTGAGTAGTCTACCTTGGACTATGGGTCCATAGCAGTAGCTAGATGGTTGTCTTCTCCACCATGTGCTTCATGTTTAGATCTCATGAGCTGCCCTACATCATTGAGATCACCGTTATGTAATTCTATGATGTTGGTTTGTTGGGATCCGATGAATATTGGTGTTTATGATTAAGTTGATGTACTGAATTATATCTTTTGTTATCTCTATGTTGTTTATGATCTTGCATGCTCTCCGTTGTTAGTAGCTATCTTGGCCGAGTAGTTGCTAGTGACTCCAAGAGGGGGTATTTATGCTCGATAGTGGGTTCATGTCTCTATTTCACCTGGGGGAGTGACAGAAACCTCTAAGGTGGTAGATGTGCTGTTGCTACTAGGGAGAAAACAACATTCATATGCTCAAGGGCATATGCTTTGTTTACATTACACACTTTGCTTAATGCAATTATCTGTTATTCGCAACTTAATACTACTGGGGTGTTCGGATTGATATCCCCGGGAGTGGATTATTAGTCATAGATGCAGTTGGATGGCGGTCTATGTATTTTGTTGTAATGCTCAGAGTAAATCTCATAGTGATCTTCTTGACATATCACGTTTATCTTTATTCTATCAATTGCCCAACTGTAATTTGTTTACCCAGCATGTTTTATCTATGGAGAGACACCACTAGTGAACTGTGGACCCCGGTCCTATTTCCATCATATTGCTATCACCTGTTTACTTTACTCGTACTGTTTACTTTACTCGCATACTATATTGTTTTCCACTCGATACGCTCATAATCTTTGTTTCAAGCAAACCGGTGAGATTGACAACCTCATCGTAAGTTGGGAACAAAGTACTTGGTTGTGTGTGTGCAGGTTCCATATCACCTTCAGTCGTCGCCGTCTCTCCTCTCCTGATCGATAAACCTTGGTATCTTAACTGAGGGAAAACTAGCCGCTACACTCATCATACCTTCCTCTTGGGGTTCCCAACGGGCTGGTCATTCACCACGCACAAGGACTTACTGCTCCACGTCAACTACACGCCACCAGTTCTTTTCTGGCGCCATCACCGAGTAGCAGCTTCTTTTCTGGACATCCCCAAGCTTAACTCCTGCTCGTCCTCGAGTAGGTAAGTGATAACAAAAGAAATAATTTTTGAGGTGACATGCACCTACACAATCTTGATCATGTATGTACGCATTTGTAAGCTGGGATCATAAGAACTTAAAACATGGGCATGAAAGATATAATCTTGACAATAAGAACTTAGCAACCATGTTGTAAACATGCAAATGAACACAAACAGAAGATCATGAAAATGAAACAATGAAAGTCAAACGTGTGTTCAAATCATAAGGAAAAACATACAAATGATTTTCAGCTTGTCCTTCAAAGAGAGCAAAACATAAATGCATAGGACACCTTCAAGTTTAAGAGGGCGACTAGATACAAATAATTTGAGAACAAGTGAAACCATGATCATGAATCAATCAATGAAAACTTTGGGACAATGCACATTATACTCAGAATGACAACTATGCTCTCTTAATAGTGCATAAAGATAGAAGGCGGTGACTCAACATAAAAGTAAAAGAAAGGCCCTTCGCAGAGGGAAGCAGTGATTAAACATGTGCTAGAGCTTTTCATTTGTAAAACAGAGAGATAAAAATTGGTTTTGAGAGGTGGTTGTCTTTGTCAACGACTGGCAATGGGGTTCTTACTATCTTCCATACAAAAATAAAGCAAGTTTTTGAGAGAGAGATTGGCACTTTTGTGCTCTTTTATCAAGCTTGGCACTCCTCCCCACCTTTTTTCCTTTCACAAACCATGGCTAACCGATTCCATCGGGTGCCCACCAACATTCACATTCCATGGAGGAGTGCCTTTTATTTTTCTTTCTTTTTTCTCTTTTTTTTCTTTTTGGAATAAGCAATATGGAAGATAGCAAATCCGACCACTACCTCCCCATGAGCTAAAAACAGTGTCACAAAATGAGAAGTATTTTGAAGGTTTTTGAAAGGTAGCACATGAAAATTTACTTGGAATGGCTTACAAATACCATGCATAGGAATTTATAGTGGACACAATGGCAAACTTTGGTTTTTGGGAGTTGGATGCACGAGTAGAGATCATACTCAGTACAAAATGAGGGCTAGCAAAAGACTGGGAGCGAGCAACTAAGAGAGCAATAACGGCCATAATCATGCAAAGCGACAAAGCAACATTAAAAGAAGCATAAGATGGCATCAAAAGTCAAAAACTAAACGATCATAGAGGCTTTAGGCGACTTATTTTGTAGTCAACATGTGTAAGCATGTGCCAAGTCAACCCAAATAAAGCATCAAAGGAGAAAACCAAATAAATACTTCCATATAATAAAAACAACGCATGATTTTTTCAAAGGCTCATTAAGCAATCTCAGTTATTTGAGACAAGTCATGCTACAGCAAAACCACTAAGCATACTATCAAAAGGACATCAAGCATGACATGAAAAATTCTAAGCCGCAGTCTACACAAGCTCCTTCTTGTACCACTATTTTGCACAAAGCTTTTTCTCTTTTCCAACACCATTCGAACTTTTTAAAGACACCTCTTTTGATGAAAACCAATAAATACCAGAGGCAAAAATACACCTTGATGAAAAGATATAACAAGATCTGAACACAAATCAAGGCGAAAAATGCAAGCTAAACGCAGTAGCAGAAAAAGAGAACACTCATTGAACGATAAAAGTGAAAACTAGAGTGTTCTTGGCAAATGAAAAGCGAGTTCATCTCCTCCAAAAAAACATGATGCGATCTAACCATTTATTGCAGCAAACAAAACTAAACAAACTAAAAAAACTAAAACAACCGACGCTCCAAGAAAAACACATAGTGCATGAAGCAATAAAAATATAGTGTCTTGAAAGGTGACCTGATTTTTGCCGATGAAGAAGGGGTGCCTCGGGGGCATCCCCAAGCTTTGATGCTTGTACTTCTTAGATATTTTTTGGGGTGATGCATGGGCATCCCCAAGCTTGAGCTTTTGTCCATTCTTCAACTCATCTCATCATTCTCCAATCCCTACACTTGAAAACTTCCTTCATACAAAACTAAACGCAAATCTATTAGCAACATTAGTATAGCATAACATATAATCAACCTCTTTTTGCTTCAGGTTTCAACTCAAAACCACCACATATAAAGCATATACTACTGTAGCAACTTCCCCAAAAGTTCCATGATCAAAAGAACTCAAAAAGAAAGCGATAAAGCGACAAACACAAATATTGGCAGAAATCTGTCAAAACAAAACAGCTGACAAAGGTCGATTTTTTGAGGGGTTTTCTGTTGCTCAAATCAAAAAGTGTTCAACTAATGAAAGTTTAGATATAACCTGGGACATATGCACAAGAAATCGCAGGTCCAAAAGACATATAGAGAATTTTCATGAATTTTTACGGTGCAGCACCAAAAACAGTTTCAGGACAGCAACATCCCCAAATCTTACCTCACTCAAATTAGAGGCTTCTCTTGGCACAACAATGAAATAAAAAGGATAAGGAGCGGTCATTACAGTAGTAATAACTTACAAGACTCAAATAAAAGAAAAAGTACTGAAAATAAACAATGGGTTATCTCCCAAGAGTGCTTTTCTTTAACGCCTTTGAGCTAGGCGCAGTAATTTGCAAAGATGCTCATGTGGGCGCCATATAAGAGCTTGAGGCAAAGGCGCCATATAGGAACTTGAAGCAATAGAGAGCATCAAAAATCAAGTATGGAACACATTTAAATCTAAACCACTTCCTATGAAAAATAGTCTTGTAAAGAGACAAGTCATAAAAGCGCAAAGCAAAAAGCATAGGAAGGCAAAACAAGTACAACTTCAAGAATTGCAACATAAAGAGGGGAAACTTAATATTGTTGAGATCCATCAAACCATGATTCCCTCTCTCATAATAACTTTCAGTAGCATCATGAATAGAACTAAC
The DNA here is from genome assembly GCA_007115705.1 of Dactylis glomerata. Classification (NCBI taxonomy): domain Eukaryota; kingdom Viridiplantae; phylum Streptophyta; class Magnoliopsida; order Poales; family Poaceae; genus Dactylis; species Dactylis glomerata. The sequence continues at coordinate 2,143,083 of QXEO01000231.1, read as the reverse complement.
AACATAACTATCACATAAAACATCCCTATCATGAGCCACATGCATGAAAGAATTAATACTCACCACAGGAACAATAGTAGTAGGAGCAGATTCAACAGAATAATTATTCTCATCACCATAATCATCATAAATAGGAGGCATATTGTAATCATAACTAATTTTCTCCTCAAAAGTAGGTGAACTGAAAATATTGTACCCATCATCATAACCATCATAAACTAGAGGTTTAGTATCATCACAAGCTAGAGAGCAACTATTTCGCAAAGCATATTCTTCAAACATATCATCATAAGAAGGAACATCACATATGGGAGATAAAATATTATCAGGACAAACTTTCTCCACTAAAGCTGGGAAACTAAAAATATCATGCTTAACAAAACCAGCTTCCCCAAGCTTAGACTTTTCTAAAACAGTGTTCAAAGCATTCATACTAACAAAACTATTAGCATGCGAATTAAGCTCCAAAGGTTTTTCAATTTTCTCTTCAAACACTTCATATCTAAACTCAGGAAAAAGACTACAGAACTCATTGTTTTCCATTAAGCCTAACTAGTGAAAATAAAAACAAGAAACAAAAAGATGTAATTGCAAAATCTAAAGGAAATAACTCCGAGCACTCACACAGGAGGATGCGAGTACCTTTTACCTTACCTCCCCGGCAACGGCGCCAAAAAAGAGCTTGATATCTACACACGCTTCTGTTCTTGTAGACAGTGTTGGGCCTCCAAGTGCAGAGGTTTGTAGAGCAGCAGCAAGTTTCCCTTAAGTGGATCACCCGAGGTTTATCGAACTCAGGGAGGAAGAGGTCAAAGCTATCCCTCTCAAGCAACCCTACAATTACGATACAGAAAGTCTCTTGTGTCCCCAACACACCCAATACACTTGTCAGATGTATAGGTGCACTAGTTCGGCGAAGAGATAGTGAAATACAAGTGGTATAGATGATTATAGGTAGCAAACGTGATGTGAAATAAATATCGCTGCGAGCAAACAAGTAACAAAATAGCAAGTAAACAGTGTGCAAAGCTTGGAAACAAGGCCTAGGGATCATACTTTCACTAGTGGACACATTCCCAACAATATAACATGATTGAACAAATAAACAACTACTCTTCACTATGGTACTCTGAATTACTCTCCTATTGAATAACACTAATCATTGTGTAGTGGCTACAAAAGCACCCCTTAAAGTTCATCAAGTACTTGACAAACACCACTCATAGAGATATCCAAATCAGATCACAACTCAAGATAGATATCATTGCAACTTAGACCAAGTACTAACACGGTGCACACACTGTCACCATTACACCATGAAAGGAGGAATAGATCACTCAAACTATCATAGCAATAATTATTCTCATAATCCACAAGAGATCACAATCATAGCCTAAACCAAGTACCACCATGATGCACGCACTGTCACCGTTACACCAAGGCAGGAGGAATAGATTACTTTAACAATCACCACTAGAGTACACATAACATCTGAATAATAACATCTACTTGTTGAACATGATACAAAGCTCACAATCACATAAAGATCACATCATGGGAGAGAGAGGTGAACCACATAGCTACCGGTAGAGCCCTCAGCCCCGAGGATGAACTACTCCCTCCTCATCATAGGAGACATCAAGGTTGATGGAGATGGCGGTGAGGTCGATGGAGATCGATGGAGATGGCTTCGGAGACCGATGGAGATGGCTCCGGGGACACTTCCCCGTCCCGGCAGGGTGCCGGAACAGAGACTTCTGTCCCCCAAAATTCGTCGGCGATGGCGGCGGAGCTGCGGAAATATTTCTGAAAAATTGCAGAATCCTCTAGGGTTTTCCGTCCCGAGGCTTCTTATAGGCGAAGGGGCGTCGTCAGGAGGCGACCAGGGCCTTCTCCCACATAGCTCGCGCGGCCCAGGCCTAGTCTGCAAAGGAGCGGGCTTATCTCGGCCGTCCGGACTCGGAATCAGGTGAACTTTATGTCCAGAACGTTCGCCGTGAAATTCCCCACAACTTTGTATTTGAAGAGTTTTCCGTTTGACGCCGTCTTCGACCCGTAACGTGACCATCTTCGAAAAAAGTTCTGGTACAGATTTCTGGAAAGTCCCAATTTGACTTCAATAAGGTTTCCACTTGTATTCTTGGTAATTCCTACACATCAAAGTGTAAAACAAGAACATTGTGCACTTTTGCAACTATTAGTAGGTTAGTCCAAATAAATCATAAAAGTATCACAAAGTGTAGACAAAACATATAGCAATTGGTGTAAAACAAGCATGGAGCATCAAAAATTATAGATACATTTGCAACGTATCAAGCGACACAAAAATATTGTACGCTCGGAAAACCCTGGGCAATCAAACTCCTTGATTACAAAGTTGCACATGGCGACTTTTGGTGGTTGGTTGCAAACACTTCTCATAAATATTGACTTTCCAAGGTTACGATATAAATGGGAATACATTTTACACGGTCGCCCAAGATAAAAAGAGCACCAATCAAAACAGTGGTGTCCGCTTTGATGCATTACACAACAATGAGACAAAGGACACATATTATGGTTACATAGAGGAGACATAGGAACTTGACTATGGACCGTCTTTTAAGGTCCCTTTGTTTCGGTGCAAATGGGTCAAGATGACAGGAGGCGGGGTAGTTGTAGACCAAAAGTACGGCATGACAATAGTGGATCTCAAAAATCTTGCATACATGGATGAACCATTCGTCCTAGCCAACGATGTCGCTCAGGTTTTCTATGTGAAGGACATGTCTACAAAACCGAGAAAGAGAAAAGATAAGAAAATGAATACATCACACGATGAGCCAAAGCGACACATTGTTCTCTCAGGGAAAAGAATCATCGTGGGAGTGGAGGACAAGACAGATATGTCAGAAGATTATAACAAGTTTGATGAAATTCCGCCCTTCAGAGTGAACACTGACCCAACCCTCCTCTTAAACAAAGAAGATACTCCATGGTTACGGTGCAGAAAGAAACTCCAACATTAGATGGGGATGTTGGTGATGTGTAATAATGTATTAAACCTTTTATGTAAATGTATGATTCTGGATTAGTTATTCAAATTCGAACACCTTTTATCTACTAAGTTTTGAATTAGTTATTCAATTTCAAACACTTTTCATATTCAAAGTTTTATCAAATTCTAAAATATGCAAATAGAATTTTAATCAATATTGTTTTAATTGAAAATGGCAAAATAGTTAATTGTTTGAATAGTTAGAATAATTGATTTTGAAAATAGAAAATAGTTTTGAATTAGTTATTCAATTTCAATCACTTTTCATATTCAAAGTTTTATCAAATTCTAAAATATGCAAAAAGAATTTTAATCAATATTGTTTTAATTGAAAATGGCAAAATAGTTAATTGTTTGAATAGTTAGAATAATTGATTTTGAAAATATAAAATATTTTTGAATTAGTTATTCAATTTCAATCACTTTTCATATTCAAAGTTTTATCAAATTCTAAAATATGCAAAAAGAATTTTAATCAATATTGTTTTAATTGAAAATGGCAAAATAGTTACTTGTTTGGAATAATTGATTTTTAAAATAGAAAATATTTTTGAATTTGTTATTCAATTTCAATCACTTTTCATATTCAAAGTTTTATCAAATTCTAAAATATGCAAATAGAATTTTAATCAATATTGTTTTAATTGAAAATGGCAAAATAGTTAATTGTTTGAATAGTTAGAATAATTGATTTTGAAAATAGAAAATATTTTTGAATTAGTTATTCAATTTCAATCACTTTTCATATTCAAAGTTTTATCAAATTCTAAAATATGCAAAAAGAATTTTAATCAATATTGTTTAAATTGAAAATGGCAAAATAGTTAATTGTTTGAATAGTTAGAATAATTGATTTTGAAAATAGAAAATATTTTTGAATTTGTTATTCAATTTCAATCACTTTTCATATTCAAAGTTTTATCAAATTCTAAAATATATAGAAGTTATTCAAATTGAAATTCAAAATTCATATTCAAATGAAATCTAAAAAATATATACTGCATTGGCGCGCATTTATTATGCCTTTAGTCCCGGTTGGTAAGGTCTGGGCCATGGGCTGGGACCGCCGGAAAGTCTTTAGTCCCGGTTGAAACCACCAACCGGGACTAAATACCCTTTAGTCCCGGTTGGTGGCTTCAACCGGGACTAAAGACCCCCCTTTAGTCCCGGTTGAAACCACCAACCGGGACTAAAGGGGGGGGTATATATAGCACCGCCGTCCCCCTTCTTCTTCCCCATTGGATCAATCACTTAGCAGTTTCATCGCGCGGAGGACGATATCGTCGATCGTTGCGGTTGCTCAGATTCTCGAGCCGCCGCCGCCGCCGCGCCGCCCGGCCGAGACCGAGCGCCGCCGCGCCGCCGCCCGAGACAGCCCCCGCGCGCGCAGGTGAGCACCACCGCCTGCCGGCCCCTGCAAAAAAAATTAGATTTTTTTTTTAGAAAAATAGTTAGGTTTTATGTTAGAAAAATAAGTTAGAGAAATGTAGTTAGAAAAATGTAGTTAGAAAAATTTAGTTAGTAAAATGCTATTACTATTACTATTATGTTAGATTTTATGTAGTTAGAAAAATTTATGTAGTTAGTAAAATATAGTTAGAAAAAATGTAGTCAGTAAAATGCTATTACTATTATTATTATGTTAGATTTTATGCTATTACTATTATTAAGTTAGTAAAATGCTATTACTATTATTAAGTTAGTAAAATGCTATTACTATTACTATTATGTTAGATTTTATGTAGTTAGAAAAATATAGTTAGAAAAATTTATGTTAGATAGTTAGTAAAATGCTATTACTATTAGTAATAGTAATAGAAATGCTATTACTATTAGTAATAGTAATAGAAATGCTAGTTAGTAAAATGCTATTACTATTAGTAATAGTAATAAAAATGAATAGTAATAGTAATAGAAATGCTATTACTATTAGTAAAATGCTATTACTATTAGTAATAGTAATACAAATGCTATTACTATTAGTAATAGAAATGCTAGTTAGTAAAATGCTATTTATGTTAGATATATAGAGTTAGAAAGTGAATAGATAGAAATGTTAGAAATATTGTTAGTAATATTGTTAGCAATAATAGAAATAAAAATATGGAGTAATGTTGTTGATCTATGTTATGGATTTCAGTTATGGATTTCGGCGCCGGAAGAGAAGGTGAAGAAGAGATATTGAATATTATAGGAGAGGGTACCACCCGTGCACAAGGAGAGGGTACCACCCGTGCAGAAGGAGACGGCTCAGAATTTTTGAACGAGTCGGGTGACGGAATGGAGGAGGAGCAGCCGCATGAATCGGAAAATGATGTTTGCGAGGACGGCTCACAAGGGACTGGACGTGACTTAATAACACGGTCCGGCGAGGTATATATATATATGAAGACTAGCTCTATTCATGAATCAGTAGATGACGATGCATTATGTGGTATATATATTAACGAGTGTTTTCTTATTTTAGACCTCTGAATCTTCTAGAAAGAAGCGAGGCCCGGCCAAACGGCTGGCATCGAATCAGCATTACACGATTGGGCGTCTCTCAAATGAAGGCGAACCGTTGGAACCCAAGAGTGTCGCAAATACGTTCACACATCAATGTGGATGTCTTGTCAGGAACATGGTGCCGATAAGCATTCAGTATTGGTATAAGCCCAAGGCGGCAAAGGGAGAGCCAGCACAGCCAGAGCCAGAAGAGGGTGCAGCAGTCAACTATGTCACCAAGGTCTTGAAAGACAGACTTTGGGATTCCCTTATTCCACATTTCAATCTGCCGGTCACCGAGTCCCTGGAAGAAGCAGAGAAACAGAAGGAGAAAGTCAGGGAGTGGGCTCTCAAGAAGATGGCTGCACAGTTCAATAACCAAAAGAAGAGGTTATAGAACGCCTATGTCAACGCCGATCGACAAGCTCCAGAATTTACTGGCCCCAATGAGTTTCTGCGGGATCACTGGGACGCATTTGTGGAGTACAAGGAGTCCGAGCTGGGTAAGCTAAGGAGTAAGAAAAATCAGGCAAATGCCGCGAAAAAGAAATATCACCATAAGTTGGGTCCAGGTGGCTACAAAAGGGCCGAGCCTAAGTGGGATATGCAAGAGGCCGCCCTACGAGAAAAAGGCATCGAACCAGAAACAGAACAATGGCCCAGAAGGTCAAAAAATTGGGCACTTGCCCATGGGGCTGTCTATGATGAGAGAACAGGGAAATTAGTTGAAGAGAAGAAACAAATTGCTGAACCCCTGGGAGCACTTGTCAAGACAATCGCGAGGTTCAATAGGGGACGTTCAAGCCGGACAGAGAGAACGATGAGCTGACAAAGGCCCTCGGGAACAAAGAACACACAGGACGAACACGGGGTCTGGGTTCTGCTATTCCGTGGAGGTCTGGGTTCGCCGAAGAGAGCCAGACTTATAGAATCCGAGAGAGAGCGAAGAAGCGGAAGGCGCAGGAGGAGGCCTCACGGATAGAGAGCATCGAAAGACAACAGGCTGAGCTGAGAGAGTTGTATTTACTGCAGCAGAAGGCACTGGAGGAATTAAAGTCGCAAGGGGCAACTCAGCATCAGCAACACCTAGAACATGCATCAGGCGACCGATCTCAGCGTAGAAGCAGCGTGGCTTCCACGGAGGTACCGATGGTTCACTACCCCGTGGATGATATCACCAAGAAGATAGACTGTGAGCTGCATGTTCCCATGAAGAACATATCGATGAAGGTGGCGGTTGGCTATGTGTTGCCATCTGGACCTGGACAAACCTGGCATGGCCGTGAGATTCGAGCTGGCTATGCTAAGGTCGGGGTGGATGCAATTGAAAGGGGGTATGAGTCCCTCAATCTTGACGTCGCTGGACCTGAAGAGGAGGAAAAACTGGGAGAAGTATTGGGTGGTATAATTCTTTGGGATAAGAAACACATCGTGTTTCCAGGCTCGGCGCCAAGGCGGCCACCCTCTCCTCCGAGTCCTCGCAATTCACCACCTCCTGACGATGACAGGGACGACTACCACCATACCCCGAGTCCACATCGATCTCCACCTCAATGTCAGCCGCCTCCGCCACCTCCGCCGCCTCAGCCCACTCGTAAGTCCCAAAGTTGTGGTAAGTCCGCTGCTATGTCCACTAGCAATGTCTCTCTGAAGAAACGGGCCAAGAAAGCTAAGGCGGTGCCGCCTCCTCCTATCGAGAAGACTGCTGAAGAAATTGAGGCGGAGGACAGAGCCAAAGTAAAAAGGAAGCTCGCAACCCTACGTCCGACCCCTACACCAAAGCAGGTATATACTCTGGAACAGAAGGAGTGGGCCATTGATATGCTTACCCAACCTTCGCAATATGAATTGCGTAAGCCAGATGACTACAAGCGTTGTTTGGATAAGCAGGTAGATGCAAAAAAAGAAGCTAATAAGACAAGCGCAACTGCAAGAGGGAAAAGAGACATTGCCCAGCTTGGAGCACAGACCAAAAAATCGATCTCCCCGCTAAAGGTCTTTGCTAGTGATGCTGGTGGGAGTGTTGCTCAACTCAATCCCGCCGACTTTGCGAGAGAAGCTGGTTTGACTCTTTCTCAATTGATACATGAAGATATCCCAAAGGCGCCTATAGCACGGCAATATGAAAAGGGGAAGAGTCTGGTCCCACCTGAGATTAAAATGAATCTACCAACACAAATGCGAAAATTGCATAAGTGGTACCTGCAAGCCGCAAAGGGCACGCAAGATTTTCTCCTTATGAAAATCACAAAGGACCATTTCTTAGGTGAAGACTTGGTGCATATTGAGTTTGATGAATTCTTTCAGCTATTCAATCAAGACGCGCTCGATAAATCTATCGTCAGTGCCTATGTTCTGTAAGTGATTCATTATTTCTATAAGTCTATAGCTCAACTCGTTCTTTGCATGTAATTATCCTCACTACGCTGTTTATTATGCAGAATGAAGAGTATGGAATGTAAGAAAAGAATGACCACCAACTTGGATTCATTGATCCAAATCGAGTTAACGGAGCGATGATACAGAGGAAACGCAAGGAGACGGAGGATATCTTGCTAGAGTTCCTACTTACGCAGGAATACCGAGCTAGAATACTATTTCCGTACAACTGCAGGTGAGTGTGACTATCTTATACACAGTTACTTTTCCTTACTTCTTGTTATAAGTGTAATTGATGAGTTTATTAACTTATATAATTAAACTTGCACGCAGTTACCACTGGATTTTGCTAAAGATTGAACCTGACTATGGAAAGATTCAAATCTTTGACTCGTTGAATAAACCACTTAATGAATACCAAAGCATTATTGATATGATGGATAGGTAATTTCAATCATTACGGCATTATATCGGTCTCTTTCGTTCATCTATAACTCATCTATTCATTTTGTTTGCTCGACAGTGTTTGGAAACGGTTTATACGCACAGTTAAAGGTGAATGGAAAAATGAGCTGATTTACCGTCAGATCGAGGTAAGTCGTACGAGCTAGGTCCACACATCCCTTTAATTCTAGTTTCAAATACCATTAAGTATATCAATCTTGATATGTCACTGACTAAAATCTATTCTCGTAAAGTGTGCGAGACAGCCTTCGGGGACTAATCTATGTGCATACTACGCTTGCGAGAACCTTCGTGCGCAGGTCACTGAAGAAATTGATTTTCAAACAGTAAGTAAACAATATACTGACAAATTCATTTTATTGGCATCAATTTTGTTATGATGATTCATATTCATATTGTTATTCTTTTTCGTAGTTCGAAGCAAAGCGGAATCGGCTCTCACCGACTGAACGCATAGTAGGAATTCAAGAGGAAATAGCCGGATTTCTGCTTGACCATGTCATTAACCCAAAGGGTGAATTTCATGCCAATTTCGATTAGACAATGTGTATAATTAAACACAAGTCGTGATCTTATGTGTGTGAACAAGTTGTATATATACTTGTATGCATGTGTATATGCTCGGTGAACCAAACATATTATATATGTATCGGTTTATATATTATGTTGTAATGCTGTATGAATAAGTATATAAGAAAACTTGTTTGAAATGAATCAAACAATTGAATGGAGGAAAATACAAATATACCCTAAACCCTAAACCCCTAAATAATATAACAATTGAAATCCAGAAAAATAAAGAAGCAGCAGAGGCTGCCACGTGTGGACTCTTTAGTCCCGGTTCGTAACACGAACCGGGACTAAAGGTCCTACGCCCACGAGCACCCAGCCCTGCCACGTGGTCTCTCTTTAGTCCCGGTTTGTATAGCAACCGGGACTAAAGATTGGGCTCCAGTCCGGGTTGATTAGTCCCGGTTGCGCAACCGGGACTGAAGGCCGAAATCAACCGGAACTGATGCCCTGTTTTCCACTAGTGGTGTCGGACATGGGGGAATTATCCCCCGGGAATGCCTCCCTTTTTTTTGTGTGCAAATCTCCTATTTTTGTTATGCGTCTACGATTTCGTGCTTGGTGGATTTTATTGATATGGATCCGACAGAAAGAGTCGTGTTACAACTTACAAGTTAGAAGTCCGTTCGGTCACTGACACTGAGTCGAGGTCAGTTCGTGCTTGGTGGATTTTACTCGTATATGCGTATCCGATATGCTTTACATCCTAGCCACAGTGGCAGTGTGCGTGTGTCGAGGTGACTTCGTGCAGGAAACGTAACCGAGAGTCCGAGAGAGCTACATATAGCGCGTTTTAGCGGCCTATATAAAGGAAGGATCGTTTCGTGGGTGGTCGCACCAACCAGCTGTGTCCCATCTCTGAAGGAAGAGGAGAGAAACCGGCCCTAACCACGCCTCCGGCGAACGTGACGCGATGGTGGAGACCTCGCTAGATCTCACAAACCTTCGCCACGCCTCCGGCGAAAGGGCCGCGATGGTTTCCCTGACCAGGCAGAACTACCGGCGTCACCAAGGCGGAACCTCGCTAGAGCTCCGCCGCCAAACGCGCGGCCAAGATAAGCGGGCGGCCGCTCCTGCGGAGACCTCGCGCAGACGGAAGGATACGCCACCGCATCAGCACATGGACTTGGAGGTTTGCAAAAGGAGGAAGACAAGAAAGGCGCCTCCTCCGCCTCCGGCCGAGCTGCCCGACGAGCTTGTCACTGAGATCCTCCTCCGGCTGCCTGTCAAGTCCCTCCTGCGGTTCAAGTCTGTGAGCAAGGGGTGGCGCGCGACCATCTCGGACCCTTTCTTCATCGGCTCGCACCTCCGGCAATCTGCCTCCAGATGGAGGCAGAGCCCGTCGCTGCTCGTCACCCCACACGCGCTTGCCTACGTCATCGAGGGCGAGGCCTGGCCGACCACCTTCTGCACAGAGATCTGCTTCTTCGAGTGGCAGTGGCAGCGGCAGCCCCCCAAGGAGGAGGAGGAGAACCCCGAGGCGAGGTTCATCATGCACTGCGGCGAATTCCTGGGCGAGTTCAACACGGTGTGCTACTTCGCGCACTGCGACGGCCTGGTGCTCGCCCCCACCGACGGCACCGTCTACCTCTTCAACCCGGCCACCAGGGACGCCATGACGCTGCCGGACAGCAATCGCAACAAGATGCACCACTACGAGGTCTGCCGTCCCGTAGGGCTTGGCCTGGACCCTCTCACCGGCAGGCACAAGGTGGTCCGGGCCTTCTACCGCTCCAGGGATCCTCTCACGGGCATCTACGACATGGGGATGGAGGTGTTCACCGTCGGCGATGCTTGCGCTTCCACTTCCTGGAGGGAAACCACGGCCGATCCGCCGTACCCTGTCGCGGAGTTTGTGACCGCGGTGTTTGCCAACGGGGCCCTGTTCTGGGCCATCGACAAGCACGGCCTGGAGCCAAACCCGCACGGCCTCCTCCGCCTGAGGCTGGACGACGAGAGCTTCAGCGTCACCCGCCTGCCTCATTTGCTGGACGACCCTGATGCGCTGGACGGCTCCTTCATCCTGGACGAGATGCACGGCGAGCTATGCTTCACCGCCTTCAGCAGCAGCAGCAAGCCGTCCGAGCTGATGCAGCCCCTCAAGATGTGGACGCTGGTGGAACAAGACGCCTCGAGCTCGACCTCGACCTCGCGATGGGAGCACCGCTACTCCCTCGCCATACCGGGGATGGTGCGCCCGATCGCTCTTCTCCCGGGCGGCGCCATGATGGTACGGGCGTCGCAGCACCTCTGCCGCTACGATCTGCAGACGCATCAGCTAGAGACCGTGTGCGAGCTGGATCGCCTCAGATACAATGGCACCATACAGTCTGCTCGGCGGGAAATATTTTACTTCAATGTTGTACCTTACACTGAGAGCCTTGTACGAATTACTGCTACATGCTGAATAAAATCGTGTGCATTCGTGCTTGTGTAATTGTGTTGGTATTTTTTTGAACTTATTATTGGTCACAACGAAACCGGCCAACTAAACCGTCACAAACCAGCAGCGGCTCTTTCGTCTCTTGGCTGGCATGTAAAATAAGAGAGGAATAATGAGCACCTCACTATATATAGGCAATATATGCAATATGCCGATGGCAAAATGCTATGCCGACGGCCATGTAGATTAGAAACACCATTAATGAAGTTGCATAAGCTGGCAACATATATACCAGTAAACTTATAAAAAGAAGACAAACAATTGGCATATGCATGATTTTTTTAAAGCACCCAAAAGACTTGCCGTTTTATTAATAAACTAGAAGAGAGTTTTTTTTTTTGACACGGAACACCACCGATTCCATTATATAGGCTCAGCAAACTCACTGGCCACCAAATCAGATACAGAGTTCGGAACCGACTCTGGCCATAACATTTTGGCCTTAGATTGACCAGCCCCTAACGCTGCAAGAGCATGGGCTACTTTATTACAACCCCTAGGGCAGAATAAAAATTCAGCAGAAATAAAATGCAACATGACAAAGGATCTAATATCCCTATATATGATGCCTTCTGGTGCTAGATCAAAGTCTGTGCTCTGCAATGCCCGTACCAGGTTCTGTGAGTCCGACTCGAAATGCACTCTACCCATTCCCCAGTCCGCAGCTGCTTGTACTGCTTGCATGCACGCATTTGCTTCAGCTTGGGCTGCCGACGTCAGGTGAGGAAGGTTCCCCAGTCCGAAACTAGAAGAGAGTTAATCGGTTAATTAGCTAGAAACCGGCCAAAAAACCGTTCACAACATAAGCACACTCTTTGAAATTTTCGATGCAGTATTTTAGGACTCTATAACTTTCTGAATTGCCTCCACAATATCATAATTTTTTGCCATAGAGGTTCTAGGAAGCCCCTCCACAGGTTAGCATACATAGTTAAATCTACAATAATTTTTGTGGGTCCTTGGGTAAAAGGAACAAGCAAAAAACCAAACTACAACTAAAAGAAATAAATTGAAAACAAAAAGAACAAAACTGAAAAAGAAGCTATTGCAAGTTCTAAAAGAATAGAAAAGACTCACAACGAGGCCTGGCTTAGCAAGATGACCTCCTCAAGCTTGGATGTTGCAAAGTGTTGACACTTTTATCCCGCAGAATGAGGACATAAATCATAGTATGGATGGCAATAAATCTATAAGTTGGCTCTATGCCAACGGCAGTGGTGGACCCATAAGAAAATCTTAGTGGGGGCAATTCAAATGAGTGGGGGCATTTTAAGCATAAATTTGATTTATTTTGAATTATTTTTCTTCAAGTATGGTAGAATTACACTGCAATTTCAAAAATTGAGTGGGGGCAGGCCACTGCCCCCACTCAGCTGTACTTGGGTCCGCCCCTGGCCGACGGCATTACCGTCTGCGTAGCTCAGACGGCCGTTTCTTTGTCCGCCGTCACTCCTGATGTGCCGACGGCCGAGGCACACCGACGGCCGCACGAAGCCGTCGCCTTACCGACGTACACCGACGGCCATAGCTACGTCGACGACCATCTGGGAGGAGCCGACGAGATCTATGCCGACGGCGGCCGAAAGCCCTCGACATATTCGTCTTTGCTTGTTTCCCTATTTAAATCTCTGAAGTCTATGCACGCCCTGATCTTGCCGGATCCTTTCTTCTCAACTGGTACAATGTTGGAGACCTAGTCAGCGTATCTGCACGTTCGTATAAAATTGGCTTCTAGTAATCTGCCAATTTCTTCTATAATCCGATCGTAGATCTGTGGATTGAAACCAGCCCTTATGGGCAACCGATGCTTCACTCTTGGACAAGCTCTGGCATCTCGTGGTATTCCCACGTGAAGCCGTCGACGTACTCTTGTATAAGCCAAATTAATGAAGTTTTATAATCGGTTGAAATCTCTGACTAATGTAAGTTGGTCTAGGAATCTTCCCATCTCCAATGTCGACTTCCTCCAAAGGATCCGATGACGTGATGCCCTGTCCCAGTTTATCCAAATCGTCTGGTTCTTCAATCAAGTCGCACCAGGGATCAAGCTGCCGCTTGGCTTTGTGTTGTACTCCCTCTGTTCGGAAATATAAGATGTTTTAATTTTATGAAATAAATGTATCTAGATAGTGTATAGGTTCGCTTAAATCTATACACTAAAAGATGTCTAGATACACTAGCTTCACAAAGCTAAAACATTTTATATTTCTAAACAGAGAGTACTAGTCTTTTGTGTTGTTTTCCTCTTTGCTTGTACCGTGAAGGTGGCAACCCCGAAAACTCGCTGGAACGGACCTTATGGCGCCCGCACCCAATCGCGCACCGTACACACCTGTTGGAGATTCGTGCGGGGCATTTTTATAGAAAACTCCCTGCCTTATTTCGCCCTATCCCGCAGTCCACCTCTCCCGCCGGTATATAAACCGTCCGGGCGGGTTGAAACCCTAATCGTCCTCATTCCCCCCCCCTCCTCTGCCTCTCCCGCCGCCACGCCGCCTCGCTCTCCCGCCACCGGACGCCTCGAGCGGCACCGCGACGCCGCCGCCGGCCACCTCGCCGCCGGACGGATCTGGGCCGCCTCGAGCGGCACCACGACCGCCTCGCCGCCGGCCGCCTCGAGCGGATCTGGGACGTGCGGATCTGGGCCGCCACCTCCCCGCCGGCCGCCGGACGCCTCGCCGGGATCTCACCGGATCTCGCCGGATCTGGCCGGGATCTCGCCGGAGATGACCAGATCTCGATCTGTTTCTTTTTTGAGATCCCGATCTGTTTCTTTTTTCAGATCTTTGTAATAGAATCTAGGGTTTCATTTGGAGAAGGACGATGAACTTTTCAGATTGTATGGATTTCCGTCCGTATTTGAATGGATCTTATTAGATTCACTCTATGTTACTAATGGAAATATCCAAAGAACTTTACAGATCGGGATAAAAATATGCATATAAACAAGTTCTTTACGATTAGAAAATGGCAAAGAACCTTATCTTGATCTGAAAAGATCTCTGGAAAGACAACTGCTGGTGTGAAAACGGAAGGACTTCATTGTAAAAATTCGGATATTCTTGGGGGGCTTTTTTGTAAAATTATCTTACCACTTCAAACTTATGCAGTCACTTTTTTGCAAAAAGTCACTCACCAATCTTGATGCACACCCCACATGCAATGGCAGGAGATTAAGACCGGGCGCCATAAGGTCCGGAGAAATTGCGTGTTCTGGCAACCCCAGCTAGCTGGTGTGTGGTTTGTTGCAACTCCTGTCCAGTTGATGACTTCGTTACTTCAAAGTTGTGTTCATTTCCAGCCTTCCGTCTGCATTATGCAGAGATGGAACTGGAACCTACTACCAAGGCTCGAGTGCTATGAACTCAGCCCTCGCCGTCGGCTGACCCAAGTACTGCCTCGTACCCGGGCCCTCGCGTAACGTGTGTGCTCGCTCGCTCGCTTTGCTTACCCGCTCGGGGTGGCCGCGTCGACCACGCGCGCTATGTCGATCATCCAGGCGGTGCGTCACGCGTAACCGACTGACGTGCGTGTGTACGTGCCAAATCGACACATCCATCCGTGTCCCGGTCTTCTCCCCGCCGGTCGCCGCTCGGTCGGCGCGTGCCGTCACAGATCGTGGATGCGTTCAGCGGTGACGTGCACATCGGCTTTGAACGGTGACCGGACGCGAACACTAGGTGCCGCCCTTCTTTTTTGAACTGTAGGTGCCGCCCTTGGCCAACGCGATGAATTTGCCGGTCTAAAACGGCCCTGATAAACGTCCATCGTTTTTGGAACCCGACGATTTTTACGGCTTTTCTTTTCGAAAAACTCAAAACGGACGCCAAACTATTACAGCCCTTTGTTTTTAATTAAAAATATATATTTCCACAGTACTAAAAAAATCTGGAAAAAATCTCAAAGGTAGCCACTGACGTATACTACATACTCGTAAAATCTCAATACACACTACTCCCTCCGTTTCAAAATATAAGATATTTTAGATTTGTGAAGCAAATGTATCTAGACATGTTTTAGTGTGTATATTCGAGTGAACCTACACACTAAAAGACGTCTAAATACATTTGCTTCACAAAGCTAAAACATCTTATATTTTAAAACGGAGGGAGTACTTCATAGTCTAGTCTACATGAACATAATAAAATCCGACAAAGTATACTGGCGAAACAGGCTTGCGCCCCGCTATATTAATATAGCAACGAACCGATACAAGATTGAGACCACCGCTGGGGCAAACAGCACAGCAAAGCCCAAAAGAGACAAAAGAAGAAGAAGAAGAAAAGAAAGCAAAGTTGACAAGGTCGGATCGACGAAAACGCTGATGATCCGCAACCGCTGCGCCCTCCGGAGAATTCCCACCACGAGCTTAGCCCTCCGAAGCGCCGCATACCAAAGCAACACCTTCAAGAAGGGATGCGACGATGACGACGCTGCTGCCCGGACAAATCCTAGGGTTTCCCCTGATATGCGGAAGGGTAGTGGGAAGGGGAAACCCCGACGCCCCTCAAGAGGGAATGGCGATGCCCGCAAGCGTCACCGCGTCAGTGTCGGCCACCCGACAAGGATTTCTCCCGTCCCCCAAAAAACACATCCCCCGACACTCCATCATGCTCCGCCAACCTCGCCGCCCACCAACTCGCGCCACCACGGTCGTGCAACCATCACCGCCGTCTCACTGTGGCCCACTGACGAAGACCGACGAAACCGAGAGGAGGCAACCCAAGCCGAGGGGAGCCTGGGCAGCAGCCACGCGGGAGGGCACAACCTCCACCGCCACCTGCGGTGACAGACCGGACACAGCTACCGGAGCAGACCAGGCCCCTCTGGCCCGGCCGAGCCCGATGGCCGCGCTGCAGTCCACGCGCCGCCGTCCTAGCCACCCTCAGCAAGAGAACCTCCACCAGCCGCCGGGAGCAAGCACCGAGAAGCCAGACCTAGCCCGCCCAAGCCCAGATGGGGCCCAAAAGGGCCCAGATCTGGGCCAGGACAGCGCCGCCGCTGGCCTCCGTGCCGCCCCGCCACCAAGTGGCCGCGCCATCGCCACCGCGTCACCCGGCACCGCCGCCACCCGGGAGGAGCGCAGCCGCCACCGGAACCTTGACCACCGAGGAGCACCGCCGCCAGCACGGGAGACCCCGCGTCGCCTGCCTCGCGCGCGGGTAGGAGCAGGTCCGCCGCCGCCGGCACCGCACGGGACTTTGCCCGGCGGCCTGCGCCGACGGCGGCGAAGGGAAGAGAGGGGGAGGAGGAGACTGGCGGCGCTAGGGTTGGAGGTCGCCCGACCTCGCCCGCGGGGGACGGGGCGGACGAACCGTTTTTTCTCCTTTCCGACAAAGTATACATGACTACCTCCTAGCATTTCTCAGATTTTTCTTGAACTTTAAAATGTGATTTTTGAATGTTTTAAAAATAGAAGGCTACGTGTAGCTCGGCCTCCATTTGTCCACTCCCTTTTCTTTTCGCCGCCTTCTAGTTGTCGTTTCTTTTCGCCACCTTCTAGCTGTTGTTGCTACTTTCTCTATCTTAAATAATCATGTATTTTTTGTTCTAGTAAAGTTAAATTTAATTATTATACTAGCTAAATCAAAAATATATCAACATCCACAATAGCAAATCAGTATTATCAGAAATATTTTTTTAACATTGCATGCATATTGCAGGTGTTGATATTTTCTTATATATATGCTTGGTCAAACTTTTGTTAATTAATTTGACATTGAACAAAGCTAAAACACAGGGTAATTTGAAATAGAGGAAGTATCGGATAAATATGCAATGTATATTGTTGGGAATAGAAACAAAAAAGTATAAATATATGACCTAAGGTTATTTTCACAATTGAGTGTGCCAACGCGATGAACGTGCGCGTCAGTGTCTGCCTTCATCCCTCTCTGCTTGATCTTCTTCCCAGGTCAGGCCATCCCCCCACACACAACAATTCCCGACTAGTTAAGGCTAAGATCCCCGATCTTGTGGCATTGGGCAGCACAAAAGTTTCTAATCCTTCCGTTGCATAACTTTTTAGTGAATGTAGAATTGAAACTACAGTCAAGTCATAACGGAGTACTAGTTTATACGATACCTTTGGTCCAAGTTAACTGAAATTATAAGAGGATTGGTCAACGAAGGTTAAAGCGTTCCTTCCTGTCTCGCTGGCGACCATTCTCGTTCGGTCGGTAGCACCAAGGAACGCATTCATTCACTCGTCTAGCTAGTACCCAACGGAGGGGATGTAGATGGTAGACGACGACAAGTCGACAACTAGGTTGTCAACTGGTGATCGAGGGCAGTGACGTCCCCTAATTAACTTGTAGTAAGTGACTACGTGCTATGGCTGACGGCAACAGTTTGCTGACCTTGCACTAGTACAACTGTACCGCATCGATCCGTTTTCCTTTACAAAAAAATACTATATCACCTCACTGACTTGGCATCGAAATTTCATGGCCGCTCCATTTCAGAATAAAAAAGGGAAAATTAGCTCTAAAGATTTGAATGGATCTAAACCTTAGTACTCCCTCCGATCGAAAATAACTGTACTAAACTAGTATAAAATTGCCGACACTTATTTCCGATCGGAGGGAATAGTACTTATATATGCATGTTTCTTTCGGTACATTACTACTATTTGGCAAAGTATGTCTAGCAATTGCAAAATCTTTTAATTAAAAACAAATGCTCTACTTACCGGTGTATGAAAATCGGATATGTGACTAGACTGCTAAAAACAGAGCAGACGAGTAGCTACAAATTAATGGTCAGAAGTCAGTACGATGAGAATCAAGCTTTGCTTGGACGTGCATGCGTGAGTGGAGTGGTGGACTTAGTTGTATGCGACGTACCTTTTTTTTTGCGGGGAATTTATAGGGCTTTATTTAGAATCAAACACTCCTGCACTGTCAGCTCGACGTACCTGCCGACCCGCATACGTGATGCAGTGTGCGTATATACCTGCGTATAAATCGTTATACTATACATGTTTCTAATTTTTAAATACGATTAAGGAGTACATCTCCAAGTGTCATGTGGCATGCCAGGACAAGGAGGCTGACCTAACATTCCATGGCTCTATGCACTCGCTCCTAACCCCAACCCATATTTCTCTAGTTCTCAACTCCCCCGCGTCCACTTCTCTCCCACACACGCCGAATTCCGTCCTCGCCTCACCGCTCGTCAAACTCAACGGGCCGCGCCGGGCACACGCGCAGGAAGGCCGAACAGAAAACATGCAAGAAGAAGCCAGGGCGCCGGCACCGCGTCTGACCGCCATGGCCAGCCCCGACGACGTCGGCGACGTGCGGAGGACGGTGGAGGAGAAGCCGGTGGTGGTGGTGGGGCGGCGGGGGTGCTGCATGGTGCACGTGGCCCGGCGCCTGCTGCTGGGGCAGGGCGCGAACCCGGCGGTGCTCGAGGTCGGCGACGACGCCGACCCGGCCGCGCTGGTCGTCTCGCTCAGGTCTCCCAAGGACAACGACGGCCCTAAGGGCGGCTTGAACTTCGCCGTGGCCGACGCGTACGGCGCGGCTCCGGTGGCTACGACGGCGTCGGCGCGCCACGCCGCGTTCCCGGCGGTGTTCATCGGGGGCAGGCTGGTGGGCGGGCTGGACCGGCTCATGGCCATGCACATCGCCGGCGAGCTCGTGCCGGTCCTGAAGCAGGCCGGAGCCCTGTGGCTCTGATCAAGCTTCATGATCTGCTGTTAATCAGTTAACTCCACCCTAGTTATAGTACAGTAAGTTATAAGTGTCGCATATGTGCGTGCAGCACATTTGGCATCTTTAGAATTTGTGTCATGTTTATTCTCGATGTATGTCTGCGTGCCATCTGAAATTACTGCATCCTTTCTGTAAGAAATTAGCAAAGAAACGGAGTTGGTTTGCTCGATCGCTCTCGACTCTGATTTGCTCACCTCACTTCTATGTGCGACAGGATAGTCTCTCTGACTCTCCTCTCTAACAAGGTCTTGTGTGGAACTGTACCGTTTCCAGCAAAATTCATATGATTAAGCGAGGCATATTTTATTCTTTAGAGATACATTGAATTTTTTCTGTAAGAGTTTTTAGTTTTGAAGACCGCTGGAGACATGGAATCTTTTTCTTTTGCAGTTAAACATTAGAAAACAAAGAGCTTGACTCCATTACCAATGTCAGTTTATGAACGTACGGGTCAATGCTAGTTTAGACGCGAATGCTCAACAAACTCTTTTAGAAATTGACGTGTTTTTCTTAGTTTGGCGTTGAAGCCACCGCTTCTTTCGACGTCAGAGCCGACTTGTTCAGTTGGTAAAACGTCACTGATGCACATGTCACCCGGAATCAAGTCCGCACGTCAACCAAAACGTCGCACATTTTTATCAAAGGAATCCTACAGCATCTGACCAAATTTCAGAAAGGAAGAAAAGAACATGGTTGCGAGACGGTTGGTTTGATTCAGCTCATATACTTTCTTTCGAAACTCGATTCAATTCCTATCTTCGTTGTTCTCCCATAAGGTTGGAGCAGTTGCGATCTTCTCTCTTTTGCTACTTTTGGATGTGGCGGAGTTCTGCTCTTTACGGAGCAAGTGAGCAGTCCAGTTGAAAAGCTTGAGGGGAAAAGAACTACGCCATTCAGAACTGAATCAAAAGCAACCTGGTTGCCATCATAGGAAAGGCATGAACTGGAAGCTGATGCCTAGCACTGGAAAATGCAATTATGGCAATGTCCAGGATAAAACGTACTAATACATAGTAGTAGAGATGGTATCCACATATCTCGCCACCTTATACCAAGGTCCAGAACAGCCAACTGTAGGTTTCTTAGAACAGAGCAAATCCAAACCATTCCTAGAACGTGAATGCCTCGCCGTACTGATATTACCACCACAGATTGTCAAACTCGCGCAGAAACGCCATACATCTTCAGCCAGAAAACTCGGTCTCAAGCACCCCAAACGTTGTTGCCAGTCAATGAAGTACTTCACAGTCTCACCTTTGCAGACCAGCAGGTGACAAAACTCATAGCATCACATCACATCACAGCCAAACCCAGGGACTCAAGAAACCCTTTGCGCCACATCACAGAACCAATGACTAACAACTTGCTCAAAGACTACAAAAAAAACTACAACCTACAGAGGGGGAGCGAGCTTATGAAAAAAATGTGGCCAATTGGGAAGGTATAAAAGACTATTGTACAATGTCAGTATTTTTTACGTTTTTTATGGACCTATGTTGTATAGCATCAAGAAGAGTGTGCTTTACACATTTCAGTAACTTCCGGAGCAATTCAGTTCTTGCAATTAGGTTGTGTCAGAACATCCCCGTGTGTATATGGCTTCCACAAAGACAAAGACATTCCTGCATGCCAGGAAATGCCGGAGGAACCCCTAAATTACCACAGGGATACTCTATGTTAATAATACCAGCTAGGTAGACAGATAAGGGGAGCTCGACGCAGTCTGCCATTTGCAAGTGACAGTAAAAAAAGCATCCCAACTACAGTGGTGCAACGGCCTGCACACCACAGCAAACCACTCTAATGTACCCTAAATCCTAATGTAATTCAGCAGTGCTTGTCAACTTCGGTATGTTTCTCCATTACCTCATCATGTTTCTCCATTTATCCTTCAAGTCCCCCTGCAAGATACGATTTCTTCGGTTACTGCTTCATGAAGGATCAGTAAATAAAACGAATTTTGGTGCCAAACTTCAGTACCCACCTGTTTTCTACCAATAAAGGCATCAGGATTGTGGAGCAAAATATCCTTCCAGCTGCCGACGCCAAACCTTCACAAGAAATAGATAAGGAGAAGCGGTAAGAATCATACAAGAAAATTGTTGAAGCTGCTCTGAGACACTATTTAAGCAACAATCATGCAGGAAGAGAAGAAATCAAATAACGATCAAACAAGACAAAAGACATACTGTTGCACACCCTTTCTTAACATTTCTTCTTCTTCGGAGGTCCACTTTTTTGCTCGTCTACGCTTAGCTTTATTATCTGCCACTTGCAAAGGAGAAACAGATATTCTCCTTGGGCTAGGCAAGTGTGGTCTATGTGATTCTGATCTTGAGCCCTCAGGATCAAGCGAGTCCTCCCACTGCAAACAAGTGTTTTTAGCATAGTCACCAAAATATAGTGTTTTGGGGCTTATGGCCTTATGCTATCAAGCTATCCTACATACTAAGAATAGCCTTCTAATGCTCAAATCACTTGAATTACATTTTGTATTCTAATTAGACTATACATAGTTCAATTCCTGAATCCTGAGATATACTTGCTACTCGACATGCATTGAGAAAACTAGAACACATGTTTACTAAGAGTTATTCATCATTTAATTGTATTAACTTGACAGAATGCAATTAAATATTAATAGCACAACAAGTTCCAACACATAATTGGTGTACTTTCATTAGATAATCTTTGGTCATCTTTAAGAAGCTTATAGAGAAAGCATATGTCAACATATTTTATGACATACTATCCTGTTTCCGAAAAAGCACCAAAAGAGAAGTCTGTGGTGAGAAAGTAGCAATATGCAAGTTCCAAAATTACCACAGTAACAAATGCAAATATATATATGATGTTTATGGTGTTCATTGACATAAAAATGGCGATGTAATAGCATAGCTTATTGCAGTCCTAAGAGAACTAAGTACAAACAAGATGAACCACTGCTTTCTCAAATCAATTCAGTTTGTTCTGAGTGAATCAAATATGGAAAATCATCAGAAAGGTATTAAAATAAATAATACACACAAGAAGACTCACCTGAAAACTCCGTGCTGTAGGGTTCCAATCCATAAGGTTGGACGGTGTGCCTTTCCTCAACACCTCACCTTGGTCATTCACAGCACTTAAACCAGCAACACTACAATTAGCTGTCCGATTATTAACTTCTTCAGAACCAATATGAACTGCCTTATCCATCCTTGCAGCCAACAACTCATCTGCAGCTGCTTTTGCAGCCGGTAATGGATCTTCCACTACACTGTGAAGGTCGGCACAGCTCGATTTGAGGGCATCTATGACCTTATTAACTTCAGGCGTAGAAATTGGATTCACATGAGAGGCAGGTTCTTCAAGTTTGCCCAGAATTTCACGTCCTCTTTCTTCCCCAGCTGCAAAGTTCCATTATTGTACATCAATTATAGGCAAATATGACCATGTACACACTAGTATCTGAATGGAACAATTTAAAATAACTCCAGCTACCATTCCAAGTGCACGAGTGATGCACGTAGAAGAACAGGCCTAGAAAAACAGGAATCCGAAATGAATTTCCTGCTGGCCATGAGGGAACTAGTGCTAAGGCTATGATCCGTGGTAAAAAAGGGTCACTCATTGTTTTACTGGGGACAGGTGTACATATGGCAACTCCAAAACGTCAGACATCTGTCAATATTTGTCCTCTACTATATCAAGTGTGCACATCAGAATAAACTAAAAGCAAAAATTGTTGCTCAAGCAAAATGTACTCAGACCTGATGATGTGTTGAACCACGACAAAGTGTACTACATGCAGAAAAAAATACAGGATATAACATGTACAACAAAGTTGCAGAAAGGGGATGTACAAATCAAGTCCACAAAGTCCTCAGGGGACATATTCAACTCCTAGCAGTTTCAAACATAACATTTTGGCCATTTAGGTCTCAAATGCTAGATGAAAATGACCTCTTAATTCTTGCTCACCATTCCTACATCTAATAAGATATAAACTAAAGCACTTGCACACATAAAGGAAATGAGGTTCAAGACCCTAAGCACTGTAGTGTCGAAACGCAATCTTTACCCTCATTGATTATGTTTTTCTACATCAAAACATCACAGCCTTAGTATGAACTGTGGCTTATCATCTGCAAAAAGAACTACCAAGACAACACATTACACACTAACTTTAGCTGCTATAGAATATAAGGAAAAACATATAGCCTCTGGAAAAAGCGTGAGTAATTTTCCTAAGAATTTGCTAGAACACACTGTCTAGCTAACCATCATGGAAAATATATAATCTCCCTGAAAGTAGTGAAATATAAAAAGCTAGATGTCTTACCTTGAAAGTTGTAGACTTCTAGCTGACCAAATTACTCACGGTTGCATTTCAGTTTACCCCTAGATGGTAAAACACAACATATATGCAACCTAAAGTTCCTACTTGATCACATCACTGCATCTAAGAACCAAATCCAACACAATGCTGCATTTGGCCAGAATAGAAGCATCCTCACCTAGCATGAGGTACTTGGTGCGGGTGGATTCGTCGGCGGTTCGCCACGTCTCAACAGCGCCGTCCCCGACAATCCGCTCGGCGGCGACCTCCAGCATCGACGGGCCGATCGCGGCCCACTCGGCCGCCAGGAGCTCCCTGACCCGCCCCTCCGCCGCGGCCCGCTTGCCCCACAGCGCCCTGAGCACGCCCTGCATGAACGCGTTCCCGACGGCCGCCTCGAACTGGTCCGCGACGGTGGCGGCCTCGGGGGAGGCGAGCGCTGGGTTCCCGTCAGCCGCGCGGCGCGCGCGGCCGCCGGGGCGGGCGAAGAGGGCCCGCGCGGCGGCGTCGAAGTCGGGCGCGGAGGCGGCGAGGAAGGCGGCGACGGCGCGGTGGGCGGCGGCGACGCGGGGCGCGGGGGAGGGGAGGGAGGCGAGGAGCTCGAGGGAGTCGAGCGCCTTGGCGGAGACGGGGTCGGAGGCGAGGCGGCGGAGGAGCACGGCGCGGAGGAGGCGCGGGGTGGGGCGGGAGGGGAAGGGGAGCGCCGCGAGGAGCGCGTTGGCCGCGGTGGCGGGGGCGGAGGGGTTCCCCACGACGTGGTCGAGGATCAGGGACGCGTCCGCCGGCGTCAGCCGCGGCATTTTTCTTGAGCGCCGGAGAATCAGCCGGATTTGGGAAGGTCGGGGCGGGGACGGCGAAGCGCAGTGGCGGCTTTGCTTGGGTTGGCTGCGATGTGGGCTGAGTTCTGATTTCAGTTCCGTTCACCATACGCGCGTCTAAAAGGAATACTAGCACTCTTTTGAGTGATTGTAATCCTATCAGTTAACTAGTAAAAATGCACGTGCCATGCACGTATTATAATTTATAACAAAAAAATTGTAATCTTTTTTTAAGTAATTAGAAATTTTTATTATCACTTCACGTATGTCTTTTTCATGTCCAACAACCTGCAACACACACACACACATATCTCCACACACAAAAAATTATGATCATATGAATATATATATGTCCACTAATATAAAAAGACACATAACCAGATATTTAAACAATCGCGTCGACTCAAACATCTAATAGTGACTGTATATATGTATGTATGTATTATACTTAGTTACAAAATTGGTAAAAAAAAAGTAAGCAACATTATCAATAGTATTTCATGAAGGTCCACCTATTTATACGATCTATAAGGCTTCGTATAATGGGTGGGATATTGCTTAAAGCTTCATTCTCTTCATATTTGAGAATATGTACCAGAAACCGCTTCCTTAATTCAAGACCATCCTACATATGAATTATACAACATTGTTATGAAAAAAGTCATGTGCAACGTGTATATAAATTGACATGGTGAAGTACTCACCCTAGGTACCGGATAAAATAGCGCTCCATCATACCATGAATGCATAAAATTGAAAACCAAATAACCTGACAGAGCCCTGCAATCACGAAATGTTATATTGTGCAATGAATAAATTAGTAAGATTGTAATGTCTTGACAAGATTCATACACGTCCGCGTCTGTTGGAACAATGGGAACTCTGCATCCCCATTTGTAGATGTCATCCTTCGATTCAGGATGTGCTACTTGGAACGCAAGGTTAAAAGTTTTGCCCACGGCTTTAAGTATATTCTTCCCCAAATCACGTGCCGGAAGCGGGTCCAAAACAGAGATAACTTTCTTTTTTTGATCGAAAACGAACAATTGAAATAGCCCAACAATATCCCAAGGCAATAAAATCTACAACGAAACATTTAGAAATGCATGAGTCATTAAGACCTACTAAATAACTCTTAGAAACATAGTATTAAATAAAATCTTACCATATCGCATTCTGAGATATGATACTCATTGCTATTAGGCCAGCTATGAAACAACTGGGCCAACCTTGTAATGTCCAGATTTTCACGGTGACTTGGATCTCGTGCATAGTTGGACATCAACTAAAAATAAATAAGAAAACATTAGTATATGAGTCAGATAAGTTCATTTTTATTATAAAATGTAATATGTGATTATAGAAACCTACACAGTAGTTCAGATCCATGTAATGAATCGGAATTTCTCTAGCAAGCTGGATTACATCGCAAGCAAGTATCCGAACAGCCATATTAAAGCAACTAACATCCATATTTTCATCCATCTTCAATATATTCTTTAAATGTCTCAAAGTTAGACTAATAGGATAAGGATTTGAACTTCTCACCCATTCAGTCCTGTAAATCAAAATCGTGGCAATTACAATGACGATAGAGTAATTTATTAGAATACGAAATGAACTTGGAAAAAAATATGGCTTACTCGAGTGAATGGGCATCATCAACCATGCTGATGTATAAGCAAAGTTCATCCACCAAATCCTTGCCCATAGGTTTAGCAGATGGTGATGGAAGCAATGATTGGGAGATGATCCCATTTTTCGATGATGTGTTTGATGTTTTGGTCTTTTTAGGGGGTCTGGCTATAATTTCACATTCCGTGGGATCATCTATGTCATCTTCATCATCTCCCAAGTCTCGATTTCTTATATTATCATCATTTAGTTCTGAGTCCACTAAAATGACAGCTAATTTTTCTCTAAAATGTGTCATATCAATCTATGAAGTAGTAACCAGAGTTAGTTCTTAAATCATAAAATAATGTGCAGTAGTACCGTAGATATTTATACCTGTTCCGGAGTGTCGGATAAAGTATCTCCCGTGAAGTACTCCATGAAGTTTAACATCCACAGACCACAAGACGACCTGCATGATTTAAGAAAAATTACAATATTAATTTGATAAATAAAAATTACAATTATATAGTTGTAAATAAATATCATCTCGCAATAAAAACAATAACATGCAAAATTCTCCAATATTGAATATAGTTGTACCCGTCCGTCTGCAGTCTTCTCTTAACACACTCCTCCCTTTGCCATGATGTGACGTTTACATCCTTCCACTTATCAAATTTTAGTTCCATGTGACGTGATGCAATTTTGAGTACATTTTCCAGTCCTTGTAGCTGTTGCATGAATAGATGAAAGTATTAACATCATAAGGAAAAATTAAATTAAATTTTGTTATCAAAAGATGAGGCAGTGGGACTAATAACAAACCATATCATTGAGGTCTTTGCAGTTTATTACTTTGCCTTGCGAGTCGAGCACTTGGATACAGTGTTTTCTGGCATTTACAACTGCTAAGATCCAATGGACGTTTCCTAGGTTTACTGGAATGAAAACCTAGAAAAAAGGGATATTTGTTAGTTTAGGTCCCATATATCGATAAACAATCATACTCGACTGCACTCATAGTAATATGTATGAAATTGAGACTAACCATATCATGTTCCAAATAAGTGATGACTCTTTTTAATACCCATGGTGGTACGTCGTCCCCTAGACAGCTGCCGGTCATCTTAGAGAGGCATGCGGTCTCTAAGAAGACACTTCCACCTGACCTCACATGGAGATGCTCCTTAGCACTTATGCAATATATGTATGCGTTTATGATCTACAATTTCAAACGCATACATTGGTTATATAGAAGATAATAGATACTCATTATAAATAACTTCTTGTCATAAAGCTATGTATACTTACTTCATCACCAAGAAATTCTCCATGAGTTAAAAGAGTTAGTAACTGGGGCCTGGTTAGATATGCATCCTCAATGCTCACTAAATTTCTTTTATCATTTGGTTCATTTCGTATTTTTGCAATCACGGACCGATCATCGTCAGTGCATACATAATCTATCACGGTGGAAGCAAAACATATATTAATAATGGGGAAAATAAATGTAGCAAAAGCATGAAAAGGAAGGATTTGGTCAGTACCTTCTGGAGCCACCACGTAGTCGTGTGCCTTCTTAGGCTTGTTATGCCGACGCGTTTGTTTCATGGGCATTGTCAGCTTGTCTTCTGTAGTTTCAGGCTCTTTCGTGCCAGACATCTGTACTAATTCCTCATGTTGAGTTGCTTCTTTATAGGTTATTAGTACTTTCTGAGAACAACACAACTAACAAGTTTGTCAGTATATAGAATTATAATAAATATTGGGAAATATAAAAGGAAAAGAAAACTCACATTAGTTGGTGCAGAATCTGTAGGCTCTTTTCCTTTTGTATTTTCTGCTTCATTGTTCTCAGTTTTCATATTTTCTTTGGTTACCCCCTCTTCAGTTTTCATATTTTCTTGACTGTCTGTCGTGACTTCTTGTTCTAGTTCATTATCAGGTTTGGTAGCTGGCAATGTTATTTTTTGATCCTTGATTCCCTTGTCCATGTTTTCCTGTAAACCCAGTGCTCTTACTTTTAATTATTCTATAATAAGTGTGCACGTGCGATGAATATAACAAATTTAATAAAAAATGTGTACTAAAAAACAATTAATTAGTAGATGCTTTACAAGGAGGAAACTATAGGCAAAGCCAAAAGCAGAGCAATCAGGGTGCCAACTTATGCATGTAAGAAACTTCAATCGATTGCATCTAAAGTAAACCACTGTGAAAGTAGTTCATTTATAATATCAGGATCAACAACTATATTATTACTGCAAAGAAAATATTTTCTCTGTTTTTAAGTATCGCAACATCATGGTACCCTTTCCTAAAAAAAACATCATGGTACCCTGCTAGCGTCACGGAGGTATTATAGTGATCAGAAGTGAGTAGTACCAATTACATACTGTACTGTTTTTATGTGACAATGATGCCTCACCGCCGGGAATCACAGCAACACATGACCGAGGATTGATAGGCAGGATATGGGCAAGGGAAAGTTTAGTTTTGTATGTCTAATTTTAGAGCACCAAAGGCAAGCTCAGTCAAAGATAGCTGCATAAAAAAGGCAATAGCAAATCCGTACATGTATGTTATCGGCTATAAAATAGAATCGATTTGTACCTTGTAGTCACAGATCATTTGTCATGTAATGGCCTGAAATTGTGAGGCTGCGGCGGCCCGTGTGGTCGTTGGGGGCTGGCTCGTCGGGCTTCCGGTGGCAGCAGCGTGGATCGTCGGCGTCGGGTTGTGGTGCGCGTCGCCGGAGCGGTGGGCTAGCTCTTGAGCGGAAACGATGGAACAGAGGCGACAAATCTTCTAGCGATGTATTAGGAAACGGACTGCGGGATTAGTGGCGATCGTGCCCCTGATTATTTACCTGGCCGTTGTGTTGTGCTCATGAGTACGGGACTGTAGGTTTTACGGCCCGCGGAAAAACCAACGATGGATAATTTTTGCAGTGTATACTACCATGGATAATATTTGCTCAGAAAATAAAAAAAATTGCTAAGAAAATATAGTGCATACTCGGAAACATAATATGTCACCTACCAGCAAACATGGCTGGGCAGTGTGCACGCTTGTATGTGGTTTTAAAGCTAGATGAGGTCGTTTGGATCTTCAGCACATGCTTTCTATGTCAGTGTACATTATGAATTTATGCTATAATTTTGCCAGTGTTGATCTTTTCGATTTTTTTGCATCGGTGACTGTGAGAGATTAAATACAAACATTGCGGATACATAATAAAATTTAAAATTTAAACATATTGTTTTATTTCAACGAAATCACTCAAAGTCCAATCTAAAAAAAGTCAAGTGACGAATATTTATTCCGGACAAATGTGCCTAATCAACATCTTCCATGTTGTTAGCTTCATCCGAGGAGTGGTGGGGTGTAGAATTCGTCAGATAATTGAAGATGGTCTTCACCGAAGAAGATTGGGCAGGCTCGTTGGCCGGCTTCTGAGAATCCCTTCTTAGAAGAACAACATTTTTTACTGCTTCAAGAAAAGCAGAGTCATTATTTATTGCCCGTTCGCGCACACCTACGACATAAAAAAACATGTCAATTTTAGTACATTTAGTCATTGATAGCAGTAAAACACTAATAAAAACTCTCCTCACCTTCAAGCATGGCAAACTGCTGACAGACTATCGTGTGATGAAAATTTATTGTTGTTGCTGACGTACATACAAGACTTCCTGTTTATCAAAAGATCAATTAAGTAAAAATCAATTTGATATAGAACTTTTTATAGTTCATACTTACTCGAGGCTTGGTCAACCTCCATAGAGGTTGCCCTGATGTACGAAGAATGCCTTTCTCCAAACAGTAGCTCTTCTCGGTGGCGCAGAGCCAGTTCTTCTATAACTCTGAGAAACACAATATGATCTGCTGAATCTACCACTGCTACTTCCCTCATGCCTAGAGGGAAGTATGTCTCGTGCTCAAGAGGGCTGACATACATAATTACACCGGCAATGTCTACAATTGATAGAATATATTATTATAGCAAAACATAAAGTTGAAACCGTTTAATATAATGTACTCTTGTATCAATATTTTTTTTCTCCAAGAATACCAGTGGTTGATCCATTCGGTAAGTTGAAAACATCATGCGGATCCATATCTGTTGATGCAATATAATGCATATACAATTAGCTAAGAAATCAATTGTACCTATGTCTATTACATGAATGTCACTAAACTGGAACAACCTTATGAAAGAACTGATGTCAGTGTGTAGCTTACCTGCCGGCCTTAGCTATAGATTGCACGGTAGTTTCCTTTCCTGGGGCAACCTCACCTTTTCTTCTTCTTTCTCCTCCTCTCAGCAGCCTCACCTTTTCTTCTTGTACTATATCTCTTGCCTTACACAGCACTCTTAAATAGACACATATAGAGGCATGCGCAGGAACTAATCCAGGCATGCACACCACGCATGCACTAACCAGTCCACTCGGCTAGCACACCGCACACATCCAAGTAACAACCTCAACAAGCTCTAACTAACTATGACTTGACCAAATCACATGGTCCATAATACATGCATGCAGACGGTAGTTAATTACACCCCCACTTGAATCAACGGAAGTATGGTGGAATGGAAATAGCATAACAGTGGAAGCTTCAAACACTTTATTTTAAGACTGACAAAACAATAAATGATGATTATCGCATTGTATAATGCCTTCACGGTTGGAAGCTTTTGTATTTCATGGTTTTGATTATTCTGGTTGTTGGTAGGAGTGCCTTGGAGTATATAGTTAAATATATGAAAATGGAATAAGTGTGATGTCAATAAATATGGTAACAACAACAAAGCAAAAATTGAATAGAAAAATGACAGTTGACATTTCTGAAAAGAATTTGCACGTCTGATTCATAAATGAAGGTTTGAAAAAAAAACGTAACAAGATGCCATCAGTTTGGTGAACACCGCTTCAGGGGACTTGAAAAATACTAACAAGGATACAAACATAGAAATTAACCTCTGATCTACTGAGTTTACTCCATTCTCTGATTCTCGTATCTGAGTAGTAGTCCAGTTTCCTAAACAATTTGACCTCACAGTTACTGCTCTGACTATCACATACATTCAACTGTCCAAGAGTAATCATCGCCATAGCAGGGATTTCGATCAAATACTTACGCCCTACTGTGGAGAAAAAATTATAGAGACCGTAGCTTAAGTTCATCTAGTTCTTTATTCCATACCATTGAAAGTATCTTATGAGACTCCAAGTAAAAAATGAGATACAAATTGAGACATGAGTTTTATCCACATATAGAGAAGATGACAATGTATCCTAGACATGTAGACGTACCAAATCAGAAAACCAATGCAAACGATCAAGATTAGAAAATCATGGGGCAGTGTTTCTTTCGACATCGTCCCTGTGTAGCCATAAGATCCCAGCCCTGGACAGCCTCCTGCCGAGGGAAGCTTCGGTGAGCTCCCAGATTATAGCGCAGCTCCAGGTGCAAGCCCTTGTCTAGATCCTCGATTCATAGGACTGCCATGAAACCGCCCTACTGTCCAAGAGCTCAGGCTAACTATGGCCAGTACTTACGCCCTACTGTGGAGAAAAACAAGAGCATACCATACAATTATTTTATTGTTTGCAAAGAAACTATGAATAACGTTAACTTGTCAATACCATGACCTGCGCAAATAGCAGCTTCACTGAAGCCTCCACCGCTAAATGATATTCCTCATAACCATGAAAGAAAAGCATCCATGTCTTTCGTTGAACCACTGCGCTGTACAACAAAAGCTGCATTGCAACAGGAGCACATTTTTCATAAATTACCATTCCGATACAGGACTAAACATGAAGCTTGGTGATGAATCATAACAAAAAAAATGATAAGGGCACGGATGATTCGAGGACATCAAACTCGTACCGCTGTAAGGTCCATGGGTATGGAAGACAACCAGTGCGAGCTCAGGCGGTGCGGCTGCAAGCTTCTGCAGGGATCAGGAATTAAGTTACAGTTATGACAGGATACAAGGATTGGTGTATGGATCAATGATGAAGAAACCAGATCAGGTTTACTTATGGTCTTTATGTCTCTGATTCAGCTAAGATGAATGGAGGTTCAAAGAATGGCTTGGTCTGATCCATTTTATTTTGAGAGAACATAAAAGGCAATTGCAAGTTTCTGAATATCCTCAAAGGTAAAGATTTGGACAGAATATGTGCTTGTCCATTTTTAAAGCATTTGCTAACCTCTTGATCGATGAAGTATAGCATCGTGGACTTGCATTGGATTCTTTTTATTATTAGATTTGAACTGGGTCACGGAACTCATGAAGCTGCATAACATGAACATAAGAGAATCAGAGCACTGAGAAATGAAACAGTACCAGTAGGAGATGAAAACCAAGACTGGCCTAAAGGAAGAAAAAGCTTACTTGTTTCCTCCAAGACATCCCTGTACACATATTATGCAAAAAAGACAACCCACAGTTCTTCTGAAGCTTTTAGTCATATGCGTCATATGCATTTCTATGAGACATATAATTTGTGAAATAAGTACACATCCATTAACATGTCAATCAATTCAGCACGTAGCAGGCATCCTTGGGAAGAGACGAAAGATATCACATATACGTGCTGGCACACTATTAGAAGAACAAATCAATCCACAAAACATACTACAGTTTAGACAATTACATGAGTAAGTATGTGAAGACATAATTAGCCTACTACTATAGGATGCTTGACATGTTTTCATAGATAATTTGACGCAAGAGAACTGAAGTGATAACATTGCACAAGGAGAAAATATTGATGATCACACTATCACAAGCTGATATGTACATGTGAAGTGGAAGTGCAATAAAGATCAGAAAAAAGGCAAACAAAATTACTGATTCAGTTGCATCGAGTCGATGGCACATCCCTTGGCGCGGATACATACTGCTTGTACCTATAAATGGCATGTCCGCTAAATCAGCTCCATCAACCATGATTCATGCAGATAAACAAACAAAGCTTTTTTTGTATACTACAATAGAAGACGTATGTAAGCTTTGACTTGGCCAGTTTATCGCATCATTAGATGCCAAATTCAGCAACAGAAAATTGTGCAAGCTAAAAATTATTGAATCACATAGTAATTTTTTGTTAATTTTTAAAATCGGTTTGGTTTTGACAGACCCAACCCAGAAACTACGACATAGCGTTATTGATTTCTTTAGCGAATATATAGCATAGCATTAGACTTAAGGTTAAATTAAATGATAAAAGATAAAAGAAAGCAGTATAGAGTTTTATCGCCATACCCTTTGAGCACAATTGTTGAGCTGATATGAGAGGTGTGCCCTTTCAACTTACAGCATCAGCAACGTTAAATCCACCTTATACTTCATCAGTAGCTTCAAAGTTTGCACGACACCAACTTGAACTGCGCAATGCAATGGTGTTGCTCCATCCTGCAAATAGAGCAGACTAAATTCCAGTGTCAACGTACATGTAAATCCTTGAAGCCTAAAATGAAAACTGAATTGTTGCTTTTGAGAATCTGAATCAATATGACAAGTCTTAATGCCACTTGCTTACAGACCTATATAGAAAAATAAACTACAAAAGATAGTGTCAGTTAACCTATCCCTGAGATGAGGATTCGCTCCTTTTCTTAGGAGATGGCTAAGGGCAGCCTCCTTTTTGCCTATTACTGACGTGTCAGTTAACCCACAGTTAATAGAATAAGTATATTCAGTCATATGCGTCATATGCATTTCTATGAGACAACCGATGAGACTTGGGCATGTGCCTCCACATTTGGCTTAGTGTTCCATGTTGAATAGCATGTCCACGGTCCTCATATTTACTTTTTTTATACAGCTACTTACTGTCGGAAACTCTATTTTCAACTGAAAATTCAAAACCAATAAAAGGCACATGTTTAGCACCAATAAACCAGAATGATACAGAATTGAATAGTGTCTTAGCTGAATACAAAATGTACAGAATTTAATAGTATTAGTTCTGATTGTTCTTTTCTATTCTGACACCAAAAAAGTGAAAAAATAAGTCCACTATAATTCTTATTGTTCAGGTTTACTTATACTCTTTATGTCTCTGAGTCAGCTAAGATGAATGGAGGTTCAAAGAAAGGCTAGGTCTGATCTATTTTATTTTGAGAGAACATAAAAGGCAATTGCAAGTTTCTGAATATCCGCAAAGGTAAAGATTTGGACGCAATATGTGCTTGTCCATTTTTAAAGCAATTGCTAACCTCTTGATCGATGAAGTATAGCATCGTGGACTTGCATTGGATGCTTTTTATCGTCAGATTTGAACTGGGTCGTGGAACTCATGAAGCTGCATAACATGAACATAAGAGAATCGGAGCACTGAGATATGAAACAGTACCAGTAGGAAATCAAAACCAAGACTGCCTGAAGGAAAAAAAAACTTACTTGTTTCCTCCAAGACATCCCTGTACACAATATTTTTTGTGCTTTTTCCTGTGGGATCTATGTCTTTATTTGGCTTGGCTAAAATCCGAGTGGTCTGCCTTGACACGCCCCTCGACAATGCAACATATAGCTGGCCATGCGAGAATACAGGCTCGGGGAGGTAAATACCAACTGTTGGAATGGTTTGCCCCTGGGCTTTGTTAATGGTCATTGCGAAACTCAACCGGATTGGGAACTGTTTTCGCTTGAACTTGAAAGGAAGTGATATGTCTTCTGAGGGCGACAAAGGGATCCTCGGTATGAAAACTCTAGTTCCAGCATGTTGTCCACCAACAATCTCGGCGTCAATTGCATTATTCTGGAATGCTCTAATCATCAATCTTGTTCCATTGCACAACCCGTTGTGAGGATCGAGATTTCGGAGAAGAATGACAGGACAATTGACTTTGAGTTTCAAAGCATGCGGGGGCAGGCCATTTGGAGTGATAGAGTTTAGGTAGTCAATTGTGTAGTTATTGCGTGCATCATCCTCGACAGAGTCAAAGCTATAATATATCTTTTCTTGGCCAGGAAACCTGTCAATCATCTTTGTGTTCAAACCATCCACATGCTCATTCTTGGTTGAAAGAATGGCACGGGCGCTCATGTACGATCCAGATGCTGCGTTCACATGAAGCGATGGAAAGATATCTTCAATAAGCTTGTTCACTGGTTCTTCCGTGGGAGCGTAAGGAATGACAATGTCATCCGGAAGACGCACGTAATCACAACCGATCGTCTCCTCCGTTCCATTGCCAATTCTCAAGAGATAACTGGAGAACCATTGGTCCGTTTGTGCCCTCATATTGCGCTTGAGGTGTATCTTATTAATCTGCCCCCATAAATAAGATTTTTGTAGCGTAGCATCGGTAATCTGTGCTCTTGTCCCACGTGTTACCACTGGAAGGACCTGCCTAAAATCCCCGCCAAACACCACGACCTTCCCACCAAAAGGCAAAGCACATCCCATGATGTCCTGTAGGGTCCTATCAAGTGTCTCCACTGTTTGACGCTTTGTCATGGCAACTTCATCCCAGATTATCAAAGATGCCCTACGGAGCAGCTCTGCGGTACCACTCTGCTTGGTGAAATTGCAAGTGCTGCTGTCTGTGAGCCTAATTGGTATTTTAAACCTGGAGTGGGCAGTGCGTCCACCGGGCATGATTGATGCTGCTATACCAGATGTCGCTGTTGCAATAGCAATTTTTCCCAAGGAACGGACCTTAGCAAGGAGTGCCTTGTACAGATATGTCTTCCCCGTGCCACCCGGACCATCCACAAAGAAAATCTTGCTCTTGTTGTTGAGGACGTGAGAGAGGATTTCATGAAAGCCAGCACGTTGCTCGGGGTTTAGAGATGTAAACATGTTTATGTCTTCTTTGTCAAAAGGGACGGACAACTCCTCTTGAACCTCTCTCGGATGACCATTGGAACAGCTGTCATCCACAGGATCCAAATCTGGGAGGCCATAACTTTTAATATCCTTCCCCATCGAATGCACCAGATTCGCAATGTCTCTAAGGACCATCTGCTCAAGTACGGCCTGGTTGGACTGGTTACGACGGTAGTCCTCGGACATTGACTCAAGGTGCTTTTCCCACAATGATCGGATTTCGGTCACCTCGCAGTTAACAAGAATTGTTGCAAAAAGCCTTCTTAGAGCATATGGCATCTGGAATGTAGCAGACTCAGTCAAGCAGTCATCAAGTGACTTGTCAGTCTCTATGAGACCTCTTTGCTCACACGATAGTCTGAACGTCGAGCATGTATTGCCATTTACTGTTTTCAAATCCTTATATGATGTTGCACCCCTTACATGATTCATGAGCACTCTCAGGAAGTATCTCTCACCTTCAGCAGGATGTGCATAAACAATTCTTCCAACCTGCCCCCGCCCCTTCAATTTTCTTCTCCGCCACTTCTTAGTACCCCTAATCCACCGATAGAATTCTGGGAACTCCTTGTACAAGAAATTCCTCGCATAAGGATCGACATCGTTCATCTTGAAATACTCAGTGAGCATGGTGCTAGAAGAAGAGGGCCGATTGACGACATCATCTAGATTATCGCCTTCTTTGAATGTGACGGGCTGCATGTCTTCCAAATGAAGCTGAAGTTGAAGAACAGCGGGAGAGACACCATACATTGGAAAAGCGCAGAGCCTGTAGACAGACTCCGGCGGCGACACGAATCTAGCATCTCTATACTGCTTAATCTCATTGATTACTCCATTGTTGTCTACAGCTGGATCGACCGAGAATGAGGCACGATCGTGTCCTTTATAGATGTACTTGAATAAATATTTAACTGCCTTGATGCTAGAGCAAGCCTCAACATTCATGTGACAGTTGTACCGCATAAGAAGACCAGGGTTGTATGGAACAACCCATCTATTATCAAGTTCTGCCCCTCTAACCTTGACTTGACGACCATCCGCCCTTCTCCTATAGATAGGATATGAGTCCTTTCCTTGCTGTGTAGCATCACAGAACTGCCGAGGATAGCGAAATCTACATTCACCATCTATCATGCAAGGGCAACTTTTCTTGAGAGCACCACATGGTCCGTGGAGCATATGCTTGACCACAAGAGCATGCAGTACAGGATATTTGTCCTTGTCAGGAATTTCTGCTGATATCACCTTATCATATGAGTCTGGGTTTGTTAGCTTGCTATCCGAGCGCATGATCAGAAGCATGTGCTCATGTGGCAGCCCCCTCTTTTGAAACTCAGTCACATGGACATATGCAGCAACCGCACCAAAGTACTTTTTCTTGATCAGCAGATCTTTCATGCTTCGCAACTTGGCCCTGTATACTCTCGCCACAAGGTCAGGACGGTCCTGTGGTGTCTGCCCGGCTTCAAGTCTGCATGTAATCTCCTCCCAGTGTGGGTTGCAAGTCATAGTGATGAAGTAATCAGGCTTCCCAAACCTTGATACTATCGCCATAGCATCAAGAAATCTGCGCTGCATGTCTCGATCACCTCCAGGAAAAGTACGTGGTAGCACTATTCTTTTGCCGGCCTGAGAACCACGTGTCTCACCGGCATCGATGGTGTCAACAACACCCTTCGCAAGAAAGATACGAAAACAACATTCTCTAGTAAAGGAAATGGTTTATATTGAAAATGGTAGCTTCTTCGTATGCATGGAGAGTTATAAAAAATGGAGAACTTTATGGTACCTGGTATAGATCTGCACGAATTAGTTTTTGATTCTTCGGCTTGGAGTAGAAATCAAGCCTCATGGTCTCCGCCTTGATATACATGTCGACAGCCCATTGCTGTAACCCGCGCGCACCGAACAATATAATGTTAAATAGGTGTTTCCTCACTTGTAGCTTGAAACAGTAGTACTCCCTTGGGCTGACATATTTTCTCGACCCTCCAACGTCACCGTCCTCATGGCCCTCCTCATCATCTGCAACACGATTGAAAGAGTGCTTAAGCATTAATGTCAACTAATAATGAAGAGGGCCTAAAAATATGGAACACGTTAGAAGCATACATATAATTACCTTCAGCCTCATCTTCGTTTTGTTCCACATCAGCATGTGTAGTACTATCTGGAACTTGCAAGTCTTCATCCTCGGCGCCATCATCGTTCTCCTGAATGATGGAAGATGGTACGGCGGGAGATGGTACATGATATGGCATCCAACGGTTCCACCCCGCCTCCCCTCCTGGGAAGAACAACGGATACGCCAAAGGATCATAGCAACCATAGTATGCTCTGATAAATATAGGGCGGTCTCCTTTGCCGTAAACAACAACTTGCCTATCAAAAGTGTTCTGCGGGTCGCTTCCTTCAACCCACATCGCGGCCACCTGGGAAGTTGTTGGGGCATTATATCTTCGCTGATCCAGCCGTATATCTGTGTTAAGTGAAATCCGATATTCAGCTAAGTTCGGAACAGAGCCAATGCTCTTAAAAATCTGCACATATGGGTTCTTCTCCAGTATCTTCAAAATCAGCCTTATGATATTTATATCAAGATCTGGAGACCGCTTAACTCTATGTTCCAATGTTTCATCCGTATCATAGATGTAGAGCTGTAGATGCCTAGGTCCTTGACCACCAGGTACCAGATCATCCATTCTATGATACAATGCTCCTTGTGCTCGAAATGTATATACGCCAGTCCCCGCCGCATTGCTGACCTTCTTATCAAGAGTGACTCCAAGGCTTGTGAAAGAGAAGTGGGTGTTGAAATCTCTACTATATTAACTAGTTGAATGCCCGTGCGTTGCTACGGTATCCTAAACTTTAAGTGATTTTAAGGTTCTATGCAGTGATCTGGTGTATTAAGAGCAACTCTAAGAGACCTCTCAAAATCGCAAAAACCTTAAAATAACCGTTGGTTAAAGGTTGCAGAAAAAAAAACATGCAAACCAGATACCTTAAAACAGTGACAACCCTTAAAATTTCTTAAAGGGGCTCTTATAATTCACGGCATAACCTGCACATACAAGGGTTTTGCAGTCAAACCGACATTGACCTGTATTCCACTCGCGCACTTAGCGGGAATGAAATTTTTTTTAGCTCCTGCTCTTCCCTCTCCTTCCGCGCTCGTGTCGCCACCGCCGCCTTGTTTGTGCCCCACGACTATGCGCGTTGCCGCGGCTGCCTCCACCGCCATGAAGCGGAAGCGGCAAGAGAATCACCTTGTCGCCACTGCAGGCGCCGCCGCTGCATCTCCCGCGGCTGCATCCCCCGCCACTGCAGCACCTGCGCCGTCGCCGGTGGTGCAGCGATCTTGCGCCCCCGTGGATAAGACTCCAAAGAAGAAGAGGGTGGTCATCCACGCCGCGAAGCCGCCGAAGACTGTCCCCGCCACCGCCCCCGTTGCCTCTGCTCCCATTGCTCCCGCACTGGATAGGTATACAAAATTCCTCTTTTTTGTTCATGTCAATCAAAATTATGAATGCCGTAAACTGAATGTGCAACGCAAGTGACACATTCTCCCATGCTATCACCAAGCAAATGTATTGCGGAGTATTTGCTATCCTTTGATCAAATTATGCAAAAAAAAACCCCAGAGATTTACGGTTTTGCGGGGTGTTTCCGCAAAATAGATCCCGTAAACGGAACCTTATAAATGAACATGCCATTTTGCAGTTCCTTTTGCGGGATTTTCTCGGGCGGAGCTCGCACCAGCCCTCAAATTCGTTTTAAAGTGTCCTTTATTTGCGTTTTAAGGGTCGCAATTTTAAGGGATACGTTAGAGGGGTGCAGCTCCTCTGCAGTTGTACTATTACTGTACCCATACGGTAGTAGCTATATCTGCCACTCAAATGCAATCGAACGGGCCTCTTTCTATCCCTCCTTGCAAACCTAATTAAGAACATAGTACTCCCTCTGTTAAGAATTACCCTGCATTCTGGGTTTAGTCAAAGTCAAATTTTATAAACTTTGACTAAGTTTATAAGAAAAAATATTAATATTTATAATATAAAATAACCATCATTAGAATTGTCATACAATATATTTTCATATTGCATGTATTTGGTTTCATAGTTATTGATAGTTTTATCAATATGTTTGGTCAAAATTTGAAAAATTTGACTTTGACCAAACACAGAATGCAGGGTAATTCCTGACGGAGAGAGTATTTACTATGTTTAAGGAGACATGGAGGGCAATCACGATATCTTCTATCTTAGCAACAAAGGACTTGGTGACCCATCTAAACTGCCTCCAAAATACTTGCGTGACCACTCTAAGCTGGCGCAAAAAATGAAGCACGATCATCTCCTACAGAGTACAGATTGATAATCAATCAGGCCAGACAGCCAGGTCTACGGCAATATGGTCATCTCCTAATCCTCCTTTCAAGTGAAAGGAAAGACACGACAGTATAGGGCACCTCGCCACCGCTGGTCATGATTGGGACGCCTTGCCGCCAAGCAGCGACACGGCGTCGTTCCTCGATCTACCTTCCTGCAATGATTTGATGTCTTCACCCACCTCTCC
Source organism: Dactylis glomerata (assembly GCA_007115705.1). NCBI lineage: Eukaryota > Viridiplantae > Streptophyta > Magnoliopsida > Poales > Poaceae > Dactylis > Dactylis glomerata. Next base: position 2,102,790 of record QXEO01000231.1, on the reverse strand, counting down.
CTCCTCCGGCTGGGAACGTCACACTCGTCGACGCCAGATGCCGCCGGCGGTCGGCCCTGCAATTCCAGCAAGCAACAATATTGTTGCCACCTGCCAGTGCTGCCCCTGCAAGTCCTCAAGTGAGTAGATACAGCGCCATGTTTTTTTCCATTTAGGTGTGCACGGAGGGATAGAAGGACACCCGTTCGATTGTATTTGACGGCAAATTTAAAGAACTACTGTATGGGTACCACGCCCCTGTTCTGTTAGAGATGCTCTAAGCTGGATACTATTGAAGTATTTTGAGTCTTACCATTTATTCTTCACCTCGGAAGGTTTTGAATTCTAATGAGGGGCCACTCACGGTGAAACACCTTCTAATGAAAAAATAGCACACACTCATATGTTGAAATTCTATAATGTCAAGTCTACATTCAGTCAATGTGGTAAAAATGAAGCAATACGTCTCATTGCCTAAACAATATATGGTAGTCATAGGAAGGCTTGGGATTTGCCACCAAATAATAATTGTGCATGTAGATGATAAGCAATTTCCCTGTCTTTTTCAGTTATTTTTCAAAAAAAAAATTCAAGTTCAGATAATAGTCAAGTGATTTTCAGAAAGATAGAAGTACATTATAGATTTTGAAGTGGTGCTAGAGATTAACCAGTCTAGCTACTTACAACACAAAGTCATAGACACCAAATTTGCAGCCGTATGCAAATAAGTCCAAACTGCAGATAATACAGCTCAGGGTCACACAAATGCTAATCAAGTTATGTGTTTTCCACGAGCGCCAAGAAGCTACAAACCTTCCGAAACACACACAAAAATACCGATGTTTATGTTAGTTTTCTTGCCTTATGTTTGTGAGCACCGGAGGAGATTCCATGACGCCAAGTTCTTCTAGAGGAACTCCATACAACTTGCCTATGGTTTCCCCGTAGACTTGGCCAGCTTGTCATCGTTGTTGTACGGTTCATTGCTACAGGAAAGTAACTCAGAAATAAGGTTTTCTCAAATTGCAATTCAGGCTCTTGTAAAATGCTCACGTAATTCAAATCTACAGAAGAACAGTGAGAGAAATGCTGGAAAATATTAGTCAATACCTTGTCCGTAGGTCCGGAATGAAGCAAAAGGCTAATGATCTTACCAGCCATATCCCTTCATCTGCTGCACATATGCTTATCTGAGCAAAGAAAAGGGATTGAACTCTCAAGTAAAGCACGCAAATATTGGTACCACCATGAGGCCGTGGTGTAATCTGTTCCCACTTCAGCTCATAAACAACAAAATTAACCAAGAGATTGACTAAGTTCATATTGCTTACTTGTGTGCATTAATACAAACACATGGCATGTTGTGGAGCTAGCTAGTCTAGGAAGAAGAGTCAGTTCCATCCCCATTTGATTGAGTCCTACCGATTATGGAATCCCAAATAAAAACGAAAATTTTAGATAGATGGGAATCACCGTGGAAAATTCGTGGGGCACTCTATATTAAATGTTTGCCTCTGAACATTCAAGATGCACTGTATACACCTGCGCACAAACAGCTCACTTGTGAGAGAGAGGATCACTTACGTAGGCGGTGCAGACATCAGGACATCTGTGGGCCGGAAAAATGGAGTCAGATCACGAACGCCACTGTGAGGAGCGAAACTGAGAGGCCGCAAACCTGCAGATGAACAGATCAGGAACACCACAATCATCAACAGAGAAAAGCAAATATCCGGCAAGATTGCGCTGCCCAGACCAATTCCTTGCGGCTAGGCCTTCCCGGTCGTTGTCCACATCGATTACAGGCAAAGATCGGCCAGATTTGGGCCAAGAGTGGCCGCAAGCTGCAGCCCTACCACCTGGAAACGCCACCGACCGATCTCAACCGTATGGACACGTCGTCGCCACCCTGCCGTTCTAAAGCATCGCCACAGACGCGGCGGCCACCCCGCCACAACCTCGCCCCATCTTAAGATCTGACGACTCCCGATCAAGACGGTCTTCTCCGGTTGCCCGCTTGTCCCGTCTAGCGTGAGATCCGCGTCGGCGCACTGAGTGACGGGAACCGTGAGGATTGAGGAATCGATCTGTGGCTTTTTTTTTTCTTCATCTAGCAATGGAGGCTTGGAGAAGTGGAGGGGAGTTAAAAGGGACGTGGGACGTGGGGTGAGATTTTTTTCACAGTTTTCTGGCAGGGCTGCGGACGTTTTTTCTCACGTGGCATGAAAGGAAGGGAGGTAGGACGTACCAGGCAGCAATCACCTCTAGCCTCTTAATATATTTATATTATAGTTTAGATTGTCTACAGGTGATTGCTGCCTGCCCGGTACGTCCTCCTCACCCCACCCCGACCGCACCGAATGGCCAGTTACAAAACCGGAGGAGCGCAGGAGAAAAACCGGATAGACTAGGCACAAACTGAAACGCACGCTCGCTCCCCACGCGTGGTTCCTTGATCTCTCCTCCCGCGGGACCTGCACAGCCAGCCAAGAGATTCCGTCCTCCGCCACTCTGCCGCGCCGTCGATCCGCCGCACGGCTCCCGTCCCCCGCACGGGACGAGAGGAGAACAAAACCAGTCGATCCCTATCCAGAATCTGCTCCTTTTCCTGCGATGCCGCCGCGCCGCCTCCACCGTCCCGCTCGCACAGCTCCGGCGTCACCTCCATCGACCTGCGCAACGCCGCCGTGCCACCTCCCCTTTCCCCGTGTCACCTTCCCCATCTCCAGGTGCGCCGCCTCCCATCTTCCATGGTAAACTGGCGTTAAGCTCCATCCATGGCAACTGCCGATCATGGAGGTCATGGTGGACATCATGGTGGTTACCTGCACGCCCAAAACTATAAGGTATGATCCCTCCCTATACTCTCCTACTGTCAAACGTCTCGTCCCTTAAGGTTGGTGGCAGGATGCAGGGGATGAGGGGAAATAAGGGCTGGTGCGGCGGCTGGTTCCCGGCGGCGCTCCAAACGAGCGGCTGGCGCTAATCGATGCTGACCTCTACGATGTAGCCACCTCGGCATGGGCAATCGCTGGCCAGTTCGTCTCCCTCTTCACCATGTCGTCCGCGCGCGAGGCCACCGCCTCCAAGGCGACTTCGGTGAAACAGACGCTTGACCAAGGAACCACAACGGAGGTGGCGGCGGCAGATGCGAAGGCCTTGGAGACTATCCAGAATCTTGGCTTTGGTGCTTTGGTGATTTCGTTGTCTCGTCGTGTTTCAGCGATACCCTGCTTGCGGCCGGACATGTTGTTCACGAGCTGAACCGTCTCTTCCAGTGTCATGAACACTCCTAATCTGTTCACCGATGTTATCGAAGTTATATCCTTTAATCAATGTGCGTTCCTTGATTCGAGGTAAGCTGATGTTCAATTTTTGATCAATTCAAGTGCTATTGATGCTCGGGACCCTTCAGGAAAAGTTCTGACCAACTTGTCGCTTCTGTCTTCAAATGACTCTTTCCTCTAATCCATAGGCTCAACATAAAATTTTGCTCTGCTTGGTTATGGGAAATAATCAGTCGGACAGATGGCAACTGAGATTATTTTGACATATAAAGGTCTACCTACGGTTTGCCTATTGATGAGATTATTTTGCAATCAGGTGTGATGAGACTGATGGAAAGCTCTTAGCAGATGGGGTTAAAGAGGTCAGTAGCGTGCCATCTCTAAATCTGCCTGCCCTTCTCCACAAAGCTTTTATAAAACTTCATTTTTTTCTTTCATGTATAGATATAATTGTTCACAGCGCCTTAGCAGACAAGCTTGCCAAGCTGAAGAAACATGTGGAAACCTATGCCTCGCTGATCATGGAAGAGCTAGATAAACCCTTATGGTCAGTGTTACATTGAGGCGACACAAGATGAAAACTTTATTTATTCTTACAGATGCAGCAAGACCATACACAAATAAAATAATGCTCATGCTATGTACGAATAGTCGAATACAAATTTTGGCAGTTCGAGAAACTACTCTGTGGATATGCAAAGTCGGACCACGACCTCCGTGGAGCGACACACTCTCCACCACGCTCATCCATGTTGACATGCGCATGATAGATATGGATACTCCATTTGGTTATGTGAAGCTTCCATAAATAGAAGTGTTGGATCTGGTCGCCTCAAGGACAATGAACAAAAGAAGGTATATAAATACCATATGTGATGTTGTGATTTTAGTATTACATTTACATATTCCTTGTTTCTTTGTTATAACTAGCTAGACCCGCTCAGTCTTGTTTTTACTAGATGAAAGTGGAACCTTTTTATACAAATCTTTTCAATAGTTGAGGATTATAGCCATCTGTACTTCGAATGTCTTAATTCGCCTATTTTCCTGAAAAATGGCTCAACCAATCTTGTTCCTGTAAAGCTCTTGATGGGGCAAAATAGAAATGTTGGGTTTATTTGTTAACTGCAATTCTGATTTTCCAATGGCTTTGCATTGAAGCTCTATGTAGTTTAATGTATCTATTATCCTGAAAGACTGCTTAGCCCTTTTTTGTTCTCGTAAAGACCAGTCAAAAGAGAAATGCTTGTATTTTTATTTGTTAACTGAAATCTTGATTATTCAATGGCTGATACAGTCCATGATTCTATGCTGGTATTCCAATGTCCAAACAATTGGAACATCTGCCATTACATCTAAAATATTATTGCTTTGTGGTATTGGATCCAAGTTAAAAACTATGGCAGTAATTCTAAGGTCTAACTCCTAACTTATGGATACCAAATCATTACCAAGATCTACGAAATAAAAAAGGATAGCAATACATGCAGGCAGTTAATTACTATGTTTGTCAAACTTAGTTTATGAAGATAGCTGCGATAAACTGGGTCTGGGTCTGGAACCTTTCTAATTCTTTATTTGAACTGACTTTGCAGAAGTGTTGATCTGAAATTTAATTTATGTACTGTACTACTTGTTCGCTTGTTGAAATGCAGTTTGTTAAGTTATTTGTTAGCATAAAGTGCATGTTGCCTCCTAGAGAAAAACATGGGATTCTGGGCATTAAGGCACACATGATCCAATGACTGCGTTCAGTCGATATGTTTGATGTTTGAGATCATGTACTATGAAATATATTTCATAATTCTCTGCAAAATAAAAATTATAGTTCAACATAAGTACCTGATAACTTACAAAGAGCATTCTCTAACGGAGATTGGTACAGAAAAGGGAAAACATGTTGGTGAAAGATTCGTAGTCAGAATTTGAAGATCATAGTTCGAGTAATTTAGTTTGTACTTGATTTATATACCCATATTTTATTTACAAAGTTATGTACCAGAATGTATTCTCGAAATGCAGAGTTTCCTTTGGTTAATTATCTCATTGTTCAACCGGTGTTCTTTTTCTATCTGCTTTTCTTCAGAAATCGTAGCACTAAGATGGCCCCTGAGGGGCAATGCTGTTGGAAGAGGCTGAAAACACACCGAGCTTTAGACAACAAAACCCCTGGGTGATGTGCTTCTAGCTATAGCAACGCCATTTGAGCTTGTTTCTGAACCTAAACTCGCGGAGGCCAAAGCTACATGTTGGGCATTGCTGACGGCACATCAAGCTGGGCGCTCGTGTAGTTCTTGATTATGATTGTCTGAATCGGGTGAAGTGTCAATTGTGTTGGGGAGGATCACTTTTCAATTGGTGCACTTGTCCATGACATTAAGGCTTTAGTTACTTCTTTAGTATCTTTTAAGTGTTACCATGTTAGTAGATTATGAAATAGGGCGACCCATGTCTTTGCAAAATCAGTCGAGCATGGTGTTGGTGATGTGTGGGTGAATGTGGTTCGGGAGATCATCCGGACCATTGTTTGTATTTAACTGACATTTATGAATTAATATAGTGTCGTCTTTACTTCAAATAAAATAAAATTGAGGGCATATCTGATGTCGCCGAGAACTCATATGTGAATATCGTAATTATGTTAGGAGTAGAACTTAGTTGCCTAGAGTTGAACCATAATAATCTCTAATTATATCTTTTATCAATATACACTTTTAAGAGAGTGAAATATCAATATTTGTAAATACTCTATAGGTATCATTTCTATAAATATGAATTCTCACATACGACATATTTATACGTGCAGTCAGGGATAGACCGTGGCAGCGCACGGGCATTTAACTAGTATCGTATGTGCTTTCTGAAATATTTTGCATCCTCATCCACTTGGCTTGTAAACAACCGACGCAACTCTTGAGGAACTTCAGGTGTAACTATCTTGACCTTTCCTTTTCTGCAACAGAAAGCGGGACCCTCATACTGGAGCTTCATTGCACCACACCATTGACAGTCTTCGACTGGCTTTAAAACATGATGTTTGGCTGACAGATTGTGGTACACAAAGTCATAAGGGTCATCATTCTGGTCACTCCGAGAAACAGTACTGTCCACTCGGTACGAATCGAACACATCATCTGCCAAGATTTAATAAGTAGCTATAAAACTGATGTGCAGATCTAATATCATACCGCCTAGAAAGGCCTGTAATTGGATATTTGTATAACTTACCTAAGCCACTAAAAATCCTGCACTCCTCGTCTTCATCATGTATTGTCTGTTCTGATTGTATGGTGTGTAAATCATCTATAAGAAAAAAAAACATTTTTTAGTTAAATAGCTCACATGATCACGCCGATGCACAGCACACATGGTCTCCTAGTGTTCTGTAGAAGTGACTAAGAAATGTCACTTGTTACCTTCCTGTACAACATGGGGCTCAAAAAATTCGTTTGCATCGGATTCTTCGTGACAGTTTGTGTGGCCTGGAAGGTGCATTAAAACCAGAAGGTGAATGTACCAAGTTAACATGGTGGTAAATCAATGATACAAACATTAGAATATACCTGAGGGCTCATTATTAGATGGCCGTGATTGCATTGCAGGTGTGATAGGCGAGGGACTCGTAGAAGCTGCAGATGACATATTCATTATTGACACAGGGGACAATGTTGCATCTGTGAATCTTCCTTTCTTGTTCTCACGGTTTCGACACAACACATTACGCCTATGCTCCTCTGTCATATCTGAGTATTGTTTCCTAGCCCGTTGCCGTTTCTTCTCAGAGGCAGTACCAGGATCTGCCTCCACATAGCTCTGTCCAGCTGAAATCAGTTGATGTTAACAGGCAGCAATAAATAGTACATCTCATGGACGGAATGTTTTAAATTAAGCAGTGATGCATAAAAATTTGTGGGCATGATTTATATACCTAGTGCAGATGGTGTTTGAATTTTTTCAGTAATGCAGGACTGCCCTGATCCCATCTGCAGCTTACCTACATGTTGAGAGAAAAAGTTCAAGGTTCCGCAAGTGCCTTCATCTCAATGATACACAGAATCATTTCAATCTTACCAGGTGACACCGTTAGTGAGGATGGTTCAGATTCCTTCATAAGTGCAACCATTCTCTTTTGTTGGCGTGATATGCGTAGCTTCTCGAGGTACTCTGCCCTCTTGTCATCCGTCAACCTAGCATACCACCCTTGGCCACTCGATCGAGGTTTAGTTGAATTTTCACAGACAGTTGCAGCATTCTTTTGTTGTCGAGCCTTACGCTGCTTCTCGAGGTACTCGGCTTTTTTCTCATCAGACAGCCGGGCATACCAACCTTGACGACTTGGTCGTTTATCATTACTCGTGACATTTGCAGCTGCACTCGTCGATGTATTCGTGAGATCTTTAAATGGGGAACGCCCCAAGGATTGTGACGAAGAACTATCCATATTGGATTAAATATTATCTGTATAAGAACCTTTGTAAGATGAAGTTATGTTACAGAAAAATCATTATATCGAATTAAGACGCACACACAGCTGTGATTCCCAGTAGCAAATGGATACAATTGATACTGTTATAATTCAGGAATGATTTATACAGGCAAGGAAAGTAGTAGGGGCGAGTGTCAGTAAGGTAAACAAACTGAATAAGAGCTAGGCCAATTTCATGTTGCCATGGTTGATGGATATAACAAGATATGAACTGAAAAATTGCTTCCTGAATTATACAGAGTCATGTAATTGTGTATTCAACCAGTACATTTGCGAGCACAGTCATGAATTCTCACATATTTTCCCATAGATGGAAACGCTAGAAGCTCCGATGATAGATGGAAACTGCTATTTTGTTAAATGGCATACCAGCAAAACGAATTCAGACCAAGCTAGGTCTACGGTAAGGTTGAAGCAAATGTGCTGGTGGTTGTTTTGCAAGAGGCTATAAAATATGTTGCAGCTACAGGGCATTCAGGCACCCTATCCTCAATAACCAACCGTGCCCAGTGGCCAGTGCTATAATACGGTGATGAAACTTGTGATCCTTATTCAAAGGGATGTTTAGCAAGCAAAAATTTTGAAGCAAATGTTGGATGATTCTGCCAATACGACTGGTCTCAAAATCAACTTCACAAAATTTGAAGCAGAAGGAGCTGATATCGCTGCAATTGACTTTCAATTTGGTTGATTTGCTGAGAGACTTACTTGTTGCGGGTCAGCAATTGAGTTTCAATTCAGCTTCTCTGTTTCTGAGTGGATGCGTGTTGATGGAAGGCGGGGATCGGGATGTGCGGGCCCAGCGTCCGGGCGTGCGCGCTGGGTCGATGGCGGCCTGGCGTGCTTGCTGGGAGGCGTGGTCGGCGGCGGCCCTCGCGTGCGTGCTGGGGCGAGGTGCTTGGCGGCTGATGGTCGGCGGAGCTTGCCCGCGACGTGCTGGGCGGAAGTCCTGGGCGGCGACGTGCTGGGCGGAAGCCCTAGGCGGCGAGCTGTGCAGCGGCGAGCTGTGCAGCGGCGTGCTGGGCGACGGCGGCGAGCTGTGCGGCGGCGTGCTGGGCGACGTCTGCGTGCTGTGCGGCTGCGTGCTGGGCGACGGCGAGCTGCGCGGCGGCGTGCTGGGCGACGTCTGCGTGCTGTGCGGCTGCGTGCTGGGCGACGGCGAGCTGCGCGGTGGCGAGCTAGGCGACGGCGAGCTGCGCGGTGGCGAGCTGGGCGGCGGAGTGCGCGGTGGGCGTCGGAGGCTGTGCGTGCGTTGGGGGCGGCGCAGGCTGGGCGTGCGTCGTGGGGGAAACCGTCCGAGGATGTGCGGCTGCGTGCTGGGCGACGGCGAGCTGCGCGGTGGCGAGCTAGGCGACGGCGAGCTGCGCGGTGGCGAGCTGGGCGGCGGAGTGCGCGGTGGGCGTCGGAGGCTGTGCGTGCGTTGGGGGCGGCGCAGGCTGGGCGTGCGTCGTGGGGGAAACCGTCCGAGGATTAGAGGTGCGGGGATTAGCGCTGAGTGAGTGCACATCATACAACATCCGACGAATCTGGTACGTCTATTTTGACGTCTGAACGGTTTAGATCGTCCGGATCTGACAGTCTGGTTTGTTTTATATTAGTGGAGATTAAAAAAGCTCTCACTGATTCGCAAAAAAAAAAGGAAAACTCTTTTAGAAAATTGACCCAGAATCAACTTTAAATGTTGAGCAAGTTTCAGAGAGAAAAGAACATGGCTACGGCATTGTTGATTTGATTATGCTCTCACACCTTCTTTTCATAACTCGATTCAGTCATACATCCGGTGGTTCTTCCACACAAGGTTCGAGCTGTTGCGATCATCGTTCTATTCCTTTTGCTACTCTAGTTAAAATGCTTGAGGAAAAACGAACTGCACCATTTCCAATTGAGTGAAAGCCTGTTGACATGCATTCACAGGTGGAACCAGAAATACACTATGATGGCATTCTTCACTTTATCATGGCTTGCGTGCAAAGAGCACATTCATCAGCGCCAGAAAAGAAGAACAGAGGTGGTTAACTCGAGACAGTTTCAGTGCTAGACAACAGACTCATATCAGCCCGTAGGTCCTTATATCAAGATCCAAAAACAGCATACTGTAGATTTCTGAGACCAAAGCAAATGTCACCTGGAACACAAACGCCTCATCATATTAATATTACCACCGCAGTTTGTCAAACTCGCACATAAGCGCCATACATCATCTTCAGCCACAACATGAACACCTGAAAAAAGCACCCCACAACCCGTTGCTGCTGGCCAAACAAGTACTTAACAGCCTCGCCTCAGCAGACCAGAAGGTGGCGAAACCCATAGCATCACATGACAACCAAACACAAGGACTAATAACCATGGTCGGGTCATTCACAAAGTGCTCAAAGACTACCAAGAACTACTGCCTACTACAGAGGGGGAGCAAGCAACTCTGCACTACCTAGCCCTTGATTCTACAGCAAGGGACGTCTACAAACGTTATCCCAAACCGCCTGAACTCCATCTTCAGGCCACTAAAACTCTAGGCTGCGCTGTTAACATTAGACCAGCTAATACAGATGTGCATATGCATTTTACTTCGCTGTGCTGATGTGTTTCTTGATCATGTTCAAGGTCTCCATAACCTGTGAAAGCAAAAGTAAAATTAGTGACCGGCGGAAGAATCCTAATTTCTAATGGTGCAAGAAGATCATGCTTTTTTTTTCTCTCCGTGCAGTCCATGTACAAAGCAAAAGTACAATTAGTGCACTCCGATGCGCCAGTAATCAATAATAAACACATCTTGAAAATGAAAGTACCACTTCAAATTAAAAAATTACGTGGTATCTTCGTCGTGGTGTTAATTTAACAAAAGACAACCTGCCAAAGCACAACAGGGCAGTACAAAGTGTTTCTTCTGTGACCATGACGAGATTATAACACACTTTTTCTTCCAATGCCAATTTGCGCACCCTATATGGTCAGCCATCCAAGTGGCTTCAAACTTGTATCCGCCACATGATGTTGCTAATATGTTTGGCAACTGGTTGCACGACATAGGTAACAGGGATAGAATCATAATACGGGTGGGAGCGATCGCCTTATTATGGCCGCTATGGCTATGTAGAAATGACACGATTTTTAATGCTTAAAAATCTTCTCCTACGCAGGTCATTTTACAATGTGCTCATTATTCCAGTTGTGGTCTAGTCTTCACAAACTGGAACCCGCGACCTATTTACGGAGGTATTGCTCGCGGTTGGAGCAGGTGGCGAAGGATATTTTTACCCCACTTGGGTTGCGGCATAGTCTGCGGATTGTTCCTCGTTCGCCGTAGGGTGTCACCATAAGGTTTCTCCATACTCACATATGACATGTATTTGTGCCTTATGAGTTCTTTTTATTCTCTCTTCATACTTTCTTCCCGTCTCTTTTAGCTGTTGTCTGCATCCTAGTTAATTAGTTATGCAGAGGCGGGGTGTGAGCTCAATGTTTGTACCACCTTGATGTAAACAGATGAGTTTAATAAGAGCGCCCTTTATTGAAGATCATGTTGTTTGGATGGATGCCAGCAATTCCTAGCAACACTAGCCTGCAATCGAGCAATAGGTAATCCAAGACATGCCCATGACTTGCATGCTAACAGCAAATTCATTAATGGAGAACAAACGGGTAGAATCTGATTTAAAACTGTTATATTGTTGTCATACAAAATTGTGTTTTTAGCATATCTCTTTATCATAATATCAGACAGGAATAGAGAATGATTAACTAAGACTTACTCCAGTATAGTGTTGCAAAACCGGAGAATAGTGATCAAGTGCAATGTAAATTTTTGCAAGAAGATCTGTCAAGGCCTCAACCTCATCGCCCAGTAAATCCACCTGCAGAAAAAATCAGAAACCACAGCTCATTACATCACTCACCTCCCACTTCTTTAGGACATAATATAGGTAATAGCCTTGCGGCATTTTGCACTATAAAGAACTACTAGTAGTTAGAATCTGAATATTTATTACCTCGAGCTCAGCTTTCTGAAGATTAGAGCCTCTTGTCTCAGATATCTCTTTATACCACAATGCCTTCTTTTTTAAAAGACTGCCTTCTTTTGTGAGGTGTTTACATTGGTCTTTCAATAAACAAAACCTGCACACAAAAATGGACGCCATCCTCATTCACAGAAATAGGAATAGTCATAACTCATAAGTACTAGTATGAACTATAAAGCTAATCACATGGTATGAAATTAAAAATGGTTAAGAAAAAAGTGGTAATCATAAAATAAGCTTCATTTCCACAATAATAAACAAGTATTCCAAGTTTACAAAACAAGCACCTTGATTCACTATGCTGAACCTTATTTGCAATCATGGTTTGTTGATCTGTAACAATTTTTTCGAACTCTCTCATAGATTCAACAAGACTTGTCATGCGTTCTTTGAACTCCTTTTCTTTATAAATGGTTGATGTGAATGTTCTGTCCTTCTCTTCAATGATGTTACGTAAATAATCATTTTGTTTCTCCGCCTCCTTTAAAGAGTCTGTAGCATGTCTAAGCCTATCATGTAACTCTCTCAAATTGTTCTCATTCTGATGAACATGCTGCAGAGCTTGCTCTAGCCTGCCTACGATGATATCAAACTCCTTGTTCTTTTCGGATATACAGGAGTCCTGCTTTTCCACTTTGTCTGTAAGTAAACCAAGTTGATGGCGTAACAAATCCATATGACCCTTCATTGCTCCCAATTCGATCTGACACACAAATGCCTCTTTTTCCCTCACTACTTCACTGAAAGAGTCAACAGCAAGCTTCAGGTTCTCAATCTCCTGCTTTTGTAGAGTCGATGCTGCTTCAGTGCAGCTTTTCTCCTCATTGTACTTTAACAATGAAGAATTGAGGTTTAAGACTGCTTCTGCTACGGCTTCATTCTGAATGACTGAGCAAATGTCTTGATTTATGTTATACTCCATCTCATTACCATGCAACTCTATCATTATTTCACTAATGAACTCTCTTAGTACAATCCTTTCTACCTCTTCTCCAATGATGGTTGCAATCCTGCTGTCTTCAATATCAGATTCTAACATTCCAATTTTCTTTGCATGATCTGCCTCTACAGATGCAAACTGTGAAGCCTGAGTTGGAAAATCACATGCTGCATTATTAGTGGCAGCACCTTGTAGTTGCTGGATTTCAGAATCTACAACATTGCACTTGTCTTGTTGGCCAGCAACAACAAGTGTTTCTGCCTTGATGCCAGAAGTAGTTCTCTTATTATTCTCTAAGAGAAGCCCATCCAATCTCATCACAACTTCTCCAATTTTCTTCCTCACTTGCTCAAGTTCTTTGTTATGCCGTAAATGCCATGAGTTGGATCCTTCTTTATTCAGGAGTTTTCGTCTCAGTGCGAATATCTCTTCTGTCTTTCCTTGCATTTCTGAATCATGCTGCCTTTTCATGCTAGTTATCTCTTTATTGAAATGGGCTATCAAAGCATTTCTATCCATGTGCGTCAGACATGAAGGATCAACAACCACTTCAGAGGAGGCTTCAGGAGTTTCATCCTTTGTTGGACCATTTCTAGAGAATTGTTCCTTGCCTCTATTCTTACTCACATCTTCTGCACCTTCAGAGTTATACTGTGACCCTGGAAACCCCCACTCAGAATTCAAGAGTGACTTTGAAATGCCATGAAGCTGCTGGCGAATACTATAAACTTCATCATACTTTCTATCCCGGCCCTCATACAAACTTAAGCTGCCATTTCCAAGCTGCAGCAGCCTTTGGTGCAGCAACAATATCTCTTCATCCTTGGAAGCAATCTGCTGAACTACCTCTTGTTCTACATCTTTTACAAACCCTTTGACGACAGAGTACGTCACGAATGTTGAGAAATCAACCATGGTATTGACATCATCCCACAAGGAGTCCATCTCATCAACGATGATTAATTCATCTCCATCCGAAGAAGGTTCACCCTGAATAATGGCATATCCGTTGGTGTCGCTGGGTGGCACATCCAAGGTCTGTTCACCCTGAGCAGTGGCTCTTCCGTTGCTGTGATTGAGTGACTCACCCAAGCTCTGTTCACCCTTAGTGGCACTTCCATTGGTGTCATCGAGTGGCACATCCAAACTCTGTTCACCCTGAGCAGTGGAATTCCCGTTGGTGTCACTGAGTGGCACATCCCAGCTCTCTGCCATGTTTGCTTATGTTGGAATTGGAAATTAAGGCACACCACTGCAGAAATGGAAAAACACAAAAGGACATTAAAACAACTGACTGCAACTGTAATTAGAACAAGCTCACTGAGTATATCCCTTGCTAAACTGCCTTATCCCGAACTTCTAATAACAGAACAATTTCTAAGCAAAGCTCTATCTTTATCAATCAACCAACCAGCAAGGGTTTCAAATTTCTGGAACCAATCAGTTCATAATGCACGGCTATTTATTTCCTAGACAAAATACAAAGAGGGAGACAATGACAGAAGCATCAGTAGAGTCCAAAACTCCAAATACACTAGTACATGCTACACCTGACTACATGCTAACCAAGAAAGGGACATGGATTAAAATCCAAAGGTGAAGAAGAGCACGGAGATAAATTAATCCTAATAAGTCAAATAGGGCAAAACAGGAAACAATTAAACCAACTACTGATTAGTAAGACCTAACCACCAACCCCCGAGATTAATCAGCTCCGGGACTAAACGAACTCGCAAGGACTCCACCAGCCTATCCACGAATCGAATCATGCGCAAAATATCGAGATGAGACCGGAGAAATCCCAGTAAGAAGAGCTAGGCGCCAGCAAGGACACAGCTTACAAGCAATCAGATGAAGAAAATGGCAGGGAATCAAGGAAGCACAGCCATAGAAGGTAAGTACTGCGAGAGACAGCGGATGATTTCCGCAATCGGGAAGGGAATCAAACCTTTCCTATCGCGCTGCAGCCGGAGTGGTGGGTGCGGGGAAAAGCGGCCGCCTTTCCTCTCCTTTCTCGCCGCCGCCGCTGAAGTGGTGCGCCCCCTTCCCGTGTGTGCTGTCGCCGCTGTCAACTGTCGTGACTCGTGCCAAGCAACAGTACAGCTTCTATTTCCCAAAGCCCATTCATTTTACTGTGGAGGCCCAACAACTATTTTCCTCATCCAGCTCCTGGCTGCGGGCTGCATCTCCACTAATATAAAACAAACCAGACTGTCAGATCCGGACGATCTAAACCGTTCAGACGTCAAAATAGACGTACCAGATTCGTCGGATGTTGTATGATGTGCACTCACTCAGCGCTAATCCCCGCACCTCTAATCCTCGGACGGTTTCCCCCACGACACACGCCCAGCCTGCGCCACCCCCAACGCACGCACAGCCTCCGACGCCCACCGCGCACTCCGCCGCCCAGCTCGCCACCGCGCAGCTCGCCGTCGCCTAGCTCGCCACCGCGCAGCTCGCCGTCGCCCAGCACGCAGCCGCACATCCTCGGACGGTTTCCCCCATGACGCACGCCCAGCCTGCGCCGCCCCCAACGCACGCACAGCCTCCGACGCCCACCGCGCACTCCGCCGCCCAGCTCGCCACCGCGCAGCTCGCCGTCGCCTAGCTCGCCACCGCGCAGCTCGCCGTCGCCCAGCACGCAGCCGCACAGCACGCAGACGTCGCCCAGCACGCCGCCGCGCAGCTCGCCGTCGCCCAGCACGCAGCCGCACAGCACGCAGACGTCGCCCAGCACGCCGCCGCACAGCTCGCCGCCGTCGCCCAGCACGCCGCTGCACAGCTCGCCGCCTAGGGCTTCCGCCCAGCACGTCGCCGCCCAGGACTTCCGCCCAGCACGTCGCGGGCAAGCTCCGCCGACCATCAGCCGCCAAGCACCTCGCCCCAGCACGCACGCGAGGGCCGCCGCCGACCACGCCTCCCAGCAAGCACGCCAGGCCGCCATCGACCCAGCGCGCACGCCCGGACGCTGGGCCCGCACATCCCGATCCCCGCCTTCCATCAACACGCATCCACTCAGAAACAGAGAAGCTGAATTGAAACTCAATTGCTGACCCGCAACAAGTAAGTCTCTCAGCAAATCAACCAAATTGAAAGTCAATTGCAGCGATATCAGCTCCTTCTGCTTCAAATTTTGTGAAGTTGATTTTGAGACCAGTCGTATTGGCAGAATCATCCAACATTTGCTTCAAAATTTTTGCTTGCTAAACATCCCTTTGAATAAGGATCACAAGTTTCATCACCGTATTATAGCACTGGCCACTGGGCACGGTTGGTTATTGAGGATAGGGTGCCTGAATGCCCTGTAGCTGCAACATATTTTATAGCCTCTTGCAAAACAACCACCAGCACATTTGCTTCAACCTTACCGTAGACCTAGCTTGGTCTGAATTCGTTTTGCTGGTATGCCATTTAACAAAATAGCAGTTTCCATCTATCATCGGAGCTTCTAGCGTTTCCATCTATGGGAAAATATGTGAGAATTCATGACTGTGCTCGCAAATGTACTGGTTGAATACACAATTACATGACTCTGTATAATTCAGGAAGCAATTTTTCAGTTCATATCTTGTTATATCCATCAACCATGGCAACATGAAATTGGCCTAGCTCTTATTCAGTTTGTTTACCTTACTGACACTCGCCCCTACTACTTTCCTTGCCTGTATAAATCATTCCTGAATTATAACAGTATCAATTGTATCCATTTGCTACTGGGAATCACAGCTGTGTGTGCGTCTTAATTCGATATAATGATTTTTCTGTAACATAACTTCATCTTACAAAGGTTCTTATACAGATAATATTTAATCCAATATGGATAGTTCTTCGTCACAATCCTTGGGGCGTTCCCCATTTAAAGATCTCACGAATACATCGACGAGTGCAGCTGCAAATGTCACGAGTAATGATAAACGACCAAGTCGTCAAGGTTGGTATGCCCGGCTGTCTGATGAGAAAAAAGCCGAGTACCTCGAGAAGCAGCGTAAGGCTCGACAACAAAAGAATGCTGCAACTGTCTGTGAAAATTCAACTAAACCTCGATCGAGTGGCCAAGGGTGGTATGCTAGGTTGACGGATGACAAGAGGGCAGAGTACCTCGAGAAGCTACGCATATCACGCCAACAAAAGAGAATGGTTGCACTTATGAAGGAATCTGAACCATCCTCACTAACGGTGTCACCTGGTAAGATTGAAATGATTCTGTGTATCATTGAGATGAAGGCACTTGCGGAACCTTGAACTTTTTCTCTCAACATGTAGGTAAGCTGCAGATGGGATCAGGGCAGTCCTGCATTACTGAAAAAATTCAAACACCATCTGCACTAGGTATATAAATCATGCCCACAAATTTTTATGCATCACTGCTTAATTTAAAACATTCCGTCCATGAGATGTACTATTTATTGCTGCCTGTTAACATCAACTGATTTCAGCTGGACAGAGCTATGTGGAGGCAGATCCTGGTACTGCCTCTGAGAAGAAACGGCAACGGGCTAGGAAACAATACTCAGATATGACAGATGAGCATAGGCGTAATGTGTTGTGTCGAAACCGTGAGAACAAGAAAGGAAGATTCACAGATGCAACATTGTCCCCTGTGTCAATAATGAATATGTCATCTGCAGCTTCTACGAGTCCCTCGCCTATCACACCTGCAATGCAATCACGACCATCTAATAATGAGCCCTCAGGTATATTCTAATGTTTGTATCATTGATTTACCACCATGTTAACTTGGTACATTCACCTTCTGGTTTTAATGCACCTTCCAGGCCACACAAACTGTCACGAAGAATCCGATGCAAACGAATTTTTTGAGCCCCATGTTGTACAGGAAGGTAACAAGTGACATTTCTTAGTCACTTCTACAGAACACTAGGAGACCATGTGTGCTGTGCATCGGCGTGATCATGTGAGCTATTTAACTAAAAAATGTTTTTTTTTCTTATAGATGATTTACACACCATACAATCAGAACAGACAATACATGATGAAGACGAGGAGTGCAGGATTTTTAGTGGCTTAGGTAAGTTATACAAATATCCAATTACAGGCCTTTCTAGGCGGTATGATATTAGATCTGCACATCAGTTTTATAGCTACTTATTAAATCTTGGCAGATGATGTGTTCGATTCGTACCGAGTGGACAGTACTGTTTCTCGGAGTGACCAGAATGATGACCCTTATGACTTTGTGTACCACAATCTGCCAGCCAAACATCATGTTTTAAAGCCAGTCGAAGACTGTCAATGGTGTGGTGCAATGAAGCTCCAGTATGAGGGTCCCGCTTTCTGTTGCAGAAAAGGAAAGGTCAAGATAGTTACACCTGAAGTTCCTCAAGAGTTGCGTCGGTTGTTTACAAGCCAAGTGGATGAGGATGCAAAATATTTCAGAAAGCACATACGATATTTCAACACCCACTTCTCTTTCACAAGCCTTGGAGTCACTCTTGATAAGAAGGTCAGCAATGCGGCGGGGACTGGCGTATATACATTTCGAGCACAAGGAGCATTGTATCATAGAATGGATGATCTGGTACCTGGTGGTCAAGGACCTAGGCATCTACAAGTCTACATCTATGATACGGATGAAACATTGGAACATAGAGTTAAGCGGTCTCCAGATCTTGATATAAATATCATAAGGCTGATTTTGAAGATACTGGAGAAGAACCCATATGTGCAGATTTTTAAGAGCATTGGCTCTGTTCCGAACTTAGCTGAATATCGGATTTCACTTAACACAGATATACGGCTGGATCAGCGAAGATATAATGCCCCAACAACTTCCCAGGTGGCCGCGATGTGGGTTGAAGGAAGCGACCCGCAGAACACTTTTGATAGGCAAGTTGTTGTTTACGGCAAAGGAGACCGCCCTATATTTATCAGAGCATACTATGGTTGCTATGATCCTTTGGCGTATCCGTTGTTCTTCCCAGGAGGGGAGGCGGGGTGGAACCGTTGGATGCCATATCATGTACCATCTCCCGCCGTACCATCTTCCGTCATTCAGGAGAACGATGATGGCGCCGAGGATGAAGACTTGCAAGTTCCAGATAGTACTACACATGCTGATGTGGAACAAAACGAAGATGAGGCTGAAGGTAATTATATGTATGCTTCTAACGTGTTCCATATTTTTAGGCCCTCTTCATTATTAGTTGACATTAATGCTTAAGCACTCTTTCAATCGTGTTGCAGATGATGAGGAGGGCCATGAGGACGGTGACGTTGGAGGGTCGAGAAAATATGTCAGCCCAAGGGAGTACTACTGTTTCAAGCTACAAGTGAGGAAACACCTATTTAACACTAGTTGACTGCCCGTGCGTTGCTACGGCTCTTTAAGTTACTTTTTCTGATATAATGCACTTAAATTATCAGTGAAGTGAAGAATAATTCAAACAAAGACGCATGTTACTTAACATTTTTCAACGGCAACACTTCCACAAGAGCGTGAAGTATAGCTTACTCAAACAACATGTCTTACTTTTGATCTTCCAGAATACAAAATGGATTAGCCTATGAAATATGGATTATTAGGTATTAGTCTCCCTTAAAATTCACTAAATTTGGAAATAACAATATTGTCAAAAAAAAAAAATTTGGAAATAACAATACAATAGCAACCACTCAATTCACAAAACATATAGTCAATCATTAAGAGAAATTGCTCATCATCTGGCAGTGAGAATAGGAAGAAATTAAGAAAGCATGAGATGCCA
Source organism: Dactylis glomerata (assembly GCA_007115705.1). Lineage (NCBI taxonomy): Eukaryota > Viridiplantae > Streptophyta > Magnoliopsida > Poales > Poaceae > Dactylis > Dactylis glomerata. Next base: position 2,083,351 of record QXEO01000231.1, on the reverse strand, counting down.
AGCTCGTCATTTTTCAGTCTTAAGACCAGGATTTCAGGGACATCTTGACATGGATAGCGACTTTCCTAGCTAAAGCAATGTGCCTGTAAATGACGCGCTCTTGATAAGTTTACCAAGCAAGACATGAAAAGGAAGATACATCTAATGTTGTGCAAGGAAATGCTAGCATCTATGCAAGTAAAGGAGCTTAAGTTCATACAGGCCTAGTACGATTCAGTGGCCTACTTGTCTTCCTCCGTGTTGGGGTAGCTGAACTGCACCCTGAAAGTGAATGGCATTTGGGCAGCAACCCTGATGGTACCGAGATCCATCGCCCTTATGCTACCGCGCAACTCAACTTCCTGTTGCTGGAAAGAGGACAAAAACAATCTTTCGAATTTATGTTTTCATCAAAGCGGAAAGGGCGGTTACCATTCAAACCTATGCAGTGAGTTGTGCCATCCAAGTTTTAGTTATTAATTTTGACTGAGTTATAAATGTGTTGCTGTAATACTGAAATACATTGCTTTCGTGAAGAAAGTAGTACCGATACCGAAGGTATTGTACATATATTAGATTTAGTTTCCTAAAGAATTTAAGTTTATTTAGTATCATAGCAGGTGATTTACAGGAGATAAAGATTAGAAGATAGAGCAAAAGTGCTGCAATGCCAATTAAGAAAACACCACTATTAGGGATTTGCACTTCTTTGGCATCTCAAATTCAGTAAGAACTTATGGAATGGATGCACCGAAGATACTGCAAGGAATAACATGAAGAACAAACCAAGTTCACAAACAGGGAACGATCAGATATATTACTTGTATGAATAGAAAACTATCTGAGCTGTAAAAGGAATAAATCCTTTGTCGTTTGCCAATATCTTGGAACTGATTCTTCTCTTGGCAGTACTAACTGCTCCCATTTGTTCAGAGAATCAGATACAAAAAACAACTATGGTTTTCAGAAAAATAAACTATGTCATACTGAGTTATGTTGTTGCTGAGGTGATGAATGGGAGCTCTAGTTCTTCCACTGCACAAACTCAATATTTTATGTTAGCATGTAAAATATGACTGAAAATACCTCATGATAACATCAAGTTAGCTACAGCCGAAGTTTATTAGGTAGTGATTGTACGAGTCATTTACCAAGCATTGTAATCACTGAGACATTGGTGGATGAGCCGACACGTCGATGGTGACAGTGGATCTGAATAGGAGGCGAATTTCCTCGCCGCTAGAGGAGAACGTACATGCAACAACAAACTAATCATTATTTCCAGGACTATTTTTGGGAAATAAATATAGACAAAAGTTGCAGTATCAAAGATAACCAATGTTTTATACAGAATATGTTTTAAGAAAATCAATACAAGTTTACACTTCAAGATTATGCATCAGTGATTTACCTGGCGTGCCACCTATCAACCTACAATGTAATTTTACAGAACTGGGTGATAACACTATCCAAATATGAACCAATTGTTTTTGCAAGATCCCATGATAGACAAGCAAGATCTTTGAATGTGAAGCTTCATCAGAAAAAAGAACCAAGCAGATACAACTACTCTCTGTTTGTGAAGTAGAGAAATAGAATCAAAATCAACAAATACATGAGACTGTTTTGATCAAATAGAATATAACTCGGCATGCAAAACGAAAAACAAAAATGAGGAGAATCAAGAACGAAGGTAGTAGATCGATCTGGGCATGACACGGAGGCAAATGCAGAGCCACCACCGACTGGTCCTCAACTGATTTGTCCAAAACTGACCATTTTATTCACGAGAGATTCATTCAAATTGAACCCTGAAAAGAGCAGGACACTAAATTAGAATTGGAAATGGTGGAACAAATCATAAAACAAAATTCAAGCGATATGAAACTCATAATTTTATCCAGCATATGAGAACTTAAATCATTGGTGATTTGTTGGCTAAAAAAATCATTGATGGTAATTAGACCAAATCACCAGGAATTTGTGTTAGCACCTAGAGCCCAAACATGAGTATGGCATAACCAAGGTACCAACAGATTAAAGCACAATTAGATATCACGGAAAAAAGAAGAACTAAACATAAGTCAATATTCAGAGTGAACAACTAATATTGCAGCTCAGGAGACAGTTAGCAATGTCACCATCATTAATTGGGACAACAAGAACTGGCATAGTACAAGACTTTGAGTGTGTCTACATGGATGATCAAAAGTTACCTTGGCAGATATAATCATGGCAAGATATACAATTTATTTAAAAATAGTAAGCCAATCACCTTAGTTAAAATACAACAATTAAGCTCATTTTGCTAACAAAACTTAGAATGCAGGGGACAACTGGACATGCTTAAGTGGTGCACAATAATTTGGGACCGAAATTCAGTAGTCCTGAAAGTTTAGTATATTCAAGAAAGAAGGAGCATGTATTACTCTATATGGCATCTAACTAAGCTAGTTTATGCTAAGGTTTCACAGAAAAAACACATAAAAATATAGAGTCATCCCACCGTAATATTTCACTTGCAGAATCTGCAATAATCAAGAAGGCAAAAGTCACTTGTAGAAATTCAATGGAAGTCAAATGCAGATCAAACAAAACCAGAGAAAGCACATCACAGTTGAGCTCATTGTACCTATCAACGCGGTTGTTCTCCTAGACAAGAAAACCTGTGTAACTTCTCCATGGGGTGGAGAGAGAGCACTACATTTCCTCGACCTAGCTATCAAGTGTGCCATAAGCTGGAAAAAATGATGAAATGCTCCATGTGTGACGTTGTCTCCATATCCAACATTTCTGGAAAAATGGTAGAAGTATTGGATTAAATGCCTTTTTGCTAATAACCCAGGCTAGGTTTTCAAAGCCTCTTCTTTCTGAACTTAGACTGCAAAAGATATGACAACCTGAATCAGTAAATTAGTTATGGATAGGCAAACGCAGTACTGGTTAGTATGCGCTTCTGTTGTTAGAACACAAGAACTGCAGTTGGAAGATGTCCATATACCAGTGGATACCATCAGGTACTTGAGGTACTTGCGGAGGTCGTTGCAGTTGACGAGGGAGAAGTTGTCGGGGCGGTATCCCAAACAGTGTGTCCTTGAGGTTCTTGTCGATTGTCTCCCAAAATAATGATGGATGTACAAGGACTGATATACTCACCTAGAGACTGGGCTCGCTGGCTGCCGCTTGACGTCGTTATCTGAATCTTCACCCCTGAATGTTGCAGCTCCAAGGAGTAGTGGAACAGAAAACACGTCATTACTTTGATTAAATCAATGTACAAAGAAGCATATGTATGCCAGAAAAGTAATGCACATTATTATAACCTTAATCTCATCTCAAGTAAAATACAATAAAGGCTGATAAAAATTTAAGAAAAAGGAAATGTACATGAGGATAAACTATATCATCCGAAATTCCATTTTGTGAACTGAACTTATATGAACTGAACATATGTCACTTATTATACCATGCAGATCTGTTGCGAACAAATTTACAAAAATGGCAGATTGCGCAATTCCTGATCTGTAGTATAGCATTTTCAGAATTCAGGGATGAGGTTGAGAAATAATATTTCCATTTTTACTTATTTAAGCTTTAGCTTGTAAATGGGAATACAACTATCGTTCTCCTCAGTCCATGCTAAAATTTTAAAAAGATATGAATATCTTATACTGAACATTCAGTACAGAGAAACGGGAAATGAGTTCAGCCCATATCACAAAAAATACATCAGAGTGAAGCGTCTTTTTTCGATTGTCAAACAAGTTCAGTAGTAAATCTACATGACAGAGTAATCACACCTTAGTGAAACAATAGATTCATGGAACTCGAGTGTGAGGATCCAGTCCTGGTCCCATGGCCTCCTCGATCCTGGGCTCCTGGACTGATCAAATATGTTCCCATGTGAGATACCATGGTCGACTCTATTGGTGGATAACCTGTAGTTTGTGAAAGATCAAGGATCTTTGCCTTTTGCAACTACTCTGGCTCCCTGCAGTGAGGAGCAGCCAAGGCCGGGGAGGAAATGCTTGGTTGTCCTGGACCAGTTTATACTGTGGCCGGTCATGGTCAAGCTCCTACTCTGGCTACCATTGGCTAATTTTCTCATACTTCCGTTACTTAGTCTCAGGTTTTAAACCCTGGTTACATGAGGGATTGTTAGTACACAACAGATGGTAAAATAATTGAACTAACTAAGGCTCCATAGCTAAACTTCCTCTTAACAAGTACATATTCACATATCCAAGAGATTCTATGTCATCCCCTCTGCTTTGTTCTATTTAAAAAGCATCAAACTTTATTAGTACTTAAAAAAGAAGGTACATTTAAAGAAGAGAGAATTGATGAAGAAAGGGTATCATTGTGCGCTTGAATATATGAATCTGATAATCAACTTGTGAAGTGGACTAACGGATTCCAAGATGGGTGTTAGTACTTGCATAAATTCTGTAGAATCTGCAATTCAATGTACAATTGTCATACTATCTTGATTTTATTAGGAGAGGATGCTTAGTAATCCATCTATCTATTGAGGCATCAACATGATTTAATGAAGAAACGCAGTACTGTTATGGTATCAAGTGAAGTAACATTAAGCGGTATCAAATCACACAACCAACGCCACCCAGTCCAAGCCATGGCATCGTATCACGCGGTCAATCCACATACTACAACAACAGACTGAAAAACCAATCACCAAATCTGAAGCGAAGGAGAAGCACACATACCTGCTCATACTGTACCTCGACGGTGTAGGAGAGCAGCATGGGCATGATGTCCTAGGCATCAGGGCAGGACTCAGGAGACCGCCATCATCCTAGCGCGTGGAAGCTCGTCGAAAACCGGCACCGATTCCGGCAGCCGGAACGACGCCGACGACGCTTGACGACGCCTTCGGCTGCTCCGCATGTACCTTTGCCCCAGATGCAAGTTCTTCCTCGGGTTTCTCCGGTCGTTCCCCCGGTGTCTCTGCCCTCTAGCATGGATCCCGTGGCCCGCGCCACTCGTAGTCCATCTCTTCCACCACAAGGCCACAAGCGCCACCTCCCGCGCCTCGATTCCAAGCCGTCGCCGCCTGATTGGCATTGATGGCGAAGCGAACATCGTCGCCTCCATTCGCACCTTCCTGCAGTTGTCGTCCAAGAGGCGATGCACTGCGGCATCCCAGCTGGTGGAGGCCGGGCGGCATAGAATTGGTTGGAGCAGGCAACACCAAAGCTCTCCATGTCCTCTGGATCTCTCCCTCTCCCAAGTTCTTCCACCGACCAACGCTGAAACCTATCGAGGAAGGGGGCACCAGGGCTTGCTCCGCGCCTGCTTCCACACTGACGGCGACCCTAGGATAACTGCGGCAACGAGTGCTCGAGAGGGGAGTTCCTAAAATTGGAGTCGTGCGTGCGTGGGTAGTTACGCAGTAGTAATCGGACTGGTTTTTAATCCTTGCAATCTATTTTCGTTGCAGATTATTGCGTGGGATCCCTTCATGCGTGGGCCTACGGGAGCGGGAGGAGGGGGCGACGTACCAACCAACCAACCATCACCTCTAGACAATTAATATAGTAGAGATTATATTGTTCGGTGCGCGCGGGTTACAGCAATGGGCTGTCGACATGTATATCAAGGCGGAGACCATGAGGCTTGATTTCTACTCCAAGCCGAAGAATCAAAAACTAATTCGTGCAGATCTATACCAGGTACCATAAAGTTCTCCATTTTTTATAACTCTCCATGCATACGAAGAAGCTACCATTTTCAATATAAACCATTTCCTTTACTAGAGAATGTTGTTTTCGTATCTTTCTTGCGAAGGGTGTTGTTGACACCATCGATGCCGGTGAGACACGTGGTTCTCAGGCCGGCAAAAGAATAGTGCTACCACGTACTTTTCCTGGAGGTGATCGAGACATGCAGCGCAGATTTCTTGATGCTATGGCGATAGTATCAAGGTTTGGGAAGCCTGATTACTTCATCACTATGACTTGCAACCCACACTGGGAGGAGATTACATGCAGACTTGAAGCCGGGCAGACACCACAGGACCGTCCTGACCTTGTGGCGAGAGTATACAGGGCCAAGTTGCGAAGCATGAAAGATCTGCTGATCAAGAAAAAGTACTTTGGTGCGGTTGCTGCATATGTCCATGTGACTGAGTTTCAAAAGAGGGGGCTGCCACATGAGCACATGCTTCTGATCATGCGCTCGGATAGCAAGCTAACAAACCCAGACTCATATGATAAGGTGATATCAGCAGAAATTCCTGACAAGGACAAATATCCTGTACTGCATGCTCTTGTGGTCAAGCATATGCTCCACGGACCATGTGGTGCTCTCAAGAAAAGTTGCCCTTGCATGATAGATGGTGAATGTAGATTTCGCTATCCTCGGCAGTTCTGTGATGCTACACAGCAAGGAAAGGACTCATATCCTATCTATAGGAGAAGGGCGGATGGTCGTCAAGTCAAGGTTAGAGGGGCAGAACTTGATAATAGATGGGTTGTTCCATACAACCCTGGTCTTCTTATGCGGTACAACTGTCACATGAATGTTGAGGCTTGCTCTAGCATCAAGGCAGTTAAATATTTATTCAAGTACATCTATAAAGGACACGATCGTGCCTCATTCTCGGTCGATCCAGCTGTAGACAACAATGGAGTAATCAATGAGATTAAGCAGTATAGAGATGCTAGATTCGTGTCGCCGCCGGAGTCTGTCTACAGGCTCTGCGCTTTTCCAATGTATGGTGTCTCTCCCGCTGTTCTTCAACTTCAGCTTCATTTGGAAGACATGCAGCCCGTCACATTCAAAGAAGGCGATAATCTAGATGATGTCGTCAATCGGCCCTCTTCTTCTAGCACCATGCTCACTGAGTATTTCAAGATGAACGATGTCGATCCTTATGCGAGGAATTTCTTGTACAAGGAGTTCCCAGAATTCTATCGGTGGATTAGGGGTACTAAGAAGTGGCGGAGAAGAAAATTGAAGGGGCGGGGGCAGGTTGGAAGAATTGTTTATGCACATCCTGCTGAAGGTGAGAGATACTTCCTGAGAGTGCTCATGAATCATGTAAGGGGTGCAACATCATATAAGGATTTGAAAACAGTAAATGGCAATACATGCTCGACGTTCAGACTATCGTGTGAGCAAAGAGGTCTCATAGAGACTGACAAGTCACTTGATGACTGCTTGACTGAGTCTGCTACATTCCAGATGCCATATGCTCTAAGAAGGCTTTTTGCAACAATTCTTGTTAACTGCGAGGTGACCGAAATCCGATCATTGTGGGAAAAGCACCTTGAGTCAATGTCCGAGGACTACCGTCGTAACCAGTCCAACCAGGCCGTACTTGAGCAGATGGTCCTTAGAGACATTGCGAATCTGGTGCATTCGATGGGGAAGGATATTAAAAGTTATGGCCTCCCAGATTTGGATCCTGTGGATGACAGCTGTTCCAATGGTCATCCGAGAGAGGTTCAAGAGGAGTTGTCCGTCCCTTTTGACAAAGAAGACATAAACATGTTTACATCTCTAAACCCCGAGCAACGTGCTGGCTTTCATGAAATCCTCTCTCACGTCCTCAACAACAAGAGCAAGATTTTCTTTGTGGATGGTCCGGGTGGCACGGGGAAGACATATCTGTACAAGGCACTCCTTGCTAAGGTCCGTTCCTTGGGAAAAATTGCTATTGCAACAGCGACATCTGGTATAGCAGCATCAATCATGCCCGGTGGACGCACTGCCCACTCCAGGTTTAAAATACCAATTAGGCTCACAGACAGCAGCACTTGCAATTTCACCAAGCAGAGTGGTACCGCAGAGCTGCTCCGTAGGGCATCTTTGATAATCTGGGATGAAGTTGCCATGACAAAGCGTCAAACAGTGGAGACACTTGATAGGACCCTACAGGACATCATGGGATGTGCTTTGCCTTTTGGTGGGAAGGTCGTGGTGTTTGGCGGGGATTTTAGGCAGGTCCTTCCAGTGGTAACACGTGGGACAAGAGCACAGATTACCGATGCTACGCTACAAAAATCTTATTTATGGGGGCAGATTAATAAGATACACCTCAAGCGCAATATGAGGGCACAAACGGACCAATGGTTCTCCAGTTATCTCTTGAGAATTGGCAATGGAACGGAGGAGACGATCGGTTGTGATTACGTGCGTCTTTCGGATGACATTGTCATTCCTTACGCTCCCACGGAAGAACCAGTGAACAAGCTTATTGAAGATATCTTTCCATCGCTTCATGTGAACGCAGCATCTGGATCGTACATGAGCGCCCGTGCCATTCTTTCAACCAAGAATGAGCATGTGGATGGTTTGAACACAAAGATGATTGACAGGTTTCCTGGCCAAGAAAAGATATATTATAGCTTTGACTCTGTCGAGGATGATGCACGCAATAACTACACAATTGACTACCTAAACTCTATCACTCCAAATGGCCTGCCCCCGCATGCTTTGAAACTCAAAGTCAATTGTCCTGTCATTCTTCTCCGAAATCTCGATCCTCACAACGGGTTGTGCAATGGAACAAGATTGATGATTAGAGCATTCCAGAATAATGCAATTGACGCCGAGATTGTTGGTGGACAACATGCTGGAACTAGAGTTTTCATACCGAGGATCCCTTTGTCGCCCTCAGAAGACATATCACTTCCTTTCAAGTTCAAGCGAAAACAGTTCCCAATCCGGTTGAGTTTCGCAATGACCATTAACAAAGCCCAGGGGCAAACCATTCCAACAGTTGGTATTTACCTCCCCGAGCCTGTATTCTCGCATGGCCAGCTATATGTTGCATTGTCGAGGGGCGTGTCAAGGCAGACCACTCGGATTTTAGCCAAGCCAAATAAAGACATAGATCCCACAGGAAAAAGCACAAAAAATATTGTGTACAGGGATGTCTTGGAGGAAACAAGTAAGTTTTTTTTTCCTTCACGCAGTCTTGGTTTTGATTTCCTACTGGTACTGTTTCATATCTTAGTGCTCCGATTCTCTTATGTTCATGTTATGCAGCTTCATGAGTTCCACGACCCAGTTCAAATCTGACGATAAAAAGCATCCAATGCAAGTCCACGATGCTATACTTCATCGATCAAGAGGTTAGCAATTGCTTTAAAAATGGACAAGCACATATTGCGTCCAAATCTTTACCTTTGCGGATATTCAGAAACTTGCAATTGCCTTTTATGTTCTCTCAAAATAAAATAGATCAGACCTAGCCTTTCTTTGAACCTCCATTCATCTTAGCTGACTCAGAGACATAAAGAGTATAAGTAAACCTGAACAATAAGAATTATAGTGGACTTATTTTTTCACTTTTTTGGTGTCAGAATAGAAAAGAACAATCAGAACTAATACTATTAAATTCTGTACATTTTGTATTCAGCTAAGACACTATTCAATTCTGTATCATTCTGGTTTATTGGTGCTAAACATGTGCCTTTTATTGGTTTTGAATTTTCAGTTGAAAATAGAGTTTCCGACAGTAAGTAGCTGTATAAAAAAAGTAAATATGAGGACCGTGGACATGCTATTCAACATGGAACACTAAGCCAAATGTGGAGGCACATGCCCAAGTCTCATCGGTTGTCTCATAGAAATGCATATGACGCATATGACTGAATATACTTATTCTATTAACTGTGGGTTAACTGACACGTCAGTAATAGGCAAAAAGGAGGCTGCCCTTAGCCATCTCCTAAGAAAAGGAGCGAATCCTCATCTCAGGGATAGGTTAACTGACACTATCTTTTGTAGTTTATTTTTCTATATAGGTCTGTAAGCAAGTGGCATTAAGACTTGTCATATTGATTCAGATTCTCAAAAGCAACAATTCAGTTTTCATTTTAGGCTTCAAGGATTTACATGTACGTTGACACTGGAATTTAGTCTGCTCTATTTGCAGGATGGAGCAACACCATTGCATTGCGCAGTTCAAGTTGGTGTCGTGCAAACTTTGAAGCTACTGATGAAGTATAAGGTGGATTTAACGTTGCTGATGCTGTAAGTTGAAAGGGCACACCTCTCATATCAGCTCAACAATTGTGCTCAAAGGGTATGGCGATAAAACTCTATACTGCTTTCTTTTATCTTTTATCATTTAATTTAACCTTAAGTCTAATGCTATGCTATATATTCGCTAAAGAAATCAATAACGCTATGTCGTAGTTTCTGGGTTGGGTCTGTCAAAACCAAACCGATTTTAAAAATTAACAAAAAATTACTATGTGATTCAATAATTTTTAGCTTGCACAATTTTCTGTTGCTGAATTTGGCATCTAATGATGCGATAAACTGGCCAAGTCAAAGCTTACATACGTCTTCTATTGTAGTACTAGTAATCAAGCACGTGCACATGCACGTTATTTATAATTGTATGCATCGTTTTCTTTTCAGAAAAATACTCCACAATAACCGAGGTCTTTATTTATTTTTCTTCTAGGATGAAACATGAGTAACTCTTCATCAAATATGAACTGAGTTGTTGCATGACTGCTAACTTCGTTTTACTCTGAATCAGGGTCAATTTTAGAATTCTAGGCAAAGCAAGTTGATCTTTCAGCAATCTGATAACCTATCAATTTATTAATAAATTTAATACCTTCACAATTTTTAATTTTACAAACCCATATTCTGATAGAGTAAAGAAATTAAACGACACTCTGCAGCATGATCATTCTTCATTTCAAGCACGGAAATTAATAAATCATATTCCTATTTCACTATGTGAATAGTAGTTTATATTCACAAGTGGGGGGGGGGGTGAAAGGGGGCAAAAGCTTTGCCCCATTCATTAATTAAGAAGGAGTTTAGAAAGTTTTACATCCGAGCAAAGCTCGGGATACAACGCCTCACTCGCGCGGCAATATTGAGCTCAAGTTTTTTGCCCCCGCTAAGCTCCATAGAGCCGCTTCCCCCCTAATTTTTTCGACCACAACATTGGGAAGCATAGCGATGTTCCGGAACACCCTAGCATTGCGTTCATTCCAAATTTCCCAAGAGACAAGCATGATAAGGGAGACAAGAGATTTCCTTCGCACGCCATTGGAGTAGATGAAGCTCATCCACCATTCCTTCACGGAGTCATGGTTTGCCCGAGTCGCGGTGCTCACCGAGGTGATCCCAAGCCAATGAAAGATGGAGTTCCAAATTCTCAAGGAGTAGCGACACTTGAAGAGGATGTGGGCCGCCGTTTCGGGCACCCGCTTGCAAAGTTGGCAATTCCCGCAATTTGGCCAACCCCGCTTTTGTAGCCGGTCGGCCGACCACACACGATTTTGCAAGATGAGCCAAGCGAAGAGCTTGCACTTGGGCGTAGCCCAACTCTTCCAAACCGCCTCCATCATGAACGAGTTGGCCATGCCCTCAAATTGGGCGCTATAGGCCGAGGCCGCCGTGTATTCTCCATTGGCGGTGAATTTCCACTTGATGTCATCTTTGGTGTCCTCATCAAGGTTTATCTCATTGACCAAAGCCCAAAGCTCAACGAACTCACCAATATGATTTGGTGTGGAGATCTTATGGGAGTCTAACTTGTTGATCCAAAAGTCTTGTTGTAACCCTTCCCATACCGTGAAGTTTTTGCGCTTGGAGATGGCGAAGATGGATGGGGCGATTTCTTTGGGCTTTCTGCCTTGAAGCCATGGCATGTGCCAAAAATTTGTCGTTTTTCCATCCCCAATGGTGATTATGGTTGCCGCATAGAAAAACTCCATGTCCGCCTCGTTGCACGGGTGCTCATTTCCAATCCAAGCCTTGGAGGGGTCTTTCCAACGAAGCCATGGCCATCTTAGCCTTGGAGGGGTCTTTCCAACGAAGCCATGGCCATTATGCAAGGCTTGCCGATCCAACGCACGACTTTCCCGATCAAGTACCTTGGATTGCCTCTCTCCCATAGAAGCATAAAGAATGTTGATGCTCAACCGTTGGTGGACAAGGCGGCGTCCAAGCTTGTCCCTTGGCATGGGAAGAACATTGCGGCCGCCGGAAGATGCACTCTCATCAAATCCGTCATCACCTCTCAAGCCATCTTCCACATCACACCGTTCTACCTACCTCCCGGCACTCTTCTAGCCATCAACAAGATTGAAAGGGCTTTCTTTTGGGCGGCAACGGACAAAGTTTCCGGAGGAAAATGTAAGGTGAAGTGGAGCATTGTTTGTAGGCCTAAGGAGAAGGGGGGTCTCGGAATTCTTGACCTTGACAAGTGGAAGTAAAATAAAAACACCTTTGCCTGTATTCTTTAATGTAATTATAGAAATTAACTTGCTATACTGAACCTAGATAGAAACGGTGGATGGACGAGATAGGCGAGTGCAGCTGTATGGGTGCTCAGCCACGCTTTTCCCAACCTAGATAACAGCTACACCTCATATACCCAAGTAACCAAATTTACCTTGTCAGGTGGTTCCAGAAGCGCAACTTGATGAACCCCTGAAACGAAAAGTAAGCTCCATGTGAGCATTCCTAAACAGTTCCTGCTATCTGCAGTTGGTTACTCATATCTTCCTTTTCTCTACATGCATCCAAGACTTAACATGATTTTCCTAGATGGAGGTCTCCAGGGAAGAAATCTGGTTGCCGTCTAAAAAATACACTACTGCATGCATGTCGCACAAAATTCACAATCTGGCTGCCCTCTAAAAAATACAATACTTCACTATATAAATCGGATTGCCCTCTCAATCCCAGTTAAAAATACACAAACAGGATTTGTATTCTTACCCACGTTAACATCCCCGCAGCGGTGGTGGGCACTTTGCTTCCTCCATGGCAGACGTGGCTAAGCTCTCAGATGGACCATATCTGAATCTTGATCATGTTCTCCTTATATAGCTTTGCTTCAACACTTAGTTCTGCACTGCTCATCAAACTTGGTGACCACTGACCACCGGCCACACATCTCTAGTTTTGCAAATCTCGTTGCTAGGATAGATATCAGTGTCAGTTCAGTTTTGCACTGGCTGTTTTCATTATCTAATTAGGGAATCATGAATGGGTGTCATTGTTGCAGCCTTTCCCCATGGCATCTTCAACAAATGCAAGTTTGAGACAACATAGATGTAAACCACTGCAGCTATACCCTGGTCATTTTTCAAAGAAACATTCAGTTTAGTTGCCTTTGCACTTGAGCTGACGGAGATGAATGCAAGTATGCAAACCGGCTATATCTACAGGAACTTCAGTGACATCTTGTAGAGCATAATTTTTTAATTAATATCATGTAGCTCCTATTGAGCATGTAGGCTTCTATTTCAAAAATTGTTTGTCTACAATAGATGTGTGCAACTGTTGTTGCTCCTATAGAGAATGTTCAGGAAGTAATAGACAATAAGCATGACTAAACCTCTTGCTGCTATCATACTTAGGCCTTAACGAAATCAATTAAATTTCCAACCGCTCATGTCTAAGAATCTGCAGAAGTAATGTGCCTTAACGACAATTTTCTATTACCTCCTGAACCAGCACAAGGAAGCGGATCCGAGCACCAGGTTGCGGATGCAGAAATCCGCAGGGTACCTTGGAGGCGCCTCGGATGAATACACTGAGCCAGAACCATCGCCTCCACCTGCAATACACGAATCGATCAATTAAATTGGTCAAGAATGTTGATTTCACACATCTATTGAGCTCGAAATTATGAAATCAGTACACCATTTTTTACATATACACTGAACTGAAGAACAGAGCAGTAGAAGAGAATAACAGAGCACCAGTGATGCAGCAGGCGTTGCCTTACAATGATGCAGCGCGCTAGTCCACGGAAGAGAACGACGTCTGTCGGAGCTCATCAACTGCGCGAGTCTGATGGGGCGGCCCTACGTAGTGGGATGAACGACGGCGGTGAAGCGCGACGCCGACGATGGTCTGGCGACTCCGGCGATCCCGCGCGGACGGCGACGCCCGAGATGTGGGGAGGACGGTGGTTGGCCTAGGCGGCGACTACGGCGATGCATCGTGGACAGCGGTTTGGGCGTGCGTCTCCCACTCTCCCAGGCGGTGAATGCAGCGAAGCGTAGTGGACTGCGGTTGGGCGTTCGTCTCCCAAACGCAGAGTGGAAGCGGTGATTTTTTTCCCTGATTAGCGTGGGGATGCACATCATACAACATTGGGAGCATCTGGAACGTTGGATTTAGCCTTGTGTACGGTTCAGATCCTCCGGATCTGACAGACTGTGTCTTTTTATATTAGTGGAGATACAAAAAAAGCTTTGTTTGTTTATCTGCATGAATCATGGTTGATGGAGCTGATTTAGCGGACATGCCATTTATAGGTACAAGCAGTATGTATCCGCGCCAAGGGATGTGCCATCGACTCGATGCAACTGAATCAGTAATTTTGTTTGCCTTTTTTCTGATCTTTATTGCACTTCCACTTCACATGTACATATCAGCTTGTGATAGTGTGATCATCAATATTTTCTCCTTGTGCAATGTTATCACTTCAGTTCTCTTGCGTCAAATTATCTATGAAAACATGTCAAGCATCCTATAGTAGTAGGCTAATTATGTCTTCACATACTTACTCATGTAATTGTCTAAACTGTAGTATGTTTTGTGGATTGATTTGTTCTTCTAATAGTGTGCCAGCACGTATATGTGATATCTTTCGTCTCTTCCCAAGGATGCCTGCTACGTGCTGAATTGATTGACATGTTAATGGATGTGTACTTATTTCACAAATTATATGTCTCATAGAAATGCATATGACGCATATGACTAAAAGCTTCAGAAGAACTGTGGGTTGTCTTTTTTGCATAATATGTGTACAGGGATGTCTTGGAGGAAACAAGTAAGCTTTTTCTTCCTTTAGGCCAGTCTTGGTTTTCATCTCCTACTGGTACTGTTTCATTTCTCAGTGCTCTGATTCTCTTATGTTCATGTTATGCAGCTTCATGAGTTCCGTGACCCAGTTCAAATCTAATAATAAAAAGAATCCAATGCAAGTCCACGATGCTATACTTCATCGATCAAGAGGTTAGCAAATGCTTTAAAAATGGACAAGCACATATTCTGTCCAAATCTTTACCTTTGAGGATATTCAGAAACTTGCAATTGCCTTTTATGTTCTCTCAAAATAAAATGGATCAGACCAAGCCATTCTTTGAACCTCCATTCATCTTAGCTGAATCAGAGACATAAAGACCATAAGTAAACCTGATCTGGTTTCTTCATCATTGATCCATACACCAATCCTTGTATCCTGTCATAACTGTAACTTAATTCCTAATCCCTGCAGAAGCTTGCAGCCGCACCGCCTGAGCTCGCACTGGTTGTCTTCCATACCCATGGACCTTACAGCGGTACGAGTTTGATGTCCTCGAATCATCCGTGCCCTTATCATTTTTTTTGTTATGATTCATCACCAAGCTTCATGTTTAGTTCTGTATCGGAATGGTAATTTATGAAAAATGTGCTCCTGTTGCAATGCAGCTTTTGTTGTACAGCGCAGTGGTTCGACGAAAGACATGGATGCTTTTCTTTCATGGTTATGAGGAATATCATTTAGCGGTGGAGGCTTCAGTGAAGCTGCTATTTGCGCAGGTCATGGTATTGACAAGTTAACGTTATTCATAGTTTCTTTGCAAACAATAAAATAATTGTATGGTATGCTCTTGTTTTTCTCCACAGTAGGGCGTAAGTACTGGCCATAGTTAGCCTGAGCTCTTGGACAGTAGGGCGGTTTCATGGCAGTCCTATGAATCGAGGATCTAGACAAGGGCTTGCACCTGGAGCTGCGCTATAATCTGGGAGCTCACCGAAGCTTCCCTCGGCAGGAGGCTGTCCAGGGCTGGGATCTTATGGCTACACAGGGACGATGTCGAAAGAAACACTGCCCCATGATTTTCTAATCTTGATCGTTTGCATTGGTTTTCTGATTTGGTACGTCTACATGTCTAGGATACATTGTCATCTTCTCTATATGTGGATAAAACTCATGTCTCAATTTGTATCTCATTTTTTACTTGGAGTCTCATAAGATACTTTCAATGGTATGGAATAAAGAACTAGATGAACTTAAGCTACGGTCTCTATAATTTTTTCTCCACAGTAGGGCGTAAGTATTTGATCGAAATCCCTGCTATGGCGATGATTACTCTTGGACAGTTGAATGTATGTGATAGTCAGAGCAGTAACTGTGAGGTCAAATTGTTTAGGAAACTGGACTACTACTCAGATACGAGAATCAGAGAATGGAGTAAACTCAGTAGATCAGAGGTTAATTTCTATGTTTGTATCCTTGTTAGTATTTTTCAAGTCCCCTGAAGCGGTGTTCACCAAACTGATGGCATCTTGTTACGTTTTTTTTTCAAACCTTCATTTATGAATCAGACGTGCAAATTCTTTTCAGAAATGTCAACTGTCATTTTTCTATTCAATTTTTGCTTTGTTGTTGTTACCATATTTATTGACATCACACTTATTCCATTTTCATATATTTAACTATATACTCCAAGGCACTCCTACCAACAACCAGAATAATCAAAACCATGAAATACAAAAGCTTCCAACCGTGAAGGCATTATACAATGCGATAATCATCATTTATTGTTTTGTCAGTCTTAAAATAAAGTGTTTGAAGCTTCCACTGTTATGCTATTTCCATTCCACCATACTTCCGTTGATTCAAGTGGGGGTGTAATTAACTACCGTCTGCATGCATGTATTATGGACCATGTGATTTGGTCAAGTCATAGTTAGTTAGAGCTTGTTGAGGTTGTTACTTGGATGTGTGCGGTGTGCTAGCCGAGTGGACTGGTTAGTGCATGCGTGGTGTGCATGCCTGGATTAGTTCCTGCGCATGCCTCTATATGTGTCTATTTAAGAGTGCTGTGTAAGGCAAGAGATATAGTACAAGAAGAAAAGGTGAGGCTGCTGAGAGGAGGAGAAAGAAGAAGAAAAGGTGAGGTTGCCCCAGGAAAGGAAACTACCGTGCAATCTATAGCTAAGGCCGGCAGGTAAGCTACACACTGACATCAGTTCTTTCATAAGGTTGTTCCAGTTTAGTGACATTCATGTAATAGACATAGGTACAATTGATTTCTTAGCTAATTGTATATGCATTATATTGCATCAACAGATATGGATCCGCATGATGTTTTCAACTTACCGAATGGATCAACCACTGGTATTCTTGGAGAAAAAAAATATTGATACAAGAGTACATTATATTAAACGGTTTCAACTTTATGTTTTGCTATAATAATATATTCTATCAATTGTAGACATTGCCGGTGTAATTATGTATGTCAGCCCTCTTGAGCACGAGACATACTTCCCTCTAGGCATGAGGGAAGTAGCAGTGGTAGATTCAGCAGATCATATTGTGTTTCTCAGAGTTATAGAAGAACTGGCTCTGCGCCACCGAGAAGAGCTACTGTTTGGAGAAAGGCATTCTTCGTACATCAGGGCAACCTCTATGGAGGTTGACCAAGCCTCGAGTAAGTATGAACTATAAAAAGTTCTATATCAAATTGATTTTTACTTAATTGATCTTTTGATAAACAGGAAGTCTTGTATGTACGTCAGCAACAACAATAAATTTTCATCACACGATAGTCTGTCAGCAGTTTGCCATGCTTGAAGGTGAGGAGAGTTTTTATTAGTGTTTTACTGCTATCAATGACTAAATGTACTAAAATTGACATGTTTTTTTATGTCGTAGGTGTGCGCGAACGGGCAATAAATAATGACTCTGCTTTTCTTGAAGCAGTAAAAAATGTTGTTCTTCTAAGAAGGGATTCTCAGAAGCCGGCCAACGAGCCTGCCCAATCTTCTTCGGTGAAGACCATCTTCAATTATCTGACGAATTCTACACCCCACCACTCCTCGGATGAAGCTAACAACATGGAAGATGTTGATTAGGCACATTTGTCCGGAATAAATATTCGTCACTTGACTTTTTTTAGATTGGACTTTGAGTGATTTCGTTGAAATAAAACAATATGTTTAAATTTTAAATTTTATTATGTATCCGCAATGTTTGTATTTAATCTCTCACAGTCACCGATGCAAAAAAATCGAAAAGATCAACACTGGCAAAATTATAGCATAAATTCATAATGTACACTGACATAGAAAGCATGTGCTGAAGATCCAAACGACCTCATCTAGCTTTAAAACCACATACAAGCGTGCACACTGCCCAGCCATGTTTGCTGGTAGGTGACATATTATGTTTCCGAGTATGCACTATATTTTCTTAGCAATTTTTTTTATTTTCTGAGCAAATATTATCCATGGTAGTATACACTGCAAAAATTATCCATCGTTGGTTTTTCCGCGGGCCGTAAAACCTACAGTCCCGTACTCATGAGCACAACACAACGGCCAGGTAAATAATCAGGGGCACGATCGCCACTAATCCCGCAGTCCGTTTCCTAATACATCGCTAGAAGATTTGTCGCCTCTGTTCCATCGTTTCCGCTCAAGAGCTAGCCCACCGCGCCGGCGACGCGCACCACAACCCGACGCCGACGATCCACGCTGCTGCCACCGGAAGCCCGACGAGCCAGCCCCCAACGACCACACGGGCCGCCGCAGCCTCACAATTTCAGGCCATTACATGACAAATGATCTGTGACTACAAGGTACAAATCGATTCTATTTTATAGCCGATAACATACATGTACGGATTTGCTATTGCCTTTTTTATGCAGCTATCTTTGACTGAGCTTGCCTTTGGTGCTCTAAAATTAGACATACAAAACTAAACTTTCCCTTGCCCATATCCTGCCTATCAATCCTCGGTCATGTGTTGTTGTGATTCCCGGCGGTGAGGCATCATTGTCACATAAAAACAGTACAGTATGTAATTGGTACTACTCACTTCTGATCACTATAATACCTCCGTGACGCTAGCAGGGTACCATGATGTTTTTTTTAGGAAAGGGTACCATGATGTTGCGATACTTAAAAACAGAGAAAATATTTTCTTTGCAGTAATAATATAGTTGTTGATCCTGATATTATAAATGAACTACTTTCACAGTGGTTTACTTTAGATGCAATCGATTGAAGTTTCTTACATGCATAAGTTGGCACCCTGATTGCTCTGCTTTTGGCTTTGCCTATAGTTTCCTCCTTGTAAAGCATCTACTAATTAATTGTTTTTAGTACACATTTTTTATTAAATTTGTTATATTCATCGCACGTGCACACTTATTATAGAATAATTAAAAGTAAGAGCACTGGGTTTACAGGAAAACATGGACAAGGGAATCAAGGATCAAAAAATAACATTGCCAGCTACCAAACCTGATAATGAACTAGAACAAGAAGTCACGACAGACAGTCAAGAAAATATGAAAACTGAAGAGGGGGTAACCAAAGAAAATATGAAAACTGAGAACAATGAAGCAGAAAATACAAAAGGAAAAGAGCCTACAGATTCTGCACCAACTAATGTGAGTTTTCTTTTCCTTTTATATTTCCCAATATTTATTATAATTCTATATACTGACAAACTTGTTAGTTGTGTTGTTCTCAGAAAGTACTAATAACCTATAAAGAAGCAACTCAACATGAGGAATTAGTACAGATGTCTGGCACGAAAGAGCCTGAAACTACAGAAGACAAGCTGACAATGCCCATGAAACAAACGCGTCGGCATAACAAGCCTAAGAAGGCACACGACTACGTGGTGGCTCCAGAAGGTACTGACCAAATCCTTCCTTTTCATGCTTTTGCTACATTTATTTTCCCCATTATTAATATATGTTTTGCTTCCACCGTGATAGATTATGTATGCACTGACGATGATCGGTCCGTGATTGCAAAAATACGAAATGAACCAAATGATAAAAGAAATTTAGTGAGCATTGAGGATGCATATCTAACCAGGCCCCAGTTACTAACTCTTTTAACTCATGGAGAATTTCTTGGTGATGAAGTAAGTATACATAGCTTTATGACAAGAAGTTATTTATAATGAGTATCTATTATCTTCTATATAACCAATGTATGCGTTTGAAATTGTAGATCATAAACGCATACATATATTGCATAAGTGCTAAGGAGCATCTCCATGTGAGGTCAGGTGGAAGTGTCTTCTTAGAGACCGCATGCCTCTCTAAGATGACCGGCAGCTGTCTAGGGGACGACGTACCACCATGGGTATTAAAAAGAGTCATCACTTATTTGGAACATGATATGGTTAGTCTCAATTTCATACATATTACTATGAGTGCAGTCGAGTATGATTGTTTATCGATATATGGGACCTAAACTAACAAATATCCCTTTTTTCTAGGTTTTCATTCCAGTAAACCTAGGAAACGTCCATTGGATCTTAGCAGTTGTAAATGCCAGAAAACACTGTATCCAAGTGCTCGACTCGCAAGGCAAAGTAATAAACTGCAAAGACCTCAATGATATGGTTTGTTATTAGTCCCACTGCCTCATCTTTTGATAACAAAATTTAATTTAATTTTTCCTTATGATGTTAATACTTTCATCTATTCATGCAACAGCTACAAGGACTGGAAAATGTACTCAAAATTGCATCACGTCACATGGAACTAAAATTTGATAAGTGGAAGGATGTAAACGTCACATCATGGCAAAGGGAGGAGTGTGTTAAGAGAAGACTGCAGACGGACGGGTACAACTATATTCAATATTGGAGAATTTTGCATGTTATTGTTTTTATTGCGAGATGATATTTATTTACAACTATATAATTGTAATTTTTATTTATCAAATTAATATTGTAATTTTTCTTAAATCATGCAGGTCGTCTTGTGGTCTGTGGATGTTAAACTTCATGGAGTACTTCACGGGAGATACTTTATCCGACACTCCGGAACAGGTATAAATATCTACGGTACTACTGCACATTATTTTATGATTTAAGAACTAACTCTGGTTACTACTTCATAGATTGATATGACACATTTTAGAGAAAAATTAGCTGTCATTTTAGTGGACTCAGAACTAAATGATGATAATATAAGAAATCGAGACTTGGGAGATGATGAAGATGACATAGATGATCCCACGGAATGTGAAATTATAGCCAGACCCCCTAAAAAGACCAAAACATCAAACACATCATCGAAAAATGGGATCATCTCCCAATCATTGCTTCCATCACCATCTGCTAAACCTATGGGCAAGGATTTGGTGGATGAACTTTGCTTATACATCAGCATGGTTGATGATGCCCATTCACTCGAGTAAGCCATATTTTTTTCCAAGTTCATTTCGTATTCTAATAAATTACTCTATCGTCATTGTAATTGCCACGATTTTGATTTACAGGACTGAATGGGTGAGAAGTTCAAATCCTTATCCTATTAGTCTAACTTTGAGACATTTAAAGAATATATTGAAGATGGATGAAAATATGGATGTTAGTTGCTTTAATATGGCTGTTCGGATACTTGCTTGCGATGTAATCCAGCTTGCTAGAGAAATTCCGATTCATTACATGGATCTGAACTACTGTGTAGGTTTCTATAATCACATATTACATTTTATAATAAAAATGAACTTATCTGACTCATATACTAATGTTTTCTTATTTATTTTTAGTTGATGTCCAACTATGCACGAGATCCAAGTCACCGTGAAAATCTGGACATTACAAGGTTGGCCCAGTTGTTTCATAGCTGGCCTAATAGCAATGAGTATCATATCTCAGAATGCGATATGGTAAGATTTTATTTAATACTATGTTTCTAAGAGTTATTTAGTAGGTCTTAATGACTCATGCATTTCTAAATGTTTCGTTGTAGATTTTATTGCCTTGGGATATTGTTGGGCTATTTCAATTGTTCGTTTTCGATCAAAAAAAGAAAGTTATCTCTGTTTTGGACCCGCTTCCGGCACGTGATTTGGGGAAGAATATACTTAAAGCCGTGGGCAAAACTTTTAACCTTGCGTTCCAAGTAGCACATCCTGAATCGAAGGATGACATCTACAAATGGGGATGCAGAGTTCCCATTGTTCCAACAGACGCGGACGTGTATGAATCTTGTCAAGACATTACAATCTTACTAATTTATTCATTGCACAATATAACATTTCGTGATTGCAGGGCTCTGTCAGGTTATTTGGTTTTCAATTTTATGCATTCATGGTATGATGGAGCGCTATTTTATCCGGTACCTAGGGTGAGTACTTCACCATGTCAATTTATATACACGTTGCACATGACTTTTTTCATAACAATGTTGTATAATTCATATGTAGGATGGTCTTGAATTAAGGAAGCGGTTTCTGGTACATATTCTCAAATATGAAGAGAATGAAGCTTTAAGCAATATCCCACCCATTATACGAAGCCTTATAGATCGTATAAATAGGTGGACCTTCATGAAATACTATTGATAATGTTGCTTACTTTTTTTTTACCAATTTTGTAACTAAGTATAATACATACATACATATATACAGTCACTATTAGATGTTTGAGTCGACGCGATTGTTTAAATATCTGGTTATGTGTCTTTTTATATTAGTGGACATATATATATTCATATGATCATAATTTTTTGTGTGTGGAGATATGTGTGTGTGTGTGTTGCAGGTTGTTGGACATGAAAAAGACATACGTGAAGTGATAATAAAAATTTCTAATTACTTAAAAAAAGATTACAATTTTTTTGTTATAAATTATAATACGTGCATGGCACGTGCATTTTTACTAGTAACCTAATGGAAGAAGAGAGGTTCTGAAAAAAAAAGAGGCAACAAGAGAGAGGAAAGGAAGAGGAACCCAAGAACCCTCCGTTCGAGGCGGACGAGCGGTCGGCCGGCGGCGAGGAACCGGCAGCTCCGTCTCCCTACTTCTGGACTCCTCCACTCTTCTCGGTAGAGAAATCTGAACTTGCCTTTACTCCTCCGTGATTCGAAGTTCCCGCATTGGACACTGAACAGTTGGGTTTGGGAACTTGGGTTCCAATTCGATTTCTTGCAGCAATGGCCGCCTCGGAGGGGAGCGACCTGCGCTCCTTCCTCGCCAAGCGCGGCGTTTTCATTGACGCCGTTGAGGTGGATGATCAGGCCCTCAAGGAGCTGGACGAGAAGTACATCATCGCCAGGGACCTCGACGCCGACACGGTGCTCTCCAAGATCCAGAACGTGGTGGGGCTGACGCACAAGGAAGACAGCATCGTCGCCTATGAAGGCTTGTCCTACCAGCTTCCGTCTCGTGACCTGGAGCAGCAGGAGTACGACCCTCTACTCCGGCAGGTGTGCCTGCGCCGCGGCAAGGTCGATTGCTGCGCGGTCAGCGACCCCAAGACCTCGCACTGGGCCAAGGTCATCACGGTTGTGCTCTCCGAGGTCCAGAAACAACTCCTCAGTGGCTATACCACGACCAGTCACTTATTGTGCTACGGAGATAAGCTCGTCAAGACGGAGAAGACTGTCAATGATGCCCTGCTTGACATATGCTGCCTGCTCGAGTGCACGAGGAAATCTCTCAATCTGTACGAAGTGAACCCAGGCAAGGCCATGGGGGAACTAATATTCACAACGGAAGAGGGCAAAGAGGAACCGGTGTTGGGTTATGAAGGAGTCTTTGTACAGCAGGGTTTGTCCAACATTACAGTCAAACCAGGCAAAGAGGCCCCCAGGTTCATCCTAGTAGTCCAGGGGGCTGATGTTTTTGAGGCTGTCGCCCAGGGACGAGGCAACCGATTCCTCCGTGAATTTACATGTGTGGTCGTCACAGCCGGCGATGGGCAACCCGATATCAAGACGCGGGCTTTCCTGCGCAAACTCAAGGATTCCCTGTCTGTCCCTATCTATGCGCTTGTCAGTCCGAGTCCAGAGGGGCTTTCCATCTTTTGTACATACAAGTACGGATCATCCGAGGGACCGTTCGACAATGCCGGTCTTACCGTTCCTGACATCGAGTTGATTGGACTGCATTTAGGTGATGCTCTTGACCTTGACCCTGAAAATGGGGTGCCGCTGACCAAAGAAGACATGTCAATTCTGGAAGGATTATGCGCTAAAAAGTATGTGATGGGAGATGAGTTATTGAGGACGAACATACATTTCATGATGTACAGGGGGCTGAAAAGCAGGGTCGAAGCTTTGCTCTATCATCAGTACCCTCCTATTGACTACATCCGCAAAGCAATAAGGAATCAGGAGGGCATCTATGTGGCTCGTTGTGTTCACTTTGGTAGCGAGGCATGTGTAGTTTGCCATGATGACTATGTAGGATAGACTTTTAAGTTGGTTCACGGTGTGTGTCCAATCTATATGGTTACTACTATATCTTGGATGAATCTTGGTTCTCTGCACTGTACGAACCTATTCTGTCACAGTCTAGGTTATTACTTATGGTATATATGTCTGCATTGAATTAACCAGCTTCTTCATGGTTCTGCTCTTCTGTTATGAGGAAGCCTATATTTGGGCTCACCTGAAATCAGATTGCAAGATGAGCATGTTGGTACATTTGTGATGAAAATTTCAGGGGTGAGGTGTTCTCTTCAGGTTGCAAAAGCCTTGATTTGAGCCATCATTCTTGGCACCACCAGTTTTACATATGTCAGGTAGTCTTGAAAAAACATTTTAGTTGCCAAGTCTTGTGGATCTGTGGAAGGAACTCACACATCTTATTTTCATCTGCATATTAAACTAACCCTCTACTGGTAGACAGAACATCGCCTGAAGACTAGTGACGGGATCACCGCGGCTAATACAAATGCACAAAGCACACAATCCAGCATATTGAGCCATCCAAGAAGCCTCTCAAATTGATGAAAACTTGTTAAGGTTAGCTCTGTACAAGTTACAGTCTATGACGGAAAAACTAAAAATGAGAAACTATAACTAAGAAGAGATGATCTGTATGGTAATGAATTATATGCTCCCACCCTAGAAACTTAGCGCTTCCACTATTAATCTCCCAACTAAACCATGTTAGTAACCCCTAGAAGACGACTAAAATGATGTTATTGATGTCTTGTTGGTACCACAACATTTTTTTGGCTGGGTAGTCGCTTGCTTGCTAACAGCCTATGATTTCCATCTTTAAATCCTCTCTTCTAATGTTCCTGGCATCCTGTGGTGCTCACTGAAATTTTCTCCACTGATAATGTTGTTTTGTTCCGTTGAATCAGCTTTGATCCATTCAGACCATATTACTTTTTATGTCACAATACTGGGGAGTCCTCCCATGTTTCTGTTTCTGCCCCCTGACACTGTTAGCAAGATATCCATAACTCAGAAAAATCCCAAAAATATGGTGGTTGTATAATTGTATTGTGGTCAATAAAGAATATCTTGTTGCTTATGGTTGAATCGTCCTCTATGATCTTGAATTCTTCATACATTTTGGGGAGTGCTACTTTTAGTATGGTGTATTCTTGTTAATGCTCTACCTAAGGTGTTGATATATGTTAATGTTCACTACTTTTATCAGCTATATGTTAATCCAAAGATTTTCTTTGAATGTATGTCTTATTAAATCTAACAGCTCATATCATGCCTTTCTTCCGTTCCATAATGGTTACCTATATCAAATTATCAAAATGCATAGAGAGAATTCAGCCGATATGTTTTCAAGCAGACCCAAATAAGTACAGGCAGTAGAGCCAAGAAACGCTTCAGGAGAATGAACCATGGAGTTTTGTTGAGCTACATTATGTTATTTTTCTGGTCAATATTTACCGTCCATGCTGAGTCATCTCAATCTGTGGAGATGAGTTTGACACTTTAACTGGCTCAGCGTGCCTTGGATTTTTTTGCTGCTAGCTTTACCCTCTTGGCTTCTGAACTTTTTCATTCCCCACATTTCCGTTGGTTATTTTTATTTAACTAGGTAGGATAGCGCGGCTTGCCGCGCGCTTGCCCGCCTAACGGCGAGCAAGCAAGCATAAAAATCGCAATTTATAAACGATAGGACCAAAAAAAATTCATAATACAATAAATATTGATAATAAGGGTAATGAGGAAGAGTGTGAAGAAAGTGCTAACATCATCAGATAGGAAATAATAAAAAGAGCAGTGATTTCTAGGTCACAGGCAGCAAAGGAAACAGCTATATGATACAAATAATAGGAACCGAACATAGTATGGCTAAATGCTCTTATACAGCACTTGATTCATACGAAGAGTAATATATATATTACAATGGCCATCTTCATTCTAACTTCTGCAGATGAGGATTTGTGGATGATTTAGTATCCACCTTTGCCCGGTGATAATGCCAGTGTTCTGTTCGGTTGTAATGGCAGCGTGCCGGCTGCAAAGAGAACTCAAATATTTATATTTGTACGATGTCAAAGCATAAACTTTGGGTCAAGTAAACGCATAATGGTGGTACCACCTTGCATAGCGAAGCACACTAATTTAAAAAGATATTAATACAACATGAGTTTTGTTAGCCTATAAGCGACTGGAAGAGATGTCCTAAGTACATGTTTACAAATATAAAGTCAATTTTTTTTTCAAACACTGCATATATTAAGGGAAGCTTAAGCTAGCCAGGCAATCTCTCACCCACATTTCTCAACATACAGTTGGAATTATTATCAAGTTGGCAAGTGAAATTACATGTTATCTCCATATTCTAGTAACTTGCACATAAGAAATGAATATAGGATTACTTAGCAGTTCATCAAGTTCGCATTGCACATACATACACAAAAGCTCTAGACAATACCAGTCCGAGCTTTGCAAATGCTCACTAAGCATAAGATATAGCTTCCAGCTGTAGCTAGAGAGACAAATAAAATAGATCATTGGTACAATTCTTTAAACATATTCAGCTAATGTATTCAAACAGAAACAATCATGTTAGAGGTACATACAGATTTTTTTTTATACAAAAGAATGAGACAAAGCATTTATACCAAGAGAGCTAAATGGCAATGAACCACTGGCACATAGGAAATGAATATAAGATAATTTGTCCAGCTTTAGAACAGGTTTGATCTCACTTGGATGCTTTGCAAGTTGGGGCTCCAAGTCTTTCTTGAGTGCCTCGTCACAGGAACCTATAAGCTGGACTTGCTTGAGTTCCTAGCCCAGAAATCTGTGACCCAATAGAGCAGTGAACTTTCAGCAGCTCAAGGTTCTCCTTCTCCATTCTATTATCTTTCCCAAAATTTTAGTGACAACCTAGAGCTGCAATCAATCTTGAGGGTCTGGAGATTTTTGAAGTCCATATAAAAACCTTCCTGCACCCCAACAATTGTAGCATGTTTATTCATGTAACCTGGAGCAGCAATCAATCTCCATCCTACTCAAAAAGGCATTTACAAAACATCCTTAAATATAAAGGTATGATACAACTAACAGTAAAGATTATGAAAATCAAGGAAAATGTATGAAAGGTGAAGAGAAAACAGAGTAAGGTTAATCCATGGTGATCCCTATAACCATTCAGCGATATTATCAGGAATGCATGAGATATTTCTAGAAATAGTTGACGCCTTGACGGAGCAAGTTTTAGAAATATATCAATAATACACCGACATAAATTTACAATGAAACATTTGTTTTTGAATATTAGATAAAGTCAAATAGGCGGTTCTCATATATGAGCTGGTATCGCGACATACCTTTTCCTATAAAATAGATATACGCATATTCATGTTAATGAAGAATGCCTTCTTATGCTAATATAAATCCATAACATCGGAAAAATAATTTTGGCCAAAATCTGGTGAAAATAATAATAATAAAGGAATTCCAAAAAAATGATATCAGTTAATAAAATACTAACGCAGTACAACCATGAAAGAGCATTGGTCAGTCCTTCAAAATTTAAGTTGGATATGAAAGCTTTACTGAAAATAATAGACGGAATTGATCTATAGATTCCCTCTTTATATATACTAGGTTGCCCGCATCTTTATATCTTCTAGATGATACTATAAACGCATTGCATCAGCTCACCTTTTTTTTGACTTCTCAACTCCTAAATGAACGCATATTAACTTACAAACCTTGCTAAAATATGGAATATTGCACACTTGAGTAAGATTTTAGAATCTAATCCAGGAAAATCAGCCATTATATTTATATAAGTGATATCATCCTATTTCTACAAATTGGAGAAGGAACGTATTAAGATATCAGTAATTAGCTAGCAACACTC
The DNA here is from genome assembly GCA_007115705.1 of Dactylis glomerata. Taxonomy (NCBI): domain Eukaryota; kingdom Viridiplantae; phylum Streptophyta; class Magnoliopsida; order Poales; family Poaceae; genus Dactylis; species Dactylis glomerata. The sequence continues at coordinate 2,055,300 of QXEO01000231.1, read as the reverse complement.
TTATCACTGTTTTGTTTCCTTTTAACTCACAGTTATTTTAGTTCAGACTTTCATTATTTTCAAGCCGCTGAAGCTTACATATGACTGAAAGCTTCTGCAAGGAAATCTTGACCCCTAGTAACATAAGATAGCTAGCTTTAGCCTCTCACCTCTCCACGATATCAGCTTAACTAATGTAAAGAGTCTCGTTCATTCATTTTCATGGCTTGACCTTTCAGATAAAGATTACATGCATATCAAAGGGATACAACAACATCACCACACTGTCACTATGATAATTTTTATCTAGCATAGAACATCGAGCTATATGTTTTGGTACTCGTCCTTTGTGTCGCTGTCTCGCTGGGACTCCCTTGTCCTCCACTACCCACTGGGCCGCGTCGATGTAGTGCCCCTTCCTCTCTTTTAGAGGACTACGCTACTTGGCAATTTTACTTCTACTTTTTCTTTGAGAACATGGATTCGGAACTTTTTCTTTCACACGACAAAATTCATTTCAGAAAGCTCGAAGGTAAATCTAAATATATGTATTGGACTTTTGGTTGGTCATAACTTAGGATGTACATTATAAGTGCTAAAAAAAGAAGCACTATTACATGTAATTAGCTATGAGCAAGAATCATATAGGATACTATATGATAAGGTTTACAATAGCTGAAGAAGGGCACCTTATATGAACAGCCATGAGAGAGGAAACTATAAACTCCCTAACCTGATAGAACGTCCCATGTTGTACCGCGCCCGAACATCAGCAGCAGATATCCATGTCATCCTCAACACCAAGCTACCAGCCTGCAATGCATCGATTGTCATGTGAAGTAACAGACTGCTAAATACAGAAAATACTACACATTATGTACTATCTAGTATAATAATCACATTTAGCGAACAATTTCTTAAGCCAACAGGATTAAAATTAAAGCAAAAGTGGTCATCTCATGACCTCCTCCCATAGCTACTGGTACGCAATTATCCTAAAACTCAACCTTGTTATAACTAAATTTAAAGGCAACCCCCAATAAAAACACTCAAGATTATATCGATCTAGTCTTGGTCTCGGCAGGCATTAACGTGATGAGTAAACATGGTACATGAAGATTGAAGCAAAAAAAATTGTGAAGCGGAGGTGATTCCAGGCCTGAAAATTAAGATACTAAGAGGACCCGAACACCTAAGACATAATTTAACTTCTCCTGGGTGTATTATGGAGTATTTTGAAGTGGATAAGAATATGATAATCAAATACAAATACAGCAAGAACGATTCAGTTAACATCAATTCATTCAATTGGTTGGCCACTTCCATCATCCATACAGAGTACACAAAAAAGTACTTGACATGGTACAGTATATAAGATCGAGGCTGATTACCTCACCCAAGATTTCTTACTCCAGAACTCTGATTCCACAATTTTCTGCAGAAAAATATGACGTCTCCATTTTATTTAGAGGCTGTCGATGGTGATTGAACTGCTGCTAGGACTAACAATATGAATAACAGGTCCTGCTGAATTTTTATTCAGAAACTGTTAACAATATGAATAACAGGTCGATGGTGAATTTTTTAACAAAGTAAAGAGAGGAAAAGCTACTTTTAAAGCTATAGGTGGAGAGGATGGGAGCACACCTAACAACTACTAAATCCTTGTTCACCAAATTCTGGCCGTTGTCAACACTGATGTAAGAATCTCCAGCCACCCAAATATTCCAAGTCAAAACTCAACATCTGCAAAGCAGCCAAGTAGAAGAAAAATGTCAGCACTTATATCTTAGAGCAGAACTGTAAATTTGAGTCATGAGGCAACCTATCATCATGAAAAACCTGTCAAGTTCATGAAAAATATAGATAGCATCATAGTAACTAAATTCACTTAAGGTATATAATAAATCTCACTTTGAGTCAGGCAACATACCCATATATTTTAGTTAAGATATAAAAATATAGATAGCATCATAGAAACTAAATTCACTTAAGGTATAAAATGCACTTGGTGTATTTTCAGCATTGAAGCTCAATATTCGACACAGTATTTTCTAAAATATTTTGTGGGTAGCCAAAGAACCACAAGAATAAGAAAAAAATTAATTAAGAATCTAACGCTACTAATTTTGCTTTACCCATCCCATATATTATCAAATTAATTGTTAGTCAAAGATTGAATTTCAAAACTACTATAACTTTAATCAATAGAGTAATGTTGATGCACATTTCAGAACAAGAAACAAGCCTGCAATAATAAACTCGAGTCCTGCCAGAAGTGAAATGATACAGAACAAGAAACAAGCCTGCCATTCACCGAGCAGGGGAGGAGAAGACATCTGCTCAATCAGTGGAAGACCTGAAGCTCAGTCGAGCCCAAGAACAAGCAAAGACAGACTGAATAAATCAATGGAGCAAATCGAAAATTACCAAACCAAAGGGAAAATGAAATTCATGATGGGAAATGGATCACCTTGTGGTCCAGGGAGTGGCTGCGCTAATCAAGTCGGTGGAGGTAGCTTCCTTTATCAGCTCTACCACCCATACCTTTATAATTATGGTCACCTCCTATACAAATCCAGAACCCAAACAAGCACGTCATCTTACAAATAAATTAATGCAGCAAATGAAAAAAGCAAGTATAAACAAAGATGATTTCTATATAAATGAATCATCAAAGTATCATGTAAACCTGTTATTCTTGGCACCATCCTTTCCACTCATAATATTTTATATTGGGAAGTGTGCTAATAGGCAAAGACAAGCTAACCTGAATGCTCCTTTTATCCCATATTTGTTTATTTGTAGATCAGTAGCAGCGCAAAGCAAAATTATAATCCAGGCAGCGGGAAGACAGACGGAAGCAAGTAAACTTAATCAATCCACTGGTAACATTTCTATCTACCCTCAAGTCTATCTGCCCGCTATAAAAATCAACAAAGCGTAGCACAATCTTATCTTTGCCCGCAACATTGACACTTACGACAAAAAATAATAAATTCACCGTTATCAAAAGAGCACGGAAGAAAAATAGTGCTCATCGGTTTGATCCAAGTGCTATTTATACACCAGAATAATCTATGAGTAAAAGGGATTCGTTGCTGGAATTAGAATCTATAATTAATCTGAAACATTATATTCCCTGGTGTTTCCTAAGCGGACTTTTCCTAACAGCCTATACTCTGTAATTGAAATAATACACCGCAATCCTAATTACTATCTAATTGAAAATTATATATAGTCCATTATTCAGAGAGCAGACAAGATGAACGGTTATCGTCAATTCCATCTAATTGATATCTATAGATCAGAAGTCTGTAAACCAAAACAGTACAATGCCTTCGTAAGATCAGAAGTCTGAGAACTGAGATAGTGCAATGCATTCATAACTATTAATTGAATGAAATGATACATTCCCAACTTTTTAAGAGCATGGGAAAAGAAAACTATGCAAGTGATATTCTTTTCATGAGCAGAGAGAACCAAGAAGATTCACTATGAGGCATTAACAAAAGCGTGCATATATCAAAGAATTCCTTAAATCATACACAAAGATCATCACACATGCAGTCCTACACTACTTTCGCCAACCTAAATAATACATGGAAAAGCCATCAGCCTGGCACCATCTTCACGTCTAAATAGTAGACGAAAATATACCCAATACTGGAAGCTGTACCTACCACCACATAGGGTACCTGTGTGAACCTTTATAGCAAGAAGTAATACATGAAAAATGCACTGGCATCACATCAAACTTTCTCTTCTTTTTTTGGATGATACATCCTACTTTCTCTGAATAACCAAGACCAACACAAACAGAGCAAGCATACACAATACATGAGAAGAGAAAAAGAGGTATAATTAGCTCTACTTACTTGAATACTCATAGAAGATTCTGAATAAACATAGAAGATTCTGAACCAAATAATCAATATGAACCCACGTCAGGCTTGGGTCTTGATGCACCGCTCCTGGGCGATCGAATCCACGTCTGTGACTAATCAAGGCTGATGCAACCTTCGGTTGGCGCTACTACTTTACTCCTAAAAACACAATGAGCAACCAATGATTACCACTGAAATTTAAAAGGGGCACAAACACACCCAAAGTTCCTCATCTACAAGAAAATATCTTAACAAAGAATAAAACCAAAATTTGTACTGTTGCTAATTAGAAATCAACCAACAAAAAGACCATCAATCACTCCATAAGCATAAGTAAAATATTCATATATCATTCAATCACTGCAGCAGGTATGTGAAGAAATTTGTACCTCCATGTCATCTAGAAGCAAATGTTTCACCATCTGAATCACAATTAATATAGTTTCAGTTAGGAACAAGCAATGTGAAAGGACGAGATGTCGCCTAGAGGGGGGGGTGAATAGGCGTTTTAAAAACAATTACGGAATTGGCTTGAAGGAATGCGGAATTAAACTAACGTTTATTTTCTTCAAGCACAAGACCTAAAAATGCTAGGCTCAACTAAGTGCAACAACAACAACTAGATATAAGCAAGATAGCACAAGATATAATTCACAAGTGATAAGCAAGATATAAGTACTTCAAGCATGATGGCTATCACAAGGAAATAAACTCGGGTATAGAGATAACCGAGGCACGCGGAGACGAAGATGTATCCCGATGTTCACTTACATAAAGTAAGCTAATCACCGTTGGAGAGATGCGGGTAACCACGAAGGCCCCCGAACGCCACGAAGGCTCACCTTCTTCTCCGAGTCCCCCACGAAGCTAGGGACCCCTTCTTATGGTTAGCTTTTCCTCCACTCCGGAGATGGCAAGCTCCACAACCACTTCACAACTCCCACGAAGGGGAAGCCCGGGCCTCTTCACAATCTTCCACGAAGAGGACACCGTGGCACAATCACCGAGCCAACTAGGAGGTCACCCTCCAAGAGTAACAAGCTCACGGTCTCTCACTCGAACTAATCGTAATGGAGAGCTCAACACTATGCAAGGATGCAAAGCAAGAACACAAGGGAAAGTGCTCAAATCCTTCTCTCTCAAATCCCACCAAAGCAACAAATGCTATGGAGGAGTTAGAGAGGAAGAACAAGGGTGGAGGTCAACCAATGACTCCAAGATCTAGATCCCAAAGGTTCCCCTCACTTAGAGGAGGAATGAGTTGGTGGAGATTGTAGATCTAGATCCCCTCTTCCAAATCCCTCAAAGATATGCAAGAATCATTGGAGGGAAGAGAGAGGGAGCAAGCTCAAGAGGTTCAACAATGGAGGTGAGAGAAAGGCTCAAGAACACCCTAGAACACTTACCAAACCGTTGGGGAAGAAGCCCCCTTTTATAGGGCAAGAAAACTGCCCGTTGGAGAGTTTTTTCGGTCATCCCGGAGCAGCCCGGAGCAGCCCGGAGCAGCTCCGGAGCAGCCCGGAGCAGAGCCCGGAGCAGCTCCGGCCGATACTCCGGAGCGAGTGCCCGGCCACTGCTCAGCCCAGAGCAGCCCGGAGCAGCTCCGGATTTCACTCCGGATTTGCAAAACTGCAAAAACACTCATACGGAAAACGCGATAACTTTTGCATCCGAACTCCGTTTTTAGCAAACTTGGACTTTTTGAAAAGCTTAGAAAAAGTACTACAACTTTATGCAGAGAAACACCAAGAAAAGTCAAGAGGAAAAATACGAAATGTGGAGAGGTGTGAAACCTTCCAAAGTGAAGAACCGGTAAAACCTCTCAACTCGAAAACGCAAAAGACGATGCATTTGGATTCCGTTTTCGATGAACTTGGGCTTGTTGGAAAGCTAGCAACAAGCACAAGAACCTCACATGGAGAAACACCAAGAAGCAACAAACTAGGAAGATGCAAAGTATGCAAAGGATTGAGCTCCCTATGACGATGTGATCAAGTTACCCAACCGAAAGCCCCTCTTGATAGTGCGGCTATCTATCCTATAACCCGGTCTCCCAACAAACACCTTGAGACCGGTAAAAGGAAAACCTAGCAAGGACATACCTTTGCCTTGAGCATCCCACTTGATCTTGATGATGATGCTTCATACTTCCGTCAAGCCGGAATGCTTCACTTGATCATTGTTGCTTCGTGAAGACTTCCAATATGTTCCCCCATACACCACTATGGGATACCTTCACTAAGGCATGTCTTCACAAATCTATTATCACCAAAAGGATGACAAGCTTCAAGCATATGATCTTCTTGAGATGCTTATCTTGAACTTTCATAACTCAACCTTGATAAAGAACATCATTTGATTTCATTCTCCCATGGGCCATATTGAATCCTTCTTTTGATGTAAGCCCATGGGAAGATACTTGATTCCACTATTCTCTCTTCATCTTGGTCATATTGGATTCATATCTTCTATTCAATGATCTTGATGCCAAAACTTAAGATATATCTTTATCTTCATGGCATCCAAGCCTTGAATCCAACACATGGACTTCAAGCAATTCCTATGAACAATTCCTTCATAAAAATCTCAATGAAAACATTAGTCCATAGGGATTGTCATTAATTACCAAAAACACACTTAGGGGCAATTTACCCTTACAATCTCCCCCATTTTGGTAATTGATGACAATCTCAACAAGAGGGTTTATATAATGAATGATAGAAACTAATATGCAACTTATCCGAGAATAAATTGCATACAAGAGGTTGTATTTGATATGGTCAAGTAACACGAAGCTACTACCGCATATCAAAATCAATTGTACTCACATAAACTACAACAAATATGGTTGATGTGAGTGCAACCAAAATATATAGAGCAAACTCCCCCACAATATATGCACGTGTGATGAACTTGAATTTCATTGCATACATTGTCAAGATAAACCTTTGATGGAGTTTACACTATATATTCAACCATGCAAAACATCTAACAAAGAAGAGATGCATGAAAGGTAAAACTCTTAAGCACAAACCAAACTTAAGTATAAAAACCATTTCCCTTAAACCCTCTAAACTTCTCCCCCATTGGCAACGATTGCCAAAATGGATGAAGGAATTTAGAAGGCCAATATAGTATGAGTTCCTCCCCAAGATGTGCATTTCTCATAAAAATGAGTGAAATCATATGCACTTATCAAATTAACAATATTTGGAGGAAGTCAAACCATATTGAGGATCAAAGATTGCAAAAAGATGACATAGTGAAGGTAACTTCAACGAATGAAGCAAGCAAGCAATCAAGAGACCCAAAGAACCAATTGGACACAAGGAGATGTGATAATAAGAGCAACTAGGTGATTTAAATAAAATAAGGAAGCTCCCCAAGGTCCATGCATAAATTTGAATTTTTGTTGCATTTGAATACAATATGCACAAACATGGAATCCTCACTTCCTCTATATCATTTAAAAAACAACCATGAGCATGAGAGAATACCAAAGAATCAATACGCTTATCAAAGTGAACTTTAGTCCAAAAGGATTCACGAGATATGAGTGCGAGAAGAAGCAATAAAGAATAAACAAGCACTCATAAATCAAGTTCTTACCAACACCATCAAAAATCAAATGAATAATAAAGATGGTCGGCAAAGAACGAGGATATCAAGGGAAGAAATTAACACTCTTATGCATATACATTTCTAAGTGGACAAAAAATCATGATGAACAATCCACATAGAAACATGTATACACAAAAGGTTAGTTGAATAAAAGAGAGACATGATATCCAAGAGAGAGTCATAGAATATACCAAATAACTTTGCTAGAAAGCATATATAGCTCAAGGCTCCATTTTCCATTATGGTATATTAATGAACTCCCCACACAAAATCATCAAAGCCATCGCAACTAGCAATAAGGGATCAAAAGATAGTTGGGATGCTTTGAAAGGCAACAAGCATAATAAAGAAGGGTACAGCTTGCAACATTATCTATATTGCACATGAGAGAGCGTTGAGGAATTAATATGCAATAAATTGCTAAAATGGCATATTTGGGATTGGTGAATCATAAACATGATTTTATATACTTCCCATCATATGCAATCATCTCAATTTGCTCACATATGAAATAAAGATATTTCTTTATAAGACCTTTGCAAGAACCGCAACATTTGCAAATAAATATTATCATGCCAAGAACCAACCTACAAGAGTTGGGATGCTAGAAAAGTATGCATGAATGTTATACTTGTTACCGAGATAGCAATGGTGTGATGTAGTAGATAAGAGTTCACCGATCGATCATCCTAGCTTGGCTCCAATAATCATATGGTGACAACACCTTCCTTATAAATGAGACAAGCATCCATTGCATCTCCAATGTACCTAAGACAACATTTAAGTACATCTTGGTCCCCAAACTTATTGGGTCCAAAGTGGTTAGACTAACCACAATACATATGATAGACTCCATAAAAATATGTGCATAGTTAAAGATGAAATTTGAATTTCATGCACATCTTAGCCATTTAGGATTTGATGGAGTATAACATATATATTGGATCAAAGAAAGCAACTAAGATACAAAAATAAGCATAAAGAGAATATGCATGCACCTATCTTTCAAGATCCAAAGAAGATACGATTTAGACAAAAACACCAAGAATACAAGGAGGTGTAAAATGTGTGGTAAAACACATTAGTTGTCCAAATAGTATCAATAGAACAAATCAACAAATGATTTATTCAACAAATTCAACAAATGAACCTAACAACTCATTGAGCAAGAAAAAAAATGCTCAAAGATTTATCTCATTCAAGCAAATAAATCATAGAAGAAGAAATGAGATAACTTACTCCCAAAAGAGCAAGGTTCCAACAAATAAACCAAACCCTCTACACTTTTCACAATGGCACAAGTACCGAAAAGAAAAGGTTTGTCTTACAACAACACACACTTGATGGGGATCAAGAGATGAGACAAAGTCAAGCAAAAAGATCCTCAAGAAGGCAATAAGACAATGGGAGTCAAAATAATTTCTTGGCAAGAAATATGGGCAATAAGATGCAAATTCCAAGGTGAAGATGATATAGAGGAATTACCACACATATATACGAATACCAATTGTCAAAGACAAGAAGTTCATATTGGAATTATTTCCCGGTGGTGTATTGCAAAGATATTCAAGATCAACTTCACAATAAAAGGCATATGGTTAAATATTCAAATTAAGCACCATGCACGAAAAAGGATTCTTGGTAGCTCCAAAAATAGTCAAACAATCGTGCAAAGCAATGATTAGAGTATCTTGAAGCAAACGGTTTCCTACTTATGATATAGAGAAATATATTTGAGTAAAACCGCACCAAGAATTCTTACTCAAACCAAGACCAAAGAAATGAGCAATAAAATCTTTTAAGAAATAACGAAGCTTGTTTGAGCAAACATGCCACCTAGAAATAAGATTACTTACAATATCAACTCTAAGTGGCAAAATCTCAAATGTTCACATTTCCTAGGCTTGTGATATGCATAAGACATATTACTCCCCCATAATGTGATATTAAATTCTTTTCAACAAAAGGCAAACAAAATCCAACTAGAGATAATTAATGGAGATATAGAATTTGAATTTCTCATGAGCATGGCATACCACATAGTGACTAGATAATCTTGCAATATCAATACTAAGTGGTATTACTCATGTGCACACATTTATAGGATTGTGAGATGCCAAAGGAAAATCACTCTCTCAAAATGGGATGTTCCATTAATCACTCAATAAGAGCCAAATAAGATACCAACAAGATGCATTAGAGGCTCAAAGCAAACACACAAGTATATGATGTGCCAAACAACCAACACCTACTTGAATACACAAGTTAAGAAGGTGTAAGGAACAACATATACAAACACATACTTGGTACAAAACCAAAACATGCAAAGGGGCAAGTAACTTACAATGTAAAGAGGTTAAGTACAAGTTACCGCAAAGAGGCACATTGGATATAAGATGATAGTGTCAATGACTTGGCTTGATAAAATAAAATAAATAAAGATCCCTTAATTCTTCATGAGGTAGCCAAGTCTCCAATGCCCTCCACAAACACCTATTGATCAAGTTTTAGCTTGTTGGTCCCCAACCAAGTTGGGTCCTAAGAGGTTAGTCACAATAGGCTTGGCAACCCAAATGGTCCTTTTCTTGACACCACTTTGAGTTCCAACAAACTTGGCAAACACATTGCCATCCTTATCTTTCCTAAGAGAATAATCATCATCAACAATGATAGGATTAGATAAGGTACCGCTTAAGCATGAAGAAGCAAAGTGCCCCTTCTCACGGCAAATATAGCAACAAGTGCTTCCCTTTCTCTTCTTCATTGAATTCTTGATTTGGGAAGCTTCATCTTGTTTCTTCTTGGGAAGTGGCCTATCTTCAACTTGAGGTCGTGCTTGAGCTTGAACTTGTGGCCTCTTCCCTTGTTGCTTCTCACTCAAGTGCTTCTTCTTCAATGGGCAAGATCTCACATGATGCCCTTCAATCTTGCACTTGAAGCAAACAATCTTGGCCAAATTCTTGACTTGGTCTTGGCCCTTCTTCTTCTTGTTGCTCTTGGACTTGTTCTTGTCATTGGAGTTGAATCCAAGTCCACTCTTGTCATTAGGGGATTTTTGCACACTCAAAATATTATCGAGTGTGGATTTCCCTTCATGACGCTTATCCAAGTCTTTCTCCAAACTAGTGACTTGGGCCTTGAGCTCTTTGATTTCCTCTACAAGGTTAGTAGTAATACAAGTACTAGAGGAGGTAGAAGCTTCATTGTTAGAGCAACAAGGCCTAGCAAGTAATTCATCACAAGATGTAGCAATATTATGCCTAGACAAATTACTTGGACTAGCACAAGATAATATAGCATTTTGGTTCAAAGTAGTGCTAATGTCCAAATGAGGCTCACAAGATGTTTTCTTAGAGATACTTGCCTCATGAGCTAACTTTAGCCCATTATAAGAGATTAGGAGATCCTCATGAGAGCCCGAGAGCTTTTCATGGCTTTCCTCCAATTTCTTATAATTGCTCGTTAGCAACTCAAGTTGAGCCCTTAGCTCAACATTCTCCTTTAATATAGATGCTTCACAAGAACTAGAGTTAGTAGCACGAGCATCATTCATAGATTTAGCATTTGTAAGCTCATAAGATTTAATAGATTGAGATAGGCAAGAATTAGCATGCTTCTCTTCGGATAGCTCTTGCTTGAGGAGATTGAATCTCCATTTCCCTTCATTAACGAGGGAGTTCAATTCCTTAATGGTCTCCTTGTGTTCAAACAAGGTTTCCATTAAGTGTTCGACTTTACCACGAGCATCATTATTACCACGAAGAGAAGCATACACAATTCACATCTCATGCAAGAAAGCTTCATTATCATCATCATCATTATCATCATCATCATCACTCTCATCATAAGGAGATGTGTCGGGATTCAAAGTACGAGTTACCTTTGAACCGCTTGCCATAAGGCACATGTGAACTTGCGTAGATGATGATGGAACTTTAATAGAAGCACATTCTTCATTTTCGAGTGTAGGACAAGCTCTTGCGAGATGTCCATACTCGTGGCATTCATAGCATTGCCTTCTCTTGATAGAAACCTTCTTGGTTCTTCTATTGATTTCTTCTTTAATTATGTGACCCAATTTTTCTTTAATTTCCTCTACATGGTTAGTCATACAACAACTAGAGGAAATAGAATCATTTTGAGTATGGTCACAACTAGAAACAAGCATATCATCACAAAATTTAATCAAGCAAATTTTAGGAGATATGCAAGGACCTTTAACACACGAATGAGTAAAGAATTTCTTGCAAGAAGTGTTTAGGTCCAAAATCTCTACACCATTAGGATTTATAGAAATAGAATCATTGGTGCAAAGAACAAGACTACCAACATCACATATGATTTCTTCACTCACCGTATCATTACCTTGTGACAAGTCACATGTTGGTGAAGTGGAAGAACTTGAACAATAATCACGACCGGATGTGGAAGCAATTTGGAGCTCTTCATGATGTGAAGGTGAAGAGAGCTCCTTGGGTTCACTTTCAACCTCAAGAGAAATGGACCCACCAAATGACTCTTCTAGCTTGGTCCATATCTCATGAGACGTCTTGCACTTTGAACCCATCAAGCAAACATAAACTATGGAGCTCACAGACAATAAAATTTCATTAAATACTTGAGCTTCTAGATGTAAATTTTTCTCATCCTCTATAGATAGACTTTGAGGATCCATCGGAGGAGAAAAGCCTACATCTAGAAATCGCTCTATATTGGGACACAAAGTCCGAAGATTAGAAAGCATGCGATTTCTCCATAGCATATAATTTGTGCCACCAAAAATAATTGTGTCATTGTGCACTAAATAACTAGCCGACATCTTTACTCTCAAGGCGGTGAAGCCTAAACAAGGAGAGACCTTGCTCTGATACCAATTGAAAGGACGAGATGTCGCCTAGAGGGGGGGTGAATAGGCGTTTTAAAAACAATTACGGAATTGGCTTGAAGGAATGCGGAATTAAACTAACGTTTATTTTCTTCAAGCACAAGACCTAAAAATGCTAGGCTCAACTAAGTGCAACAACAACAACTAGATATAAGCAAGATAGCACAAGATATAATTCACAAGTGATAAGCAAGATATAAGTACTTCAAGCATGATGGCTATCACAAGGAAATAAACTCGGGTATAGAGATAACCGAGGCACGCGGAGACGAAGATGTATCCCGATGTTCACTTACATAAAGTAAGCTAATCACCGTTGGAGAGATGCGGGTAACCACGAAGGCCCCCGAACGCCACGAAGGCTCACCTTCTTCTCCGAGTCCCCCACGAAGCTAGGGACCCCTTCTTATGGTTAGCTTTTCCTCCACTCCGGAGATGGCAAGCTCCACAACCACTTCACAACTCCCACGAAGGGGAAGCCCGGGCCTCTTCACAATCTTCCACGAAGAGGACACCGTGGCACAATCACCGAGCCAACTAGGAGGTCACCCTCCAAGAGTAACAAGCTCACGGTCTCTCACTCGAACTAATCGTAATGGAGAGCTCAACACTATGCAAGGATGCAAAGCAAGAACACAAGGGAAAGTGCTCAAATCCTTCTCTCTCAAATCCCACCAAAGCAACAAATGCTATGGAGGAGTTAGAGAGGAAGAACAAGGGTGGAGGTCAACCAATGACTCCAAGATCTAGATCCCAAAGGTTCCCCTCACTTAGAGGAGGAATGAGTTGGTGGAGATTGTAGATCTAGATCCCCTCTTCCAAATCCCTCAAAAATATGCAAGAATCATTGGAGGGAAGAGAGAGGGAGCAAGCTCAAGAGGTTCAACAATGGAGGTGAGAGAAAGGCTCAAGAACACCCTAGAACACTTACCAAACCGTTGGGGAAGAAGCCCCCTTTTATAGGGCAAGAAAACTGCCCGTTGGAGAGTTTTTTCGGTCATCCCGGAGCAGCCCGGAGCAGCTCCGGAGCAGCCCGGAGCAGAGCCCGGAGCAGCTCCGGCCGATACTCCGGAGCGAGTGCCCGGCCACTGCTCAGCCCGGAGCAGCCCGGAGCAGCTCCGGATTTCACTCCGGATTTGCAAAACTGCAAAAACACTCATACGGAAAACGCGATAACTTTTGCATCCGAACTCCGTTTTTAGCAAACTTGGACTTTTTGAAAAGCTTAGAAAAAGTACTACAACTTTATGCAGAGAAACACCAAGAAAAGTCAAGAGGAAAAATACGAAATGTGGAGAGGTGTGAAACCTTCCAAAGTGAAGAACCGGTAAAACCTCTCAACTCGAAAACGCAAAAGACGATGCATTTGGATTCCGTTTTCGATGAACTTGGGCTTGTTGGAAAGCTAGCAACAAGCACAAGAACCTCACATGGAGAAACACCAAGAAGCAACAAACTAGGAAGATGCAAAGTATGCAAAGGATTGAGCTCCCTATGACGATGTGATCAAGTTACCCAACCGAAAGCCCCTCTTGATAGTGCGGCTATCTATCCTATAACTCGGTCTCCCAACAAACACCTTGAGACCGGTAAAAGGAAAACCTAGCAAGGACATACCTTTGCCTTGAGCATCCCACTTGATCTTGATGATGATGCTTCATACTTCCGTCAAGCCGGAATGCTTCACTTGATCATTGTTGCTTCGTGAAGACTTCCAATATGTTCCCCCATACACCACTATGGGATACCTTCACTAAGGCATGTCTTCACAAATCTATTATCACCAAAAGGATGACAAGCTTCAAGCATATGATCTTCTTGAGATGCTTATCTTGAACTTTCATAACTCAACCTTGATAAAGAACATCATTTGATTTCATTCTCCCATGGGCCATATTGAATCCTTCTTTTGATGTAAGCCCATGGGAAGATACTTGATTCCACTATTCTCTCTTCATCTTGGTCATATTGGATTCATATCTTCTATTCAATGATCTTGATGCCAAAACTTAAGATATATCTTTATCTTCATGGCATCCAAGCCTTGAATCCAACACATGGACTTCAAGCAATTCCTATGAACAATTCCTTCATAAAAATCTCAATGAAAACATTAGTCCATAGGGATTGTCATTAATTACCAAAAACACACTTAGGGGCAATTTACCCTTACACAATGAGTAATTTCCAAATTTTCATCTTCATTTGAAGAAAAACACCTTGATTTCTATCCTATTCATAGCTGCAATCATTGTGCATCACCATCTCAATCTCAGATGTCCTAGACATAAGAACAATAGATTAGTCAGTTGCAAAAATAAACACTAGAAACAAGCCCAGACATGAGAGCATCCAGATTCTGCAATCTGATTGCATCCAAGTACCATACAGATCTACAGAGTGGGGTAACAAATGACATGTTGCCCAAAAAATTACAGATCTACAGAATGGAGTCACAATCCAACATTAAGAGTATAACCAACACCAAAATTAGAGGTATAAGTAAACCGGGAGGGAGAGGATTCAGGAGAAGATTAAGTCTGCTCATGGAGAGAGAGAGAGAGGGAGGGAGGGAGGGAGAGACTCACCAAGAAGGCTGCCAGTGGAGGACGCGTCCCTCCCCTCAGCGCAAGGAGGTGGAAGAGGGGTGGGGTGCGGTGGAGGATGCAGAGCTCGGCCGGCTCCCTTGCATGACGAAAAAGAGAAGGAGATGGAGGGCGCCAGAAAAGCAGCACAAGGACATCGACGAACAGGGAGGCCGTCGCGCTCATGGTCGTAGGCGGCGGCGGCCAGGTTCTCCTCTGTCCTATGCGGTGCGCTGGCGGGCTGCGTTCCCCCGATCTAACTCCTCCTCGAGGAGTACATCGGCGACATCCGATTGTGGCGGCTAGGGTTTCAAGAAGGAGAGTGGGAAAGTGGGCGTGGGACTGGGGAGGGGGAAAGAGACTGCTTACCACCAGCCCTCCTCTCTCTCCGTGCGGCCATGGGCAAGGAGAGGACCCTCCTGCCCGTACCCGGCGACGAAGGGCGAGCCGCCACGGCCGTCCTCTCCACAGGAGCCCTGAGAGCAAATGAGAGGGGAAATGACGCATTTGCCCCTGGCGGACATGCTGAATAACAAGGACAGCCACCGCGCATCACTGTTCGTGTGAACACCCACACACGCCCACGTAGCTACGGTCTCTGACTTCGGGGTCCCGCTCGAAGCAGGCCCACAGATCAGTGAAATACGCTAGGGTCCGATGGCTGTCTAAAAATGGACGGTTCGGACCACGTGAATATGGCCAAAATGTCAATCCGACGGTCGGGAGCGCTCTATCTTGAAAACGGATGGCTAGGAAGAAGACACGCAGCACCAATGGATGGCCAGGATTTTGAGGCCGTGGATAGGCCAGGATTTCCTCTAGAATGTTTCTTCTAGATACTTGGGACTCTTCACTAATGTATGCTTTATGGGTGCCCATATATAAATGAACAGAAATACAAACTCCCTGTACATGTATGCTATTTCTCTTCAATACTTCGGACTCTTCACTCGTGTTTGTTTTTTTTTCTCTCGCGGCCTAGGGTATTGACAGATAAGAGGATTTGATATGTGAGCTATTTGGCACAAACTCGCAGTCCATTAAGCAATTAACTCTGTAGAAGGACATGGTGATTTCTTGCTAGTTTGGGAAGTGTTAGAGCGTTTTACAGGACCTTGCTACGCTGAAGAGTTTTGCCCCCCAATTGTAGCGTAAATATATATTCCCTCCGACCCATATTAAGTGTCACTGATTTAATAGATTAATTGTATTTTCTTTGATCGGAAAAAGTATCGATAACTTAATACAAACTTTGTACAGCACTAAGTTTTTGTAAGGACTGTACAGTACTTAGTTTGGTACAACTTGTACAGTACTAAGGTGTACCAAATCATCAGGTATTTTTTCTAGTGGGAGAGAGTAGTAAATTAGCGACACTTATTATGGCTCAGTATAACAAAAGGCCAATAGCCCATTTCACTCCACAAGCCCAATCATAACACGTCTACAGCACAGCACCCACCACACCCTAAACCCCAAGAACCCTCCGTTCACGGCGGACGTGCGGTCGGCGGCGAAGGTCCGGCACCGGCTTCTTGTGGAATCCTCCGCTCTTCTTGGTAGGTAAATCTGAACTTGCCTTTTCTTCGTGGTTCCAACTTCCCACATCAGAGCACTGACCAGTTGGATTGGATTGGGCTGGGTTCGATTTCTTTCAGCAATGGCCGCCGTGGCGGAGACGACTGCAGCAGAGGCCGCCGCGGAGTGGAGCGAAGACCTGCGCTCCTTCCTCTCCAAGCGCGGCGTCGATACCGCCGAGGTGGATGACCAGGCTCTCAAGGAGCTGGAGGAGAAGTACATCATCGCCAGGGACCTCGACGCCGACACGGTGATCTCCAAGATCCAGGACCTTCTGGGGCTGGAGCACAAGGAGGACAACATCGTCGCCTACGAGGGGCTGACCTACCAGCTCCCGTCCCGTGACCCCATCCTCGGGCAGCACGAGTACGTCCCCCTCCTCCGGCAGCTCTGCCTGCGCCGCGGCAAGGTCACTTCTTGCGCCGTCGGCGACCCCAAGACCTCGCGCCGGGCCAAAGTCATCACGGCCGTGCTCTCCTTGGTCCAGAGACAACTCCTCAGCGGCAGCAGCACGAGCAGCGACTTCATGCGCTACGGAGACGAGATCTTCAAGAAAGACAAGAAGACTGGACGATGCCCTGCTTGACGTATGCTGCTTGCTTGAGTGCACTAGGACATCTCTTGGCGTGTTTGAAACGACTCGGGGCACCGTCGTTGGGCCACTAGTGTTCACAAGGGAAAACGGCGAAGAGATCCGTTACATGGGCATGGCAGGAACCTGGATAAATGAAGAAATGTTTTACAAGGTTACTGTGAAACCAGGTGCACAGGTCAACTTCATTCTAGTAGTCCAGAGGAATGTTATTTTTGAGGATTTTGCCATGGGGCGAGGCGACCTGTTCCTCCGTGAATTTGGCTGTGTGATCGTAACAGGCGGCGATGGGCAGCCGGATGTCATGACACGGGCTTTCTTGCGCAAACTCAAGGATTCTCTGTCTGTCCCTGTCTACGCCCTTGTCGATCCGGATCCAAAGGGCCTTTCGGTCTTTTATACCTACAAGTTTGGATCATCGGAGAGGCCATTTGACAATGCGGGTCTTACGGTTCCTGAGATCGAGTTGATTGGAGTTTTTCTAGAGGAGGCCATTGACATTGAGAAGGGGCTGCCGCTGACCAGAGAAGACAATTCAATTCTGGAGGGATTATGTTCCCAAAAGCATGTGATGGATGATGAACTATTGAGGACCAACATACATTTCATGATGTACAAGATGTTGAAAAGCAAGATCGAAGCTGTATACCGTTGTCAGTGCCCTCTTATTGACTACATGCGCAATAAAATAAACAATTAGGAACATCTGTGTATTTGCCATGTCGACTCTGTAGGGTAGGTTAGTTCATGCTGGGTGTGCAATCTGGTTACTACTAGATTGTGGGTGACTGGGAGCCAAATGCAAATGCACAATCTAAGTTATTAGTTATGCTATATGGTACTAACCAGCTTGTTCCTGGTTGTGCTCTTCTGCATGTGGAATCCCTGGCCCACCTGAAATCCGATTGCAAGGTGAGCATTTTGGCAGGTTTGTGATGTAAGTTTCAGAGGTGAGGTGTTCTCTTCAGGTACGGCCTTATTTGAGCTATCATTCCTAGCACCACTGGCTTACACATGTCAGGTATTCTTGGAAAAACCATTTCAATTGTCAAATCTTATTGAAGGAACTCACGATTCTTATCTTGACCTGCAACTTAAACGAACCCTCTACAAGCTGACGGAACATCACCTGAAAACTAGTGGATCACTCGGTGCCAATGCAAATGCATAAAGCACACAATACATCATATTGAGCCATCCAAGAAGAATGTCAAATTTGATCAAAACATGTCTGTTGAGGCTAGCACTGTACATGTTATAGTCTATGGTGGACGAAAACTAAAACAAGAAAAGCTGCAACTAACATGTAGGGAGAATTATACACATGGTCTCGCCCAAGAAACTTAGCGCTTCCACAGCTATCATCTGAATTGAATCATGTTGGTTAACCACAAGACGACAACTTCAATAATGTTGTTGATATCTTGTTGGTTCTACAGCCTTTTTTTAGGCTGGGTAGTTGCTTGAATGCTAAGAGCATAAGGTTTCTATCTTTAACTCCTCTCTTCTATTGTTCCTGTAGTTCTGCTCTTCTGTATGTGGAATCCTTGGCCCACCTGAAATCAGATTGCAAGGTGAGCATTTTGGCAGGTTTGGGATGAAAGTTTTAGAGGTGAGGTGTTCTATTCAGGTTGAGCTATCATTTTTGGCTTCACCGGCGTTACACATGTTAGGTATTCTTGGAAACACCATTTCATCTTATTGAAGAAACTCACGATTCTTATCTTGACCTGCAACTTACGAACCCTCTACAAGTTGACCAAACATCACCTGAAAACTAGTGGATTGCTGGGCACCAATGCAAATGCACAAAGCACGTAATACAGCATATTGAGCCATCCAAGAAGTCTGTCAAATTTGATCAAAACATGTCTGTTGATGCTAGCACTGTACATGTTACAGTCTATGGTGGACGAAAACTAAAACAAGAATGGCTGTAACTTAGAAGTAGGGATGATCTGTAACGTAATGAATTATACACATGGTCTTTCCCAAGAAACTTAGCGCTTCTACAATTGTCATTCTGAATTGAACCACAAGAAGACGACTAAAATAATGTTATTGATATCGTGTTGGTTCTACCATTTTTTTTAGGATAGGTAGTTGCTTGAATGCTAAGAGCATAAGGTTTCCATCTTTAACTCCTCTCTATTGTTCCTGTGGTGGACTGGTTGGCCACTGGAAATGGCCTCTTCCATTGATAATATGATTTTGATCCGTTGAACAGTTTTGATCTATCCAGACTATAATTCTGTCGCAATACTTTGGTAGTATTAATCAATTTGGACAATATTACTTTTTTTCTGAAGCCATTATTTGTTGACAGTAATGAACTGACCTCCATGTTTCTTCAGACCATATTTCTGTAAGGAAACTTTGATGTTAAATCTAGTTCAGTAAAGATAGGGGAGAATCTTTGCGGAAAAGAAATGCATCAGTTTTAGTGTGGGCAATAATAGTTTCAGTAACCAGAATATCATATATTCAAACGTAGCTGCACTCATAAGTAGCACCTGTCTTATTTCCGCCGATTTAGGTACCTTTGATCAATTAAATAGTGAAGCACTTTTTATTTCAGACAATGTGGTAAAACTGGTGGCCTGCTCACCCTATCTTGCCATGGTTTGAAGGATCATTAAGTATAGCTTTAAATATTAGTAGAATACACCTAATAGGCTAACACTGCCTGGTGAAGATTGAAGAGCAAATCACTTCTGTGCTGGTGGTACAATGTGTACCTCTTCTGGGTAAAGTTACACACCTACTTTTTTGTCTGAGACAAGAAGAATCACATTTAGATGACACCAGACTTTATTGGTAGTGGATCTGGATCCAAAGGGTCTTTCGATCATGTTAGTTGACCACAAGAAGAGGACTAAAATAATCTTAGTGATATCTTGTTGGGTCTACAACCTTTTTTAGGCTGGATAGTTGCTTGAATGCTAAGAGCTTAAGGTTTCCATATTTAACTCCTCTCTTCTGTTGTTCCTGTGGTGGTCACTGGAAATGTCCTCCACAGATGATATGATTTTGATCAATTAGTTTAGATCAGTCAAGACCATATTAATTTTTCTGTCGCTATACTGTGGTAGTATTGATCAATTTAAACAATATTACTTTTTTCTGAAGCCATTATTTGTTGAGAGTAATGAACTGTCCCTCCATGTTTTTTCAGGTCATATTTCTGTGAGGAAACTTTGGATTGTTAAATCTAGTTCAGTAACGATAGGGAAGAATATTCGCGGGGAAGAAATGCATCAGTTTAAGTGTGGGCAATAATATTTTCAGTAATCAGAATATGATATGTAGCTGTACTCATAAGTAGCATATATCTTACTTATTTCCGCCGATCTATGGTCCTTTGATCACTTAAATAATGGAGCACTTTTTATGTCAGACAATGTGGTAAAACTGATAGCCTGCTCACCATTTTATCTTGCCATGGTTTTGAGGGATCATTTAGTGTAGCTGTAAATATTAGTAGCATACACCTAATAGGCTAACACTGCTTGAAGAAGATTGAAGAGCAAATCACTTCTGCGCTGGTGGTAAAATGTGTACCTCTTCTGGGTAAAGTTTACATACCTACTTTTTCGTCTGAGACAAGAAGAATCACATTTAGATGACACCAGACTTTATTGGTAGTGTTGCAACTAGCTAGTAGTGTATCGAATTAGAAATCACAAGTTGATACTGTTTTCAGGAAGAACTGTACTCATACATGCATCCTGGAAGCCTACACCATCTTCACTATAACCAATAACAGCCCATATCCGTAAGGAATGATCAAAGATTTGGTTGTCGAGTAGTTCCTGAATCAGTGTAACCATTGACCCCCATTGTTAATTCGGGCTATTTGATGCAAGCATTTGAAATGCAGAATAGGGATAACACAGCAAAACATCATTCCTTGGAGCTTCAGTTTCACTAAGAACTGTGATGTGAGGTTCAAAGCTCTAGCTAACTAGAAAGAAAGGATTATCTGTCCTTCAAAACCATCACATGTACTGGAAAAAATCCTTTTTTTCCTGTATTTATATTTTACTGCAACATCTGGTTCATTAACTGATTTTTTCACGTGTATATCCTTTTTTTCATGAAAATGAGACCCCCTCATGCCCTGAATTGCACAACCTCTATCAGATGTTTGGATACACCCCTACGTGATACTGGAGTCTCTGCAGAGAAGTTTATCACGGTGTGTGATGTCAAAGTAAACCGATAGGGCGATGGTCGCTGGTACAGAGTAGTGAACGAGACAAATGTGAACAACTGGTGATCTGAGTTGCCAGTGATAGCGATGAAGAGCCAAGTTTAAAAGTTTTTCTACATGAGGTTAGAAGTGTGCAATTAGACCAGTAGTTGTCACGTTCAACATTCTTAATTGCTACACGCTGCGAATATATAGA
The DNA here is from genome assembly GCA_007115705.1 of Dactylis glomerata. Classification (NCBI taxonomy): domain Eukaryota; kingdom Viridiplantae; phylum Streptophyta; class Magnoliopsida; order Poales; family Poaceae; genus Dactylis; species Dactylis glomerata. The sequence continues at coordinate 2,033,764 of QXEO01000231.1, read as the reverse complement.
GCAGAGCAAATAGAACTAACTCGAAGATGACATAGATAGTACAAGACATCTCGATTTAATCAACTAAAGGCGCTAGTTTCTACACCGAAAGCATCAGCAAATTAGTGTGTGCCATAGCCATTCCTAACAGACTAGTAGTCAGTGTGACATTTTCAAGCTCTTAACCATCACCACCAGAATCTGTGCCGGTTCATGATGGACCAAACCACCAGCGCTTTCACGGGTCCGAATTTGACAGGTTTTGAGTCAGCCCCAGCCTTGAAAGAGTGCGAATAGCACACCCCGTCCAGCTTGAGGCAAAGCTTCAGCGTCCACAGTAGCTTAACAGCCACAACATGCCTGAACTGCACTTCTCCTTTACAGCACGTACCATCAAAAATAGTAACCTCGTCATCAAAACCACTTGTATAGGCCGTGAACGTCACCTGGCAGGGATATGGAACATCGACAGACGCTATTACTGTGGCTGCAATGCTCCGTCCAATATAGCGGTAGTCAATATCCAGAAAGTGGCTGCGTATGCCATCGTGAAGGCGCTGACAAAATCTCATATTGTAGTAACAATGGACAAGCAACTCGAAGTATCCAGCAACAAATTTCTCGTCAGCTGATTCATCATCACCTTCATGCTTTATCCGAAGATCAACATCCAGTAAAGCGCGAGTTAGAGCGTAGATTCCGCGACAAGGGCTGATGAGAGGCAGTCTAGAGCCCTGTAATTTCAACTCAATGTTACAACTTGAGAAATTAAATATCAAGTTTATGGGTCTTTCGAAAACTAATATGTTCACAGTGCACCTAACAGAAACAAATCTAACCAATGATTGGACAAGTCCAAATTCTCCAAACTTAATATGACAGGCAAACAACATCTTCTAAGCATTTGAAATTTACAAATAATCTATAATGCAGCACACAACAACAGCAAAATGGGCAGTGCCAACAACATAGTAGACCAGAATTGATAAATATCTCTTCAAAGTACAGTCATTCAAGAGATAGGATCTGTCTGGATGCAAGAGTTTTTAAAACTTAAGTATTCCACAACTACGTTTTTCCAACTTGCAGGCAGGAAAAACCACAGTTCATGATATTTGTGCGGTCTAAACCATGGCATGTGTGGCGACTGCAGCATATATTAGAGTATTTTAGTTTTACTTTGAATGACATTAGGCAATCAACCATGGTAAGAGTAGGCAATGAGTTAGCTCACATGTATGCACATGTATGTGCTTCATATCAATTTTGTAGATGCGTGTACATGAAGGTCCAAATCCTTAGAGTTTTCATTGGGTTTCCAGTGTCTTTTCCCGGTCCAACCGATACACCCAAAAAGATCTCCACAGGCCGTTTGGTAGGCCGGGTTTGAACGGGCTGAGCCCCACCAATCCCGTGAAAACGCGTCGGGTTGAAGGGGAACAGAGACACGAGGTACCCCTCGCATTTCTTGCCGCTGTCAACGCCAATGCCTGGCGATCTTGGTGACCCAGGGCTGTTCCCCATCGGCCGTTTCCTCCATCTCTACCTGCCACCCACCGCTTTCCTGGCTGGCAGCAAGCCTACCCTCTCCTGCTGAGCACGCGGCGCTCTCCTCGAGGGCGCCACTGGCGGCACCTAGCTTGCCTGTCGGCGGGTTTCGCCTTGCATTGGGATCACTGCTACGGGTTGAGGAGCACTCCAAAGATCAATTCCTATGTTCAGATACAGCCTGCCATTGGGAAACGCTGCCTGTCCAGACTGATAGGCTGACTCGGCAGCAATAGCTTCAGACGAGAGGCAGCTCGGGCTGTTTCCAAACACCAAAATCTGCCATCAGTTCAGTTTTATGACCGATGTTAAAGCTATATTATTTCTGAATCAAACCCTGTGTGCCGAACACCCAGATTTTATAGATGGAGAAGGGGTTTGGGGTGGGGAAGAGTATTGGGTGAATGAAGTGTCTCCACCCAATCCCTGTGGTATAATAATAATACTCAGGAAGACACCTGAATCCTCCCCTGCTGAACGAGGCCTTAAGAACATATGACTCAAACTATGCTGACATACATTATTTCCAAGTCTCATTTTGAAAATCAAGTTGTCAATAAATCAACAGTCGCTAAAACTGACGACACAGCATCAGCACATGCGTATTGGTATTGCATGTTCCTCACACACCAACTTACAAATAAATGTGGGCTACACCATAGTTCGATGTACCCACATCACGATTGGCCGCAACCGGTTTTTCCACTGACACGAGGCATCAAAAGTACAGTAGTAGTTTGGACTTTCGAGACGTGAGGGCAAGTGAGTTGTATTGTATCATGGACATGAGGGTCTGAAGCTGCCCATATTCGTAGTAGCATGAGCATGTGTAACTCATGTTTTTATCTTCTAAAATCTAGCCCATCAGTACTGAAAGGTATTTGAATATTCTTTCCAAAAGGAGAAGGTCTAAGCTCATTATTTCTATAATTTACAATATTCAAGACTAAAAATCCCACCAATTACCTAGAGAATCTTAGCTCTACAAATCTAAATCTATATACCACTGCACATTATCACATTTACGGCATGGAAAATTCAAGTGCCCACTTCTAGCAACAAGCCACATGAAGAAAAAGTGCTGATACTGTGATACATAATTAGGAAAGCAAAATAACGAATCAGGGTATCATGCATGGTTTAGAAAAAAAAACATAAGGCTGCAATAACAAAACGTCAGCTTTGGATGCATGACAGCGCACCAAACCTACCAAAACGTGTAGGCGCCAGAGGAACAGTGATGTCCTCAACATGTACAATAGTGTGCTTTGTCATCAAGGCGACAACGCATAGACAAGAAGGATTAATTTTGGGTAAGAACACGCCGTATGTTGAGAAGCCCTCTTTCACCTTTGTTCTATTTGTCTTCTCCATGGGTACAGATGAGACAGATGCATCAAGGTTTGGCTAGAGAAGACACATGCAGATGGGAGGGAGTAGACGGGAGAGAAAGAAGGAACTAGCGTTTATCGGTTTCAGGTGCTATACATCTTGGGAGATGAACTATTAGTTGGCAGTGAATGATAGTATTAACCATTATCATTTCACACTCCAAGAGAGCATCATCATGACAAGGCTGTCTGTGGGAATTCCCAGGTCATGCAATTTGGCTTGGTTTAGATAGAAGTAGTAATTGTTTTTCTGTGTTGGAGATGTACATGCTTAGCTGGATGAAAGAATGTTCGTAGTGACTGTCTGTAAATCTTTACTGTCAAGACTCAAGAAACTCAAGGAATAGATGCAAAGATCTAGAGTTCGATTCAAAATCATCAGACAACTTATTAATAATTGTTTAATATACAGGTAATCCCCAAAAAAGTAAATGTATTAAACTTAAAATAATTGGGGAGTCAATTAAAAAAAAAGTCAAAAGATGGTCCAATTGTATTTTGAAGATGGCACAGGGAAAATAAATTCCAAATCAACGAAATTAATTAGATTATTGAAAAAATATCAAATTTCAAGACGAGAAATGGAAAATTAAATTCCAACATCGCCAAAATAGGGTAAGTTATTCAAAACTTGTCAAATTTTCTTCAAACTTTTCTGGACCTTCTCCTGATTCACATGAATTCTAATATTATTCTCTTTGTTTTTTCCAAAAACTTTCTCCATTTTATGAATTTCTAATTGTCTCTATTTTCTCCATTACTTTTTTTCCCAAATTAAGATGATACTAACACAGGTAATTTTGTTCACGTGGACATTGCAGCAAAACAAATTTACACCTTGCCGCCACATCAGCCAGAATCACTCCAGTATAGACAAAGGCGGTGAAGTAAATGGTTTCGAGAGTTGAGGGTTGTGTTCTCATGGGTTTCAGACCGAAAGGTTGACGTTCAAATTTGCATCAAAATCAGGTATGTAATGTGCACCTATATCTATTAAAAATCTTTGGTTACTCAACAATATATGCTGGAATGGCACAATGATAAATAGGGGATATGCGTCCATTAGTTATTGCACCAAGTATCAAAAAAGTTTCTGTCCATAAGGACACAGTACGAGATGCTTCAATTACAAATTTGGAAGTAACCACACAAAATCCCACAGTTGACACAAAACAGAACATCGTTTTGTCTGCCTAGTTGATGCATGATAACATTATTAAGGAAAATGGTGAATTACAAAAGAAGTAAAGTGCTAATTGCACCTGCATACGAAAATAAACAACATCGGTATACTTACAGGATGAATAGTGACGGAGTTATCTCTTGAGCGCTTAAACAGATAATTTCGACCTGGATGTAGAACATCCCGAATGGCAAAGATTCCATAAATACTGACAGGGCGAGGATATGTCTTGGGCAACGTCAACGAGAAAATCTGGACCATGTTTTCAGGTTTGAGCTCTCGGTAGCTCGGGTCAGCTGAAATAGAAGACAGTGAGTATATTCATATGATTTACCCAAATCAACCAAGTAATGATATATGTCTTTGGTTGAAACACTCACTTTCAGTGATATCATCAGTCCTGAATCTACGATGGTAGCATTTTGTGGTCAATATGCATGAGTGGGTCACACTGTCGAGAGCTAACAAAGGTTGAGGACGTAAATAGTCTGTTATCCCCTCTCCACTGAAAAACTCTTGAGTGTTTTTCTCCACCAAGGTTGCCAGCAAATCACACCTTTTTTCAGCAATTTTGTCCACTTCTTCAACATTGTATTTTTGCACTGTAAGATTATGGTTATAACAGTATAAGTTTCCCAACCTATTCATTTCATAGGAGTAGCATACGATGCTAAAGAACTAGAAGCCGGTTCGTCCTGATTTACCTGTGCAAGATGGAAGAAGCTCCTTATCACGGTGTTTATCTTCCTCTGAAACATGGAGAATGCCCTCGGCATCGTCTTCATCCTCACAGGTCAAGTAAGAGAAACCTGAAACAGCAAAAGTTAATTGAGCAACTTGAGTTACAGAGATGAAATGATACTAATGGATCACACTATGGGCACATGAGAAAGAATAAAAGCCGCACCAGTTGAGGACAGGGGGTTATTATCGACATCAGCGAAAAGCCAAGAAGGCAAGCCGAGAGGAGCACAAGCCTTCTTCTTTTTCTTCTTCGCGGGGAACCTTTTTCTGGAGCGGAACCTCTTGTGCCTGATCTCCTCCACAAACTGCTGGCGACGAGCAAGCAAGGCGCTGAATTCGAGCTCCTCTTGTTCCTGCTGGATTACTTCCTCCTTGATTTGCTCCTGCTCCCGCTGGATTTCCTCCTCCTCCTCCTCCTCCTCCCTCTGGATCTCCTCCTGCTCCTGCTGGATTTCGTCCGGCTTGGACGCCTCGGTGCGGAGTTTTGAAGCTCCACCGGCTCCTCTTCTTTCTATTGGCGTTTTGAGATTCCCCCGTCTCCTGGTCTTCCGACTGGCGTTTTGTTTGAGCTGATCAAGTACATCGCCGGAACATCTATGAGGGGCGCCATAGACGGGATGACAGCTGCAGCCCTGCCAGGCATCCGCCGGCGATTCCTCCATCGTCCTACTAGGGTTTCGGTTGACTACTCCGGTGCGTCTCAGTGGGGAACCGAGGAACTGAGGGATTGATTGCGTGGGTTTCTTCTCGGGAACATCTAGACAAAAACGAGTAGTACTAGTACTCCTATTAGGATAAGAGCCAAGGCCCATTGGAAGCCTGGTGTCTAGTCCTGGCCAGTTTATTAAGGAAAAAGTCTAAAATAAACCCTGAACTTGTAGACAAAAGTTAAATCAAACCTTGAACTCTGAATCCCTGAAATTGGCACTCTAAACTTGTCAATCCCGGTCTATTTTAAACCTTGGACCAGTTTTTAAAGCCGAAAAAAATATCCAGAAGAAAAAGAAATTCGCTTATCTGACTGACTACCTTGCCCCACATGTCATATCTTTCTTCCACCTTTAGAGTGTCTCCCCATGGACTGAGCGACCATGACTTAGGAGATTGCCGTGCAGAAATACCGTCTGTGTCGACCGGTGCTCAATGGCGTTCGCGTCACTTCCTATCGCCACACCAAGCTGCTACCAGCCGGCATGCTATGCGGTTGTGCTTGTGCACCGCCGACCTCTATCGTGTGCCCAACTGCCACTTAGGCAGAAGATGCCGTTCTTGCCTCGTCGGGAGGGCGGCGAGGTCTCCTTCTTTATGCCGAGAGAGCATGGAGAAGGCCTACCCGTAGCTTGATGAGGAGAGGAAATAAGGGTCCACTTTGTCAAATCTGGTAACTTTCATCCAAAAAAGTCCGGTAACCACGATCTGGTAACCTTCGCTGCCACTTGAAGGGGCCTTCTCGGCCACCCTGGCCTCGTTTCTCACTGGCGCTCGTCGCGTGCGTAACGGCTTGGGCAGCAAGCTGTTTCTCCCCCGTGCGCACCGCGGGCATGGACGGCCAGGAGTCTATGGTGGGATCAGAGGCGTTGACGGCTGGGCGAGGCCAGCGAGCTTGGAGGCGGCTCGTGCAGACATGGCTGAGAGGCACACATAGATTGCTGGAGCTAGACGGCGGCCAAGCGCAATCGGAGGAGGAGGGAGCGTGGCAGCACGACATGAGAAAATGTGAGAGAAATAAACCAAGGAAGAAGATGAATATGACAGGACTGGTCCCAGTGTTAGTGGGAGTACCTGGAATCCCGGCCGGGGTTATTGCCTTCCCGGTGCGCCAAACAGCTATATGGTTCAAAATAGATCGGGATTGATAAATTCAGAGTGCCAATTTTGGGGATTCAAAGTTTAGGGTTCTATTTAGCTTCTGCCTACAAATTTAAGGTTTGTTTTGGACTTTTTCCGTTTATTAATTAACTTTCAGCCTAAAACCCTTTTTTCGAAAACTGATCTTTTTACCCGAGCACCAGTGAGCTCGTTTTATGAATCTATCAAAAAACATATTTCTGAGTCTCCAAAAAAATATCCAGAATTTTTCTTCAATATACCATGTAATTTTGGAGATACAAAAATCACAAATTTCTGACAGGAAAATACGTATTTTGGTCCTATACACTGTCAGAAATTTTTCTTTTTTTATAGCCCAAAATAAAACGTTTTTTCTGAAACTATGCACGTTTATACGAAGATGTATACAGATTCTCTAAGGGTCTGTTTGGATGTAGAAATTTTAGCTCGACAATGAATTGGACCGAAAATTCCAAATCTAAGATGGAAAGGAAATGACCTCCATTTTCAATTTTGTTGTTTGGATGTGCATGGAAATTCTTGTTGGTATCGAAGAATAGCACCTAATTCCAAAATCTGTTTGGATGTACAAAACATGGAATTGAATTTTGATCTAGGGTTAGGGTGAGCTTCAAATTTTCATTTTTTATTTAAATTTTATCAAACTTTCATATTTGTTCTATTTTCAAATTTCTTGAATTTTCGAAATATTTTTATTTTTAAATCTTTAAACATTTTTTTTCAATTTTGGACTTTTTTGAAATTTTGTACATTTTTTTATTTATTTGAAGTTTTTGAATTTATTACACTTTTTATTTGTTTTTCAAGTTTGTTCTTGAAGTTTTTTATTTTTTTGAAGTTTTTTATTTTTTGAATTTTTGAAAATTTGAAAACATTTTCAAAATTTCAAATAGGCGACGGGAGATTCCAGCCAATTCGTAGCGGGGCAGCTCGGAAATGTGCGAGGCCTGAATAACACATGGTGGATTTGGCTCGGAATTTTGGTCGGTTTCTAAACTCAAATTCCATGGCCACCCAAACAGCGGAATTCAGGCCTCTAAATTCTAAATGGGCAATTCCAAACCCCAATTCATACATCCAAACAGGCACTAAATAAATTTCCAATTGTTTTGAAACTCAAAAGTACAAATTTCAATTTTTTCAAAAACCGAGATCTTTTTTGCGCGGGAATGTACGAAAAATCAAACTCGTCAGCGGGTAGCCCGCTGTCCTCGATGAACAACAAATAACTGAGCATTCTTCAGAAAAAAAAAGGAAAAATAACTTGCAGAGTGTACACGCTAACATGCCAGACCAAAACGAAACAGCAGCGAAGCTTACAACTTAGGAACACGAAATTGACAACTAATATACGACCACCAGCCGAGGCGAACCGGCGCATCAACATTGAGTAAGCAGTTGGTAGGTTCCATGCGCATAGACACCAGCTAAACAGAGAGCATCTCAGGCAAACAATGCATCCTGTATCCGGCCATGTCACTGTACAGTCATCCGGGTTAACTGGTTTCAGAACATACAAGATCATGTTATTTGTGAACGGCCCCAGAGTGCCCTCGATCCCGAGCGTACTGTACTACCTTGGCGTTAAGCTTTACTTGGCACCAGCAGCCTGGCCGTTATCTTTGTGGACAGATGAGGTCCCTGGCATGCCTTCTTTGCACTGAATTCTGACTGTAGCATCTTTGCTGGTTTTTCTTTTGAATAGTCAGGACAGCCCCTAAGGACAGCGTCGCTTGGAGAAACTGGTGTCCACAACTCTGCATTCAAGACAAGTATTTGAGCATGCACTTCTCTTCACCAATTTCATTCACATAATTCATTAAGCTACAGGGAAGGCAGTGAAAGCAGCATGATAAAAGATGCACATAAAAAGGGCTGGAACCAACCATTCTGTAAGAGGATCCAGAGAATTACTATCTTAATTAACCGCCCTTCTCGAATGAATGAAAAAACAAAAAAGTCCCATATTACTTGAGTATGAATAAAAATATATTTTGCTTCAATTAAGAACCAGGTCTAGATTAGCAGGCGAAGGGAAGGAAGTGCAGAGTCGGAGGAACGGTGTAGCATATCATCTTTCTATATGTACCTATAAGGTGTTTTGCCGCGTCCTTTTTTGTGGAATTATCCTGATCAGCTTTTGCAGACAAATTATCAAGGCAGCGCCACATACATAGCTGCAGGTAAGCAAAATATTGTGAGGCGCAATACACATGCATCAATGCAGTATGCAGAATGCAGTGCATCGATTTGTTTTACCTCAAACATCAGATCCTCTATCTGTGTATAGCAGAGGCTTGTATCCAGCATTCCAGCTATCAGGCATACATCTTTTATAACTCTTGGTGTGACTCTAGGATTCCCTGCAATTCATATCCATGTTATGATCAAGTTTCAACGACTAAATTAAGTTGCAACCAGGATATGATAGATATCATTACCATTATGATCTCCAACCATCAAATAAGGGAACTGGATAGATTGGTCGTAAGGCACTCGCTTCTTTATGACAGTACTCATGGGTGCAGTATCAACCCTGTGTAAGAACTTGGGAATACCTTTCCCCATCATGGAATGAAAATGACTCATTCCAGCATGCATTTCATCATGTGGAGTAGGAGGAACCCATGGGGTTTCTTCAGTTCTAAATGCAGCTTTAATCTGCAGAAAAGAAATTGAATATGAAATGAGAATCACGGACACATGATTCCTATTAAGGCTTAAGAATTTTTTCTGATAATTGAATATATCCAAATTCCTACAAAGAGGAAATTACCTCTGTCTGAGGTGTCTCTTTAAGTTTATGATCCTCGTCTGGAGCAAGTTGCATGGGACTGCTCTTTATCCTACACATATAAAGTGCAGATCATATACTTTGTTCTTTTTTTTCCAGAAAACCAGGTCAAATGCAAGCCTATAAAAGATACATATTACTGAACCAGGTCTCTGGTGCAGCGCATAGATATATACTAAAGACAATGCAAGGCTGTATTGAACCAATTACTATCACCATGTCACCTTACTATCTCTATAAGCTGTAAGATTTATAACTAACCAGTAATTGCTTTGAAGGAGCGAGCTTCTGAATACCCGAATTGGATTTGATGTCAATATCAGGTCACATAGTTGATTGTTGAGACCGTCTGATACCGCCACATGGAACTTCGTTATCTGGCCAATGACACAATTTAGACGTTTCATCAGTAAGTGAAAGAAATTCTATAGCATTCTGAAAGCTACACTTTTGCTGAATGTTGATTACGTTAAGCAAACTGTGAGTAAGTATGAACTTATGATTCATATTATATTTGGCAGAACAGAAAAGTGTAGATGTAAACACCAAATCAACACATAACTGGAGAAGTAGAAAAAGGACAGAAGTGCACAGGGTGAGATAATAACAGAGTCTAAATACACATTAACTGCTAGTGATAGCACCAAAATAATCGTAGAAATCAAGCCATCCGTCGACACATGTTCAATGCAAAAAAGGAACTTTCAGGACAAGCTTTGTAGTCTTCCTAATTCGGCCGGGTCTCTGCTGGTACACTAATGTAGAGCAGCAAGCACGTATGAAACAGAAAAAACACAAAGAAAAACAAGAGAAAAAGGACTATTACTCAATCACAACAACAACATAGCTGATTCAGACAACATTTACATACCCACTAATTTTGATCCAGAAAAAATTGTATTGCACTGCTAAATTTACTTGAGAGAGCATAGGAAAAGTTACTAACGAAGATTACCTTTGCAAAGTTACCAAACCTTTCAATTAGGAAATCCGGGTTTGTATCATCTGTATTTTGGTGCTCAGCATTTTGTCCCGGAGGACCCCTTCGTCTTCCCCTACCTCCTCTGTCTCCTCTCTCTCTCCCTCCTCTTCCAGCTCCTCTTCCTCCACCCCCTCCTCCTCCGCCGCCTCCTTCTCCCTCTCCAATTTCCATAGGGCCTTCAACACGGCCATTTTCATCTAATTGAAAAGGCATATTTTGTATTTTGAATGCGTGATCCTCCACATCTGGCTTGTGCATCACTCGGATATCTCTAATCAGCAGTTGAACTTGAGCTCTGTTTTCTATTTCTTCATCAGTTAGAGGTGCAGGTTTCCCAATTTCTTCACGGATAGTCTTGCAGTCAGCTGACCAGTCCTGGTGTCTTTCAATGTCTTGAATCTGAACAATGCCCCCAGCTATAAAGTCCTTGTCAATTATATCCAGAGCTAACGAGTCAAATCTTGTTGCTTCTGACAAGTGCACAAAGTATACTTGGCCAGCCTTTTGTAAAACTCTCACAGGTACCTTTTCTCCTTCAGCACACTTACGAAGTGGAGAGAAGCTGGCTATCAGAGCTCCGGCTCCAACAGGAATAGGCTCCTTGATGTAAGACCCATTCCAATCCATGTAGACTGAATCTTCGATGTAGTGTGTTTGTCCGTCAGGCTGTCTGCTCTCGCAAATCCGGCGTCGACCCACACTTTTTGTGATGTGCCCATGCATGTACAGCGTTGCTCCATCCACAACAGAACACATCCACTTTCCATTATATGTTGTGTAAATGCAGAAGTGCCCCAAACCTGGCGCTTCACAGGATCTTCTATCTGCGCCTCCATAATCATACCTGTTCTCTGAATTGTTGTAGCACCAGTGCCGCAAATCTTGCAAGCAACTCCTCCATGAGGCGTGTATGTCTGAATAGTCACCATTAAGGTCCAGAATAGCATAATTCTGCAGGGGGAAAAATCCGGTCAAGTGTGTAGAAGTCAACTCAAACAAAAAAGTAACTATGTTACTTCAACTATATACAAATATTTTTAGGAGGTTGGAATATTTGAAACTACAATACACATACTGTTGCTTGATAATCTTGTTACCAGCTACAATATATGTTTATTTCTACATAGTGAAATTTCACAATTTTCAACTACTAACCATAGAAAATAAAATTACCAAAAGTAAAACAACTGAATATTTCAAGTGACTATGAGAATGGTCGACGTACTCCAATGACAGATCCTGGTTAGCATATTCATATTCCTCAAATGAAACTACTTTGTGTATTAGAGGACACGCAGAGAACTCAAAGGGCATTAAGGCCATGCAACACAAGCAATGCAAGTAATGGAAGAAGCAATAACACATTATCAGATGCCAGTTACTTAGCAGTTGATTACTGTATTCCGAAGGGAAATTGTACCCTTACATTGGCTAACACACACACACACACACACAGCATTTTGAACTTCGTGGCAAATGCATTGACTGAAATTCTGAAAATGGAGAGTGGTCTGAAGAATGCGGTACTGGAGTGGACAACACAATGGCGGCCGCTTGGCTCTCGGCACCACCACCATAACCTCTTATTATAAGACTAAAGCCATGAACCTCCAAGTGCTCACGCGGTCGAGTTTAGTGCCTACTGCCGTGCTTCCTTGCCTGGACCGCTTCCTACAAGACACCGTTCTGGAGTAGGACATGATCTTGTAGCAGGCGGCCCTTATTAACATGCCCAACTCCAAAGATTCCAAGCGCTTCCCGCGGAGAAGAAGAAAAACATATGCACCAAGTCGGCACGTTCGTGCGGCGGCGGCGCCCAATGCATCCTCCGACATCCCACACAACCCCACAAAGTTGATATCACGTACCAGATTGCAGCGGTGCTGTGAAGAAGAAAGACCCTTACCCGTGGTTGTTGGGTCAAGGGTGGAGGATTGGTCCGGGGAATCATTTTGCCAGCCGCCGCCCTCCTCAATCGAACACCTCTGCCTGGTTCTTGGTTTCTTGCTCAACTCGTCCCGTAGGCCGTAGTCCGCCCTTTACCAGGCCCCTCCTCCCTCCCTCTCTTCCCCTTTCAGGATGAGACCTCGATCAGCAGGTGCTTTGTCCAGAACTGGTCGCCTCCCCCTACACGCACATGTCCTCCAACGCACCGCTCCCCCGCCCCTCTCTGCCGGAGCTCTCCGATCGCTTCACGCCCTATTCAACTGGTCGCCGCCGCCGCCTCCCAATCCTCCTCCTCTCCTCCTCCTCCTCCTCCTCTCTTATCTCTCTCCTTTTCTTGTTGGAGATGGAGATCCTGGACCAGGCTGGTTCTCGCCGCGTCTCCCTCCCTCACGCACGCACGCACGCCGCCGCCGCCTCCCGTTTATCCTCCCCTTTCCCTCACAGCGACGGGGCCTACGGATTTGTGCGGCCACGCATTATTTATTTGTTTTGCTGCTGGGGTTCTTTTCCGTCGAGGATTGGCGTGCTTCAGAAAGTGTTTCAGAGCGTCAGAGCTAGAGAGAGCTTGGAACGGAAAAAGCGCTGAGTTTTTCATCCCGTTTCCCGAGGCGGTTTGAAGTTTTTCAGAAACAACCCTGAGTACCGCAAAATATCGCTGCGGTGTCATGCTGGCCTACTGCTTTCCCCCCCTGGCTAAAGCAGGGCTTAATTTTATACGAAATCTCCATATTAGTCAATCTTCATGGTATACAATTTGCACGTGAGCTGCGACCACGAAAACGTTTTTTTTTCGAACGTACACCTGTCCTGAACGGCATATTTTTCTCTTTGGCACATGAACACTAGTGCTCCTAGTTTTTTAAAATATATTTCTATAATTTATAAAATCTAGAATTAAATACGCACATACGTATAAATATTCCAAAAGTATGGTAAAAAAATTGGAGGAAAATATGTTGTATTTTCATATATAAAAATACAAATTTTGCAAAAAATATGAATCTTCTATCCTCCTTCTTAGCCGCCGTCTATCCTTTTCTCGGCCAAATCTAGGGTACAAGCAACATTGTAGTCGAGTTCTTTGTTTGGTCTCCTTCATTTCTGTCGGTGATGCTCATTGCGGCTAGCTCTTCCCAATTCACTGGTTTGCCTCGATTCTTGCTAGTACTCTCTTTTTGACATGTCTGAGTGTTGTGGGCCCTTCGGGTATCCACTATTGGTGTATACGGTGCGGCCCAATGAGGAAGTCCATGAAAAGGGCGTCGTATATATGAAGCCCACGGTGAAATAGGACCATAAGGACCTAAGACTTGGCGTGCAAGGCTAGTCTACAAATTACGTCAACTTACAATCTGTAACCTCCTTGGACAGAGGATACTCGAGACCTGATATAATCTGCACCACCATAGCCTTCAAGGCACCCTGTAATTCCACCATCAATCAAGATCAGACAAGCAGGAGTAGGTTTTTACCTCCTAACACAGGGGCCAAACCTGGGTAAACTGTGTGTTTCTCTGTGTTCACCTGTCGATGATCTCACCAACGCGCTCCTTCCTCCTGGCAAACCAGGGCTTAAGTTTAGGGTGTGTTCGGTTCTGGAATTAGGTAGAATGTGATGGAACCGTTCCGCACCTAGAGTCAATTCCAGTGTTCAGTTGTAGGATGGAATGGAACCAACTAGTTCCACAGAAACGAATATACCCCCGAGATGCAGAACCAACTTGTTCGACTGAATCGGTGGAATCTCAGGGAACAAGGCGCTAATAATCACCGATAAAGCCTCTCGTACAGAAAAAAGAACTGCTTTTTATTCTCATTGAGTACACGACGCGAGACCCTCGAACCCTATCCTATTCCTCACTCGTGCCCTCTCACCCTCCTCGAGCGCATCTAGCAGCGGCACTCCCGCATCTCCCTCTCTCTCTCTCTCTCTCTCAGCACGGGGCGGCAAAGGCTTCGTGTAGGCAAGGCAGCGGCTGCGTGCAAGCGAGGCGGCGGCGAAGCAAGCAGGCATGCGGCAGCGTCGGGGCAAGCAGGCAGCGGCAGGTAGACATTGTTGTAGCTTGTTGTATTCTTCATAACTATCAACTATCTCAAGGAATTTATGAATTCATTATACCGGAAGTGACTTGGACCACCCAACCAATCCGGACACAAATCCAACAAGCAAGAGACCATAGGGACACTATAAAATGGTAGGCAACAAATGGCAAACCAAATGTGGGAAGATACGCATGCCTTGTATGGTCATTGAGAGTGGCATTCTCCATGTATTTGTAGTTCTATCTATGTAATGAAACCATGTATTGAGTTGTGCTACCTTTGTACTCTTCTATTGTAATGAAACTGTTTGTTTGTGATGCTCAAAATCATGATTTCCCATGATATTTGTTGGATGGACAGAATGGACAGCATTGAAACCACCGATACAAGTGTCACTGGTGCAAGCAAGAGCACCAAGGGTGTCATGGTTCATTGGACCAACACCATGTCCACCATGCATCTATCCTTTTTGGCTGACCTTGTGGCTAGTGGTGCAAGAACTTCAAGTGGTTTCAAGACTTATCATTACAACCAATGTGCCAAGTTTTTTAATGACCGTTTTAAGCTATCTTTAACCGGAGATCAGACTGAAGGGAATATGCCCAAGAGGCAATAATAAAATGGTTATTATCTTATTCCATGTTTATGATAAATATTTATGCTAGAATTGTATTAATAGGAAATGTTAATACATGTGTGAATAATAAAGAAGTAAGAAGTTCCTAGTAATGCCTCTCTTTTAACTAGCTCGTTGATTAACTGATGATCAAGTTCTACTGATCATGAACATTGGATGTTGTTAATAAGGAGGTATCTTTATTAGAAGAATGATGTGATGAACACACATCCAAAGTAGATATAACGATTCGCTCAAAGTCATTAAGTTTAAATTGTTGTATCAAACACATACGAAGAATTCCTAATCCTTAGACAATGAGATCGTGTTAATCACTAACATCGGAAGGGTACTGACGAGGGTTAACTTGACAAATGTCTAATATGAAGGACTTAGGATCGGGGGAGTAGGGCATCGGATGAACTCGAAGGTAAAATCAGTCAAACAAGGTGTGTATCGAAAGTAAACGTAGGTGTTAACTTGGCTTGCTTTCAATCTGTCCCCCATCGTCCTCTCCTGGCCCCTATATATAGGTGGTCAGGTCTCAAGGATCGGGAGGGGTCCGACACAGATTACAATATCGACATACGACATGAACTCGTATTTCGACTAGTATTACACTTGGGCCTAGCTTAATGGGCCTCAGGGGTACTCAACTGACGGGCTCTATTATCTATACCCTTGTCAGTAGCCCCCGAGATTCTACCAGAATTGTAGATTCGGGTTGAATCTCAAATCTTCATTTCTTCGACTTGATCAATCTTTCAACTTCTTCTTCCTGTACTAAAAAAATAAACACTTTTTATTATATCATCTCGCAAGGGGTTTTGATGAACAAGCCTGACAACTCTGACGGGTCAAGAGGCCAGCTAACTCTCGGAACAGATACTTGTCATCTACATCAAATTCAATCCCCTTGGACTTGAATTCGGGAAACCGGTCAAACCCATTCTTTTGCCGCATTTAGGACTTACAAAGAATGAGTCCCAGTGGTTCTCAGGGTACCCAGTGCGTCCACTAGGATTTTCTTCGCATCGTAGACACGGATAATTACTAGCATAGCGCATCCATGTGCATATACCAGGCCACACAGGACAGATCCTGGGGTCTTACCTTCATGATATGTTTCAATCATGGCATTTGAGTTTTGTCGCGATGACGCAACTCGAGAATCACATGTCGCAGCCTTGTTTGACTGTTTCAGTTCTAAAAATATTCGGGTTATTCAACCTTGATTAATATAGACTCCCTCCCGATGGTAGTAATGATGTTGTCCAAGTCTTCTTTCGCCTTCTTTGCTTTCTTTATGCATGTAAAAATATCGTCGGGTGCGCGGCCAGCGCTCCCGATGGGAGTAGCCCCCGAGGCTATAGTCGAAAACTTGTTTCGAGTATAGGCTCAAATAAATTGTCCCTTCTTTGATCATCAGATAATAGCTTATTTGATAATATCGCCGGGTGCGCGCTCAGCGCTCCCGATGGTAGTAGCCCTCGAGGCTATAGTCGAATATTTTCGAGTATAGACTCAAAAATGAGTTTTCTGCCTTGATGCCTCTGTATATAACAGATTTATGTTGGGTTCCCTTATCATCACCAATATGCAGAATGTCAAACTAGACTTTTTGCCAAATTTCTCTATGAATGTCCATAACTGTCAGGTTGTACTATAATGCTTTTATTTCTCTTTACTCGAAGACTCGTGACGTCATTAGCAGAATCACTTTGTATGTGATTTGACTGGGCGTTGACCGTTGCTCGTGGGCAGCGCGGTAATTTTACAGTTTTCCTGCTCGTTAGTGGGCTGCCGTTTCCGCTTCTTGCGCCACGTCTCAGCCCACGTTCCTTCATCAGGAAGCTTTATAAGGAGAAGAGTGGGGTTTTTACTGTTTACCAGTTCCTTGCTTCTTCCGCCGCCACCATTGTTGTAATCCTCGTACGCTTCTAAGCTCCTGCGCAGCCCCCACGCATAACTTTCGTAGATGCGCGTCAAGAGCCTTGCCCACAAGAATCAGATGGGGAAGAAGAAGATCACCAACTCGTCGACCAGCTGGGTGCTATTGGAATTCTTGCAATCCGATCTCACCAAGGCCCAGAAGGAGGGTCTCATCGCCGAAGGGGACCAGGTTGTCTTTCCCAGCACCGAGCGCATTCCTAAGCCCCCGAGCGGCTACCAGGTGATGTTCCTCACCTTCCTCTTGTGCGGCCTATCTTTTCCTGCCCACGAGTTTCTCTGCGGGCTTCTCTTTGTTTATGGTGTGCAGCTTCACCAGCTCACACCAAACTCGATTTTACACATTGCTTGCTTTGTCACTCTTTGCGAGTCTTTTCTAGGGATCGAACCCCATTGGATTCTCTGGAAATTTCTCTTCCGCCTCCGCCCTAGTGTTGCTTTGTTGAAGAAGCCTGAGCTGGGCAGGGCTGTTGTTTCCGTCCGCACTGAGATTCATTATTTGGAATTTACCATGGCTGCCTCAGTGCAAGGTTGGAAGAAGAAGTGGTTTTACATCAAAGACCAGAAAAACTCTTCTTCTGACCAATACGGCATTGCCCCTTTTGATGCCAACCAAGATCTGAAGAAGTTATCATCGTGGGATTCGCCTCCCATGGAAGCTGAGATGGAGGATATCAAGCCACTGCTAGCTCGCATCCAGGCTCTGAAGAGTGGAAGTAGGGGTGCGCTATCAGGGACTCAGCTGATGTCGTTCTTTCTGCAACGGCAAGTCCAGCCTCTTCAGCATCATGTTTCCAAACTTTGGTCATATTCTGGCTTGAAAGATTCTTCTTGAGTGTCTGAAGAAGACATAGATAAGAAGGATTTCGACAAGCGAGTGAGAGCTCTGACTACTCTCATCAGATCCCTTGCCTTTGGTACGCACTTTTTCACTCACGGGTTTTATTCGCCTTGTTCTTGTAATGTTGCTACTTTGCTGATAGTTTCGTGATTTTTTTTTGCAGGGCCATCAATTCCTTGTTTCTCATCCTCCTCTATCAGAGGAAGGACCTATTCAGGCAGATCCTGTTTCTGCTGCATCCAAAGCCCCCGAGGCTGAGGAAAGTCAGGATGGAGATGATGCCGAAGATTCACTGGAGGGAACTAGCTTGACTATGTCGCCTCCTCCTGCTCATTCAGAAGATCCTACTCTCGACAGGAAGAGGAAACATGTTGAAGAGCTCATTTCTTTGAGTACCTCCGCTTCCAAAGCTGCTGTCGGGGAGCCTTCTGCTCCCAATGAGGATGAGGAACTTTTCGACCTCTTAGACTCATGAGTTTTTGCTGACTCGAAATTTTATCTTTTACTTGCTCCCTTTCTTTTGACTTATGCAAAGTCTTTGCTTTTTATTCCTTTTGCAGTGACAACGAGAACCCGAAACGGGAAACTGGCACTGCTCCCATTATTGATACTCCTGCTTCCGATGAACTGCCCTCTCAAGAGGCCGGTGCGGTGGTGAAGTCGCCAGAGGCCCCTATTAAGAAGGGTAACCCTCGTGCTTCTAAGCGTCTGAAGAAGACGGCTACGATTAGCACTTCCCTTGATACCCACCGACCGGTGACTTCTGCTGATGATGTGAGTACTTCTCCTTGCAGCTTGTTCTTTTACTTGTTTGGATTTTTCTGCTCATGTTTTCCTTTTATAGATTTTGATGAAGAAGTTCGTCTCTTTGGGCACTGAATGTGCCGAGTTCCTGAAAGCTGCTCAAGCTTCCCAGGGTAAGCTTCTTTACTGTGTTTTGTCTTCTGCCTATCTCGCTTGTTTTTCCTTGATTCTTTACTTGACTTTCTTTTTCCCTTTTCTGTGCTGCAGATGCTTTGGCGACGGCCAATTCTCGCATAGCGTCCCTTGAAGCCGAACTTGAAGCTTCCCAAAAAGCCTGGGATGTTGCCACTGCCGCTAAGGCCGCTGCTGAGAAGTCTACTAAAGCAGCAGCGACCAAGGCGAAGAAAGCGGAAAAGGTACTTGCTGATGCTAATCAGGGGCGCATTCAGAGACAGGAAGCCATCACTAAGCGTTTGAACCAAGTTTCGGCTCTTGCTGGTGGTAAGTATCTTTCTACTCTTTTTATTGTCTGCTTGCTCATCTTGCTGATGGTCACTTATTATCCTTTTTGTTTCTGCTTGCAGAGAAAATTGGGGTATCTTTGGCGCCATTGCAGCCGGTTGATGAAGATCCTCTCATGGCAGCAGTGAATTTGCTTGAGTTGCACTGGATATCTGTCCAGGAAGTCCTCGAGCTGACTCGCCGCGTGCTAACGTGGATCTTTGTCGGGTTGTGGCCGAAGAAGAAAGCCGATATGCCCGCTATTAATCTCAAGAAGCTTGCCGCCGTCTTCGACACCGCTGAAGATCCTATCTTGTCAATGAAGAGCCGCTCGGTAAAGCGGGGCGCCGAAGGGGCTATTGCCCTTGCCTATGCACATGGCGAGGAGGTTGATTGGGAGAAGGTTAGCTCTTCTCACGGTCGACCTCTTTCGGAGCTGCTGGGTTTCTTTGAGAAGGCGAAGAAATACGTGCCAGGCATCGTGTCAATTATCACTCCTTCGGCAGCTTCTTCGACGTCCACGCCAGCTTCTTCGATTCCTACAACAAGCGCGTCAATGCCTCCACCGAGCGCTGGTGCTACCTCTTCCGCGCCTACTTCTGCCACGGAGCTTGCTGCTGAGGTGGCGTAGATTTAGCCTTCTCTTGTAGTCTTCTTTTCTTTTGGTGTAGTGAACTTATTCATGTGTTGCCCAAGAACCAGTCAGGGAACTTGTACTCTTTTGTAAATACTTTTCCTTCATGAAATTTCGTTCTTGATTGAGTTTCTGAGTTGTTTCTTCGTGTCCTTATTTATTTCTTCCGGCGTGATTGCGCTGGTGGATCGACAAATCTTGGTTGTGGGTCGCCTCCTGTCGACGCATCTCGTGTTGCGACTCCTCCTGCTCCTCGTTCCTCTTGCCGCTGCACTGAGTACCTGTCGAGGATTGCGGACCTCGAAGGTCGTTTGTTTTTGATGAAGCGTCAAGCGAAGACTGCTATGAACCGGGCCAGTAAATCTTATGGTCTGATGAAGCAGGTATCCATTCTTGAGGATAAGGTGTCGGCTTTGGTTGCCCGAGTTATGCATCTGGAAGAGTGTGACTCTTTTCTTGTTGATTTCATCAAGTCAGCTTGTGAACAACTGAAGTATAAGTTTCCTGCAGACCATCTCAAAAAATTTGCTGCTATTTTTTCCTACCATCCTCTGACGAATTTGCGCCTTCCAGGTACTTGCTTACATCCTGCTGATGAGAACCATCGAGTTGCCGAGTGAATCGCGGCTTTGGAGAAGGTATCAAAAGATGCGTCTTCTTTGTGGGCTGACCCAAGGCGCCGTAGTGCTGTTGTACTCCTGCAGGATCATGCTCAACATATTGGTGAGGCTGTAGATGGTTGTCAAAAATCCTTGACAACCATGTACTCTGTCATGCTTCCGCGCAATCCACTGCCGGAAAGCTTTACGCAGCTACTCGATGTTTTTAGATCTAGTCAGCGAATTCATCGGCTGATAGAGCTCAATTTGGTGGCTGGTGCCAATTTTGCTCTTGGATGGATACGTAAGTGGCATCCAAGGCTTAATTATAGCTCCATGTCCCTAGGTTTTCCTCAAGGGGGAGTTAGGCTGCAAGTCCACATGGATGCTACACTCCAACCAGCGAGGAGGATTATTGCTAGATTGCTTCGAGAGGATACCGCGTTTTTCTGCGAGCACCATTACTTAAAGGGATTTCTATTTTCGTGCCCTTGGGTCCTTAGTTGTGCTTAGTTTTCCCCAGCCGCTTAACTTTTCCTCAGTTTTCCCCTCCCTCTAGTTTGAAACCCCTCGCAGACGCTCGGACGAGAGGGTTGCCATCTTGTCAGAGGCCTTGACCGTTACCGGTGACGGCTAGGGAGCCGCGGTGGTTGTGAATTGACCGTTGCTTTTGAATGGTGTTGATGGGTAGGGTTAGGAGACACGTCGGAGAAGCCATCCATCTATCGCTAACGTGTGGGCCATTTTATTTCCTGATTGTATACATGGTGCTGCCAATAACAAATGGGGCCGCTCTATAGGGCTGCCGCAGCCAATGACCAGTGGGGTCGTGTATTTTTCAGGAAAAGACATATATTGCCGCTCTGTGGGGCTGCCGCAGCCAATGACCAGTGGGGTTGTCTATTTATTTAGAGAAAATCATATATTGCCGCTCTGTGGGGCCTCCACAGCCAATGACCGCTAGGGTCGTCTATTTATTTAGAGAAAATCATATAGAGCCACTCTGTGGGGCCACCTCAGCCAATGACCGCTGGGGTCGCCCTTAGTGAAAAGGCATATATCCCTGCTTTTAGTTAGAGAGAAGCAACAAGTTCACTAATTAATTTTTCTTAAGCTAGACCCAGCAGGTGACTATTTTCGCAGCTTAATCTAAAATGAATCTTATGCTAAACATGGCTGGAACCTAGTCTTGTGTATCTCATTAGTCATCGGAGAACCGCTGGCAGCTCGTTCACCAGCCTCGGCTCTGTCCCCCGGCGGCGTCGGACGGATTGCGGCGCTGCACGTCAACCACAGCTCCAGCACTTGTTTCGTCCGCACGCATTGTACCCACCGCAGGAAAGTCCACCGCAAGCAGATCCGTCGCCCACGACGACCGGGATTTGTTTTGTGCACCAATTGGTAGTATAGCTTGGTAAGACCTCCGCTTTTGCCTCCCCCGCCCCCTAATCGATTCGGTTCCCGTAATTTATTGGAGTTTGCAAGTGTGAAATAGTCCTCAATGTCTGGTCGTAGCGGGTACACCGGCGAGGGTGGGGATTCGATCATGTCGTGGCCACGTTCTACTTCTCCTACCTCGTCGAAAGTGCAGGTATCTAGCTTCTGCTCTCTGTACTACCGTTGAATTTGAAGTGCCGCCATGGCCTGTTGGAGTGATTTCAGTTGTTCTTTTTCCATTATTGTTATAGTTTGCCAGGCAAGCCGATGATCCATGGTACATTGCATACCAAGATGAATCAACCTAGTGGTGTAGCCAGAGGATGGATTTGGAGGAGAAGGTGGCCAATTTAGGTGATGAATTGGCCCGTAAAAACCTGATGATATTTGAACTGAAGCGTACTGTGGAGGAAGAAAAGAAGAATTCAGAGCTTATTCGCAAGGAGAAGTTGATACTTGAGACAGATCTTGCCGTATTTGATCAAGTGGTAGAAAATCTACAACATGAACTTCAAGTGATGGGAGAGGAGAAAAGTAGATTCATCTGAGCAGTTTTATTAGGTGTCATCCCTGTCCTAGCAGTTATGTGGTTGTGGTAGATGATTTAGATAGTATAGAATTGTTATTCAGTAGATGGCTCTAACCACTGTATTTTGGTGTGGCTCTAACCACTATATTTTGGCGTACAATTTCCTAGTTGTGCTAAGTAATGCGCGCGATAATTTTAGCATGCATGAACATCTTATAAAAGTGAAGGGATCCCAAAAGTGAAAGCATGTACCAGCCTATTGGATCAAATACATATCAATCTTCCCAATCAAGTTGGGATAGAATTCAAATCATACATACGGATGTACATGGACACATCGAGAAAGTGGAGAAGCTTTTTTTGAGACAGACGTAGTAGTTCGAACAATTTTATCCCAATTTGAAATTGAAAAATACAAATTTATCATAATTTATCCCAATTTGCGGCGTCGAACACGGCCGCGCAGCGATGGGCTAGAAGGGCCAGGACGACGGGCGGCTGAGGGGTGGTCATCTGCGCCATCTGCAAACTCGGACATGGAGGAGGGCTGGATCTGCGGCTTCGCAACCACTCTTGGCACCGCCGCCATCTTGGTGTACTTCATCAGCGACGGATCTGAGGAGGGCTGGATCGGCGGCTTCACAGCGCGGTTATAGACGATGGCTTCAATCGTCTTGGCATCGATTCGCACTCTTGGCACCGCCGCTGTCTTGGTGTCCTTCATCAGCAACGGATCTAAGGAGGGCAACGGAAGTGAGACATCGGCAGGCTCCGACATTGAAGGCTGGATCTGCGCCATCGCAGCGATGTTGTAGGTGATGGCTTCAATGATCTTGGCATCGATGACCACTGTCGGCACGGCCGCCGTCTTGGTGTTCTTCATCATCAACAGATCTGAGAAGAGAAACGAAAGTGAGACAGAGAGAGACATTTCAATTATTTCTGAGGGTTAGATCCTCACCAGCACTCTTAGATCCACGCCGCCGCACGGTTAGATCTGCGCCGCCGCACGCACGGTTAGATCCGCGCCGCCGCACGCACGCTACAGTTCCGCGCCACCGCACGCACGCTGCAGTTCTGCACCGCCGCGACTGCCAGAGTAAGAGAGGAAATAGAAGAGAGGAATATGTGACTGCCAGGGTTGGTAGGTATGTGCTCTGCTCTTCTCTCCATATGCGTCCATGGAGGTAGAGAGAGATATACAGGCCATCCGATCATAAATGATCCAACGGTGCAAGCGTATGTTGAGCTATCAACCAACCAAGATCCGTGTGACATACATCTCGACCAATCAGAGATCAGCCAGTGAGAACAAGTGAGGAAAACTGAGTAGAACTAAGAGGGGGAAAAGTGAGGAAATGTTTATCGGAAGGGCAAAACTGAGTAGGACTGAGTAAAACAAGTGGACTCGGAGGGGGAAAACTGAGTAAAACTAAGTAAAACAGGGGCACCCAAATAATAAAGGGAGTAAGGGAAATTGAAGCTTTTGGCATAAAAATTGTTAGATTGTGTTATTGGAACAATATAGTACATTTTGGCCGACGTGATATTGTTTGCAATTCAAAGATACACAAGTGTGACGAATTTGGACTCATTTGGACAAAGTTTGTAAGCATAGTGGGTATTTGGGAGGTGTGTTGAGTAGAAAGCCCTGCATCTTTATAGCTAGTAGCTCATGGATTAGGAAGTGGTTTTGGGAAAAACTTCATATCTCTATATTTCCTTTTCTATTATTATTTCTCTAGGTTGTAAGTAACATAACAAGACTCCATGGGAAGGTTCCACCATGTTTTGAATTATTTTGAATTATTTTGAATTAAACTAAACCCAAAACCATATTTTTTGAGTTTAGTCACTTAGAAAATGATAAATGTGGCTTAAGCGATGAACTTATTCGAGGTGCATGACCATAGAAAACTTGCAATAACACATACATTATTGTGATTATTCAACATACAAACTTGGGAACGTCACACTAGTTCGAATTCAATACAAAGGGATCCCCAATACAAATTGTTCATACAAATTCAAATTAATTGTTCAAAATAAAATCTTTCTCTTGCTCCTGGTATGACTCACTGGGTCCACCACCTTACTCTGGGTAACCCTACCAGGGATATTACCGGTGTCTACCTTCCTTTTGCCCTCTTTCTTGTTCTTCTTCTTCTCTTCGGGTTGTGCCAAGACTGAGACAACCATATCATACGAAGCTTGTGCTCTTTCTTCTAATGCATTTTCTTCCCTTGCTTCTACAATCTGCTCTTGATCCATCGGTTTACCCAGCTCTCGATCAATTGCTTCACTAATCTGTCTATGCATTGCTTCAACGGCCTCTTGATCCATCTGTTCCCTCTGCTCTCGATCTATCGGTTCAAGCAGCTCTCGATTCATCTGTTCAATCTGCTCTCGATCCATCGGTTCAAGCAGCTCTCAATCCATTGGTTCAAGAAGCTCTCGATTCATTGCTTCAATCTCCTCATGTTGAATTGCTGCTTCATTCTCCTCTGCATTTGCTGCTCCCGCCTGATCTTCCATTCCAAAAGCTGGGTCAACTGGATTTTTACAAAGCCTAGCAATGTGTCCAGGGGTTCCACAATGTTTGCACTTACATCGTCAAATCAGTGCACCACCCTCTGCACTAGCTCTGATCCTATTCTTCCTCGGCCTACCTGCCGGTCTAGTCAAAACTAGAGAGTACAGTTTGAAGCCTGGATCGACTTTCATCCATTGGTCTTTTCCCAACAAGGTAGGAACATTCATAGCATATGCAGCCCTAAATTTGGCAACAGAGAAATACTCTGACACATACTGATCAACTTCACATTCTGCACCCCCTATAACACTCATGAAAAACAATGTGTGTATGCAGGGTATCCCACGGATCTGTCATCGCCTACAATGGCATGTCCTATCAACTAAACTCACTGGATACCTCCATTGCCTATTTTTACTGTCAGTGTAGGTTACCTCAGCCTCCATTCTATTTCTGATGCATTTCATCTTCAATTGTTTTGCCCTGGCATGCAAAGACTTAATCAAAAATGGGAGCATGAGATGGCCAAGATATTTTGTGGCTGCAATTCTTTGACGCAGATCGATCTTTATCATGATCATCTGCCTAATCTTATCAAATATTTGCCACAGCATAAGCCCTTTCAATGACTTGACCTTTGCATTGAAACTCTCCGCAAGGTTACTTGTTACATAGTCTACATTGCAAATTTCATTGAATTGGCTTCTTGACCACACCCTACCATGATGTTCATCCAAGTACTCCTTCACCCCAGGTTTTTGTTTATACAACACATCCAAATGAAATAGATGCTTTCTAATGCTGCATGTGTATGCAGCTGGCCATAGGTTGTTATTAAAAACTTTACCCTTGAATTTCTTTGTAAAATTTTGTACCAAGTATCGCATACATTCTCTATGCTCCACTCCAGGGAATACTGCTTCTACTGCACTCTCCAAACCTTTGCAAGCGTCTGTGTGGATAGCAAGTCCTGGTGGATAACCTATAAGGTCACGCAAATTCTGCAGAAACCAAGTCCAACTTTCCTCTGACTCAACCTCCAAAACTCCATAAGCAACAGGGAACATCCAATTGTGTCCATCAACTGCAGTAGCAGCAACTAGATGTCCTTTAAACCTGCCATGAAGAGTTGTTGCATCCACAGCCAAATAAGGCCTACAACCGTCTAGAAAGCCTTTCCAGCAAGCTTTGAAACAAACAAAAGCTCTTCTAAAACATTCCTTCTGCATTATCCTCCCGCTTTTCAATTTGTAGGGAACTGTATGCTTGTCTATCGCTACAACACTGCCTGGACTAGCCATCTCCACTTCAGCTTTGAAAGTGTAAAGCAACTGAAAGCTTTCATTTCATGGACCATTGATCCTGTCAAGAGCCATTTCCTTTGCATAGAACATCCTCATATAAGGTATTTTTATATTAAACTTCCCAGATATCTTGGTTATGAGTGCTGTTGGACCAAGTGAT
Source organism: Dactylis glomerata (assembly GCA_007115705.1). Classification (NCBI taxonomy): domain Eukaryota; kingdom Viridiplantae; phylum Streptophyta; class Magnoliopsida; order Poales; family Poaceae; genus Dactylis; species Dactylis glomerata. The sequence goes on along the minus strand of QXEO01000231.1, from coordinate 2,007,454 downwards.
GGAGTTTCTCTAAGCCAATCTATGATTGCATCTGCCAACCACCTAGTCTTCGCTAGCTTTGATTTCTCCTCTGGCGCTCCCGCTCAAGGTGGACAAGTATGGTCGATCGAGTTCTTCTTTATCTGAAACATAATGATAAGGGATGTCAGTAACAGTTAACAAATTTTACACCGTGATCTAAAATACACAACTGGTTGGCGTAGTACCTGAACCACGGTGCTTCTGAGCATTGTGGATGCATGCAGCCTCCACCTACACCTCTTGTATGGACACTTAACTGTGAACCTACATGGCTCACTTTTAATAACCTCATAATCATTCTTGGTGAGAATGCAATATGTAGTAATTGCATTACGGCAGCCCATCATCATTTGAAATACGGTGCCTTCTGCAAGCTGAGGATCCTCCCTATTCCACTCAATTGTTGGCAAGTCATCTCCTTCATAATTGGCTAAAACGAGGCTGTCATTGTTCTCATCCTTCTCTTCATCATAAGTGTCATCAAATCTGGCACCTTGTGCAATATCTTCCATGTATTGATCCTCCATTGCCTGCTTACTGCATCGATCTACCAATTCAGGAAACATCAACTCATCCTCATCATCTTGAGGAGACGGATCCTCAATCTCTGCATCGTCCTCCACATCGACCACAGGAACGATCTGGCTACCACTAGCACTGGGGACAGATGGTGCTGCTATGGACCTACAAGGAGCGGGGCGGCGCACACGATTAGCAGAGGTAGCAACAGTAGAGAGACATGATGCCCAACCACCTGATGATGCCCCAACACCAGATGATGCCTGGACCCTGTCCACATGGATACGAATTTTACCGACACGGCAAGAATCATTTAAAGCAACAAAGAATTCCCAGATCCTCGTTGGAAATTAGTGGAACATATCTTCCCTCCATGCTGTTGAAATATTGGAAATCAACTGAATCGCCAGCGCCCCAGGGGTACTTAGCGCAGATGTTATCTTTTAAATCCCTCAACGAGATGGTGGTTTCAACCACCGCTGGGATGTAAAATCCGCTCACATTGTGTTCAGAATCACGCAAAAAGCTAGTATCCAGCCTAACCACCAGCCAAAAAGCTAGCGCTGGATCAATCCTATTCGAAAAGCAACGCAGTTAGTTGAGCAACAACGATTCGCACTCAAAAACTGCCTACTGTTAATTCACATAGGCAGACGATGCTTACCCAGATGGAATCCATGCGTTAGATCCCTCCGATTCCCAATCTTCTCCGCGGTTGAGGGGCATAATCGGCACACCAGACGACTGTACAAACTCTACCGTGATAGGGGTAGATCTAGTGGAGGCGGAAACCTCTCCGCCTCCTGGGGGTGGTGGTGGGGGCGGGGGCGGCTCGGGGGCGGACGACGCCATAAGGTAGGAGGGCAGGACGGCATGGCGGCGGAGGGGCGGTGTGTGAGCTCTTCCAGTCTCGGGCTGTCGTGGGAATTTGGAGACAGTAGCCATAGGGAGGCTTATCGGAGGGGCTCGACGTTGGTGACGATGGGTCCGGCTCGGGATTGTGCCAACAGAGACACCTCGGTTTACCCAGGTTCAGGGCCCTCCCGGTTGGAGGTAAACCCCTACTTCCTGCCTGCTTCGTATTGATTGGATAGTAGCGATTACAGTGCTCCTCGAGCTGTTCGGCTAGAGGAGGAAGAAGAAGATCGGATCCCCTATGCTAAGGGTCCAGGCCCCCTTATATAGACGGGGGCCTGGTTACAGGTTTCGGTAACGCTTCGGCCGGCTGCCGGCTCCTTGGCGGCGGCGTCCTTGGCCTGATCCCCTCTGGCTGCGCTCTGGCAAAGGCACTTTATAAAGTGCCTTTTCCCTCGGCAGGCATCTGGAGAGCATATCCCCTCTCCTTCGCCTTGGATCCCGCCGTGGGGAGGAGTCTTCATCTCCTCATTGGTCGGTCGTGGTCGTGGCGTTCGTCGCGCCTGTCCTGCGCCTCTGTCGCTCTTGTCGGGGCCATCCGGCTTTTGGCCAGACAACCGTTGAGGGGTTTTCGTCTCCTTCGCCCGGCTCCAGCCCTCCTCGGTGGAGTCGTCAGCCGGCAGCTGGCGCAACCGACCCTTCCGGCTGGAGCCGGTCTTCTTGCACCGAGGCCGTGGGATTCCCCGGGACTCCAGCCGGCATACTGCCTGGCCTGTAGTACGCCCCCTAAGTCATCCCCACGACACTAGCCCCCGAAACTGGCGAAGTCTCATGGGCTAGCATGGGGCTTCGGCGGGTTCTTCTTTTCGCCGAAGTCTTGCTCGTCTTCATAGAAGTCCCAGGGCCTCTGGTTTGACTTGGTCGGTCTAGTCATCGAGGCTGGGCCTTGCGGAGTTTTCCCGGCCGTCTCGGGGCAGACCGGCTCCGGGACGCGGCCCGATGGGAGGCCGTGAGCCGGCATGCTGCCCCTTGGGAAACCGCACCGCTTCGAATCTTGTTCCCACGCAGCAACTGGCGCAGCGTGTCGATAGCTGGTCTCGTCATTTCAGCTTCGGAGTCATCATTGCCACAACTCCCTAAGTCATCGTGCTGGAACGACGTGTCCCATCAACTCCTCCCACGATCCTCTGTGGCAACTGCCGCAGTGGTGCACGATACGGAAGTTGGTTGCTGAAACGTCGGGGGTTATCCTTTAGATCTCGGAGCCCTCGAGGGTTTTCCTCATTCTCGAGCGTTCCACTTCCTTCACCTGCCTGGCCGGAACCGTCGCCTCCACTACTCCCGCTCCGCTCTCAATGTCGGCGTCCGGGGCGAACTGCGGAACCGGGGCCGGCGACGGGTCAGACGAGCGTGGCCGTCTGCTCGGTGGCCCGGCGGGGAAGCCACCGATGCCTCGGAAACGTGGCCGCCCGCAGGGCAGCCGCAATAAGAAAACCTTGGCTGCGCTCGCGGCCGCGGCCACCACCGCCGCCGCTGCCGAGCCCCTTAGGATCGGCCACTCCTCCAGTATCGCGGCTCCTGGCGGGACTGCGGCTGCCAGTGGCGCCGCGGTTTCCACGGCCGCGACCTCCGTCGCCGGCCTCTCCGGGACGCCCCTGCAAGCGGCGGCGGCCCTTGTCGGCGCCGCGATGGCGTTTGGGGCCGCCCCTCCAGGCCTCGCCGGTCTGGACGTCGGCGGTTCCTCCAGCGCGGCCGCCGGGAAAACGCGGAAGGCGCCGCCGCGGCCACCCACCAAGCAGCGGCTTTCCTATGTGCCAGTGCATGGGTTTGCCACTGCCTTGGCGCCCCTGCTGGCTGGGAGCGATGAGCGTCTACCGCTCCCTGCTAGCTTCGTCGGCACCATGGGGAGGAATCCCCCGACGAGCTTCATGATCGAGGACGGCAGCGGCGGGCAACCGCTGTACGACGTCGAGGTCCTTCATGACGGGGAAGGGAAGAGCTACCTCACCGGGGGGTGGGGGCGGTTCTTCCATGACTACGGCCTGGAGCGAGGGTGGTCTCTCATCCTGACCCACCGCGCCGGGTCGCACATCCTCTGCGTCCGCGTCATCGATGGCTCCGGCTGCGCCCGCGCCTACTCCCCTTGGCCATGATCGGCGAACTGCCCAGAAGCCTCCCTCTCGGCGACGTCGTCATCAACAGGAGTCTAGGGGGGAGTCCTTTTGCTATTCCAGCCCTTAGCGTGGCTTTTATTATGTAACCACCAGCCGTATGGCTAAGAACCTCCTTTAGCTTGCTATGTGAATGTCTTTCTTCACTATGTACTTTTGCCATCGCGCAAAACGTCTTCTGCTTGACATCGCTGCGCCGCGACAGTTCTTCCCTTAGCGAAATCGCTTGTTGCGCGAATCCGCAGGTAGAGACTGCGATAGTCACTGACCTGTGCAAACGCTTCGGGCAGGGCTCCTCCGGCTTCGATGCGGGGGGAGCGATGCTCCTGCTAGCCGGCTCGAGGAAGGGTGGGCTAGCCCCGGCTCCAGCGCGAATGGAACGGCGCTTCTGCTGGCCGGCTCCAGGAAGGATGGGCTAGCCCCGGCTCCAGCGCGAACAGAACAGGAACCGCATCTTATACCGGCTCGAGCAAGGGTCGGAGCCGGCGCGCTCCCTTTCCCGAGACTTCGCACGTTCCAAGTCACGACTGGAGTAGGCCTCCTGGTTTCCGGCTTCAGCCGTTTCTTTGCGAGTGTTAGGTTTCGATTTTGCTGCTCGTTTACCGATCGTGTCGCCGCGCCAGCTGCTCGAACAGCCGGCGAGGTACTGGGGCTGGCCTGCTTCTGAGGGCCAATTCCCTTTCCCCCTAGCCCCCGAGTTTTGGGATAGCTGGACTGATAGCTAGCTCGAAACTGATTTTTCGCGAACGATGCCAATCGCCAAGTGAGGTAGCTCTAGCTTCGAACCTCTTGGGCGTGGCTTCTCAGCCAAGACATCAAAGACCGTGCTTATCAGCTACTCGCTGGCTTCGCATTTGCCCGGTTCCCTCAACCTTTTCCTTAATCTTCCCACCCTTCAGCCCTTCTACCCCCAACCGGCAGCCTGGTGCCGGTTGGTCTCCCTTGGGCCGGCAGCCGAATGCCGGCCTAGGGTGGGAGCGTGCCGCGGAGTGAGAAGTAGTACTTCGGTCTATCGGGCCCCCGACTCGTGCTAGCCTACGATTAGTTGACAGACACCGCCCTTAACGTTTGGTTGAGCGGTTTTTCTATCGCTTGTGTTTCCGCTCTGCGGCTTTCCCTCGTATGTGGCCTACCGGCTCCTGTCCGTCCGGCTACGCGGAGCCGGACGGTGGAGGTTGGGCTCGAGACCTTGGTCATATGCAGTACTCATCCGGCTGGCGTGAGATCGATCGTTTTCAGGGCAGCCGGCTGCGGCTCGGTGCCTGGAGCCGGCTGCCGGTCAAGTGAATAACGCAGGAAGCAAAACATGCACAGAGTGTTTTTCTCCGCAGCCGGCCGTAACTTGCCGCTCCGTTTTCCTTTATTCATTGACACATTTTTCGGGGTACAAGCTTTTGCCTTAGCAGAAGAAAGGTCTTAAGAGACTGACATTCCAGGGACGCTCGGTCTCCTTGTCAGAGTTGTCTGCCTTGTTCTTTCTGGGCTCTTGTGCGTCGATGAGGTAATATGCCCCATTGCCCAACACCCGGCTGACAATGAACGGTCCCTCCCAGGGAGAGGACAGCTTGTGCATGCCTTTAGTGCTTTGGACCAGCCGGAGTACGAGATCACCTTCGCGAAACGCGAGCGGGCGAATTTTCCGGCTGTGGTATCGTCGCAGCTGCTGCTGGTAGAGCGCCGATCTAGCCAGAGCCCGCTCTCGAGCCTCCTCGAGGAGGTCGATGCCATCTTCGCGAGCTTCTTTTGCTTGTTTCTCCGTGTACTGGACAACTCTGGGCGCGTCAAACTCGATGTCCGTGGGTAAGACTGCCTCTGCTCCATAGACTAGGAAGAAGGGTGTGAAGCCCACAGAGCGGTTTGGAGTGGTGCGCAGGCTCCAGAGCACTGAGGGTAGCTCCTCGACCCAACAGCCGGCTGAGCGTTCGAGAGGCTCGACCAGTCTTGGTTTGATGCCGGCCAGGATCAGCCCATTTGCCTTTTCCACTTGTCCATTTGACTGAGGGTGTGCCACGGACGCCAAGTCCAGCCGGATGCCTTTCTGACCACAATAATCAGCAAAGACTCCCTTCGCAAAGTTCGTCCCGTTGTCGGTGATGATGCTGTGGGGTACTCCGTATCTTGTGATGATCTCGTTGAAGAACTTGATCGTGGATGAGCCGTCGAGTTTCTTGATTGGCTTGGCTTCGATCCACTTGGTGAACTTGTCCACGGCCACCAGCAGATGCGTCAAGCCCCCGGGTGCGGTTTTGAATGGTCCTACCATGTCCAGACCCCAGACAGCGAATGGCCAGGTGAGCGGGATGGTCTTGAGGGCTGCCGCTGGGGTGTTTCTGTGCTTGGAGAAGCGCTGGCAGCCGTTGCACTGCTTTACCAGCTGCTCCGCGTTCTGCTTAGCCGTCGGCCAGTAGAATCCATGGCGGAAGGCTTTGGCCACCAAGGCTCTGGAAGATGCGTGATGTCCGCACTCCCCTTGATGTATTTCTCTTAGCAGCTCTGTCTCTTCTTCCGGCTTGATGCACTTCTGGTAGATGCCTGACACGCTGCGCTTGTACAGCTCGCTGTTGATTAGGGTGTATGCCCCAGCTCGGCGCTGAATTCGCCTAGCTTCCGCTTCGTCTTGCGGCAGGTCCCCAGTGATGAGGTAGTTGGAGAATGGTTCTGCCCATGAAGGTATCTCCCGTATGTGGAAGACACTGGCGACCAGAGGGTCAGCAGCCCCTGGGTCCGTCGTCGAGCCGGCTTCGCCTAATTGTCCGGCTGGGGGAGCGGGCGTGGAGCCGGCAATCCCCTTGTCCTTCGTCGAGCCGGCCGCGCTAGGCTGGCCGGCTGCCTCCTCCAGCCCGGAGACGGCAGCCCCCGAGTCCGGTTGTGGTACCTGAGCCGGGGCTGGGTCTCCAGGCACGTAGATGGATATGGATTCCGGTGAAGGCTTGATGGACGGCTTGCGGATGATCTCCAGGGATACCCCGGCTGGGATGTCCTGCTTGGTGGAGCCGATCTTAGACAGCCGGTCTGCCTCCTCGTTGCTTGCTCTGGGGACATGGTGGAACTCGCAGCCTTCAAAGAATCCGCTGAGCTGCTGCACGTAGAAGCGATAGGAGGCCATGTTGGCGTCCTTAGCGTCCCAATCTCCTGAGACCTGGTGCGTTACCAGGTCGGAGTCTCCAAAGCAAAGAATCCTCCTGATTCCAATCTGCTTGGCCATCTTGAGCCCATGCACCAGGGCTTCGTATTCGGCGACGTTGTTCGACGCACGGAAGTGCATCTGCAGCACATACTGCAGCTTGTCTCCCTTGGGTGAGGTAAGGACGACGCCGGCTCCCAAGCCCCCGAGCAGCTTGGAGCCATCGAAGTGCATGCGCCAGTAGGTGGAGTCTGGAGCCGGCGGCAAATACTGGTGCTCTCCCCAGTCCGCGAAGAAATCCGCTATGATCTGCGACTTGATCGTCGTCCTGGGCTTGTACTGAATGGTATGAGCTGCGAGCTCAATCGCCCACTTGGCCACCCTTCCTGACGCGTCCTTGCATCCGATGATCTCCGAGAGCGGAGTGGTGCTCACCACCGTGATTGGGTGCTCCTCGAAGTAGTGCTTCAGCTTCTTGGCCGCCATGTACACGCCGTACGCGACCTTCTAATAGTGCGGGTAGTTCTGCTTGGAGAGAGTGAGCACCTCACTCAGGTAGTACACCGGGCGCTGAACCGGCAGCTCTTTGCCTTCCTCAGTGCGTTCCACTACGATCACCACGCTGATGACGCGAGGGGTCGCTGCGATGTAGAGCAACATTGGCTCTCGCGGAGCTGGCGCTGCCAAAACCGGCGTGGTAGACAAGGCTCGCTTGAGGTCATTGAAGGCGTCATCAGCGCGCTGGGACCAAACGAAGTGGTCTGTCTTCTTCATCAGCTGGTACAGCGGCATGGCCTTCTTCCCGAGCCGGCTGACGAATCGGCTAAGCGAGGCCAGGCAACCAGCAAACTTCTGCACATCTCTGAGCTGGGTGGGCTTCTCTAGGGCCTCGATGGCTTTTATCTTCGAGGGGTTAGCCTCGATCCCTCGCTGGGAAACGATATAGCCTAGGAGCTGTCCAGCCGGCACACCGAAGGTGCACTTCTCTGGGTTGAGCTTCATGCGATAGCGCCGCAGGTTGGTGAAGGTCTCCCTGAGATCGTCCAGGAGCGTGTTGCTCTGCTTGGTCTTCACCACCACGTCGTCCACATAGGCGTGCACGTTCCTCCCAATCTGCCCTTGTAGACATCGCTGCATGGTTCGCTGGTAAGTGGCTCCAGCGTTCTTCAGGCCGAATGGCATGGTGACGTAGCAGTAGGCTCCATATGGGGTGATGAAGGAGGTCTTGATCTGTTCCGGCTGGAAGAGCGGGATCTGGTGGTAGCCTGAATAGGCGTCCAGGAAGGACAGCAGGTCACAGCCGACTGTGGAATCGATCACCTGGTCAATCCGCGGCAGTGCCAAAGGATCCTTGGGACAAGCCTTGTTGAGGCTGGTGTAGTCGATACACATTCGCCAAGTGTTGTTCTTCTTCAGAACCAGGACTGGGTTCGCGAGCCAGTCAGGGTAAAACACTTCCATGATGAAGCCGGCTGCAAGGAGCCGGGCAATCTCTTCGACAATTGCTTTCCTCTTCTCTTCTGCGAACCGCCGCAGCGGCTGCTTGACCGGCTTGGCGTCCGGCCGGACGTTAAGCGCGTGCTCAGCCAGCTCCCTCGGCACACCTGGCATGTCCTTTGGAGACCATGCGAAGATGTCCCGATTCTCACGGAGGAAGCTGGTGAGCTCGCTTTCCTATTTGGCAGACAAGCCGGTGCCGATGATGACGTACTTGGAGGGGTCGCTCTCGTCCAGCAGGATCTTCTTGGTGTCGTTAGCCGGCTTGAATTGCTCCACAGGCGATTGGCAAACTGGTATGTCTTGTTGGGCCAGCTCTACGCGATGCAGAAGCTGCCTTTTCTCCTCGGCGATGACCAGCGCCTCCGCCAGCTGCGAGCTTTCCTTAGCGCAAGCCAGAGACTTCTTGAAGCTTCCCGAGACTGTGATCACACCTCTGGGCCCTGGAAGCTTCATCTTCAGATAGGCGTAGTGCGGGACAGCCATGAACTTAGCCAGGGCCGGTCGGCCTAACAGCGCGTGGTAGGGACTGCTGATGTCCACCACCTCGAACCAGATAGGCTCGCGGCGGCTATTCCCCTTCTTTCCGAAGAGAACCTCCAGCTGCACCTTGCCCAAAGGGGTGCAAGAATGCCCAGGCACGACGCCATGGAAGGTGAGCCGGCTAGGTTTTAGTTGAGCAAGCGGGATGCCCAACTTCTCCAGAGAGCTCCGGTAAAGAAGGTTGATACTACTGCCGCCGTCGATAAGCACGCGGGAGAACCGGCACATGTGCGTATCGGAGCACACGACAGGGTCTACGACCAGGGCGTATTCTCCAGGGCTGGGCATCAGCCTTGGGTGGTCCTCGCGCCCCCAGGTAATGGCCGTCTCGGACCAATGCATGAACTGGGGTTCTGCAGGCATCACAGCGTTCACCTCCGCCTCATGCCAAAGGTCGTTCCTTTTATCCTTGCCCGGGGTAGTGAAGATGTGATACTGCTCCACGTCCGTCGGGAAGTCGTCCTCTTGATCCGGCTCGCCTCCAGCCGGTTCGCGTCGTTGGTCCTCCTGACCTCCAGCCGGTTGTGCCTGCGGCGTTCCAGGGATTTGCCGAGCGCGCTGCTCCAGCTCTCTCATGAAACGGCACTGACGCGTGGAGTGGGTCGCTTCCCTGCCCGGGGAGGTGTGAAACTTACACGGCTGGTCAAGCACAGCATCGAGGGTGTACTTGCCCTCTTTGCGCCCATGACCGCTGCCTGCAGCCCCCGGGCCTCCTTGGTCTGAAGCCGCTCGCTTTGAGCTAGCAGATCCCCTAGAGGACGCCTGAACATGGTCTAGCCACAGGTGGATGTGCAGCGCCGATGGGTGAGCCCGGGACTCCGACCGTGGTGTTGACTCCTGGGACTGGCATGATCTGCCTGCCCCGCCGCCTTGCTGGGCGCGACGGCCTTGAACGATACCGCTGGGAGCACGGCCACCGTGCCCACGCCCTCCGCGGCCTCGGCCTGCCGATGGCGACCGCTGGATCTGGCCAGGGATAGTGGTGGCGAGGCTGCGGCGCAGGTCACGGGCGAGCTCGGTCGGTGCGGCTCGGCGCACGTCATAGAACTCGCCGAGCGTGGTGCTCGCGCGGCGTCGGTTGGACTCATCCTTGGCCGCCTTGCCAAGGAGAACGAGGCGCGTCCGCTCCAAGGCCTCGGCGACCCGAGCGGGATCGATGACGCGGTCGAGGGGAGCGCGCAGGTCCACCACGGAGACGTCCGGGGCGTCCCGCTCTGGGAGTGAAGCATCTTGCTCCTGTGGAGGTGGGCGCTCGAGCGACGGGCACTCGGGGCGCGGGGAGTCGCCGCCCTCATCCTCTCCCAGGGCCATCACCTCAACCAAAGCGCCAAGGTTGCTGCTTTCGCCGCAACTCGGGCCTACACCGCAGGGAGAGTCGAAGACGTCGGTGATCTCCTCCGGGAAGGGCTTGGCGACGTAGAAGCGGTGGCTGCCGACGTCGAGGAAGGAGCCGCCATTGCCGAGGCCGTTCTTGAAGTGGGCCAAGTTGTCGTCGACGCAGTCGAAGGTGCCGAACCTCCAGACGAGGCCGGAGGCGACCTTCTCGGCGGAGGGTCCCGGCCGGAACTTGACTCCGCTCGCCACCGCGCTTTGCCCCACGGTGGGCGCCAACTGTCGTGGGAATTTGGAGACAGTAGCCATAGGGAGGCTTATCGGAGGGGCTCGACGTTGGTGACGATGGGTCCGGCTCGGGATTGTGCCAACAGAGACACCTCAGTTTACCCAGGTTCAGGGCCCTCCCGGTTGGAGGTAAACCCCTACTTCCTGCCTGCTTCGTATTGATTGGATAGTAGCGATTACAGTGCTCCTCGAGCTGTTCGGCTAGAGGAGGAAGAAGAAGATCGGATCCCCTATGCTAAGGGTCCAGGCCCCCTTATATAGACGGGGGCCTGGTTACAGGTTTCGGTAACGCTTCGGCCGGCTGCCGGCTCCTTGGCGGCGGCGTCCTTGGCCTGATCCCCTCTGGCTGCGCTCTGGCAAAGGCACTTTATAAAGTGCCTTTTCCCTCGGCAGGCATCTGGAGAGCATATCCCCTCTCCTTCGCCTTGGATCCCGCCGTGGGGAGGAGTCTTCATCTCCTCATTGGTCGGTCGTGGTCGTGGCGTTCGTCGCGCCTGTCCTGCGCCTCTGTCGCTCTTGTCGGGGCCATCCGGCTTTTGGCCAGACAACCGTTGAGGGGTTTTCGTCTCCTTCGCCCGGCTCCAGCCCTCCTCGGTGGAGTCGTCAGCCGGCAGCTGGCGCGACCGGCCCTTCCGGCTAGAGCCGGTCTTCTTGCGCCGAGGCCGTGGGATTCCCCGGGACGCCAGCCGGCATACTGCCTGGCCTGTAGTACGCCCCCTAAGTCATCCCCACGACACGGGCGGAGGGGAAAGCTTTGGGTTAGTTAGAGACCGCCAGTCCGACATGTCTCATTGGGTCAACAGTCAACATCATTCAAAAGCAACGGTCAATTCACAACCACCGCGGCTCCCTAGCCATCACCGCTAACGGTCAAGGCCTCTGACCAGACGGCAACCCTCCCGTCCGAGCATCTGCGAGGGGTTTCAAACTAGAGGGAGGGGAAAACTGAAGAAAAGTTAAGCGGTTGGGGAAAACTGAGTACGACTAACAAACCAGGGGCACGAAAATAGAAATCCCTTACTTAAATCCCCTAGGAGTAGATGATTCTGATCATCCAATGTTGTGATGCTCATGTTGTATATGTGCTTTGTATGTAGAGCGCGAGAGTTTCTGTTTTCTGACTTCTTTTGTCAGAAATTTTGTTTTATTCTCAAAGCGTTTATATTGTGTGTTTTGGTGCATTTATCACAATTTTGTTTGAAGACACGTAAACTTGAATAGGAGGAACTTTGTCTTTATTTATGCTTGTAATGTAAGATACATGGGGTGTCCCAAGAGATCCGGCCAATGACCCGTGTTCTAGATCTAGAGGGCATTGCCCTAGAATAGCTTGTGGCTTTTACAGCCTTATTTTTCTACTCTACTTTTTGGCGTACTTGTTGCCTATGTCGCCGAAGTATTCTCTTCTTCTCCTGTAGGTTTGTCTTGGTCTGACGACTGTACCCATGGTTTTTTCACCTTCGGCTCTGCTGGGTGCCCTTCGAGTTGTTGTGCGATTCCTGTAGTCATGCTTTTTGCCTTGTCTTTGGGTTCTCCGTAGCTTGCTATCATGCCAAAGTTTTGGACCATCTTGTGAAATTCCTTGTCGCATAGATCCGATAGCTCGAAGCTTCCTTTTACTGTGATAATTCCATTGGGTCCTGGCATTTTGAGTACCAGGTACGTATAGTGAGGCACTGCCATGAATCGCGAAAACGCGGGTCGCTCGAGGATCGTGTGATATTGTGATGGCTAGTCCATGACTTCGAAGTCGAGCTTCTCTCTTCTGTAGTTTTGTCGATTCTCGAAGCAAACGTTGAGTGCTATTCGACCTAGTGGATAGTTAGCGCTCCCTGGGACGATTCCGTGGAAGGAACAGTTAGTTGGTTTCAGGAACTCTAATGAAATGCGCATTGCTCATAGAGTCTTCGTGTATATAAGATTTATTCCGCTTCCTACATCCATGAATACTCTGTCGACGTCGTATGTCCCAATTTGGGCTTTGAGTACCAGAGGCGCGTTTCCTGGCTGAGGTACTGTTATGGGGTGATCATCCCTGCTGAATTCTATGGGTTGCTCCGACCAATGTAGATATTCCATTGTTGCTAGAGGCAAATTTACTGCTAAGTTAACTTCGTGAGTTATGCTTTTCTCCTCTTTGTTCGACTTTGGCACTAGCCGGTGATGGGTTCGTAGCATAGAAAACAAAATTTTTCCTACGCATGAACACAAAACTAGCCAAGAACATCTACGAGATGGTAGCAATGGAGACTAACCCTCGAAGACCGGTAGCGGGGATTACGTTCCCACACAAACATTGCCGATGGAGACTCGACGAAGACGCACATAGTCAACGTAGTCGTTCACTTGACATAGTCGACGTAGTGGTTCACTTGACGATCTCGAGATCGTGTACACGGCGCCACAACCAGCGGCGCCTCCGTACTCGGTCACACGTATGGCTTGTCGTCGTCTCCTCCACACCCTCGATCCAGCGGGGCAGCGGAAGAAGGGATCTGTCGGACACTCCAACACTTACTTCTCCAAGTGTGTGAATCTCAAACTAACAATCCGGTAGAGCTTCGCTAAGCCAAGATGGATTTGGGGCAGCAACTTTGCGAGAGAGGGGAAGAACCAAGTGTGTGAATCATGGAGGAGAGGGGGGTTTATAGGGGAGGAGAGGGCAGCCCCCTTGGGGGGTGCGCCGGCCCCTAGGAGGAGGTCCTCCTCCTCATCATGGTGGTAACCCCCCTTCATGGTGGTAACCCCCTCATCAACATGAGGTAACCCCCATTTTAATTTTGCATGACATTCATGCCAATTAAAATTCACACTTATTGATTTAATAAAACATTTTTATTTCTTTAATATTTGTTAATTCATTCAATTAACAAACATTAACAAATACTCCCTTGGTTTATTTCGATATCCTGAAACAGTTTTGGTGCTTTTCTGAAACAACCCTCATGTTGTCCTGTAATTCGATCGGAGTATCATATCCACTCAAAAACAATGGCAAACCTTAAGTGTGTCACCCTACGGTTCATGAATAACATGGACATGATCGAGACTCCTCTCCGATCAATAATCATCAGCGGGATTTGGAAATCCATGATGACTCCCACTTACTCAGTGATGAACTAGTGATCGTGTGAACCAATAATGAACATAGTTAATTCCTTTTGTCTCGCGATATTATTACTTGTCCGAGATCCGATCATTTGGTATCAACCATACCTAGTTCGATCTCGTTCCCAACAAGTCTCTTTACTCGTTCCGTGATAATGCATTCCTGTGACCTAGTCACATGCTTGCAAGCGATTCCAATGCAATATCACCGAGAAGGGCCCAGAGAATATCTTCCCGTCATCGGGTCGGACAAATTCCACTCTTGATCCATGAGCCTCAACTAATACTTTTAGAATACCCAAATCAACCTTTATAATCACCCTGTTATGGTGTGATGTTTGATATCATCAAAGCACTCTTCCGGTATCAGTGATTAACATGATCTCATGGTCTGAGGATTAGAACTATTTTGTATGAGTTTGATATAGCAATGAAACTTGATGACTTGATCGTATTGCTATTCGTACTATGGGTGTGAGTGTTCATCACATCATTCTTCTAATGATATGACCCCGTTATTAACAACATCCAATGTTCATGATCAGGAAACCTTGATCATCGGTTAATCAATGAGCTAGTATAAAAGAGAGGCTTTACTAGGAACCTTTCAGTTTATTAATCACATAAGTATTAATGTTTCCGATTAATACAATTCTAGCATGAGAAATAAACATCTATTATGAACATGGAATAATATAATAACGACTTTATTATTGCCTCTCGGGCATATTCCTTTCAGTCTCCCACTTGCACTAGAGTCAATAATCTAGATTACATAGTGATGAATCTAACACCCATTGAGTTCTGGTGCTGATCATGTTTTTACTTGGGGAGACCTTTAGTCAACGGGTCTGCCACATTCAGATCCGTGTGTACTTTGCAAATCTTTACATCACCATCCATGACATGTTCACGGATGGAGTGAAAACGGCGCTTCACATGCTTGAAGTTCTTGTGAGACCTTGGCTCCTGAGCATTGGCTATGGCACCATTGTTGTCACAATAGATAACCATTGGATCCAATGCACTCGGAACCACACCTAGTTCGGATATGAACTCCTTCATCCAAACTGCTTCCCGCGCCGCTTCCGAAGCAGCAACATATTCCGCCTCTGTAGTTGACCTCGCCACCATGCTTTGCTTGGAACTCCTCTAGCTTACTGCTCCTCCATTCATAAAAAATACGTACCCGGATTGAGACTTAGAGTCATCCGGATCAGTGTCAAAGCTAGCATCGACATAACAACTTGCGACGAGCTCTTCTTCACCGCCATATACGAGAAACATATCCTTAGTCCTTCGTAAGTACTTAAGGATATTCTTGACCGCCGTACAGTGTTCCAAACCTGGATCAAATTGGTACCTACTAGTCAAACTAATAGCATGTGCCACATCCGGTCTTGTACATAACATGACATACATGATAGAGCCTATGGCAGAGGCATAGGGAATCTTATTCATTTCTTCTCTATCTTCAGCTGTAGCCAGACTTTGAGTCTTACTCAATATCTTTCCTTGCAACATAGGTAAGAACCCTTTCTTACTTTCGTCCATTCTAAACTTCTTTAGAATCTTGTCAAGGTATGTACTTTGTGATAGCCCAATTAAGCGTCTTGATCTATCTCTATAGATTT
This sequence comes from Dactylis glomerata, assembly GCA_007115705.1. Taxonomy (NCBI): domain Eukaryota; kingdom Viridiplantae; phylum Streptophyta; class Magnoliopsida; order Poales; family Poaceae; genus Dactylis; species Dactylis glomerata. Next base: position 1,992,362 of record QXEO01000231.1, on the reverse strand, counting down.
TGATGCCTAAAATATACGCCGCTTCACCAAGGTCCTTCATTGAAAACTTACTGTTTAAGTAATCTTTTACGCTCTTCAAAAGTTCCGTATTATTTCCAATCAGCAATATGTCATCCACATATAATATTAGAAATGCTACAGAGCTCCCACTCACTTTCTTGTAAATACAAGCTTCTCCATAAGTTCAGACAAATCCAAACCCTTTGATGACTTCATCAAAATGGAGATTCCAACTTCGGGACGCTTGCTTCAGTCCATAAATGGATCACTGAAGTTTGCATACCTTGTTAGCATCCTTAGGATCAACAAAACCTTTGGGCTGTACCATGTACAACTCTTCCTCAATGTTACCATTAAGGAATGCGGTTTTCACATCCATCTGCCAAATTTCATAATCGAAAAATGCAGTAATTGCTAATATAATCCTAACAGACTTTAGCATCGCTACGGGTGAGAAAGTCTCATCGTAGTCAACTCCTTGAATTTGTCGGAAACCTTTTGCGACAAGTCGTGCTTTATAGAAGGTCACATTACCATCAGCGTCTGTTTTCTTCTTGAAAATCCATTTATTCTCAACGGCCTTTCGGTCATTGGGAAGTTCCACCAAAGTCCATACTTGGTTTTCATACATGGATTCCATTTCGGATTTCATGGCTTCATGCCATTTGTTGGAATCTGGGCTCATCATCGCTTCATCACATGTCGCAGGGTCATCATTCTCAACAATGGCATTTACGACAAGATCACTGTACCATTCAGGAGCGGCGCGTGTTCTTGTCGACCTGCGAGGTTCGGTAGCATCCTCTTTTAGAGTTTCATGATCTTCATCATTAGCTCCCACTTCATTTGGTGAAGTCACCACTGGAATGGTTTCTGGTGCTGCGCCACTCGCCAATTCATGAAGAGGAGGTTCAATAACCTCATTGAGTTCTACCTTCCTACTATTCACACCTTTCGAGAGAAACTCTTTCTCCAAAAAGGATCCGTTCTTAGCAACAAACACTTTGCCTTTGGATCTGTGATAGAAGGTGTACCCAATTGTTTCTTTAGGTTATCCTATGAAGATGCATTTTTCTGCTTTGGGTTCGAGTTTATCAGGCTGAAGTTTCTTCACATAAACATCGCATCCCCAAACTTTTAGAAATGACAGCTTAGGTTTGTTTCCAAACCATAATTCATATGATGTCGTTTCAACGGATTTAGATGGAGCACTATTTAAAGTGAAAGCGGCTGTTTCTAGCGCATAACCCCAAAAAGATAGTGGCAGATCGGTAAGAGACATCATAGACCGAACCATATCCAATAAAGTGCGGTTACGACGTTCGGATACACCATTTCGTTGTGGCGTTCCAGCGGGAGTGAGTTGTGAAACTATTCCATATTCTCTCACATGTGTGCCAAACTCGTAACTTAGATATTCTCCTCCACGATCAGATCATAGAAATTTAATCTTTCTGTTACGATGATTTTCTACTTCACTCTGAAATTCTTTGAACTTTTCAAACGTTTCAGACTTGTGTTTCATTAAGTAAATATACCCATATCTACTTAAGTCATCAGTGAAAGTAACAAAATAACGATATCCACCATGCGTCGGCACACTCATAGGTCCACATGCATCAGTATGTAAGATTTCCAATAAGTCTGTCGCCCGTTCCATTGAGCCGGAAAACGGCGTTCTAGTCATCTTGCCCATAAGACATGGCTCGCATGTCTCAAATGATTCATAATCAAGTGATTCCAGAAGTCCATCCGAATGAAGCTTCTTCATGCGTTTAACACCAATATGACCTAAACGGCAGTGCCACATGTATGCGGCTATATCATCATTTAACTTAATTCTTTTGGCATTCACGCTATGAATATGTGTTTCATTACTATGAAGATTCAAAAGAAATAAACCTTTCTTCTCAGGTGCATGTCCATAAAAGATATTATTCATATAAATTGAACAACCATTGTTCTCAGACTGGAATGAATAATTGTCTCGCACTAAACAAGATCCGGAAATAATGTTCATGCTCAACGCAGACACCAAATAACATTTATTCAGGTTTAAAACTAATCCAGATGGTAAATGTAGAGGTAGCATCCCGACGGCGATCACATCAACTTTTGATCCATTGTCGATGCACATCGTGACCTCATCCTTCGCAAGTTGCCGCTTATTCTTTAGCCCCTGTTTCGAGTTACATATGTGAGCAACCGAACCAGTATCAAATACCCAGGCGCTATTGCGACTACTAGTAAGGTACACATCAATAACATGTATATCATATATACCTTTGTTAATCTTCCCGTTCTTCTTATCCGCCAGATACTTTGGGCAGTTGCGCTTCCAGTGCCCCATGTCCTTGCAGTAAAAGCACTCAGTTTCAGGTTTAGGACCAGCCTTGGGTTTCTTGTCAGAACCGGCAACAGATTTGCCGTCCTTCTTGTTTCTACCCTTGGACTTATTATCCTTTCTACCTTTCTTGAAATTAGTGCTCTTATTGACCATCAACACTTGATGTTCCTTTTTGATCTCTACTTCTGCAGTCTTAAGCATTGAGAGAAGCTCGGGGAGAGACTTCTTCATGCCCTGCATGTTGTAGTTCATCACAAAGCCCTTGAAGCTAGGTGGGAGAGATTGGAGAACCTGATGTATTCCCAACTCATTGGGAATCATTATTCCCAAAGAGATGAGCTTATCAGCATACCCAGACATTTTGAGTACGTGCTCACTAACGGAGCTGTTCTCTTCCATCATGCAGCTAAAGAACTTTTCTAAAGCATCATAACTCTCTACGGCAGTATGGGAGTCGAAAATCAGTTTCAACTCTCCCATTGTATCATAAGCGTTGTTGTTCTCGAAATGTTTTTGCAGCTCCGGCTCAAGTCCATACAGTATGCCGCAATGAACTAAACTGTGGTCCTCCTTACGAGTCAGAAAAATATTTTTCTCTTCATCGGGAGCTTCTTCTGCAGGCGGATTACCTAGCGGTGCCTCAAGCACATAGCCCTTTTGAGAGCCATTGAGGAGGATCCTCAAGTTAAATGCCCAGTTGGTGAAGTTACTACCGTTGGTGGCTAGTTTTTCTTTCTCCATGAATGCATTGAAATTTAGAGCAGGTGGTGCCATGATCTACAAATTATTTGCAAAGTTAATTTAGACTAAGTTCATAATAGAATGAGTTCAGGTTAAATCAAAATTCTACGTGAACTCCCACTTAAAAACAACACCCCTCTAATTTTATTAAGTGATTACACAAACCAAATCCACTATACCGCAACCGATCATCATGTACAACAATATAGTTTCAAAGACGAACATCACCATGTTCATTATATCAACCATATGACTCATGCTTAACCTTTCGGTTCGTGTTCCGAGGCCATGTCTGTACATGATAGGCTCGCCAAGTAGAACCATAACATTTGCGTGTGTAAAACTGTCTTACATCCATCGTATGTGAATGTAGAGTCTATCACACCCGATCATCACGAGGTATCTCAAAACGACGAACTTTCTTGACGGTGCATGTTATGGGAGAACACATTTTATCTTGATATTTATGTGAGAGGGATCATCTTATAATGCTACCGCGCGATCAAATCTAAGCAGAATAAGATGCATAAAAGGATAAACATCACATGCATATATAATGTGATATGATATGGTCCTTCACGCATTCGATCTCCATCTTGTACGTCATGGCATGATCTCCATCATTCCACCGGTGTAGCACGAAGGTTCATGGCGCACCACCTTGGTTGTCTTCCTCCATTACAATATATCACTTGGATATATATATTCGGCACGCAGGCCATTTAAATGTAAAGACAACCATATGGCTCCTGCCGGTTGTTTATAACTTACAAAAAGGATCATCGCATACAATTTGTAACATAAAAATTTAACCATATCACATCACATGCCCTGCAAAAACAAGTTAGACGTTTCTAATTTGTCATGCATATTTTACGTGGTTTGGGGCTTTCCAGGAAGAACCGTTCTTACCTACGAACATGTAACCACAACGGTGATAAAAAATATTATTAACAACTCTTTGTAAAATAGATCATAACTATAGTGGGAGAAACGTGCACCCGCAAAGCCACATATGCCGAAGCATGTCAAGTGTGGAACAAGTCTCGTGAACGCGGTCACGTAAGGTTAGTCTCGGGCAGCTTCAATCCCACTATGCCACTATGATCCAAAATACAAAATAAATTGCAATAACATGATCATTAACGCCCACATCCAGATGTGTTCTAACCGTGCATACCAACTACGCATAGAGATGGCTCTGATACCACTGATGGGTTCGTAGCATAGAAAACAAAAAATTTCCTACGCATGAACACAGAACTAGCCAAGAATATCTACGAGATGGTAGCAACGGAGACTAACCCTCGAAGACCGGTAGCGGGGATTATGTTCTCGCACAAACGTTGCCGATGGAGACTCGACGAAGATGCACGTAGTCGACGTAGTTGTTCACTTGACGTAGTCAACGTAGTGGTTCACTTGACGATCTCGAGATCGTGTACACGGTGCCACAATCGGCGGCGCCTCCGTACTCGGTCACACGTACGGCTTGTCGTCGTCTCCTCCACGCCCTCGGTCCAGCGGGGCAGCGGAATAAGGGATCCGCCAGACACTCCAACACTTACTTCTCCAAGTGTGTGAATCTCGAACTAACAATCCGGCAGAGCTTCGCTAAGCCAAGACGGATTTGGGGCAGCAACTTTGCGGGAGAGGGGAAGAACCAAGTGTGTGAATCATGGAGGAGAGGGGGGTTTTATAGGGGAGGAGAGGGCAGCCCCCTTGGGGGGTGCGCCGGCCCCTAGGAGGAGGTCCTCCTCCTCATCATGGTGGTAACCCCCCCTTCATGGTGGTAACCCCCTCATCAACATGAGGTAACCCCCATTTTAATAAAACATTTTTATTTCTTTAATATTTGTTAATTCATGCCAATTAAAATTCACACTTATTGATTTAATAAAACATTTTTATTTCTTTAATATTTGTTAATTCATTCAATTAACAAACATTAACAAATACACCCTTGAGTTATTTCGATATCCCAAAACAGTTTCGATGCTTTTCTGAAACAACCCTCATGTTGTCCTGTAATTTGATCGGAGTATCATATCCACTCAAAAACGACGGCGAACCTTAAGTGTGTCACCCTACGGTTCGTGAATAACATGGACATGATCGAGACTCCTCTCCGATCAATAATCATCAGCAGGATCTGGAAATCCATGACGACTCCCACTTACTCAACGATGAACTAGTGATCGTGTGAACCAATAATGAACATAGTTAATTCCTTTTGTCTCGCGATATTATTACTTGTCCGAGATCCGATCATTTGGTATCAACCATACCTAGTTCGGTCTCGTTCCCGACAAGTCTCTTTACTCGTTCCGTGATAATGCATTCGCGTGACCTAGTCACATGCTTGCAAGCGATTCCAATGCAATATCACCGAGAAGGGCCTAGAGAATATCTTCCCATCATCGGGTCGGACAAATTCCACTCTTGATCCATGAGCCTCAACTAATACTTCAGAATACCCAAATCAACCTTTATAATCACCCTGTTATGGTGTGACGTTTGATATCATCAAAGCACTCTTCTGGTATCAGTGATTAACATGATCTCATGGTCTGAGGATTAGAACTATTTCGTATGAGTTTGATATAACAATGAAACTTGATGACTTGATCGTATTGCTATTCGTACTATGGGTGTGAGTGTTCATCACATCATTCTCCTATGATATGACCCCGTTATTAACAACATCCAATGTTCATGATCAGGAAACCTTGATCATCGGTTAATCAACAAGCTAGTATAAAAGAGAGGCTTTACTAGGAACCTTTCAGTTTATTAATCACATAAGTATTAATGTTTCTGATTAATACAATTCTAGCATGAGAAATAAACATCTATTATGAACACGGAATAATATAATAATAACTTTATTATTGCCTCTCGGGCATATTCCTTTTAGCCGAATCATTGCTGTGATGTGCCCCTTAGATGGAACATATCCTTCGTCATTGTTGTGTCCCTAGTTTGGCTGGTCTTGACCTTGAGGAACTCCATTGTTTCCTTGTTGACTTGCAGGCGCGTTGTTTGTGTTCCCTTCGTATCCTTGCCTCTTTGCTTCGGCTTGCTTGTTCAGTGCTGCCTCCTGGAGTTTCAAGAACGTCGTGCAATCTTTCATCGTGTGTCTGGATACTCGTTTTCCATCAACAAACGTGGAGTGTATGTGGCATGGTCCGTTTAGCATATCCTCTGGTGATGGGTTGTACTCTCTGGGTTCTTTTATCTGAAATTTTTTGCTGCTCCCGTAGTCTTCTTTTCCGTAGCTACGGTATCCCGAGCTTCTACGGTTGTTCCCTTGGTAACTATTGTCTTTGTACCCTGCGGCTACTTGGCTGTGGGAGCCGTAGTTATCGTAATTGCGGGATCTCCTCCTTTGGCCTCCATATCTATTTCCTCTATCATCCTCTGGTGATCGTGTCCGTTTGTTGTTGCATGCATCTTCTCCATCTGCGAACCTGTTTGCTATATCCATTAAATCTGATACTGTTTTCAGCTTGATTCTGCCCATCTCTTCGACTAGGTTTCCACGCCGCAACCCGAGTGTGAATGCATCTATTGCTCTTTCGTCTGAGACTTCGACTGCTGAATTTTTGATAATGCTCCACCTTTGGATATACGCCCTTAATGTCTCATTGCGTTGTTGTACGCGGGCTTTGACTTCTTCTATGGACGCTGGCCACTTATATGTCGACTTGAAGTTGCTCGTAAATTGCTTTGTGAGCTCCTCCCAACTTCTAATTGTTTCTTTTTCTAATTTGCTCAACCATGACCTTGCTGCGCCGGTGAGGTGTAATTGCAAACTTTGCATTGCTGTTTCCTTGGTTTCTCCCAATATTTTTACTGCTTGTAGATAATCCGAGAGCCATGACTGTGGCTCCTGAGATCCATCATATTTTTGCTGATCATGGGGTAGTTTGAAACCCTTGGGTACTGGCGTGGTGCGAACCCTATGAGTAAAACATGACGCCCCCATCTCCTTTTTGTCATCTTCGTAGTCATATGCTTTGTTGGGAGTCCTGGATCTTCGGGTTCCTCCATGCTTCGGACTTTTATGTCGTCTTGGTGATGGTGTTCTGGATCGTCGACTACCGCTTCTGTGCCGAGGACTGTTGTGACGGCGTGGTGATCTTGGTTTATGGGTTCCTTTGTTGTGGTATGCCTCCTCCTCTTTTGCTGATAATTTGTTGCCTACCATCTTCAATCCTTGTAGTGCTGCCTGGTGCATATGTTCCCTTGGGTCTCCTGGATTTGGTCGTGTTGTGTGCAGGTATGCTTGAGCTGCCACCAGTGCTGCTTCAGGTGTCTTTCGTATAATGTTCCCTTGCTCGTCGACCGATAGAAAGGACGAGTCGAGGTTTTTGGAGAGGTTTTGCCTTTCTGAGTACTCGAGATTTTCGAACCTTGATCCATGCCGATGATGCCTTCTATTGTTTGTGTATGATGCGTCGCTATGTGCTTTGTGATAAGCTTCACTTGCTGCAATGGTCGAGTCTCTTCTCTTCTGTATTTTGATCTTTTCTTTTGCTAGTTGCTTCGACTGCTGTCTTAAGGCATAATGATACCCCAAGAGCATATTCTTGCTGGCGTTTGTTGGTATTGGCGTGCCGTGCTCTATGGCTATTTTGATTATTCTCCACTCATCGACTGATAGTCGAACTTTCTCCCTAGTTGCAAGGGAATCTGCAGTTTCCCCTTCTGCTAGGTAATTTGCCCATATGTTTACATTTGCTGGGTTGAGTACTAGATTGCTGTTTTCGTCGAGCTCTTCTAAGTTATCTCCTATAATGGCGACTACTTGGTACTGATTGTCGAGCTTACTGTTGAAGCTTGAGAAGATTGAACTATCATCTTCATGATTTGTCTGAAGTATCATCATGGCAGATCATGAGGTCTTCAAGCTGAACTTCTAAGTCAAAATTCTCCATGGTTTTGTCGCCTTCTGCGATTTTTCCTTCTTCTGTTTCTGGGAAGCTGACCGGCGAGTTTACCTCGCTGGAGGAGCCTTCTGATGATTCTGACATTGCTACTGTCTTGGACTCGCTTGCCGACGGGCCCGGTTTCGCCGGATCTGAAAGGTGAATCGAACCTAAAGATCTGATGCGAAAGTTTAGACTTCCGATCGTTAGGTCCATATCTTGATCCATGCTCTCGAATACTTGCGTGAAATTTGACTGGTGAGGTTGAAAATCGACAGTTCCGAAGGGTATCTGGATTTTGTCGACTTCCGGATTGCTGTTGGCTAAAGGCGAAAAAGCCGTCGAATTCATGATTCCAACGCCCAGAGTCCCCACGGTCGGCGCCAATTGATGAGGGTTAACTTGACAAATGTCCAATATGAAGGACTTAGGATCGGGGGAGTAGGGCATCGGATGAACTCAAAGGTAAAATCAGTCAAACAAGGTGTGTATCAAAAGTAAACGTAGGTGTTAAGTTGGCTTGCTTTCAATCTGTCCCCCACCATCCTCTCCTGGCCCCTATATATAGGTGGCCAAGTCTCAAGGATCAGGAGGGGTCCGACAGAGATTACAATATCGATATACGACATGAACCTGTATTTCGACTAGTATTACACTTGGGCCTAGCTTAATGGGCCTCAGGGGTACTCAACTGACGGGCTCTATTATCTATACCCTTGTCAGGTACTTTGATGATATCAAACGTCACATCGTAAAAGGGTGACTATAAAGGTTGATTTGGGTACTCTGAAAGTATTAGTTGAGGATCATGGATCAAGAGTGGAATTTGTCCATCCCGATGATGGAGAGATATACTCTGGGACCTCTCGGTGATATTGCATCAACACTGCTTGCAAGAATGTGATTAGGTAACAAGGATGTCATATCACTGAATGAGTGAAGAGTACTTGTCAGGTCAATATTAAACAAGGTATAGTTGATACCAATGATTGGATCTCAGACAAGTAAAATATCGCGAGATGAAGGGAATAGATTATGATGTTAATGGTTCATGCGATCACAATATTCATTATTGAGTAAGTGGGAGTCGTTACGGATCTCCAGATCTCGCCGATGATTATTGATCAGAGAAATGTTTCTCGATCATGTCCACATTATTCACGAACCGTAGGGTAACACACTTAAGGTTCGTTGACGCGTTCGAGTGCGGAACACTGCAGAAATTCTGGATAGCACAAGGATTGTGTTAAAAAGTGCCAAAACTATTTTGGGATATTGGAATAACACAAGGGGTTATTGTTAATGTTTGTTAATTAAATTAATTAAAAATATTAATTAAATAAAAAAATTATTTAATACCTGAGTGAGATTTAATTATCCACTCAATTTAATGGAATTTTGAGAGGGATTTTGTTGGGGATTGGGCTACGCAAAACAAAACTTTTTCTAGCGCTTAAACCAAGATCAAGCTTGCAAGGGGGAGGCAACCGATCGCGTACCTCTTTGATCGAGCTAGCGGAAGAGTTTGTCGATGACGAGGTTGATGTAGTCACAGGTCAATTCCCGCAACGAACCTCGGTTAGTCACGAGAAGATGTATTATCCTCCTTCGGCTCCCACGATCTAGTGTCGCACGTGCAATACCTCCGATGGTATCCCCACATACGAGCTTGGCATTGTCGCGTCAAACGTGTGATCAAGCACGCGGACTATGCGGAATATGTCGGTGAAGATCCGGTCGTGCTTTCATATCACTGTTGGAATCGGGGTAGAAGACGGGCAGCGCTCCGTGCAAGCGCGGGAGAGAGAGAGGAGAGTCGACGACGATGAAGCGGCGGTGACGGAGGTGGCCGCTGGCGGTGGCCGGCGGTTGGCGGCGGCCTGTGGCGGCGGTGGTGGAGGTGGTCGGCGACTAGGGCTAGGTTTACAGGGCGCCTGGTGCTTGGAGCACCCTTGACTTCCCTTTGCCCCCGAATATATAGGCAGCTAGGCCCTTAGGCTGACCGGCCCCTTGCCCAAACCGATTAGCGGGGACACGAGTTCCACCTGAACTCCCCCCAAACCGACTTAAGAGGGGAAGTGGAGTCCAGAGTGGATTTTGCCCCCCCCCCCCCTAACCGACTTAGGAGGAGAGACTTTCCAAAAGTCCCTTTCCCATGGTGCGGTCGGCTAGGATGGGCCCACGCGGCCCACTATAGCCCATGGCGCCCCCCTCTGGGGTTTCTTTCCCTCTGGTGTATTCCGGACTTTCCATAAATACATCTATTTGACCTTTTTCCATTCCGACACCTTGATGCATGCAAAATACATGCATGAACTTTGTAGTTTATTGATGCATATTCCTACATATTATAATGTTATTAGTTGTTATAATCATGTTTTATAATTTTTTATGAGGATTTACCATCGTTGCCCTTATTTTGGTTATAACTCTGCACAACAAGAAAACCATGTTTTGCATATTTTTAAGTTTCGCGAACCTTCCCAAACTCAAATTGACCTGGGATTTTTGGAGTGTTAATATTTTATCATGAGAAGCAGTTCGAGCCTCGATCCTCCAACGTCGTAAATCTTCGTCCCTGGATGCTCAGCTTGACCTAAAAATGCCTATATATAGACCCCCTCTCGATGATCCTGAGATGAGGCGATGGAGAAACACATAAACAAAGGCTATTCCAGCAAAGATTGGAGGGGGAAACGCTGCCGGAGTCACCCCGGACACTTTTCCACCCTCTTCGACGTCAACACCATCATCACCGCTATGAAGAGGGAGTAGTCCACCTCTGGACTATGGGCTTATGGCAGTAGCATATTTGTTGTTCAACATCATGTCAAAGTACCTAAGGATATACTATGTTAATTCTTAATATTAGATTGCCTGAAGATTATTCCTTACTAGTAGAGTATAAGTAAGATGTATTGCATCATCTTTAAATTAGGATGTGATGCCCATATGAATATTATCAAGTTAACATAATAAAAATCATGTCAATGTTTTGGTCATCTATCTTGCTCTTAATGCCACCACAAATTTATGAGAGAGTAGGCAAGTGAACCTATGAACCCCGGTCCAATTTTAACCATAAGAAACACCTTTCCGATGCATTTACCTTCACTTTTATTTTCAGCATCACTTTATTCCGAAAATACAAAAACATATTTACTTTCTTGCATACACAACAAAAATCCAAAAACACATTTACTGCATTTTATAAGTTACATATTAGCGTAGTTTAACTTTCCCATATCATATTTATTTATTGCATATTTTATTTTACTAACATTTACACCTTGTGCTTGAAAACCACACGGTGAAGTTGAGGACACAAGATGAGGAAATTGTTTTGCAGGTTGCTTGAAGAAGAACGATACGAGCTTTTTCGACTGTTCCCTGAGAGTTCTATATTAAACCCCGAGTTCCATCGTGGGGAAAATTTACTTGCTACAACACTCTACACTTGGAGTCCCAACGAGCTGGCACCTTTGCTTAGTGTCATCAAGATATTTTTTGTCGCCGTTGTTGGGAAAAAAAGGAAAGCATTCACAACTGCTAGCTTCATCAAGTGAAGACAATTCTCCGACGCAAGATCTTCTTCACACGCCGGGCAATCACCTAAGCTTGGGGAGGTAACACCACTGTGAGTCTTCTCACTCTTTTCGATTTGCAAAGCAATTCTCTTTTTCTTGTTTTCGTCCTTTTGTTTTCGCATATATATTTAAAATCCAAAAAAATAGTGTAATACTGCTACTAAAAAATTATTAGAGATCAAACAAGCAAGTTGTGCAACTTTACTAATGCGCCTAATGCACAATTCATTGCTAATCCTACATCACCTGAAGTTAAGGCCGATTCATTTGAAGTAAGTCATGGGCTACTAAACTTAATTGCTAAAGATTAATTTGGCAGTAGTGCTAGTGAGGATGCTTCCATGTATTTGCATGTTTTTTGCGAGATTTGTGATATGCATAAGTTTACAAATATTGAAAATGATATTCTCAAGCTGAAATTATTTCCATTTTCTCTAAGAGGCAAGGCTAAAGATTGGCTACTTTCATTACCTAATGGTAGCATTAATTAATGGGACAATCTTAGAGAAGATTTTATCAAGAAATTTTATCCTCCAGTTAAAATTTTGCAAAACACAAATAATATCCTTTCTTTCAAGCAAAATGATAACGAACATGTAGCAACCTCTTGGGAGAGACTTAAAATCATGCTATGCACTTGCCCATCACATGGAGTGAATCAGTGGACGGTTTTACATTCTTTCTATAATGGTCTCAACTATATGTCTAGGAGCATGCTAGATTCCGCTGCGGGAGGAGCTTTTATGACTAAAACTGTTAATGAAGCTAAAGCTATTCTTGAAAACATGCTGTAAAATTTCAGACAATGGCACACGGAGAGGGCGCCATCCTCAATTAGGAAAATCAACTCCGTCGAGGAAGTAGATTCCTTGACCGCTAAAGTTAATGCTATCTATTCATACATCTCTAATTTTTTTGATAATGTCCCATTACAAGATCTTGTTGAGAATAATTCTGAGCAAAATAGGGGGCTACCATAGGGCATAGCAATGCACCCACTGGTAGCCATTGGATTTTCTATAGGGAGCACAAGATAGCCTTCCGGGAGCACAAAAATATAACAGTGGATCCAACGCTGTCACACCTATGAACTCGATGGAAATAGCCATGCAGCACGTCCATACACTTGACCATTCATTCAACCATTCACCACAACCATGGTATGACCACGTTCCCCGTCCATGCAACATCACCACAAGATCACCATGTTTCCCGTCCATGCACCATCACCACAAGCTCACCACGTTTCCCATCCATGCACCATCACCACAAGATCACCATGTTTCCCATCCATGCAGCATCACCACAAGCTCAACACTTTTTCCATCCATGCACCATCACCACAAGATCAAACATTTTTCCCATCCATGCACCATCTCCACAAGATCACCACATTTTCTCTGTCCATGCACAACCGAGCCCCCCCCCCCCCCCCCCCCCCCCAGCCTAGCTGTTTTCCCACTTCATTTGTTCCCGAAAATATTCAGGGGCGTTTTAAATTTCCAAGCATCCTCATCCTAGTGCATAGCCACAAATGAGTTCGAACAGAAAACCATGACCATCGCCGGGGTTCATGCAGTTGTGTAAGTAATCCTCAACCGTTACACAACTATTTTTTCTGAAAATCTTCTTGTTGCTCTGGTTCAAACCCTATGCCTATTAATTTTTGCTACTATCGATCTCTTATGCCGCACTATCCTTTTTTCGGGTGTATTTGCGCAGGATCGCCCCAGCTCCTCCAGTCATGCAAAGAATGAGCAGCGGCAACACCGCATGGGCTACCAGGAAGGGACAAACTATAAAAGGTTGCAGAAACTGGCTGGGTGCCATTCAGATAGCTAATGTGCATAGTGTGTAGCAGAAATTGCTGACAGCTTCCACGTCTTCCCCAACTACACCAGTTCGTCTCAAGCAGGGGGATGGCTCGCAACACCGGCACCCTTGGCTCAAAGCTGGCCTCTTCTCCGCCCCGCTCTCCCCTGCATAGTGCTGTCGACTAGGCGGAAGACGTCGTCGCATAGCGCGTGGCTCAGCACGCTGCAGCTACTGTGACCTCATTCGCGAGATATTATTCTTGTAAACACAAGGATCATCAGCATCAGCAGTGCCCAAGGTGCGAGGCTTACCGTCGTTGGCTGTTGGTAGGAAGAGGTTGCTAGGAGCAACTTCGAAGCCGAGCCAGCAGGGGGCGTTTGGGATTGCGGAGCTGCGCTGACATTCGCGGCAATGAGTGGCTCCTCGACCACGGCAATGCCAACCAGCCAACGCGTCGCGGAGGTGGTGTCAACGGCGTGTCGTCAACTCGTCATCCGCTCTGATGCAGACGCGTGCTGGGGGCGCTGGTCGCGACGACTTCGTCAGCATTTCCTCTGACGAGGACTGACGGCCTAGCTACAAGTTCATTCAGGGCACGATTGGTAGCCTGCACCTTTTTGTTGGGCTTCCTTGGTGCAGGCGCTGGTGGGCCTGGGTCACATTAAACGGGCCAAAACCAGCGTTGGCATTTCATTTGGTGGCCTGGGTCACATTAAACGAGCCAAAACTAGCGTTGGCATTTCGTTTGGTGGCCTGGGTCGCATCCAGAGAGCCAAAAGGCCCATGTTGATCGGATGCTCGCTATTTTCGTCGATGTGCGAGCAGAGCATAATGCCTGTTGTTTGCTTGCCGTCTGAAGGACACTCGCACTGAGATGTGCTCACCACTTTCGAACATTGGTGAGCTTACCTTCAAATGGTAGCATTACAAAACACAATAATCACAACATTAGGCACAAATTACTGCATAACAAAGCAAGCACATGCTAATAACACACCATATCATACTTAACTACACTATTTAAACAGACTGCACATCAGGGGAACACTCTTCTGGCACAAAATAGGTTCACATAGGACCAACCATGGCATAATTACACCAGGGGAACACTCCCCTGGCACAAAACAAGGGTTTCTAATAACACCCATCATCATCAGCACTGCACTAGTTCAGTTCTATACATTACCTGCCAGCCACGATCACTTCGCCACAGTCAGGCCATGGCGCTTGCACTTCATCACCGGTTGGACGGAGGAGGTGGCTCGGATCAGGGTGAACTGGAATCAGTTCACATTGAGCTCGAAGACAAGGACGTCGTCCTTCCGCAGAGTGAGCTTCTGCACCATGGCTTCCCAGCCCCGCATGAAGAATAGCTTGCCCTGGAACCACTCCATGTGGACGCGGTACTCACAGAACTCGCCGTGGCGGAGCGGGATGGTGGCACCTGCCTGCGACGTGATCTTCAACACCCTGGACGCCTCCCAGGCTATGGCAGGAGGGACGACAAGGACGACAAGGTCGCACTCCCTGAGCTGGACATAGAAGCGCCTTGGCACCTGGGCGACCTCGTAATGTCCCAGGCGAGGTTTACGGCCAGACGTCGACCTGCCCTCCCGCTCCCTGAGATAGGCGACCGCCCCAGGAACTTCTGGGAGCGTGTCAATGTAGGGGTTCACGGGGAGCTCGTCCTCCACTTCCAGATCCCGGTGCACGTAGCCGACGATGGCGTCCCAGTCCTGTACATGATCAGTAGAGTGACCCCACATCAACAACAATGTCTACCAAGCAATTTGTACCAATGTCTAACAGCAATGTCTAACAACAATGTCTAACAACAATTTGTACCAATGTCTAACAGCAATGTCTACCAAGCAATGTCTACCAAGCGTACAACAATGTCTACCAAGCAATGTCTACCAAGCTTACAGCAATGTGTTACCAAGCTAACACCAATGGCTAATTTGCACCAATGTGTACCAAGCTAACACCAATGGCTACTTTGCAGCAATGTGTACCAAGCTAACACCAATGGCTAATTTGCACCAATGTCTACCAAGCTAACACCAATGGCTAATTTGCACCAATGTGTATCAAGCTAACACCAATGACTACTTTGCAGCAATGTGTACCAAGCTAACATCAATGGCTAATTTGCACCAATATCTACCAAGCTAACAGCAATGGCTAATTTGCACTAATGTGTACCAAGCTAACACCAATGGCTACTTTGTAGCAATGTGTACCAAGCTAACATCAATGGCTAATTTGCACCAATGTCTACCAAGCTAACACCAATGGCTAATTTGCACCAATGTCTACCAAGTTAACACCAATGGCTAATTTGCACCAATGTCTACCAAGCTAACACCAATGGCTAATTTGCACCAATGTCTACTTTGTAGCAATCCTACCAATGCCTACTGCTAGGCGCGCATGTCAAATCGTCGATCCTACCAAATGTCTACTGCTAGGCGTGCATGTGAACTCGTCGATCAGGATTGAAGCCATGGGGATGTAAAACGGTGATGGGAAGCCATCTGGTACTAGTCAGCCTCAAAAAACCCTAGTCAATCTAGGATTCAAGCCATGGGGACAGGAGAACTTACCTCGGGGGGGGGGAGGAAAGACCTGCTGGCAGCTTGGAGGGGGAGTAGCCGACGCCGGAGATCTTGTGGTCGCCGATGATGGGGCCGGTGAAGGCGCTGTCGTCATGGTGAAACAACATATGCCATGGGATGGCTTAAATGGGGGCCGAACTAGATACTGGAGGATTCGGGAGAGGGGAGCGAGCTAAGAAGCACAACAGAAAGGAACACACAAGCTACCCAGGTTTGGGGCTCTCGTAA
Source organism: Dactylis glomerata (assembly GCA_007115705.1). Classification (NCBI taxonomy): domain Eukaryota; kingdom Viridiplantae; phylum Streptophyta; class Magnoliopsida; order Poales; family Poaceae; genus Dactylis; species Dactylis glomerata. Next base: position 1,976,095 of record QXEO01000231.1, on the reverse strand, counting down.
GGAGATAACACCCCGACTCCTGCTCTACTGGCTATATATCTGGATCGATGGAGTGTACAACAATGGTGCTTCCAAGCTCTCTCTGAGAGGAGGAAGACGAACTATCAACTGAGAGAGTGAGAAGAGATCAACCCTTTGCTAGGGTTCCCCGTGCCACCTTATATAGGGGTGGCCAGGGTTACAACAGTCACTTGGACCAAGAGACAGCAGCTTCCCTCCAAACAGGACATGCTGACGATGGCAGGAGCCCTTGACTTTCTCCTTGATTGCTCTCGATGTGACTCCACATCCCTGTACGATGTACTTCCTGGACTGTGACCTCTCCACTATGATGTCAAGGACTGTACTTGGCACAGTGATGGTTGGTAGACCACCACTGTGCACCCTGTCATCATGATCTACATCCATGCTTGGATGTTTCTTTCCTTGATTGTAGGGATGTGACCTTGGTTGACTTCTGTGTCCCGGATATAGCCGTTGGCCATATCCTAGACCTATATGCTGGACCAACGACCCAAGGTCGGGTAATCCGGCCTCCCCTGTTCCTGCATAATATAAAAACTAGGTTAAGCTGGCATATCTGCATATATGCCGGCACTCTTCATCATGTATCCCGGCTATGCCGACATATCTGAACACTGGCCGGGATACGGCTTATATCCTGGCCTGGCCGATACTCTTATATTCCGGCCAGGCCCAACCTTGGTCAACCAACACAAAGTCAACCACTTTCCTTATGTCTTTCTAGTCTCTTGACCCTACCGGGGGTCATCCCCCCGACACTAGTCCCTGAAGCTGTCGAGGTCCCCCAGTCCTAACTGAGGGGCCTTGGCAGGTTCAACAAACCATCTCTTTTCTGATATCCCGGCTCTTGATTATATGCCGGCAATTAATTTTATGTCGGCCCGCCGTGTATACGCCGGCTCCTCTTCCTTCTCTAAAAATTAATCTGGCTGGTCCCGAAGGTATTCCGGACGGGATATGTTTCAAGCATGGTCGCGCCGGCACATATCTGAAGCTTCCTTGAGAAGCTAAGTCCGACAGTTTACCTTGAAACTTGCACCTGCTCTGCCACTGGAAACGGTCACATCAAGTGACGGTTCACAGTGTGATTACTGTCTGTCATCATTGCCATAACTGGCCTAGTGGCACGGTTATAGGAACCGCCGCCCCACGACGTGCCCACACGTGGCAGCCACGATCAGTAACGGTCGCGGTAGTGGAACACTACGGCCATGCCCACGAACCCTGCTCCTCGGGTATAAATTGGGGAGCGGGGTAACTTGCTCTTTTTTACCCCCACTTTTTCTCCTACCTCTAGCTCTCCACCTCGAGCGCTCCTCCGCCGGACCAACGAACAGAGACCCTGCGCCACCGTCGTTCCGCTTTACGCCGGCGCCGGTGCTCACTGTTCCTCTGCTTCATCTTCTTCTGCGCCGCCGGTCTTCTTCCTCTCCCGCACATTGCTCAGGGAGATCAGACCTCGTCTGCAAGCTCGCCATCGCCCCACCGCCGTCGTGCAAGCTCCGGTGAGTTCTTCCTCTTGTTCTTTCTTCATGCCTCTTAGCAATTTCTTAGTGGTAGTTCCTCTGGCTCGAATCTCCATTAGTCGTTGCGCATAGCCTCTGATTGATTCAGTTCAGCATCGTGTTTCATCTTCCCTGGAAGTTTGTAGACATTCTTCCCGTAGGAGTTATTTCCTAATTATTTCTGATTTAACTGCGGTGGTAGATCCTCTTTTGCTACTAACTTGTGTGAGACTTGTTTGTCGGAGAGACTAACTTTCCCCCCTTTATTCTACTTCTGCTAGGACTAACACTACGGGACTCCGGCTCTCACGCCCTGTGCCGGCCATCACCATGGCTTCATCCAGTATGACGGCCACCTCTGCACCGGAGGAGGATAATCCGGCCCAGGCACAGGGACGTTCCGGCTGGGAGGGGTCTGAGGTGACCCCGGCCGACATATCATGGATAACAACCACCAGACGTGTCCCGGCCAGCGTAGCATGCCGGCTACCTACCGGCGAGACTGTGCCGGCACCTGAGTCCGGCGAACGCGTCGTCTTCATCTCCCACTTTGAGTGAGGCTTCGCTCTGCCGGTTAGCGATTTCTTCTGAGACTTCCTGGACAACTATGGCCTGCAGCCTCATCATCTGCCGGCAAACGCGGTGATGATTCTGTCGGCCTTTGCTGCTTTCTGCGAGGGCTATGTCGGCATAGAGCCCTTTGCCCAGGGATGGGCCAAATACTTCCAGCTGCGCAAACAGAGCGCCCAAGAACCCCGGAGCAAGGATGATCCGCCAGAAACTGCTCAGGAAAAGAAGGATCGCCCTATGACCCAATGTGGCGCGGCCACCATCATGTCCCGGAAAGGCTCCGACTTTCCAAAGATAGAATTGCTCGAGTCATGCAAGAAGTGGCAGAAAAGTTTCTTCTATGTGAAGAACACCACGGATGTTGATCTGCTCAACCTACCGCCATATGTGGACGAGCCACCTTTTGAGATGAAGAACTGGACATATAACCCCAAGAACACGGTGGGGCCAGTCAATGCCCTCCACCGGGTTAAGGGTGAGCCGCGTGATGCCGGCCTGACGCCGTAGGACATTGTTGCTTGCTTCATTAGCCGGCGCGTCTCTCCTCTCCAGCGCCGGTCCCACAAGATTTGCCAGATGAGCGGGGCCATGGACCCCACTCGACACTCCACGCATGAACTGAGCCTTGCCGACATTCTGCGGCGGGTTAAAGATATCTGCAAGTCCTCGCAGGTCACCTTTGCTTGGGGGCTTGAGCCATACAGCCGGGACCGCCCCGCCCCGACGGTAAACCTCTTTAACCGATACTTCTGCTTTTAGCCCGACATATCTACTCTACCGACATATCAATGCTTACCCCGACATACTGCTGTTGCCGCCATCTCAATGCTTAACCCGACATATTTCTATTGCTGATATATCTCTTGTTTCTGATCAACTTGCTCTGTCCTTTGCAGAAATTCAGCTTCCAGGATATGGAGAACTCCCGGATTAGGATTGCCGCAGACCGCACTGTTCCGGATCCTGAAGATCCGGATCATGAGGACAAAATGCCGAAGAACACCCACGCCGCTTCTGCCGCGGGTAAGGCCTCCTCATCCCAGCATTCCATTCAAGACTGGAGTGAGGATGACTCTGACGAGGAATGCCTGATGTACTATGATCCGATGCCGCTCTCTTATGCCTTTCCCACCATACCGTCCTCAGCTATCCCGGATGAGGAAGTTGTCGATGCTGCCCCTCTGAATCAGGGACCTCCCTCCACCGGTGAACGTGCCGGCCGAAAACGTGGGGTTAAGCCCCAGCCTGAACCAACTCAAACACACAAGAGGCAGAAGATCGGCGTGCCCATTCCGAAGAAGCAGAGGCATGTTGCCTCGGGGTAACTTTCTTCCCCTTACAATATTTTCGATATATTTCTCCTTCTGATTATTAACTTGCCCCTTTCTCTCTCTCAGGGCTCCGATTGCACCGGAACGCGCCTCTAGCTCCAGTGCTAGCCCGAATGTGGATAAGCCGGCGTCTCCTGCACGCCCCGACATACCTGCTACCAGCCACACCACCTCTCCGGCTCCGGCATCTTCGCCTGCGCCCAAAAAGACTTCTTCTCCGGTGAAGGATGACCCTCCGCTGGAACAAGACAACTCTGCCCCCGATGTCCACATGGACACGGGGGCTCAACAAGATACCCCTGACACCGGCGTCAATGCCAGCGGCGTCGGAACTGCTGAAGATGCCAGCGCAAGCGACAAGAGCGCCGACACAGACAAGGGAAAGGCTCCCGAAGTACCAGAAGTCTGGACTAACCCGGCACCAGCTTCTCCAGGACAAGCTACACCGGCCGCGCCGGAACAACCACCGGCCAAAGCTCCAACTCTAGAGAAGACAGCTGTCCCGACCAAGACCAGCACTTTCAAGGTGACGCAGATCATCAAGACCGCGTGATACGTCTCCAACGTATCTATAATTTTTGATGCTCCATGCTTGTTTTTACACCATTTGCCTACTGTTTCGTTACACTTTGTGGCACTTTTATGCATTTTCCGGAACTAACCTATTAACAAGTCGCCACAGTGCCAGTTCCCTGTTTTCTGCTATTTTTGTGTTTCATCAGTGATACACAGGAAATATTCTTGGAATTGGACGAAACAAGTTCCTGAAGTCTTATTTTTCGCGGAAGCTTCCAGAGATCCGAAGAGGAGTTGGAGGGGGGCCACGAGGGCCCCACACACCAGGGCGGTGTGGCTAGGGGCCTGGCCGCGCCCCCTATGTGTGAGAGCCCCTCGGGCCACCTCTGATGATGCCCCTTCGCCTATAAAGACCCCCCGACGGAAAAAACCTAAGTACCCGATCAATTTTCCAGAACACATCGCGATCCGCCGCCGCCATCGACCTGAAGATCGGGAGGGTCCAGAAGTTCTTCCCGACACCCTGCCGGAGAGGGGAATCGCCACCGGAGGTCTTCTTCATCACCATGCTTGCCTCCGGAGCGATGAGTGAGTAGTCTACCTTGGACTATGGGTCCATAGCAGTAGCTAGATGGTTGTCTCCTCCACCATGTGCTTCATGTTTAGATCTCATGAGCTGCCCTACATGATTGAGATCACCATTATGTAATTCTACATGTTTGGTTTGTTGGGATCCGATGAATATTGGTGTTATGATTGAGTTGCTATACTGAAATATATCTTTTGTTATCTCTATGTTGTTTATGATCTTGCATGCTCTCCGTTGTTAGTAGCTATCTTGGCCGAGTAGTTGCTAGTGACTCCAAGAGAGGGTATTTATGCTCGATAGTGGGTTCATGCCTCTATTTAATCTGGGGGAGTGACAGAAACCTCTAAGGTTGTAGATGTGATGTTGCTACTGGTGAGAAAACAACATTCATATGCTCGAGGGCATATGCTTTGTTTACATTACACACTTTGCTTAATGCAATTATCTGTTGTTCGCAACTTAATACTTGTGGAGTTCTCGGATTGATTTGCCACAAGTGGATTATTAGTCATAGATGCAGTTGGATGGCGGTCTATGTATTTTGTTGTAATGCCTAGAGTAAATCGCATAGTGATCTTCTTGACATATCACGTTTATCTTTATTCTATCAATTGCCCAACTGTAATTTGTTTACCCAGCATGTGCTATTTATCTTATGGGGAGACACCACTAGTGAACTGTGGACCCCGGTCCTATTTCCATCATATTGCTATCACCTGTTTACTTTACTCGCACTGTTTACTTTACTCGCATACTTCTACTGTTTTCCACTCGATACGCTCATAACCTTTGTTTCAAGCAAACCGGTGAGATTGACAACCTCATCGCAAGTTGGGAACAAAGTACTTAGTTGTGTGTATGCAGGTTCCACGTTGCAGCTAGCAAAGCAAAGCTTGGATGAGGCGCCATATATAAATTGTCCGAAGCTGTCGCTAAGCCAGTCCGCATCACCTTCAGTCGCATTGTCTGCTCTTCTCCTGATCGATAAAACCTTGGTTTCTTAACTGAGGGAAAACTTGCTGCTATCTTCATCAAACCTTCTCTTGGGGTTCCCAACTGGCCGGTTATTTACTTCATCAACTCGGTAGCATCAAGCTCTTTCTGGCGCCGTTGCCGGGGAAGAGTGGAAGACCTCTGCAAGGGGAGTTTTTCGCACGCACATCCTTTACTTTGTTTTAAGTTTTGCTTTACTTTATTACTTGCATCGTTTTATCAAAAACCCAAAAAAATTAGAATCCTTGGTAGTTGTTTTTACTTGTTTTGCTTTATCATGCTTTCTATCAATGGTTGGTTTCTTAGAAACTAAATCTTTTTGGCAAGGTGGGTTCACGGAAGAGCAGCAAAATTATTATGAGGAACACCGCTTGTCACAAAAAGGGAAACACTTATGGGAACAAATTAATAGATTGTATATCATTGCTAGAAATGTGTGCTCTACTTATAATGTTACTTATTGCTTTGATAGATCTTGTTGCTGTAGGAGGTATAAACACCTCCCTTTTCAATGTGAGTATAATGATGATGTTACCATATCTTCTTATATTAATGGAAATTATGACTTTTATGATGTGGAACAAATTGAAGAATTTATTGCTTGGAAGGGTGCATTCGAACTTGCTTATTTTCTTGAAAATACTGATGATGCACCTTATAAATATGAGGTTTATGATATACTTACATTTTGTTTTGATAATTACAAGGAAGAAAATGGCTATATTCTTAAATATCTTAATAGATGCTCTCCAACGGAAGAGACTAATGCCTTGAAGGAGCCTATGGAAGAAGAAATTGCTGAAACTGGAAGCTCATTGGATGAAAAAGAGGAGGAGAGTGATGATCAAGAGGAGAAAGAATGGAGCTACCCATGTCTACCTCCCAATAAGAGTAACTCTTTAACTAATACCTTATTTGATAGCCCTCCATGCTTAAAAAAAGAGGATGAGTGTGATACTTATATTGTAAAGTTTGTTCATGATGCTACTGAAAATTATTATGAGAGAGGAAAATATGGTTGTTGGAATTCTCATGTTACTAAAACATCTCTCTTTATATTGAAAATCCCGAAGTTGCTCTTGTTTTATCTACCCATACTTGTTACTATGTGCTTCTTTGATTTATTTTCTTACAAGATTCCTATGCATAGGAAGTGGTTTAGACTTAAATGTGTTTTATATTTGCTCCTTGATGCTCTTTTTGGCTTCCATTCATATTTCTTATGTGAGCATCTTCTCAAATTACTGAGCCTAGCTCAAAGGCGTTAAAGAAAAGCACTCTTGGGAGATAACCCAATGTTTTATTTCTAGTACTTTTTCTTTTATTTGAGTCTTGGAAGTCATTACTACTGTAATGACTGCTCATTATCCTTTGTATTTTATTGCTGTGCCAAGAGAAGCCTCTAATTCGAGTGAGGTAAAGATTTGGGGATGCTACTGTCCTGAAACTGTTTTCGGTGCTGCACCGTAAAAATTCGTATAAATTCTCTGTTTATCTTTTGGACCTGCGATTTCTTGCGCATATGACCCAGGTTATATCCAAACTTTCGTTAGTTGAACACTTTTTGATTTGAGCAACAGAAAACCCCTCAAAAATTCGACCTTTGTCAGCTGTTCTGTTTTGACAGATTTCTGCCACTATTTGTGTTTGCCGCTTTATCGCTTTCTTTTGAGTTCTTTTGATCACGGAACTTTTGGGGAAGTTGCTACAGTGGTATATACTTTATATGTGGTGGTTTTGGGTTGAAACCTGAAGCAAAAAGAGGTTGATTATATGTTATGCTTGCACTAATGTTGCTAACAGAATTGTGTTTAGTTTTGTATGAAGGAAATTTTCAAGTGTAGGGATTGGAGAATGATGAGATGAGTTGAAGAACGAACAAAAGCTCAAGCTTGGGGATGCCCATGCATCACCCCAAGAAGTAAAAGCGTCAAAGCTTGGGGATGCCCCCGAGGCACCCCTTCTTCATCGGCAAAAATCAGGTCACCTTTCAAAACACAATATTTTTATTGCTTCATGCACTATGTGTTTTTCTTGGAGCGTCAGTTGTTTTAGTTTTCTTAGTTAGTTTAGTTTGTTTGCTGCAATAAATGGTTGGACCCCAACAAATTTCCTTTGGAGGAGATGTACTCGTTTTTATTTGCCAAGAACACTCCGTTTTTCATTCTTACAATTTCACCGAGTGTTCTTCTTTTTCCGCTACTACTTTTGGTTTTCGTTTTCGCCTTGATATGCGTTCAGACCTTGTTATATATTTTCATCAAGGTGTATTTTTGCCTCTGATCTTTATTGGTTTTCATCAAAAGAGGTGTCTATAAAAATTTCAAATGGTGTTGGAAAAGAGAAAAAGCTTGCAAAAATGTGGTACAAGAAGGAGCTTGTGTAGACTGCGGCTTAGGCTTTTTCATGTCATGCTTGATGTCTTTTTGATAGTATGCTTAGTGGTTTTACTGTAGCATGACTTGTCTCAAATAACTAAGATTGCTTAATGAGCCTTTGAAAAAATCATGCGTTGTTTTTATTGTATGGAAGCATTATTTTGGTTTTCTCCTTAATGCTTTATTTGGGTTGACTTGGTGCATGCTCACACATGTTAGACTCTTACAAAGTCGCCAATAGCCTCTATGATCATTTAGTTTTTGACTTTTGATGCCATCTTATGCTTTTTTTAATGTCGCTTTGTCGCTTTGCATGATTATGGCCATTATTGCTCTCTTAGTTGGTCGCTCCCAGTCTTTTGCTAGCCCTCGCCTTGTACTGAGTATGAGCTCTACTCGTGCATCCAACTCCTAAAAGCCAAAGTTTTCCAAAGTATCCACCATACATACCTACTAGCAATTTGCTATTCCAAGTAAATTTGACTTGCTTTTATCTTCTCTTCAAATTAAACTCTTACCAGTGTTATGCGAAAATTGGTCAGTTAAGCTCTCACGAACCGGAAGGCACACTTTACTTTTTCCTGTTCTTAAAAATTTGACATTGTGGTCTCTTATGTTGAGTTGTTATGCTTGCAAGTTGTAAGTTGGATTCTAGCCCAACCATGCTGTCATGGGGTCAGCTTTCAACATTGCACTTCTTATTTGAGTTGATATCATGATCTTTTGTTTATGGATGCCCGGGGTGTGAAATGAATTGGGAATCTTGTGGGGATCATGGAGTTTGTATATGTGTTAGGGAAACGCCTGGGCCGCCAATCTAAGTCATGCATAATTCATGGTGGAAATTTGCAGCATACCCATGGTGAACATTCGATGATGCATCTCACAATAAAAAGCTAAACAAATGGCAAATAAAAGAGATGTCGAGGTGTTCATTGTCTGCTTGTCCTGTCATTTTGATGTGGGCTTGTTCCATGTCATCGGGCACGGAGGTACCCCGTTGGCGGTTTTTGATGATACATATATACTTACAATGACAAGAGCCTTGCTTGGGACTCTAAGTTGAGTAGCATGAGGTTTGGGTACTCGTATTCATGGGACACGAGATTTTTGACTTATGATTTGTCAAGCATATGCATTGTAATTGTTCTCGCATTAACTCTAACCATTCAAGATGCTTATGATGGGGGCAATGAGAGCTCAAAGCCGGTAAGTACCATAATTTTTGAAGGTTATAAAACTTGCAATCACTGCTTCCCTCCGCGAAGGGCCTTTCTTTTACTTTTATGTTGAGTCACCACCTTCTTTCTTTATGCACCATAAGAGAGCAAAGTTGTCATTCTTAGTATAATGTGCATTGTCCCAAAGTTTTCATTGATTGATTCATATTGTTGGTTTCACTTGTTCTCAAATTATTTGTATCTAGTCGCCCTCTTAAACTTGAAGGTGTCCTATGCATTTATGTTTTGCTCTCTATGAAGGACAAGCTGAAAACCATTTGTATGTTTTTCCTTATGATTTGAACACACGTTTGACTTTCATTGTTTCATTTTCATGATCTTTTGTTTGTGTTAATTTTCATGTTATAACATGGTTGCTAAGTTCTTATTGTCAAGATTATATCTTCATGCCCATGTTTTAAGTTCTTATGATCCCAGCTCACAAATGCTTACATATGTGATCAAGATTGTGTAGGTGCATGTCACCTCAAAAATTATTATTTTGTTATCACTTACCTACTCGAGGACGAGCAGGAGTTAAGCTTGGGGATGCTTGATATGTCTCCAACGTATCTATAATTTTTGATGCTCCATGCTTGTTTTTACACCATTTGCCTACTATTTCGTTACACTTCGTGGCACTTTTATGCATTTTCCGGAACTAACCTATTAACAAGTCGCCACAGTGCCAGTTTCCTGTTTTCTGCTGTTTTTGTGTTTCAGAAGTGATACACAGGAAATATTCTCGGAATTGGACGAAACAAGTTCCTGAAGTCTTATTTTTCCCGGAAGCTTCCAGAGATCCGAAGAGGAGTTGGAGGGGGGCCACGAGGGCCCCACACACCAGGGCGGCGCGGCCAGGGGCCTGGCCGCGCCCCCTATGTGTGAGAGCCCCTCGGGCCACCTCTGATGATGCCCCTTCGCCTATAAAGACCCCCCGACGGAAAAAACCTAAGTACCCAATCAATTTTCCAGAACACATCACGATCCGCCGCTGCCGTCGACCCAAAGATCGGGAGGGTCCAGAAGCTCTTCCCGGCACCCTGCTGGAGAGGGGAATCGCCACCGGAGGTCTTCTTCATCGCCATGCTTGCCTCCGGAGCGATGAGTGAGTTGTCTACCTTGGACTATGGGTCCATAGTAGTAGCTAGATGGTTGTCTCCTCCACCATGTGCTTCATGTTTAGATCTCATGAGCTGCCCTACATGATTGAGATCACCGTTATGTAATTCTACATGTTTGGTTTGTTGGGATCTGATGAATATTGGTGTTATGATTGAGTTGCTATACTGAAATATATCTTTTGTTATCTCTATGTTGTTTATGATCTTGCATGCTCTCTGTTGTTAGTATCTATCTTGGCCGAGTAGTTGCTAGTGACTCCAAGAGGGGGTATTTATGCTCGATAGTGGGTTCATGTCTCTATTTAATCTGGGGGAGTGACAGAAACCTCTAAGGTTGTAGATGTGCTGTTGCTACTAGGGAGAAAACAACATTCATATGCTCGAGGGCATATGCTTTGTTTACATTAGACACTTTGCTTAATGCAATTATCTGTTGTTCGCAACTTAATACTTGTGGAGTTCTCAGATTAATTCGCCACAAGTGGATTATTAGTCATAGATGCAGTTGGATGGCGGTCTATGTATTTTGTTGTAATGCCCAGAGTAAATCGCATAGTGATCTTCTTGACATATCACGTTTATCTTTATTCTATCAATTGCCCAACTGTAATTTGTTTACCCAGCATGTGCTATTTATCTTATGGAGAGACACCACTAGTGAACTGTGGACCCTGGTCCTATTTCCATCATATTGCTATCACCTGTTTACTTTACTCGCACTGTTTACTTTACTCGCATACTTCTACTATTTTCCACTCGATACGCTCATAACCTTTGTTTCAAGCAAACCGGTGAGATTGACAACCTCATCGCAAGTTGGGAACAAAGTACTTGGTTGTGTGTGTGCAGGTTCCACGTTGCAGCTAGCAAAGCAAAGCTTGGACGAGACGCCATATATAAATTGTCCGAAGCTGTCGCTAAGCCAGTCCGCATCACCTTCAGTCGCATTGTCTGCTCTTCTCCTGATCGATAAAACCTTGGTTTCTTAACTGAGGGAAAACTTGCTGCTATCTTCATCAAACCTTCTCTTGGGGTTCCCAACTGGCCGGTTATTTACTTCGTCAACTCGGTAGCATCACCGCGCCACCATCTGCTACAACTGCGCCGGCATCTGCTAAGCCCGCATCCTCCAGCTCTGCCATGACACTTCACTTTGGCAACAGAGTAGCCCGGCCCAGCTTCTTCCACACGCCGGAACTTGAGGGCCGCGTTTCTCTGCGGACCAAGAGCGATAAAAGCCTTGGATCCCTCAAGGAATACTGCACGAAGTGGAACGATGCTGATTACATGGACACTGCCAGCTCCAAGAAGAAGAAACTGACCGGAGTTCCGGCCCCTGGCAATCCTGATGTTGTACCGGCCAAGCCCATTGCCATTGCCAGTGAACTCTTCAGCATCCAGCAGAGGCTTCACCTTTTGGCCGACGCCATCAACGTAAGTCTTTTCCTTATATATCCCCAGTCCCCAAAAATGTCGGCTGTCCGGGATACAGACTTCCGGAATTTTCCAATATTCTTTTCCACTTAGTTGTTTTCAAATCCAACTGTCCGACATATAAGCTCGATCCGAGCTTCAAATCCTAGTCACCGAGGGCCAGGATAGGTGCGTAGCACCTGTGCCGGATCTTCCAAGAAACTAAAACTTGATATAACTTTCAAATCCACCTGACCGACACATAAGCTTAATTCGAGCTTCAAATCCTAGTCACCGAGGGCCGGGATAGGTGCGCAGCATCTGTGCCGGGTCTTCAAAAAATGAAAACTCGGTAGAATCTTCAAATTAACTGATATGCTGAATTTCTCTTATAACATTTCAAATCCTAACACTTCTGCAGTGCATGAACAACGCACGCCGGGACATGTATCATGACCTGATATGCAAGCACCGGAAGTTGTCCGATGAGCACAGCAAACTTCGTCTGGATCTGAGCAAGAAAGGTAAACTCAGCCGACATACCATTATATGCCGGATTATTTTCCTCTTTTTACTGCACCATATTCTTCTTGCCGACACATCTTGATGCGCCGACACATAACTCTTTGCCGACATTTTTTAGCCACTACTGCGGAACAAGTCACCGAGCTTCTTAAGAGAGTAAAGGAGCTCACAGGTATGCTAAATTCTGTCAATCTTCAAATAAGCACTTTGTACTTCAAATCCTTCAATCTTTGTGACTGTTTTCTATCCTCAAATCCTTCTAACTTCAAATCCTTGCAGATGAAAAGGCTGCACTGGAAGCACGCCACCAGGACTGTGTGTCCTCAGTGGATGTGGCCAAGCAGCTGGATGAAAGGGATATCGGCTACAAAGCCGAGATATCCAAGCTGCAGGGCCAGGTTGCTGAACTCTTGGAAGAGAAAGAGCAGAGGGATGGCCAACTTAAGAAGACCCAGGAGCTGCTTGTCACTTCAGAGGCCGAGGCATCCACCGCCAAAATAGAACTGGACAGCTTGAAGGAGCAGGCCACGAAATGGGAAGTTGATATTGCCCGGCTCAATGTTGATTTCACCAGTAAGCTTCAAATCCTTTTACTTTTATGCTATCTGACATATATCTATCCGACAAAACACCAACTTGTCTGACATGTGCAATTTACCGACACATACCTCAAATCCTAACATCTTCTTTATCTTTTAGGCATGTTCCCTGCCTCTGTTGAGGACATTGAGAAGGCCCTGCAGGTGGATCGGCTGAACCGGAATGTCCCAGTTGACTCTTCCAACTGGAATATGTCGGAGCAGCTGATCGCCCTGGATGCCAGGAAGAAGGCCATGACATCTTACACTGAAGATCTCTTCCTTGGCGCGCAGGAAGCACATTCCGCCCTCTGGCCGGGACAGAGAACGCCCACTGACCCTCTTGACCTTGGCAATGATTTGCAGCTCTCCAAAGTTCGCCTCAGGGAATGGCGGGACTCCGGCGCAAGGGTGGGAGCTGATGAAGCTCTCACTTACTTCCTCTCTTGGTATGAAAAGGTTGACCTGGAGACTTTGCGCTCTGTGCGCGAAGGATCTGCGTGGACCACAGATCTAGAGTTTATCCGGCGTCGCCAGGAGTTGGCCCACAGCTATGTGGATTATGCCGACACTGAGGTCTTCGTACGGGACATCCGCCAGCCGGAGAAGGAGGATGATGCTAAGGAAGCTGAAGGCTCAGACTCCAGCCAAGATGAAGAAGAGGCTGAAGACGCCGACATTGAAGCTTCGGAGCAGGGTTCTGCCCCGGCCAGAGGTGATGGCTCCATTCCTTCTGCTGGGTCCGGCACTCCTGAAGCCGATATCTCTACTGCCACAGCTCCACCTGCCAGCGGCTCTGCTTCCACTCCTGCCTCTTAAACTTTGCAGCACAGAAAACTTTAAGTTTTATCAGATCCCCGGTATGTCAGGTGCAGTTGTAAGATATACTCTATTTCCTTTGGTTTGCTACCTGAACAAGTTTTAATTTGGTTTGCTTGCTTATGAATGCCGGATCATCTTTTGGCTAAGTCACCGAGTTTGTTTTCCTGTTTCCTTAACTCCACAACCTTGGCTACTTGTCTACCTTATTTGGCCTTTGACGTATGAGTCTCAAGGTTGCTTTATTAAACATACAGTACTTAAACTTTGAAACTTAGACCTCAAATCATCCGACACTTCAAGTTTTAACTTTTGCAATAGAGTAAATGTCGGTTCGCTTATTTTATCTTTCCTTAGCCGTTTTCCATGTGTAAACAATCTCTGGCATCTACTCTTGCTAGCCATGAAGCCGGGTTTCAGACAGCAGCTAAGTCGAAGAGCGGCCTTTGGTGCCGACACATTACTAGGCCGACATAGGAAACATTCAAATCAAGCCAGCCGACATATAAATGAAAAACTAAACATAGACAACAATATATACCGGAGGCAGTGCCCGATCTCCTCGGGATGCCGACATTTCATTCATTAGTCTTGTGCCGACATACCATGCCGGCACTAAAAGCAAAATGGAAATACATACATTATGCTGCTCAGGAGTAAAAGGGACGGAGTAGAGCTATGTTCCATGGTCGCTTGGTTTCTTCTGCGGACCTGTCCACCTTGTCCTTCTTGGGGGCCTGCGCATCTATGAGATAGTAGGCATCATTGTGCAGAGCCCTGCTCACAATGAATGGCCCTTCCCATGGAGGAGTTAACTTATGCCGGCCCTCTGTGCCTTGCCTTAGCCGGAGTACTAAATCTCCCTCTTGGAATCTCCTTGGATTCACCTTCTGCGCATGATAGCGTCTGAGGTTCTGCTGATATACTGCAGTTCTTGATAGTGTTATCTCTCTTGCTTCTTCCAGCAGATCAACATCATTTTCTCTGGCTTCTTTAGCCTCTTCCTCGGTATATAGCACCACTCTTGGTGCATCATGTATTACATTTGTTGGAAGCACTGCTTCTGCCCCATACACAAGGAAAAACAGCGTATAGCCTGTTGATCGATTCGGAGTTGTCCTCAGACTCCAAAGCACTGCCGGCAATTCATCTAGCCAGCAGCCGGGAGTTTTCTCCAATGGCTCTATCAACTGGGGTTTTATGTCGGATAATACTAGTCCATTTGACCTTTCCACTTGGCCATTGGTACAAGGGTGAGCGACCGACACAATGTCTAGCCAGATTCCCACCTCCTCACAATATCTGGCAAATGGCCCTTGGGCGAAATTTGACCCATTATCAGTGATGATGCTATGAGGAACACCATATCTCAAGATTATGTCCTTCAAGAATTTCACTGCTGTGTGGCCATCACACTTTCTTATGGGCTTTACTTCAATCCACTTGGTGAACTTATCCACCATGACCAGAATATGGGTCATCTTTCCCCTTGCCGGCTTAAATGCTCCGACCATATCCAGGCCCCAAACAGCAAAGGGCCAAGTCAATGGAATAGTTTTCAACGCTGATGCTGGCTGATGAATTTGGTGCGCATACATTTGACATCCATTGCATTTCCGGACTAAGTCCTCTGCTTCCTGCAATGCCGTCGGCCAGTAAAACCCGTGCCGAAATGCCTTCGACACTAGAGCTCTAGATGAAGCATGGTGACCACACTCCCCCTGATGAATTTCCCGGAGCATCTCCCAGCCTTCCGCAGATTCAACACATCTTTGCAGAACACCCGTGGCACTTCTCTTGTATATTTCTTTATTGATGATGGTGTATGCTTTTGATCTTCTCATAATCCGGCGCGCTTCCGCCTCCTCCGCCGGCAATTGGCCGTCAACCAAGAAATCCATGGATGGTCGCGCCCACGAGGGCACTTCCCTGGCAGTAAACACTGGTTGATCTATTTCCATCACTTCAACCGACACATAATCGATCTCCATGGGCTGCAAAGTCCCCGGGACTGAGAGAGCAGTCCTCGGATATGCCGGAGCAGTCCCCGGGTATGCCGGAACAACTTCTTGATACATTTTGCCCTTTCCCTTGCTTCTGCTCCGGAACACAGCAGTCACTGCGTATGTCAGCCCAGTCCCCGGGACTGAGAGAGCAGTCCCTGGGTTATCTGAACTAGCGCCGACATCTATCTCCATTGGAACTGCTTCCTCTGGACTCGGTGGAACATATATGGATGATGACTCCGGCGAGGGCTTGATTGATGGCTTCCTCAGATGCTCCAGCGAAATGCCGGGCGGAATTGACTCTCTGGAAGATCCCAACTTGGACAATGTGTCGGCCGCTTCATTCTGAGCCCAGGGGACATGCCGGAACTCGCAACCTTCGAAGTAGCAACTCAATTGCTGCACCAAGAAACGATAGGATCCCATGTTTGCATTATGCGCATCCCATATGCCAGAACACTGCTGAATCACCAAATCCGAATCACCGAAACACATAATCCGGCAAATGCCTATGTCCTTGGACACCTTCAGGCCATGCACAAGTGCCTCATACTCTGCCACATTATTCGATACTGCAAAGTGGATCTGTAGAACATATCTCAACTGGTCATTCTTGGGTGAAGTGAGAACTATACCGGCACCCAAACAATGAATTGTTTTGGACCCATCAAAATGCATTCTCCAATAGTTTGCATCTAGAAATGGTGGCTCATACTGTATCTCAGCCCAATCAATGAAGCAATCGGCCAACACCTGGGACTTGATTGTATCCCTCTTGTCATACTGAGGTGTATATGGTGAAAGCTCTATCGCCCACTTGGCTATTCGGCCGCTGGCATCTTTGTTGCTTATGATTTCCGAGATAGGGGCCTGAGCCACTACCCGGATTGGATGCTCCTGGAAGTAATGCTTGAGCTTTTTGGCCGCCATATAGACACCATATGTCATCTTCTGATAATGGGGGTAGTTTTGCTTCGAGGTGGAAAGGTGTGACACCCCCGAATTTACAACAAATTCGAAGTGCCCGTTATGTATTCCACCACAATCCCAGAATCATTGTTGTGATACGCATAACGTAGTTGGTAACCAGTTCCATAGACATTACAATACGATGGTTCAAATACAATGGTCATAAGTACCAAGTTCATATTACAACACAACATAGGAGCGGAAATAACCTCTTCGGGTCCATGCCTTCACCCTACAGGCAATGGCGACTCAGGAGACGATCTTAGTTCTGATACTCTTCTTCATAACCTTACTCCGGATACTCTTCCCCATAGTCTGCCAAGTTGATAGCCAGGGACACAGCCATGAGTACATTGGATGCACTCGCAAACCATCTTATAAATGAAATGATGAAGTAGATATGCAAGGTTGATATGGTGGACTAAGCACTAAGTTGAGTTGCAAAAGCTAGTTTTGTTTCCCAAGAATGTTCATTGGTAGAAAAGAGGTTTAGTACTCTAAAGAGGAACTTCAAATGTGTCAACATCAATGTCAAGTCAAGTCATTCGTCGAGTTCACCAGAAGTTATTATCATTCTTGACAAAAGTCAAGTACAGCTTGCCAACTGTCCATAACCGCGGACGTGACTATTCGAATAGTTTTGAAACCTCTGCAGAGGGGTACACTTTACCCACAAGATTCGATACATCTGCCGGGAGAAATCCACGGATCGTCATACACAAAGTATGCGAGGTTCAGATAATCAAACAAACTCCTTCACTTGTCTACCCTAGTATAGAATTCTTCCCTAAGAGTCCATTTTGGCACTCATAGTTTTGCCCGCTGCAGAGTGCTGCATGAATGGAAATTTTCCACTCGGTTCGGAAGCACCCACGCATGGCTTACTTCTATAAAAGATGATACAAGATCTCCCATACTAGAATAAACAAGCTACAGACTAAGCCCCTTCCCATTTAGGGGTAATGTGGTCGTACGGTAATGGTTGGCTCACATGGTACATCACTTATTATCATTTAGCAAATACATTCCATAGTTCTTAGTCACGATTATTTTCCTTCATAAAACCATCATGTAGGAGAAATCTCCAATTCAAGTTTTCAAGTTCATGTCACCAATTTCAAATAGGGTTCCCCTTATAGATGGCCTTAATTCTATTAGCGACTAAGCAACTATATTGAGTGATGTTAAATCTAAGGGGAATATTGGATAAACTCAGCTTGATGCTCTTGTTAAGCAAGATATCACTACTCAACTATCATTCTACTATAGCAATTCAATCATGCAATTTACTTAAAAACAAGTAGAATACAATAGTAAAACTAGGCATTTGGAGTATGATTCAAAAGATGGCTTGCCTTGGTTGGCAAAGTGTCCGGGGTAGTCTTCTTCTTCTTGATAAAATTCCCCCTCAATATCCTCCTCAGCAACACTAGCGTCTAATAACGAATAAACACAAGGCACACAATCACTACACAATGCTAACAACACACCAAACACGCATACTTGTTTTCAAACAATAGCATTCAAGTTGGATTTTATTGAGTTGGGTTGCAAGGTTTCTTCCACGTGTTCATCAAGTGTGTAAGTGAGATTTTTCTACCATGTGCCATATGTTGTTTACTTTCTAAGCATTGGTATTAAACTAAGGGTATTAGGACTAGTTCAAGTGGGGAGGGATTAATTAAGTGAATTGGTATTGAGGGAAAAACTAATCTAAGTGTATATTAGAGATCTATCATTTTATGCTACATACTAGGGTTGGATTAGGGTCTAATTGATACCACTAACATGGTCTTAATTGATTAGGGTTGGACTAAACAGTAGACAAGTTGACTAGTGAGTTCATAAACCAAGTTTCAAGATTTTAGGAGGTTTAAACAATTTTCTAATATTTTCCTAAGATTAATAGGGCTATGGTCAAAGTATTCTTATTGAATTAAATCCCTAACTCAAATTGGATTCTAACAAGTTTCAGAGGCTAGACAATTTCCTAAGCTTTCCAACGCATATTTATTTGCTAAAAACGGATTTCTAAATCTCTTGGAATTAAAGTTTGAAAATCATATCTGAAACATATTTGAAACAATTCAAAATGAGCGGGAAATAATTAAAAACGATTCTGACCGAATCTAACTGAACTGGGCCAAATTCTGAATAAACCCGAACGGGCCGGCCCAGTACCGCTTCGCCCGGGGCGGGAAACGTTTGAAATCGAGCCTGACAGGTGGGTCCTACGCGTCAGATCACTTAACGCACCGAACCGGTACGCTGCCGCAGGATTAGAATCCAACGGCGCACGTCTGTCGTGTTCATCGGCTAGGGCTGGAGCTCACCGGCGTGCAGAGAAGAAGACGACGGCGTTGGCGAGGCGCGAAGGGGAAGCAGAGCTTGACGGCGCGAGGCGGAAAAGACTCCGGCGGCACTCCTCCTCCACTTCCCGGCATCCGTTCGCTCAACGGAGGCCGAACGCGGTGGCGCCACCCGCGCCCAGTAGCTCGCCGGCGGAGCTGGCTACGGCGAACGAGATCGAACGGAAGGAAGAGAAGATGTCTGGGAGGCTGCTGGAGCTGGGGTGAGTTCAACTGCGTGATCGGAGGGGCTTTTTATAGGCCAGGAGGGCGGGGACAAGGGCGTCCAGTGGGTGGCCGGCGCAGGGTGTTCTGGCGACGTGCACGGGCAAAGCCGAGCACGGCGGCCTTGGGGGCGTGCTGGAGGGGTTTGGTCGCAGCGTCGGAGCACTGTGGGTCGGTGTTGGCGAGCCCACGATGGTCGGCATCGCAGAGAGAAGAGGGACAGAGAGGGGGGGTCCGGGCGGCGTCTTCCTTCTCCTTCCATGTCACACGGCCTGGGTCGGGGCAGAGGGGGCTGGGCTCGACAGCGGAGGACTCCTCGAGCATGGCTACAGGATCAAGACGAACGGGAACAGGGTTGGTTACAGTGAGTTGATTTTCTTAGATTTTTGCTCCCCAGGTGTTCGACACAATGCCCGCAAGAATTCAAATTTCGAATTTTTGAAAACAGCCACTGTGGTTTGTCAAGATACTTCACAAGGATTCCAGATATATTTTTGTTGAGCAAAGAGATGAGGTTTTGCAGAGATCATATTTGAATTTTGGGGTATGGTCACTGTTTCATATTCAAACTTTGGCTGATGTTTGAGTTAGGTTCTGATTTGAATTTTGGTTTGAAACTTCTTGGTCAAGTTAGTATGCAGCCTGGTCAAGCTCAACTAACTGACCACACCCTTACTGGAGTTACAGATTTCTTATTCTAAGTGCCCAAAGTAGGGTAGTCAATAATATTTTCTAGATCAAACTTTTCTTCTCTTTTTCTTTCTTTCTTTTATTACTGGTTTCTTTAGCCCTTATAGTTCTTCTCTAATGCTTCTGTTGGTTAAGTTTGAATTAACTAGGTATTGCACAACAAATTAATACACACATGAAATCATAAAAGACATATCATAGAAATATATGCATACATGCAATATGAATGAAAAAGTTTTATCTTGGTCCAAAATTTGGCACTTTAATTAATAGGAAATGGATTACAATTCTTTGGGTTGTTACAATCTTCCCCCCCTTAAAAAGAATCTCGTCCCCGAGATTCACTAACTAAGAACTGAAAAGATTGGGAAATTCTTTCTGAAGGTAATCTTCTCGTTCCCAAGTAGCTTCCTCTTCTGTGTGGTTACTCCACTGAACTTTCAGAAACTTGATGCTTCGGGTTCGAGTGGTTCGATATGATTCCTGGAGGATACGGGTAGGTACTTCACGATAGGTCAAATCCTTGTCGATGTCCACAGAACGGTGATCAATATTCTTGAAGATTTCTGGCTTCTCCGGAACTTCAAGACATTTCCGAAGTAAAGACACGTGAAAAACATCATGCACTTCAGACAATTCAGGGGGCATTTCCAACTGATAAGACACTTCTCCTCGGCGACCTAGTATCTTGAAGGGTCCAATATACCTTGGTGCAAGCTTTCCCTTTACTTGGAATCTCTGCATTCCCTTGAGAGGTGATACTCTAAGATAAACAAAATCTCCAATCTTGAAGGTCAGTTCTCTACGTCTCTTGTCAGCATAACTCTTCTGTCTAGACTGGGCTGCCTTGAGATAATCACGAATCATGCGAACCTTCTCTTCAGCTTCTTGCAGAATGTCCGGTCCAAATATCTTACTGTCTCCGGTTTCAGACCAATTCAAAGGGGTACGGCACTTTCTTCCATATAAAGCTTCAAAGGGGGCCATTTGCAAACTGGCTTGATAACTGTTGTTGTATGAAAATTCCGCGAAAGGCAGACAATCTTCCCACTTAGCTCCATAGGCTAGAACACAGGCTCTCAACATATCTTCAAGTATTTGATTTACTCTTTCAGTCTGTCCATCCGTCTGAGGGTGGTAAGCTGTGCTAAAGGCTAATTTGGTTCCCAAGGCTTGGTGCAAACTTCTCCAAAATCTTTAGGTGAATTGGGTTCCTCGATCAAAAACTATGGTTTTAGGGACTCCATGCAAACTAACAATTCTGGATAGATAAAGATCTGCTAGCTGTCCTGAGGTATAAGTGGTCTTGACAGGAATAAAGTGGGCAACTTTGGTCAGTCTATCCACAATGACCCAGATAAAGTCATTTCTGCGGCTAGACCTTGGAAATCTAGTGATGAAATCCATTCCAACAGATTCCCACTTCCATTCCGGAACTTGCAAAGGTTGCAGCAATCCCGCAGGACGTTGATGTTCAGCCTTGACTCTTTGACAAATATCACACTTAGATATGAACGATGCGATCTCACGCTTCATCCCATGCCACCAAAATTGTTCCTTTAAATCTTGATACATTTTGGTTCCACCGGGGTGGATAGAGTAAGGTGTCTCATGGGCTTCCTTCATAATGACTTCCTATAGTTCTGAATCAGCAGGCACACAAATACGTCTTTTATACGAGAGAACTCCTTGGTCATCTTCTTCAAATCCTGGCACTTTGCCGGAGCTAATTCTGCGCTTAATTCCGTCAATACTTTCATTTCCCTTATGGGCTTCTTTGATTTGGCTCATCAAGGTGGGTTGAAACTCAAGGTTGGCTAAGAATCCTTGACTGACTAGTTTCAATCCGAATTTTTCAAACTCTTGGTGCAACATAGGTTGCTCCTCCTTGATCATCATATTCAAGGTGCATGGCTTCCTACTTAATGCATCGGCCACTACGTTGGCCTTACCGGGGTGATAATGAATTTCCAGATCGTAATCCTTGATCAACTCTATCCATCTTCTTTGCCTCATGTTCAACTCCTTCTGGGTAAAAATATACTTCAAACTCTTGTGATCAGTGTAGATCTCGCAACGGTTGCCCATAAGATAATGCCTCCAAGTCTTCAAAGCTAGAACTACTGCTGCTAACTCCAGATCATGGGTTGGATAGTTTTCTTCATGAGGTCGAAGCTGCTGGGAGAGGTAAGCTATGACCTTGCCTTCTTGCATTGACACACAACCAAGTCCAAGTTTGGAGGCGTCGCAATAGACATCAAAGTTTTTGGTGATATCGGGCATGGTTAGGACGGGGGCGGTTACTAATCGCTTCTTGAGCTCTTGAAAACTCTCTTCACACTTAGGGGTCCATTCAAACTTCTTGTCCTTCTTCAACAGTTGGGTCATGGGTCTGGCAATACTTGAAAATCCTTCAACAAATTTGCGGTAATATCCTGCTAATCCGAGAAAACCTCTAACTTCAGTTTGAGTGGTAGGGGCTTCCCATTCCATGACCGATTTGATCTTCTTTGGGTCTACTGATATTCCTCCAGCTGATAATACATGGCCTAAGAATCCAACTTCCTTCAACCAAAACTCACATTTACTAAACTTGGCATATAGCTGATGCTCTCTCAGGGTCTCTAAGATTAATCTCAAATGGGTTGCATGCTCTTCTTCAGACTTGGAATAGATGAGAATGTCATCAATGAAGACAACAACAAACTTATCCAAGAACTCCATGAAAACCTTATTCATGAGATTCATGAAATAAGCAGGGGCATTGGTTAATCCAAAGGACATTACGGTGTACTCATACAATCCGTATCGGGTAGTGAAGGCTGTTTTGGGTATATCAGTTGCACGGATCTTCAGTTGATGGTATCCAGTTCTAAGATCTATCTTTGAGAAGACTTGAGCTCCAGTCAATTGGTCAAACAAGTCATCTATCTTGGGAAGAGGATACTTATTCTTGATGGTAACATCATTTAGCTTGCGGTAATCAGTGCACAGTCGGCTGGAACCGTCACTTTTATCCACAAACAAGACGGGTGATCTCCAAGCGGAAGAACTTGGCTGAATCAATCCTTTACTCAAAAGGTCATCCAATTGCTTCTTCAACTCCAATAGTTCAGCTGGGTTCATATGATAGGGTCGTTGGGCTATAGATCCAGTTCCGGGAATAAGCTCAATGATAAACTGAATATCCCGATCCGGTGGCATTCCGGGTAGCTCATCGGGAAAAACATCCGGGTATTCACAGACGATGGGAACTTGCTCTATCGTTGGTCCTGAGATACTCTTATGACATCTGGTGGTTTGGGGTGGTTTGACGGACACATGCTTTACTACAATTCCAGTGCTACTCTTCATGGTGATGGTCTTTTTGGCACAATCTATCACTCCTTGATGGGAAGACATCCAATTCATACCAAGAACTACTTCCAGACCTTTAGTTCCCAACACTATCAAATTGGCTAAGAAAGCTATTCCATGAATTTCTATGGGAACTGCCAAACAGTTCCACTCAGCCCTTGTTGTTGACCCAGGTATTTGTACTAACATTGCATGTTTCATGGGTGTTGGTTGAAGTCCACTTTTATCAACAAATAACTTAGTAACAAACGAGTGTGAAGCTCCAGAATCAAACAAAACTCTTGCAGGAACGGAATTAACAGGGAACATACCAAGCACAACATCGGTTGCTTCCTGAGCTTCTTCAACATTCATGTGATTCAGACGGCCTCGAGGGTGAGGCTGGTTCCTTGGTGGATAATTCATGCCATTTCCCGCACGGCGCTGTTGCTGAGCAGGAGCAGTGGTTTTGGATGCATCATTCAGCTTCTTAGGGCATTCATTGGAGTAGTGCCCCTTGATTCCGCACTCATAACAGGTAACACCAGACTTGTCACCAGACTTGGGCATCGCAGGTGCGCCATTCAGCCTTGGAGTATTGGGGTTGAAGTTGTTGCCATTAGGTCTTGGAGGTGCACGATTGAAGTTGTTGCCGGTCGGACGGTTGGGATAGTTGTGACGTGGAGCAGGTGCAGATGGCCTCATAGGTCTAGGGGCGAAACCCATAGGTGGATTTACCCTTGGCTTCTGCGAGTTGCTTTAGTTGCCTTGATATATCATACGGCGCTTACGGTTCTCTGCAGCTTGCTTGAGTTTGCCTTCCATCTGAATGACAGAGTCAACCAATGACTCCAGGTCTGCAAAGGGAATGCTGACCAAGACACATTGCATCTCATCATGAAGTCCATTCAGAAACCTTTCTTGCTTCTTCTCATTGGTGTTGGTGTCATCTGGGGCATACCTAGACAAGGTAAGGAACTTGTCACGGTAGTCAACCACAGATAGGGAACCTTGCTTCAGATTTCTGAACTCATCTCTCATCCTTTTAATTAATCCCAAAGGAACATGGGCTTTGCTGAACTTGCTCCTGAACTCCTCCCAAGGCATCACATACCCTTGGGCTTGCATCGCACGAGTGCTATCCCACCAAGCTCTTGCGGCTCCAGCAAGATAGTGGGTGGTGTACAAGACCTTCTCATTTTCGCCGACTCCGGCGACTGCCAAATTGTTCTCCATGGTGCGAAGCCAGTCATCAGCATCTAATGGTTCTTCAGACTTAGTGAACATAGGTGGGTTGGTGTTTTGGAAACTCCTTAACTTGGATCGGTGATCACCATGGCCATTGTTTTCTCCTTCACCATGGACATTTCCATTGCCATTGTTGTGGTTCATTGCCATCTGGGTTAGCTGCTGAAGAGTGGCCAAGTTAGCTTGGCACTCAGCTCGGGCTGCTTCCCGGTCTTCCATGATCAACCTTAGCAGTTGTGCCACTTCTGGGTTCGGGGGTGGGGGTACTCGCGGCATCTGAAGATAATATGTGTAAGACAAGAGGGAACAACTAATTACTAAGATTTAAATGTAACATGTATGATGCAATTTTTGTCTTACTAAGGCCTTAAGGGCCAAATTCATATTTCATCAAACATACCATACATACAAGTTCACACATTACAAATGGTTTACATCAAACCATTGTGACTCGTCTACTAGAGAGGGGGATACAACTCACACCTACACAAAGTGACTTAAAGTGAACTCATAACTAGATACACTTAGATCTCCGATCTAAACATTGGGGTCCTCGGGGTCTTCCTCCTCATCATCCTCAATGAATCCAGCATCCTCATCATTCTCCTGATCATCAAGGTCCTCCATGAAGTCATCCTCGTCACTAACGAGGGCATTATCCTCCTTGCGGAGGTCAATGCCTTCCTCCTCACCAAGGTGGCTCTCTAGATCCTCAATGTACTCAGTCAGCTCAGCCACATTGGCCTTCAACTCCTCAATGGTCTGATCCCTCTCATCGCGCTGGCGGCGAAGACTCTTGCGATCCCTAGCAAGGATCCTGATAGTGCTTCTCGCCTCCACAAGTGCGAAGTGCTCAAGGTTGGCCTTGGTACGGGCACGATCTGCCTCCTGCTGAGTGGAGTACAGCAAGAAGTCCATATGATCGATATAGGTACTCGGCTCATTTTGCCCTGGCATGTTTGCGGGACGCCCATCCGCATCACGCCGAGCAAAGTTCCTAAAGCGCTCCCCTTGGATCTCCTCCACATGCAGTCCGCACAAGCGGGCATGCATCTCCTGCATACCTCGGACCAAACCATCGGCCCAAGTGTTCTCCACAAGCTCAAACTTGATCCTTGGAGAACTTAGATCTCCCTTCTTGCCACGGCAACTTGCCCGGATAAGCCGCCGTAGCTCTCCATCCGGGTGCTCATTGAGCACGGCTCCCTTGAACTCCGGATACAGACGATCCAGGAACAAGGTCAGGGTGGTGAGGTCGCGCTCGAAACAAAGGCTGCCACCATGGCCCAACTGGTACTGCTTAGTGAATACCGGGGCCACCTACAAAATTTTAGATTAGATTAAGTTAGTGATCAACTCAAGTGTGCAAAATTTTAAGTAGGCAAAAACTGAATCATGTACAAAGCTTTGTAAATAGAGAGGAAAAGACTAAGCAATTTCAAACCATTACTTATCTCTTTGCTTTTATAAAGGTTTCATTTAACGCCCATTCTAACTAAGGTCTCCTATGGTCAGCCTAGGCTCTGATACCAACTTGTGACACCCCCGAATTTACAACAAATTCGAAGTGCCCGTTATGTATTCCACCACAATCCCAGAATCATTGTTGTGATACACATAACGTACTTGGTAACCAGTTCCATAGACATTACAATACGATGGTTCAAATACAATGGTCATAGTGACCAAGTTCATATTACAACACAACATAGCAGCGGAAATAACGTCTTCGGGTCCATGCCTTCACCCTACAGGCAATGGCGACTCAGGAGACGATCTTAGTTCTGATACTTTTCTTCATAACCTTCCTCCGGATACTCTTCCCCATAGTCTGGCCAAGTTGATAGCCAGGGACACAGCCATGAGTACATTGGATGCACTCGCAAACCATCTTATAAATGAAATGATGAAGTAGATATGCAAGGTTGATATGGTGGACTAAGCACTAAGTTGAGTTGCAAAAGCTAGTTTTGTTTCCCAAGAATGTTCATTGGTAGAAAAGAGGTTTAGTTCTCTAGGTAACTCTAAAGAGGAACTTCAAATGTGTCAACATCAATGTCAAGTCAAGTCATTTGTCGAGTTCACCAGAAGTTATTATCATTCTTGACAAAAGTCAAGTACAGCTTGCCAACTGTCCATAAACGCGGACGCGGCTATTCGAATAGTTTTGAAACCTCTGCAGAGGGGTACACTTTACCCACAAGATTCGATACATCTGCCGGGAGAAATCCACGGATCGTCATACACAAAGTATGCGAGGTTCAGATAATCAAACAAACTCCTTCACTTGTCTACTCTAGTATAGGATTCTTCCCTAAGAGTCCATTTTGGCACTCATAGTTTTGCCCGCTGCAGAGTGCTGCATGAATGGAAATTTTCCACTCAGTTCGGAAGCACCCACGCATGGCTTACTTCTATAAAAGATGAGGCAAGATCTCCCATACTAGAATAAACAAGCTACAGACTAAGCCCCTTCCCATTTAGGGGTAATGTGGTCATACGGTAATGGTTGGCTCACATGGTACATCACTTATTATCATTTAGCAAATACATTCCATAGTTCTTAGTCACGATTATTTTCCTTCATAAAACCATCATGTAGGAGAAATCTCCAATTCAAGTTTTCAAGTTCATGTCACCAATTTCAAATAGGGTTCCCCTTATAGATGGCCTTAATTTTATTAGCGACTAAGCAACTATATTGAGTGATGTTAAAACTAAGGGGAATATTGGATAAACTCAGCTTGATGCTCTTGTTAAGCAAGATATCACTACTCAACTATCATTCTACTCTAGCAATTCAATCATGCAATTTACTTAAAAATAAGTAGAATGCAATAGTAAAACTAGGCATTTGGAGTATGATTCAAAAGATGGCTTGCCTTGGTTGGCAAAGTGTCCGGGGTAGTCTTCTTCTTCTTGATAAAATTCCCCCTCAATATCCTCCTCAGCAACACTAGCGTCTAATAACGAATAAACACAAGGCACACAATCACTACACAATGCTAACAACACACCAAACACGCATACTTGTTTTCAAACAATAGCATTCAAGTTGGATTTTATTGAGTTGGGTTGCAAGGTTTCTTCCACGTGTTCATCAAGTGTGTAAGTGAGATTTTTCTACCATGTGCCATATGTTGTTTACTTTCTAAGCATTGGTATTAAACTAAGGGTATTAGGACTAGTTCAAGTGGGGAGGGATTAATTAAGTGAATTGGTATTGAGGGAAAAACTAATCTAAGTGTATATTAGAGATCTATCATTTTATGCTACATACTAGGGTTGGATTAGGGTCTAATTGATACCACTAACATGGTCTTAATTGATTAGGGTTGGACTAAACAGTAGACAAGTTGACTAGTGAGTTCATAAACCAAGTTTCAAGATTTTAGGAGGTTTAAACAATTTTCTAAGATTTTCCTAAGATTAATAGGGCTATGGTCAAAGTATTCTTATTGAATTAAATCCCTAACTCAAATTGGATTCTAACTAGTTTCAGAGGCTAGACAATTTCCTAAGCTTTCCAACGCATATTTATTTGCTAAAAACGGATTTCTAAATCTCTTGGAATTAAAGTTTGAAAATCATATCTGAAACATATTTGAAACAATTCAAAATGAGCGGGAAATAATTAAAAATGATTCGGACCGAATCTAACTGAACTGGGCCAAATTCTGAATAAACCCGAACGGGCCGGCCCAGTACCGCTTCACCCGGGGCGGGAAACGTTTGAAATCGAGCCTGACAGGTGGGTCCTACGCGTCAGATCACTTAACGCACCGAACCGGTACGCTGCCGCAGGATTAGAATCCAACGGCGCACGTCCGTCGTGTTCATCGGCTAGGGCTGGAGCTCACCGGCGTGCAGAGAAGAAGATGACGGCGACGGCGAGGCGCGAAGGGGAAGCAGAGCTTGACGGCGCGAGGTGGAAAAGACTCCGGCGGCACTCCTCCTTCACTTCCCGGCGTCCGTTCGCTCAACGGAGGCCGAACGCGGTGGCGCCACCCACGCCCAGTAGCTCGCCGGCGGAGCTGGCTACGGCGAACGAGATCGAACGGAAGGAAGAGAAGATGTCTGGGAGGCTGCTGGAGCTGGGGTGAGTTCAACTGCGTGATCGGAGGGGCTTTTTATAGGCCAGGAGGGTGGGGACAAGGGCGTCCAGTGGGTGGCCGGCGCAGGGTGTTCTGGCGACGTGCATGGGCAAAGCCGGGCACGGCGGCCTTGGGGGCGTGCTGGAGGGGTTTGGTCGCGGCGTCGAAGCACTGTGGGTCGGCGTCGGCGAGGCCACGATGGTCGGCGTCGGCGAGGCCACGATGGTCGGCATCGCAGAGAGAAGAGGGACAGAGAGGGGGGGTCCGGGCGGCGTCTTCCTTCTCCTTCCATGTCGCACGGCCTGGGTCGGGGCAGAGGGGGCTGGGCTCGACAGCGAAGGACTCCTCGAGCATGGCTACAGGATCAAGACGAACGGGAACATGGTTGGTTACAGTGAGTTGATTTTCTCAGATTTTTGCTCCCCAGGTGTTCGACACAATGCCCACAAGAATTCAAATTTCGAATTTTTTAAAACGGCCCAAAGTAGGGTAGTCAATAATATTTTCTAGATCAAACTTTTCTTCTCTTTTTCTTTCTTTCTTTTATTACTGGTTTCTTTAGCCCTTATAGTTCTTCTCTAATGCTTCTGTTGGTTAAGTTTGAATTAACTAGGTATTGCACAACAAATTAATACACACATGAAATCATAAAAGACATATCATAGAAATATATGCATACATGCAATATGAATGAAAAAGTTTTATCTTGGTCCAAAATTTGGCACTTTAATTAATAGGAAATGGATTACAATTCTTTGGGTTGTTACAAAAGGACTTCACTCAAATAATATACCGGCCGCTGCACGGTTTTGCCTCCTTCCTCTCGCTCCACTACCACCACTGCACTGACAACTCTGTTGGTCGCCGCTATATAAAGCAACATGAGCTCCTTCGGCATTGGAGATGCCAATACTGACACTGTTGACAACATCTGCTTCAACTCCTTGAAAGCTACATCTGCTTGCGTTGTCCAGACAAATGTGTCGGACTTCTTCATCAGTTGATATAACGGCAGAGCTTTCTCTCCCAGCCGGCTTATGAAACGGCTTAGGGATGCAAGGCACCTAGTGAACTTCTATACTTCCTTCAGATTTGTCAGTGGCTTCATCCTTTCTATGGCATGAATCTTGCCAGGATTTACCTCAATACCCCGGCTGGAAACCAGGAACCCGAGTAATTTGCCTGCCGGCACACCAAAGGTGCACTTAGCCGGATTCAACTTCATCCGGAACCTCCTCAGATTTGCAAAGGTTTCCCGGAGGTCATCTATGAGAGTCTTGCTTTCCTTGGTTTTTATGACGACATCGTCGACATACACCTGCACATTTTTGTCTATTTGGTCATGCAAACACTTTTGCATACACCTCTGGTAAGTTGCACCGGCATTTCTTAAACCGAACGGCATAGTGAGATAGCAATAAGCCCCGTACGGGGTAATAAAGGATGTTTTTATTTGATCCGGCTGGTACAAAGGGATCTGGTGGAAACCAGAATAGGCATCTACAAATGATAACAGTTCACATCCGGCTGTGGAATCAATTACTTGATCGATCCGAGGGAGCAGGAATGGATCTTTAGGACATGCCTTATTCAAGTTTGTGTAATCAACACACATCCGCCATATCTTGACTATAGCGGGCTCATCCTTTTTCTTCTCCACCATAACCGAATTAGATAGCCAATCCGGATGCAACACTTCCATGATAAAGCCGGTAGCTAGGAGCCTGGCTACTTCCTCCCAAATCGCTTTTCTTCTATCATCTGCAAACCGCCGGAGCGGCTGCTTCACTGGTTTAGCATCCGGCCTTACATGTAATGCGTGCTTAGCCAGCTCCCTCGGCACACCTTGCAGGTCTGAAGTGGACCATGCAAAGATATCCCGATTCTCACAGAGGAAGCTGATGAGCTCGCTTTCCTATTTGGGGTCCAAACCGGCGCCAATGAGGGCATGGCGCTCCGGGAAAAGCTCATCAAGAGCCACTTTCTTGACTTCTTTGGCCACTTGAAAAGAAGTGCCGCCACTTGGGTTCGTCATGCTCGACAAAGGTTTGCCGGCCATGACCATTTCAGCAATCTCCACCGCTCGCTTGAGCCTCTTCTTTTCTTCCGCTATGATCAAAGTCTCGGCCAGATTAGATCCGACCGAGGCGCGCGCATCGAGCGCTTGTAATCACCAATGATGGTAATCACTCCTCCAGGCCCCAGCATCTTTATCTTTAGATATGCCACATGCGTAGAGGCCATGAACTTCGCCAATGCCGGCCTACCCAGCAATGCATGGTAGGGGCTATCCAGATCCACCACCTCAAACATGAGGTTCTCCACTCTGTAGTTATCCCGGTTGCCAAACATGACATCTATCTGGATTTTGCCCATCGGCACACATGAAAGTCCCGACACAATGCCGTAGAATGTCGTCTTGCTTGGCTCTAGCATATTCTCCTTAATGCCCAGCTTCTGCATCGTGTCCCGATACATGATGTTGATGCTGCTTCCATTGTCGATGAGGACCTTGCTGAACCTCACATTATTTGCCGGCCCGACAAATGTCGGATCCATCACCAGAGCATACCCGCCGGGGTTTGGCATGATCTTGGGATGATCTGCCCTGTCCCAGCCAATGGCCTGGTCAGACCAGTACATCAGCTTCGAGACTGCCGACATAACGGCGTTCACCTCCAAACTCCGCCTGTACAAACTCTGCTTGTCTGTTCTTTCGGTCTCAAAGACCATGTAGCTTTGATCGTGCTCCTTGTACTCATTCTGACCTGCTGCAGGGCCGCCAGCATAATACTCTGGATTATAACTCTGATCAACTTGATTTACGCCGGCATTTCCGGCGTTACCTTGATTTCCGGGATTAACCGGCCTGGGCGGGACTGCAACTGCATTTGCACCTGTCAACGGCGATGGAGCTGCCGGGATATGTGGCCTAGCTGGCCCAAAGGGACCTGCACGACCTGCCAATATGTCGTCCAGCCATGAACAGTTTCTGGTCAAATGATTCGCCGGCTTACCCGGCTGAAATGTGTGAAACACACAAGGCTTGTCCATGGCCAAACCCACTGTATACTTTGGCCATTGCTTCTT
This sequence comes from Dactylis glomerata, assembly GCA_007115705.1. NCBI lineage: Eukaryota > Viridiplantae > Streptophyta > Magnoliopsida > Poales > Poaceae > Dactylis > Dactylis glomerata. The sequence continues at coordinate 1,944,504 of QXEO01000231.1, read as the reverse complement.
CTGGCCAGCGCCGCCACCGGCATTCTTGTTGATCCAGACATTCTTTTTCTGGAAGGGCTGCGCTTGCTGTTGCTGCTGCTGAGGCTGCTGATAGCCCTCATATCTCGGACGCTGGCTACTGCCGGCGCCCCCTTGTTCTTCCTCTACTGCCGCCACTTGTGACGAGCCATACCGATAATCCGGCCTATCATCTTTCCTCTTGTTCCGGTTATCGGGGTGATAAAACTGCCCGGATCCACCGGCATTGTTGTTGTTCCTCTGAGTCTGCCCCTGGCCTTGTGAATCAAGGGTGGGCTGCATGGGATCTCCCAATGCATAACTGTCAGCAATCTTGATAGTCTCGGCCAAAGAGGCCGGCATATCCCTCTGAAGCTTCTGCCACAGCATGGTGCCATGCCGGCACCCCTGAGCAAACCACATGATAGCCTGCTGCTCCACAACTCCTTCGCAGGAATTGCGCAACGTGCACCACCTAGTGAGGTAGTCACGGTCGGTCTCATATTCTCCTTGCCGGCAGTTAGCTAGCTGCTGTGGGCGGTTGGGTCTCTTGTAGGTACTGGTGAAGTTTGACACAAACTGCTCTTCAAAATCAACCCAGCCGTTGATACTTCCGGCCGGCAGATTATTCAGCCATATCCTGGCTGGTCCTTCAAGCATCTGCGGCACATAGCGTACCGCCCATCGGAGGTTTCCTTCGGCAATGTTCACTGCAGTGGAGTAGTCCTCCAACCAATCTTCCAGCTTTGTACTGCCGTTATATGTCCTCGCGCCACGCGCGAGCTGAAAACAGTAAGGTGTCAGTTCACCCATAATCCGGGGTCCAAAGCACATACGACCCGGAGCTCCTTGTCTCTCCACCAGCTCTGTCTGGTAAATTCTGTCCAGCTTGAAGCACGCATCATCCGGGGCCAAGGACTGAGGTCCTAGCCGGGAGGCAATTGGGCCCGGAATCATATTTTGCTGCTGCTGCTCTGGCTGGTACTGCTCATACTGCTGGCCTTGTTGGTACTACTGTTGCTGCAGTTGCTGATATCCTGTCCTCGCAAGGGCGGAATTTCCATCATCTTCCCGATGTCTCGGATGACCTGCGCCTTGCTGCTGCACCGCATATCCGGCGCCCTGCTGCTAATGCCAGGCAGCATTGTTACTCTGGCCACCACCGGCCGAGCGTGCTCCTTGCCCGACCGGCATATTCTGGCCGGCATTCTTGTTGCCGACATTCTTGTCGCCTTGGCCGACATTCCCCTGAACAACTGCTTGCTTTCCGGCGATTGCCGGATCATACACCTGGATCTGCTTGTCCCGGCGGCCAGAGGTCACACTTCCGGCACGCCGGGCGCTTTGATGCAGGGACGAGGCTTGGCCCCTCGACCTCGCGCCGACACCTCCCATCGACGCAATGTACTGGGATGCGCCGGCACCTGGGTTTGCCTTCTTAAAGGCCTCCTGCTGCTTGGTAGCTTCAGACAAAACTTGGTTAAGCCGGGCTTGCTGCTCACGCAGTGCTTCGCCGGATAAACTAGATAAGTCCTTAGCTACTTCTGCTGCTGCTCTAAGGTTCTTTACTGGTGAGCTATAGATCACCTTAGGTAGAGTACTAGTTGCACTATGACTCTTGGCTCTAGCATCTTTACCTAGCTCAGTGTTAAGATCTCTACCTCTAGTTCTAACTTCCTCTATCCGGCTAGGCCGGGTTGATACGTCTCCAACGTATCCATAATTTTTGATGCTCCATGCTTGTTTTTACACCATTTGCCTATTGTTTCGTTACACTTCGTGGCACTTTTATGCATTTTTAGGAACTAACCTATTAACAAGTTGCCACAGTGCCAGTTCCCTGTTTTCTATTGTTTTTGTGTTTCAGAAGTGATACACAGGAAATATTCTCGGAATTGGACAAAACCTCATCCTGAAGTCTTATTTTACCCGGAAGCTTCCAGAGATCCGAAGAGGAGTATGAGGTGGGCCACAGGGGCCCCACATGCAGGGGTGGCGCGGCCAGTCCCCTGGTCGCGCCAGCCATGCGTGAGGGCGCCTGGTCCCACCCCTGACATCGCCCCTTCGCCTATAAGAAGCCTCGGGACGGAAAACCCTAGGGGAGTCGGCAATTTTCCAGAAAGAGTTCCGCAGCTCCGCCGCCGCCGACGAATTTCAGGGGACAGAAGTCTCTGTTCCGACACCCTGCCGGGACGGGGAAGTGCCCCCGGAGCCATCTCCATCGGTCTCCATCGCCGTCTCCGCCGTCTCCATCGACCTCACCGCCATCTCCATCAACCTTGCTGTCTCCTATGATGAGGAGGGAGTAGTTCATCCCCGGGGCTGAGGGCTCTACCGGTAGCTATGTGGTTCACCTCTCTCTCCCATGATGTGATCTTTATGTGATCGTGAGCTTTGTATCATGTTGAACAAGTAGATGTTATTATTCAGATATTATGCTACTCCTATGCTTAATTATTATAGTGTACTCTAGTGGTGTTATTAAAGTAATCTATTCCTCCTGCCATGGTGTAACGGTGACAGTGCGTGCATCATGGTGGCACTTGGTTTAGGCTATGATCGTGATCTCTTGTGGATTATGAGAGTAATTATTACTATGATAGTATTGAGTGATCTATTCCTCCTTTCATGGTGTAATGTTGACAGTGTGTGCACCGTGTTAGTACTTGGTCTAAGTTGCAATGATTTCTATCTTGAATTGTGCTTTGATTTGGATGTCTCTATGAGTGGTGTTTGTCAAGTACTTGATGAACTTTAAGGGGTGCTTCTGTAGCCACTACACAATGATTAGTGTTATTCAATAGGAGAGTAATTCAGAGTACCATAGTGGAGAGAAGTTGTTTATTTGTTCAATCATGTTATATTGTTGGGAGTGTGTCCACTAGTGAAAGTATGATCCCTAGGCCTTGTTTCCAAGCATTGCACACCGTTTACTTGCTATTTTGTTACTTGTTTGCTCGCAGCGATATTTATTTCACATCACGTTTGCTACTTATAATCATCTATACCACTTGTATTTCACTATCTCTTCGCCGAACTAGTGCACCTATACATCTGACAAGTGTATTGGGTGTGTTGGGGACACAAGAGACTTTCTGTATCGTAATTGCAGGGTTGCTTGAGAGGGATAGCTTTGACCTCTAACCTCCCTGAGTTCGATAAACCTTGGGTGATCCACTTAAGGGAAACTTGCTGCTGCTCTACAAACCTCTGCACTTGGAGGCCCAACAAGTGTCTACAAGAATAGAAGTGCGTAGACATCAAGCTCTTTTCTGGCGCCGTTGCCGGGGAGGTAAGGTAAAAGGTACTCGCATCCTCCTGTGTGAGTGCTCGGAGTTATTTCCTTTAGATTCTGCAATTACATCTTTTTGTTTCTTGTTTTTATTTTCACTAGTTAGGCTTAATGGAAAACAAAGAGTTCTTTAGTCTTTTTCCTGATTTTAGATTTGAAGAGAAAATTGAAAATCCTTTGGAGCTTATTTCGCATAGCAATGTTATTAGTACGAATGCTTTGAATACTGTTAATGCTAATGCTATAGAAAAGTCTAAGCTTGGGGAAGCTGGTTTTGTTAAGTATGATATTTTTAGTCCCCCAGCTTTAGTGGAGAAAGTTTGCTCTGATGATATTTCATCTCCCATATGTGATGTTTCTAATGATGCTTGTGCTCCTCATCCTTTTAAAATACCTACAAAGATTGTTGAACGTATTAGGGATAACTGCTATTTAGGAGATGGAACTGTCCATCCTGGTGATCATTTGCTTTTTATACATGAATTATGCGAGTTGTTCCAATGTGCAGGTATTTCAATGAACCAAGTTAAGAAGAAGCTATTCTCTTTATCATTGAAAGGCAGAGCTAAGGAGTGGTATCGGCTGCTTGAAGATGGTCCATCTATTGCATGGGAGGAAATTGTGCCTCTCTTTTATTCCAAGTTTTATCCTCCAAGTGAAATTCATAAAGATCGTAACCGGATATATAACTTTTGGCCTCATGAGGGAGAAAGCATTGCCCAAGCGTGGGGAAGATTGAAGTTACTAATGCATAAATGTCCTATTCATGATCTTCCCCGTAATATTGTTATTAATAATTTTTATGCAAGGCTTTCGGGATATTACAAGGACTATCTAGATGCATGCTTTGATGGGTCTTTCACAAGCAAGGATGTTGACACCAAGTGGGATCTGCTTGAAACAATTCAAAACAATATTGAAGGTTGGGATAGCGACAAAGGTAAAGGATCAGGTATGAATTACGAGTTTGATTGCATTAAGTCTTTCGCTGAAACTGCTAATTTTCAAGAGCTTAGTGCTAAGTATGGTCTTGATCCTCAAATTATGGTTGATTGCTTTAAAGCCTTTGCTTCCCATATAAATGTTCCTAAAGGAAATGGGGACGTGTATCATGAACCTTTTAAGGATACTTGCATAGAAAGTGATATTGTTATTGATGATTGCAATAAACATGCTCAAACTTCTAAAATTACTATTTCTTATAAGCATGTTAATTTTTGTGGAATACATAGACCTTGTGAACAGAGTTACAACAAGGAAGATTATTGCATCACCCACGCAAATGAAGAAACCAGCATGTGGCTCAAGGATCTAGATGTGCTTGGTGAATGGGTTTGTGAGCTTTATCCTTTTCTTTGTGAATTTTGCGGTGAAAAGGGGCACTTTAATTTTCAATGCCCAATTAATCGAACGAGTACCGCAGATTTGTATTGTGATGACAAGATTACTTTCAATTAGTATGATGAGGTTACTTTGTTTTTGAATTGTGAAGAGATATCTAGAAAGATTGCTTTGGTAGACATGAATGATGTTGATCTTAATAGCACCCTTCGTGGTTGTCATCTCTATTGTGCTAAAGATTGCCTCGCAAATACTTACTTACAAGATCTTATTAAACATGATGTTTTGCCAAGCTATGATAGGACTAATAGATGTTTCGATCTTATTAATAGAGAGGAGGAATCCTCCAAAGTTTCTTTTGTTGTTCCTGTCAGCAAACCAGATTATGTGGAGAAGATGCCTTTCCCTCCTAGAGAATATGTGGAGAAGATGCCCTTCAAGTCTCTCCCTCCTAAAGGAGAGAGTAAGAAGAAGAAGAAGAAGAATAATAAGAAGAGGAGTAAGAGGCGAGAGGACACGGTATCTTCCCCTAAGCGTTATGATCCTGCTATAGATTATGATAATTCTGATTGGGATGATGTTCCTATGCCTATTACTTATGTTAGTGATCATGATTGGGAAAAGCACTCTAATTTTGATATTGAAAATCTTTTTGGTACCAATTCTAAGGTTAATAATTGTTGTACCATTAGTGCTATCCATGTTCCTTCTTATGATGATATGTTTGATGAATATGCTATGCGACATAGTAGTTCTCTATCTTGTGATGATACTAAGCCTCTAGTTTATGATGATGAGTATAATGTTTTCAATTCACCTACTTTTGAGGAGAAAAATAGTTATGATTATAATATGCCTCCTGTTTTTGATGATTATGGTGATGAGAATAACTATTCTATTGATTCTGCTCCTACTACTATTGTTCATGTGGGGAGTATTAATCCTTTTATGCATGTAGCTCGTAATAGGGATGCTTTAAATGATAGTTATATTGTTAGTTCTATTCATGATGCTGCTAAAAGTTATTATGAGAGAGGGAAACATGGTTTGATGGATCTCAACAATATTGAGTTTCCCCTCTTTATGTTGCAATCTTTGAAGTTGTACTTGTTTTGCCTTCCTATGCTTTTTGCTTTGCGCTTTCATGACTTGTCTCTTTACAAGACTATTTTTCATAGGAAGTGGTTTAGATTTAAATGTGTTCCATACTTGCTTTTTGATGCTCTCTATTGCTTTAAGTTCTTATATGGAGCCTTTGCCTCAAGCTCTTATATGGCGCCCACATGAGCATCTTTGCAAATTACTGCGCCTAGCTCAAAGGCGTTAAAGAAAAGCACTCTTGGGAGATAACCCATTGTTTTATTTTCAGTACTTTTTCTTTTATTTGAGTCTTGGAAGTTATTACTACTGTAATAACCGCTCCTTATCTTTTTTATTTCGTTTTTGTGCCAAGAGAAGCCTCTAATTTGAGTGAGGTAAGATTTGAGGATGTTGTTGTCCTGAAACAGTTTTCGGTGCTGCACCATAAAAATTCGTGAAAATTCTCTGTATATCTTTTGGACCTGCGATTTCTTGTGCATATGTCCCAGGTTATATCCAAACTTTTGTTAGTTTAACACTTTTTGATTTGAGCAACATAAAATCCCTCAAAAATTCGACCTTTGTCAACTGTTCAGTTTTGACAGATTTCTGCCAATATTTGTGTTTGCCACTTTATCGCTTTCTTTTGAGTTCTTTTGATCACGGAACTTTTGGGGAGGTTGCTACAGTAGTATATGCTATATATGTGGTGGTTTTGGGTTGAAACCTGAAGCAAATAGAGGATTGATTATATGTTATGCTTACACTAATGTTGCTAATAGAATTGTGTTTAGTTTTGTATGAAGGAAGTTTTCAAGTGTAGGGATTGGAGAATGATGAGATGAGTTGAAGAATGGACAAAAGCTCAAGCTTGGGGATGCCCATGCATCACCCCAAGAAATATCCAAGCAGTACAAGCGTCAAAGCTTGGGGATGCCCCCGAGGCACCCCTTCTTCATCGGCAAAAATCAGGTCATCTTTCAAGACACTATATTTTAATTGCTTCATGCACTATGTGTTTTTCTTGGAGCGTCAGTTGTTTTAGTTTTCTTAGTTGGTTTAGTTTGTTTGTTTGCTGCAATAAATGGTTAGATCACATCATGTTTCTTTTGGAGGAGATGAACTCGCTTTTCATTTGCCAAGAACACTCTAGTTTTCACTCTTATCGTTCAACGAGTGTTCTCTTTTTCTGCTACTGCTTTTGGTTTTCGTTTTCGCCTTGATTTGCATTCAGACCTTGTCATATCTTTTCATCAAGGTGTATTTTTGCCTCTGATCTTTGTTGGTTTTCCTCAAAAGAGTTGGATTAAAAAAGTTTGAATGGTGTTGGAAAAGAGAAAAAAGCTTTATGCAAAAAAGTGGTACAAGAAGGAGCTTGTGTAGACTGCGGCCTAGGCTTTTGCATGTCGTGCTTGATGTCTTTTTGATAGTATGCTTAGTGGTTTTGCTGTAGCATGACTTGTCTCAAATAACTGAGATTGCTTAATGAGCCTTTGAAAAAATCATGCGTTGTTTTTATTATATGGAAGCATTTATTTGGTTTTCTCCTTTGATGCTTTATTTGGGTTGACTTGGCACATGCTTACACATGTTGACTACAAAATAAGTCGCCTATAGCCTCTATGATCATTTAGTTTTTGACTTTTGATGCCATCTTATGCTTCTTTTAATGTCACTTTGTCGCTTTGCATGATTATGGCCGTTATTGCTCTCTTAGTTGGTCGCTCCCAGTCTTTTGCTAGCCCTCGCCTTGTACTGAGTATGAGCTCTACTCGTGCATCCAACTCCCAAAAACCAAGTTTGCCATTGTGTCCACTATAAATTCCTATGCATGGTATTTGTAAGCCATTCCAAAGTAAATTTTCATTTGCTACCTTTGAAAAAACCTTCAAAATACTTCTCGTTTTGTGACACTGTTTTCAGCTCATGGGGACGTAGTGGTCGGATTTGCTATCTTCCATATTGCTTATTCCAAAAAGAAAAAAAAAGAAAAAAAAGGCACTCCTCCATGGAATGTGAATGTTGGTGGGCACCTGATGGAATCGGTTAGCCATGGTTTGTGAAAGGAAAAAAGGTAGGGAGGAGTGCCAAGCTTTATAAAAGAGCACAAAAGTGCCAATCTCTCTCTCAAAAACTTGCTTCATTTTTGTATGGAAGATAGTAAGAACCCCATTGCCAGTCGTTGACAAAGACAACCACCTCTCAAAACCAATTTTTATCTCTCTGTTTTACAAATGAAAAGCTCTAGCACATGTTTAATTACTGCTTCCCTCTGCGAAGGGCCTTTATTTTACTTTTATGTTGAGTCACCACCTTCTACCTTTATGCACCGTCTAAGAGAGCATAGTTGTCATTCTTAGTGTAATATGCATTGTCCCAAAGTTCATTGATTGATTCATATTGTTGGTTTCACTTGTTCTCAAATTATTTGTATCTAGTTGCCCTCTTAAACTTGAAGGTGTCCTATGCATTTATGTTTTGCTCTCCATGAAGGACAAGCTGAAAACCATTTATATGTTTTTCCTTATGATTTGAACACACGTTTGACTTTCATTGTTTCATTTTCATGATCTTTTGTTTGTGTTCATTTGCATGTTTACAACATGGTTGCTAAGTTCTTATTGTCATGATTATATCTTTCATGCCCATGTTTTAAGTTCTTATGATCCCAGCTCATAATGCTTACATATATGATCAAGATTGTGATGGTGCATGTCACCTCAAAAATTATTTCTTTTGTTATCACTTACCTACTCGAGGACGAGCAGGAGTTAAGCTTGGGGATGCTGATACGTCTCCAACGTATCCATAATTTTTGATGCTCCATGCTTGTTTTTACACCATTTGCCTATTGTTTCGTTACACTTCGTGGCACTTTTATGCATTTTTCGGAACTAACCTATTAACAAGTTGCCACAGTGACAGTTCCCTGTTTTCTGCTGTTTTTGTGTTTCAGAAGTGATACACAGGAAATATTCTCGGAATTGGACGAAACCTCATCCTGAAGTCTTATTTTACCCAGAAGCTTCCAGAGATCCGAAGAGGAGTAGGAGGTGGGCCACAGGGGCCCCACATGCAGGGGTGGCGCGGCCAGGCCCCTGGCCGCGCCAGCCATGCGTGAGGGCGCCTGGTCCCACCCCTGACATCGCCCCTTCGCCTATAAGAAGCCTCGGGACGGAAAACCCTAGGGGAGTCGGCAATTTTCCAGAAAGAGTTCCGCAGCTCCGCCGCCGCCGACGAATTTCGGGGGACAGAAGTCTCTGTTCCGGCACCCTGCCAGGACGGGGAAGTGCCCCCGGAGCCATCTCCATCGGTCTCCATCGCCGTCTCCGCCGTCTCCATCGACCTCACCGCCATCTCCATCAACCTTGCTGTCTCCTATGATGAGGAGGGAGTAGTTCATCCCCGGGGCTGAGGGCTCTACCGGTACCTATGTGGTTCACCTCTCTCTCCCATGATGTGATCTTTATGTGATCGTGAGCTTTGTATCATGTTGAACAAGTAGATGTTATTATTCAGATATTATGCTACTCATATGCTTAATTATTGTACTGTACTCTAGTGGTGTTATTAAAGTAATCTATTCCTCCTGCCATGGTGTAACGGTGACAGTGCGTGCATCGCGGTGGTACTTGGTTTAGGCTATGATCGTGATCTCTTGTGGATTATGAGAGTAATTATTACTATGATAGTATTGAGTGATCTATTCCTCCTTTCATGGTGTAATGTTGACAGTGTGTGCACCGTGTTAGTACTTGGTCTAAGTTGCAATGATTTCTATCTTGAATTGTGCTTTGATTTGGATGTCTCTATGAGTGGTGTTTGTCAAGTACTTGATGAACTTTAAGGGGTGCTTCTGTAGCCACTACACAATGATTAGTGTTATTCAATAGGAGAGTAATTCAGAGTACCATAGTGGAGAGAAGTTGTTTATTTGTTCAATCATGTTATATTGTTGGGAGTGTGTCCACTAGTGAAAGTATGATCCCTAGGCCTTGTTTCCAAGCATTGCACACCGTTTACTTGCTATTTTGTTACTTGTTTGCTCGCAGCGATATTTATTTCACATCACGTTTGCTACTTATAATCATCTATACCACTTGTATTTCACTATCTCTTCGCCGAACTAGTGCACCTATACATCTGACAAGTGTATTGGGTGTGTTGGGGACACAAGAGACTTTCTGTATCGTAATTGCAGGGTTGCTTGAGAGGGATAGCTTTGACCTTTTACCTCCCTAAGTTCGATAAACCTTGGGTGATCCACTTAAGGGAAACTTGCTGCTGCTCTACAAACCTCTACACTTAGAGGCCCAACAAGTGTCTACAAGAATAGAAGTGCGTAGACATCACGGGTTACCACAGGAGTAAAACCTTGGAAAGCCTCATACTCACAGAGTTGTCGGTTGAACCGCTCACGCTCCTGATGCATGGCCAGGGCCTCGTCGACGAGGGCCTGACGAGATCCCTCCAGGACCTCCTTTGTCTGCTCCGGATCGTCGCCGAACTGCACTGGCTCAAGGGGCCGGCTGATGATGGGGAGGAGGGGCTGGCCCCTAGCTGGCACGTCGGAAGTGCCGGCCAGGTTCTCAGCGTGCTCCAGCGGGGGACGCGCTGACCCCTTGGCCTTCTCCTGCTCCGGGGGAGTACCTGCTGCTGCTGCTTTGCCGGCGCCACCTGCCGGTGGCACGGAAGTGCCGGCCATCATCACCTCTGCCGACTCTACTGGGCGAGTGCTACGCCCAACGTGAGCCAGCATATGCGATGGAGGATCCGCCGCCACCAGCACCTTCTTCCTGCAAACACTCTCAGTCCCCACATACACCTCGTGGGAACCGAAAGACATGATCCGGCCATCCCTGGGGAACGGCCGGCCGCCGAGACATCCGGCGTTGTCGCTGATGAAGCTGAGCGAGCCTAGCCTCTGGACGAGGCCAGAGACAACGCGCACTCTTGACGCCGCTATCACAGACCCCGTCCGAATGAACACTCCGCCCAGCACATCGATCTGCCCCACGGTGGGCGCCAAATGTCGTCGTGGTGAAACAACATATGCCATGGGATGGCTTAAATGGGGGCCGAACTAGATGCTGGAGGATTCAGGAGAGGGGAGCGAGCTAAGAAGCACGACAGAAAGGAACACACAAGCTACCCAGGTTCGGGGCTCTCGTAAGGAGATAACACCCCTACTCCTACTCTACTGGCTGTATATCTGGATCGATGGAGTGTACAACAATGGTGCTTCCAAGCTCTCTCTGAGAGGAGGAAGACGAACTATCAACTGAGAGAGTGAGAAGAGATCAACCCTTTGCTAGGGTTCCCTGTGCCACCTTATATAGGGGTGGCCAGGGTTACAACGGTCACTTGGACCAAGAGACAGCAGCTTCCCTCCAAACAGGACATGCTGACGATGGCAGGAGCCCTTGACTTTCTCCTTGATTGCTCTCGATGTGACTCCACATCCCTGTACGATGTACTTCTTGGACTGTGACCTCTCCACTGTGATGTCAAGGACTATACTTGGCACAGTGATGGTTGGTAGACCACCACTGTGCACCCTGTCATCATGATCTGCCTCCATGCTTGGATGTTTCTTTCCTTGATTGTAGGGATGTGACCTTGGTTGACTTGTGTGTCCCAGATATAGCTGTTGGCCATATCCCGGACCTATATGCCGGACCAACGACCCAAGGTCGGGTAATCTGGCCTCCCCTGTTCCTGCATAATATAACAACTAGGTCAAGCTGGCATATCTGCATATACGCCGACACTCTTCATCATGTATCCCGGCTATGCCGACATATCTGAACACTGGCCGGGATACGGCTTATATCCCAGCCTGGCCGATACTCTTATATTCCGGCCAGGCCCAACCTTGGTCAACCAACACAAAGTCAACCACTTTCCTTATGTCTTTCTAGTCTCTTGACCCTACCGGGGGTCATCCCCCCCGGCTGGCGGCGGTGGCGCCATTGGTTCAATCCGCACCCCGCTCAATGGTAGCGGGTACGAGGCGAAGCAGGATAGCTCAACCCTCCTCCTTTGAGAAGAGTGAACCACCGTCGTCGTCTCCCGGCTGCCGCCGGGGGCACCCGCATTGATCTCCGCCAGTCGCTGAGGATCAATGGGCAGGAGGGGATCGAATCTCAGAGGTGGCGGCTCGAATCTGCCCATCGGCAGATCCGCCGCTTGATCTCCCTCAGCGACAGTGGTGGCCGTCGATGCTCTCGTGGGCGCGCGTGCATGCATCGTCACGTACGGCGATGGCCGTATGAGCGCTGGCTCTGCGGGCAGTCCAATCGACGGCGTCGCCCTGCCCAGGTCTTCCGGGTCGCAGTCGATGACGATGAGGGTCCTCGCCGGAGTCCGCGGGACCGGAGAGGAAGGCGAAGGAGGCAAAGGCACAGGCGATGCGTCCATGGGTGAGAGCGGTTGATGGGACGTGAGAGGAGCTGTGACTGTACTGAGACTGCGGTCAGTGCAGTTATGCCGCGTCTCCCGCTATTTCTCCACGCGTGTGACCGAGGGAGATTTCGAGGCGTCTTTTGCCTCTGCCCAGCCTGGCCCTGGGGAAACTGCCAATTCGGGTGTTTCCACTGGACCTGCGTGAGGGGTGCTTTAACGCGCGCGCTGGCCTGCACCGAGGAGTGTTGTGGGCATCCAAACGGGCCGCTATCTTCTCCTCAGGGCCTGGTCCAACTGCTCACAGGCTACCAATCGCGCCCTTAGTTTCCAACATGTTTCAAACCGCTCCTTGGTTATGTGAGTTAAGAGTACTTAACTCAGTTGTCGATGCATGTTTTTTGGCATTATTTGGTGATGTGAGTTTTTTAAATCAGACAGGTTATGGTTTAAAGTGCGGATTCACCTTATTAGGTTTTGCGTGCTAGAACTTGAATTACCGAGAAAAAAATATTACTCTCATAAATCCTACATAAAATGAAAACTATTAAAGAGGAATCAAAACCGCTCTCGTGCCAAAAGCACACATGTCGCTTCAGTGTTCGGTGGCAAAATCAGATCATACATATAACGAAGTGTGCCGTGTTGTTTGCCATGACACTTTTTTTGAAATTCGCATTGATAACACTAGCATCCGTCACCGAGGACATTGCGTCGAATATTTCTTCTAGCACTAGTAGAAAAAAGGGCTTCCATTCGGCCCCATTAGTCCCCAAACTGTTCGGTCCGCGGCTAAAGGGGGCATTAGTCCCAGTTTAATTTAAAATATGGGCCAGGAAGCATTAGTCCCAGTTCAAATGGGCCCTTTGGTCTCGGTTTGCGCCACCAACCGGGACTAATGGGTAGGGGCCTTTAGTCCCGGCTCGTGGCGCAAACCGAGACTATAGGGCACGGATATGTCTCAAACGTATCTATAATTTTTGATGCTCCATGCTTGTTTATACACCATTTTCTTTGTGTTTTGTTACACTTCATGGCGTTTTTATGTATTTTTCGGAACTAACCTACTAACGAGACACCACAGTGCCAGTTCCGTGTTTTTTTACTGTTTATGTGTTTCAGAAAAGCTACACAAAAAATATTCTCAGAATTAGACAAAATAAAAGTTGAACCTCCTATTTTTCCAGGACACGAGTCGGAGTCCAAAGCATACACGGAGGGGGGCCAGGACCTGGCCACACCCTAGGGCGGCACGGGCCAAGCCCTCGCCGCGCCACTGAAACGTCTCAAACGTATCTATAATTTTTGATGCTCCATGCTTGTTTTTACACCATTTGCCTATTGTTTCGTTACACTTAGTGGCACTTTTATGCATTTTCCGGAACTAACCTATTAACGAAGTGCCACAGTGCCAGTTCCATGTTTTCTGCTGTTTTTGTGTTTCAGAGTGATACACAGGAAATATTCTCGGAATTGGACGAAACAAGTTCCTGAAGTCTTATTTTACCCGGAAGCTTCCAGAGATCCGAAGAGGAGTAGGAGGGGGGCCACCAGGGGCCCACACATAGGGGTGGCGCGGCCAGCCCCTGGCCCGCGCCACCACCGTGTGAGGCCACCTGGCCCCACCTCTGACGACGCCCCTTCGCCTATAAAGACCCCCCGACGAGAAAAACCTAAGTACCCGATCAGATTTCCAGAACACATCGCGATCCGCCGCCGCCGTCGACCCGAAGATCGGGAGGGTCCAGAAGCTCTTCCCGGCACCCTGCCGGAGAGGGGAATCGCCACCGGAGGCCTTCTTCATCGCCATGCTTGCCTCTGGAGCGATGAGTGAGTAGTCTACCTTGGACTATGGGTCCATAGCAGTAGCTAGATGGTTGTCTTCTCCACCATGTGCTTCATGTTTAGATCTCATGAGCTGCCCTACATGATTGAGATCACCGTTATGTAATTCTACATGTTTGGTTTGTTGGGATCCGATGAATATTGGTTTTTATGATTAAGTTGCTGTACTGAATTATATCTTTTGTTATCTCTATGTTGTTTATGATCTTGCATGCTCTCCGTTATTAGTAGCTATCTTGGCCGAGTAGTTGCTAGTGACTCCAAGAGGGGGTATTTATGCTCGATAGTGGGTTCATGCCTCTATTTCACCTGGGGGAGTGACAGAAACCTCTAAGGTGGTAGATGTGCTGTTGCTACTAGGGAGAAAACAACATTCGTATGCTCAAGGGCATATGCTTTGTTTACATTACACACTTTGCTTAATGCAATTATCTGTTGTTCGCAACTTAATACTTCTAGGGTGTTTGGATTGATATCCCAGGGAGTGGATTATTAGTCATAGATGCAGTTGGATGGCGGTCTATGTATTTTGTTGTAATGCCCAGAGTAAATCTCATAGTGATCTTCTTGACATATCACGTTTATCTTTATTCTATCAATTGCCCAACTGTAATTTGTTTACCCAGCATGTGTTATTTTATCTTATGGAGAGACACCACTAGTGAACTGTGGACCCCGGTCCTATTTCCATCATATTGCTATCACCTGTTTACTTTACTCGTACTGTTTACTTTACTCGCATACTATATTGTTTTCCACTCGATACACTCATAACCTTTGTTTCAAGCAAACCGGTGAGATTGACAACCTCATCGCAAGTTGGGAACAAAGTATTTGTTTGTGTGTGTGCAGGTTCCACAACACCTTCAGTCGTCATTGTCTCTCTTCTCCTGTTCGATAACCTTGGTTTCTTAAACTGAGGGAAAACTTGCTGCTACGCTCATCATACCTTCCTCTTGGGGTTCCCAACGGGCTGGTTATCCACCACGCACAAGGACAGTCTGCTTCCATGTCAACCACACACCACCACACGCAGCAGCTACTTTTTTGGCGCCGTTGCCGGGGAAGAGAGAAGACTTCTGCGAGGGGAGTTCTTCGCACACACATTCTTTACTTTGTTATTATTTTGCTTTACTTTATTTATTTTACCTGCATTGCTTTTTATCAAAAACCCAAAAAAATTAGAATCCTTGATAGTTGTTATTTCTTTACTTTAGTTTATCATGTTGATCCCTAAGTACGTTCTGGAGGACCTCTCAGTAGGTAGTGGTTCGATTATTGGCAAAAGTAACATTGAGGAGTTCTTTAATCACATTAGTATGCATGAGGAGGTTGAGGAAAAGTCTTTGGTTGAGTTAGCTCCTAGTTATGAAGTTGAATCTGCTCATTTAGTTCACATGTTAGAAGCTAGGTTTGCTAGTCTTAATTCTTCTATGCAATACATGTTCCTTAAGCTTCATGAAATTGAGGATCCCGAAAAGAAAGCTTTTATCTTAGAAACCTTGCGCACAGAATTTAGAGATGTTGCAATTGAGGCTAGGAAAGTTTTTAAGAAGTTTAATAAGCTTGGCTCGCCTGTTAAGGTTGGTACGCCTGATGATTTTAAAATACCAGTACCTTATGAACTTATAGGAATTCACGATGCTTGGGAAAAGAATTCCAGTTGGATTTGCCCTGAAAATCTTTTCGATGAAAGTAGTGTGCCAAAGCGTGATCGTAAAGGGTTTTCAAAAACTCAGTTGAACTTATTTTCCTTCATTGTTGAAAAGATCTCTGCTGTTGATCTTAATGCTTCATCGCTTGATATTACTTGATTCGCAATTTTCTGCGCCTAGCTCAAAGGCGTTAAAGAAAAGCACTCTTGGGAGATAACCCAATGTTTTCTTTTCAGTACTTTTTCTTTTATTTGAGTCTTGGAAGTCATTACTACTGTAATGACCGCTCCTTATCTTGTTTATTTCGTTTTTGTGCCAAGAGAAGCCTCTAATTTGAGTGAGGTAAAGATTTGGGGATGTTGCTGTCCTGAAACTGTTTTCGGTGCTGCACCGTAAAAATTCATGAAAATTCTCTGTATATCTTTTGGACCTGCGATTTCTTGTGCATATGCCCCAGGTTATATCCAAACTTTTCTTATTTGAACACTTTTTGATTTGAGCAACAGAAAATCCCTCAAAAATTCTACCTTTGTCAGCTATTCAGTTTTGACAGATTTCTGCCAATATTTGTGTTTGCCACTTTATCGCTTTCTTTTGAGTTCTTTTGATCATGGAACTTTTGGGGAGGTTGCTACAGTAGTATATGCTATATATGTGGTGGTTTTGAGTTGAAACCTGAAGCAAATAGAGGATTGATTATATGTTATGCTTGCACTAATGTTGCTAATAGAATTGTGTTTAGTTTTGTATGAAGGAAGTTTTCAAGTGTAGGGATTAGAGAATGATGAGATGAGTTGAAGAATGGACAAAAGCTCAAGCTTGGGGATGCCCATGCATCACCCCAAGAAATATCCAAGAAGTACAAGCGTCAAAGCTTGGGGATGCCCCCGAGGCACCCCTTCTTCATCGGCAAAAATCAGGTCACCTTTCAAAACACTATATTTTTATTGCTTCATGCACTATGTGTTTTTCTTGGAGCGTCAGTTGTTTTAGTTTTCTTAGTTGGTTTAGTTTGTTTGTTTGCTGCAATAAATGGTTGGACCCCAACAAATTTCCTTTGGAGGAGATGTACTCGTTTTCATTTGCAAAGAACGCTTTAGTTTTCACTCTTATTAAAAATCGAGTGTTCTTCTTTTTCTGCTACTGCTTTTGGTTTTCGTTTTCGCCTTGATTTGCGTTCAGACCTTGTCATATCTTTTCATCAAGGTGTATTTTTGCCTCTGATCTTCATTGGTTTTCATCAAAAGAGGTGTTTATAAAAATTTCAAATGGTGTTGGAAAAGAGAAAAATCTTTGTGCAAAATAGTGGTACAAGAAGGAGCTTGTGTAGACTGTAGCTTAGGCTTTTTCATGTCATGCTTGATGTCTTTTTGATAGTATGCTTAGTGGTTTTTCTGTAGCATGACTTGTCTCAAATAACTGAGATTGCTTAATGATCCTTTGAAAAAATCATGCGTTGTTTTTATTGTATGGAAGCATTATTTTGGTTTTCTCCTTGATGCTTTATTTGGGTTGACTTGGCGCATGCTCACACATGTTAGACTCTTACAAAGTCGCCAATAGCCTTCATGATCATTTAGTTTTTGACTTTTGATGTCATCGTATGCTTCTTTTAATGTCGCTTTGTCGCTTTGCATGATTATGGCCATTATTGCTCTCTTAGTTGGTCGCTCCCAGTCTTTTGCTAGCCCTCGCTTTGTACTGAGTATGAGCTCTACTTGTGCATCCAACTCCTAAAAGCCAAAGTTTTCCATTATGTCCACTATAAACTCGTATGCATGGTATTTGTAAGCCATTCCAAAGTAAATTTTCATGTGCTACCTTTCAAAAACCTTCAAAACACTTCTCGTTTTGTGACACTGTTTTCAGCTCATGGGGACGTAGTGGTCGGATTTGCTATCTTCCATATTGCTTATTCCAAAAAGAAAAAAAAAAGAAAAAAAAAGAAAAAAGGCACTCCTCCATGGAAAGTGAATGTTGGTGGGCACCCGATGGAATCGGTTAGCCATGGTATGTGAAAGGAAAAAGGTGGGGAGGAGTGCCAAGCTTTATAAAAGAGCACAAAAGTGCCAATCTCTCTCTCAAAAACTTGCTTCATTTTTGTATGGAAGATAGTAAGAACCCCATTGCCAGTCGTTGACAAAGACAACCACCTCTCAAAACCAATTTTTATCTCTTTGTTTTACAAATGAAAAGCTCTAGCACATGTTTAATCACTGCTTCCCTCTGCGAAGGGCCTTTCTTTTACTTTTATGTTGAGTCACCACCTTCTTTCTTTATGCACCATTAAGAGAGCATAGTTGTCATTCTTAGTGTGATATGCATTGTCCCAAAGTTCATTGATTGATTCATATTGTTGGTTTCACTTGTTCTTAAATTATTTGTATCTAGTCGCCCTCTTAAACTTGAAGGTGTCCTATGCATTTATGTTTTGCTCTCTTTGAAGGACAAGCTTTTGTATGTTTTTCCTTATGATTTGAACACACGTTTGACTTTCATTGTTTCATTTTCATGATCTTTTGTTTGTGTTCATTTGCATGTTTACAACATGGTTGCTAAGTTCTTATTGTCATGATTATATCTTCATGCCCATGTTTTAAGTTCTATTGATCCCAGCTCACCAATGCTTACATATATGATCAAGATTGTGTAGGTGCATGTCACCTCAAAAATTATTCTTTTGTTATCACTTACCTACTCGAGGACGAGCAGGAGTTAAGCTTGGGGATGCTTGATACGTCTCAAACGTATCTATAATTTTTGATGCTCCATGCTTGTTTTTACACCATTTGCCTATTGTTTCGTTACACTTAGTGGCACTTTTATGTATTTTCCGGAACTAACCTATTAACGAAGTGCCACAGTGCCAGTTCCCTGTTTTCTGCTGTTTTTGTGTTTCAGAGTGATACATAGGAAATATTCTCGGAATTGGACGAAACAAGTTCCTGAAGTCTTATTTTACCCGGAAGCTTCCAGAGATCCGAAGAGTAGGAGGGGGGCCACCAGGGGCCCACACATAGGGGTGGCGCGGCCAGCCCCTGGCCCGCGCCACCACCGTGTGAGGCCACCTGGCCCCACCTCTGACGACGCCCCTTCGCCTATAAAGACCCCCCGACGAGAAAAACCTAAGTACCCGATCAGATTTCCAGAACACATCGCGATCCGCCGCCGCCGTCGACCCGAAGATCGGGAGGGTCCAGAAGCTCTTCCCGGCACCCTGCCGGAGAGGGGAATCGCCACCGGAGGTCTTCTTCATCGCCATGCTTGCCTCCGGAGCGATGAGTGAGTAGTCTACCTTGGACTATGGGTCCATAGCAGTAGCTAGATGGTTGTCTTCTCCACCATGTGCTTCATGTTTAGATCTCATGAGCTGCCCTACATGATTGAGATCACCGTTATGTAATTCTACATGTTTGGTTTGTTGGGATCCGATGAATATTGGTGTTTATGATTAAGTTGCTATACTGAATTATATCTTTTGTTATCTCTATGTTGTTTATGATCTTGCATGCTCTCCGTTATTAGTAGCTATCTTGGCTGAGTAGTTGCTAGTGACTCTAAGAGGGGGTATTTATGCTCGATAGTGGGTTCATGCCTCTATTTCACCTGGGGGAGTGACAGAAACCTCTAAGGTGGTAGATGTGCTGTTGCTACTAGGGAGAAAACAACATTCATATGCTCAAGGGCATATGCTTTGTTTACATTACACACTTTGCTTAATGCAATTATCTGTTGTTCGCAACTTAATACTTCTAGGGTGTTCGGATTGATATCCCAGAGAGTGGATTATTAGTCATAGATGCAGTTGGATGGCGGTCTATGTATTTTGTTGTAATGCCCAGAGTAAATCTCATAGTGATCTTCTTGACATATCACGTTTATCTTTATTCTATCAATTGCCCAACTGTAATTTGTTTACCCATCATGTGTTATTTTATCTTATGGAGAGACACCACTAGTGAACTGTGGACCCCGGTCCTAATTCCATCATATTGCTATCACCTGTTTACTTTACTCGTACTGTTTACTTTACTCGCATACTATATTGTTTTCCACTCGATACACTCATAACCTTTGTTTCAAGCAAACCGGTGAGATTGACAACCTCATCGCAAGTTGGGAACAAAGTATTTGTTTGTGTGTGTGCAGGTTCCACAACACCTTCAGTCGTCATTGTCTCTCTTCTCCTGTTCGATAACCTTGGTTTCTTAAACTGAGGGAAAACTTGCTGCTACGCTCATCATACCTTCCTCTTGGGGTTCCCAACGGGCTGGTTATCCACCACGCACAAGGACAGTCTGCTTCCACGTCAACCACACACAACCACACGCAGCAGCCACCAGGGGGTGAGCCCCCTGGTCCACTTCCTTCCGCCACCCTTCCGCCTATATATTCTCCTCGACGGGAAAACCTAAAGAGCCCCGATCAATTTCCACAAAACATACTGCAAGCCGCCGCCGTCGTTAACGCGAGATCGGGAGGGTCCAGAAGCTCTTCCCAGCACCCTGCCGGAGAGGGGAATCACCGCCGGAGGCCTTCGTCATCACCATGCCTGCCTCCGGAGTGATGTGTGAGTAGTCTACCTTGGACTACGGGTCCATAGCATTAGCTACATGGTTGTCTTCTCCTCCATGTGCTTCATGTTTAGATCTTGTGAGCTGCCTATCATGATCAAGATCATCGTTGTGTAATTCTACATGTTGTGTTTGTTGGGATCCGATGAATATTGATACTATGTCAAGTTGATGTGCTAAATTATTATCTTTATGTTATCTCTATGTTGTTTATGATCTTGCATGCTCTCCATTGCTAGTAGATATCTTGGCGGAGTAGATGCTAAGATGGAGTATTTATGCTTGATAGTGGGTTCATGCCTCTAGTAATCTGGGGGAGTGACATAAACCTCTAAGGTTGTAGATGTGCTATTGTCACTAGGGAGAAAACAACAATCTTGTGTTCAAGGACATTTGCATTGTTTACATTACGCACTTTGCTTAATGCAGTTATCTGTTGTTCGCAACTTAATACTCAACAGGTGCTTGGACGATACCACGAGAGTGGATTATTAGTCATAGATACAGTTGGATTACGGTCTATGTATTTTGTCGTAATGCCCAGAGTGAATCTCATAGTGATCCTCATGACATATGTATGCTAGCTTTATTCTATCAACTGCCCAACTATTTGTTTATCCAGCATGTTATTTACTTTATGGAGAGACACCACTAGTGAACTGTGGACCCCCGGTCCATTCCTTTTACACTGTTATTACTGTTTACCTTTTACTTGTTTTATTTACATTCTTGCAAACTATTACCTTTTACCACTCGATACGCTTAATCCTTTGTTTACATTAAACCGGTGAGATTGACAACCTCACTGTAAGTTGGGACAAAGTACTTGGTTGTGTTGTGTGCAGGTTCCACGTTGCTGCTGGTGCAAAGCTAAGCCCTGGACAAGTTATCTGGCGCCATTGTCCGGAGCCGTTGCAAAGCTAGCGGGCATCAACCTTTGGAAGTTTGGTTCTTTCTCCTACTGGTTCGATAATCCTTGGTTTCACAACTGAGGGAAGACTTGCTGCTGTGCTCATCATAACCTTCTCTTAGGGTTTCCAACTGGGCGATTATATATATATAAAACTCCTACATCAGCACCGCACCACCAACAAGTTTTCTGGCGCCATTGCCGGTGGAAAGAAGATTTCTGCAAGGGGGGTCTCTCGCTTCCAATCTTTTACTTTGTTATTGTTTTGCTTTATTTTATTTTTGCTTGCATTGTTTTATAAAAAATACAAAAAATTAGTTCCTTTATAGTTGTTTTTACTTGTCTGCTTTTAGCTTTGCTAGAATGGGTACTCCTGAGAACACCAAGTTGTGTGATTTTACTAGCACCAATAACAATGATTTTATCTGCACTCCTATTGCGCCATCTGCTCCCGAGGCAAATTTTTATGAGACTAAACCTGCTTTGTTGAATCTTGTTATGAAAGAGCAGTTTTATGGTGTTAGTACTGATGATGCTGCAGCTCATCTGAACAATTTTGTTGAGCTATGTGAGATGAAAAAGTATAAGGATGTAGATGGTGACATTATTAAGCTTAAGTTGTTTCCTTTCTCTTTAAGAGGAAGAGCTAAGGATTGGTTGGTATCTTTGCCTAGAAATAGTATTGATTCTTGGGTTAAGTGTTAGGATGCTTTTATTGGAAAATATTATCCTCCTGCTAAGATTATAGCTTTGCGAAGTGATATTATGAAGTTTAGACAGTTTGATAATGAACATGTTGCTCAAGCTTGGGAAAGAATGAAATCTATGATAAAGAATTGTCCCACTCATGGACTGACTACTTGGATGATTATCCAAACCTTTTATGCAGGACTAAATTTTTCTTCAAGAAATCTGTTGGATTCAGCTGCTGGAGGTACTTTTATGTCCATCACCTTGGGCGCCGCAACAAAGCTTCTCGACAACATGATGGTAAATTATTCTGAGTGGCACATCGAGAGAGCTCCATAAGGTAAGAAGGTAAATTCTGTTGAGGAAACCTCATCCTTAAGTGATAAGATTGATACTATTATGGCTATGCTTGCTAATGATAGAGCTCATGTTGATCCTAATAATGTTCCTTTGGCCTCTTTGGTTGCTCAAGAAGAGCATGTTGGTGTAAACTTTGTTAGAAATAATAATTTCAACAACAGTGCTTATAGGAACAATTTTGCTAGCAACAATTATAGGCCGTATCCTTCTACCAATGGTAATGGTTATGGTAACTCTTATGGTAATTCCTCCAACAACACTAGGGGCGCGCCCTCTAAGCTTGAAGTCATGCTTAAGGACTTCATCAGTAAGCAAACTGCTTTTAACAAGTCTGTTTAGGAAAAGTTGGGTAAAATTAATATTCTTGCTTCTAAAGTTGATAGCCTTGCTCTTGATGTTGAACTTCTGAAACTAAAAGTGTTGCCTACTGATGTGAAAGAAAGCAAGACTTTGAATGCCATCCAGGTTAGAATTGATGAAAATGTTAGGATGTTAGCAGAATTGCATACCAGGTGGGAAAGAGAAGATGAGATGGCTAGGAATATGAAGGTATGTACTATCACCACCTCTAGTAATGTTGTTTATAATGCTAGCAATCCTCTTACTTTGATTGGTGTAGAGAAAACTCCTACTCCTTGTGCAAAAAAGCCCAAAACTGCAAAAACTTTTTCTACAAAAAGTGCTGAATTTTTTTGGAGTATGGGAGATGATAGCTCTATTTCTTTTAATGATTTTGATGTTGATGGTTGCAATATCTCTGAAGTTATTTTGTTCTTGCAAAACCTTTCTTTGAGTCCTAATGCTAGTTATATGAATATTGCTTTTACAAAGCATATTACAAATGCTCTCATGAAAATTAGGGAAGAAAAGTTGAAACAAAAGGTTTCTATTCCCAAGAAGTTAGGAGATGGTTGGGAGCCCATCATTGATATGAATGTCAATGATTTTGATTGCCATGCTTTATGTGATCTAGGTGCAAGTATTTCTATTATGCCTAGAAAAAATTATGATATGCTTGGTTTTACCGCTTAAAAAGTGTTACTTTGATGTTCCTCTTGCTGATGTTGCTAAGAAGAAACCTTTGGGAAGGATTAATGATGTTCTTATTATGGTTAACAATAACCTTGTTCCCGTTGATTTTCTTGTTATGGATGTTGAATGCAATGCTTCATGTCCTATTATTTTGGGAAGACCTTTTCTTAGAACAGTTGGTGCCATCATTGATATGAAGGAAGGCACCATTAAATATCAATTCCCACTCAAGAAAGGTATGGAACACTTCCCTAGAAGGAGAAAGAAATTACTTTTTGACTCTATTCTTAGAGAAAATTATGAACTTGATGCTTCATCGCTTGATATTACTTGATTTCCACTTTCTGCGCCTAGCTCAAAGGCGTTGAAGAAAAGCACTCTTGGGAGATAACCCAATGTTTTCTTTTTAGTACCTTTTCTTTTATTTGAGTCTTGGAAGTTATTACTACTATAATAACCTCTCCTTATCATTTTTTATTTTGTTTTTGTGCCAAGAAGAACCTCTAATTTGAGGGAGGTAAGATTTGGGGAAGTTGCTGTCCTGAAATAGATTTCTGCGCTTCACTATAAAAATTCTCAGAATATCTTTTCGATCTGCGATTTCTTGTGCGTGTTCCCCAGGTTATTTCCAAACTTTTATTTGTTTTGTACTTTTCTATTTTAGCAATAGAAGGTCCTCGAAAAAATTGATCTTTGTCAGCTGTTTTATTTTGACAGATTTTGCCACTATTTGTGTTTGCCTCTCGATCGCTTTCTTTTTGAGTTCTTTTGATCACAGAACTTTTGAGGAAGTTGCTAAAGTAGCTTATGCTTTAATGGATGGTATATTTGATTTTGAAATTGAACCAAAAGATTAGATTTATTATCATGCTTATACTAATGTTGCTAATAGAATTGTGTGAAGTTTTGTATGAAGGAAGTTTTCAAGTGTAGGGAATGGAGAGTGATGAGATGAGATGAAGTATGGACAAAAGCTCAAGCTTGGGGATGCCCATGTCACCCCAAGAAATATCCAAGAGGTACAAGCGTCAAAGCTTGGGGATGCCCCTGAGGCACCCCTTCTTCATCGGCAAAAATCAGGTCACCTTTCAAGACACTATATTTTTATTGCTTCATGTATTATGCGTTTTTCTTGGAGCGTCTTTACTTTTGCTTTCAGTTTTATTTTGTTTTGTTTGCTGCAATAAATGTTTGGACCCAAACAAATTTCTTTTGGAGATGACACACTCCGGTTTTTCATTGCCAAGAACACTCTAGTTTTCACTCTTATCGTTCAATGAGTGTTCTCTTTTTCTAGAACTGCATTTAGCTTTCGTTTTTCGCCTTGATTTTTGTTCAGATCTTGTTATATCTTTGCATCAAGGTGTATTTAGACCACTGGTCTATGTTGGTTTTCATCAAAAGAGTTGTTTAAAAAAGGTTTGAATGGTGTTGGAAAAGAGAAAAAAATTGCATGCCTATAGTGGTACGAATGGGAGCTTGTTTAGACTGCGGCTTACACTTCTGCATGTCATGTTTGATGTCGTTTTGATAGTATGCTTAGTAGTTTTTTCTGTAGCATGACTTATCTCAAATGACTGAGATTGCTTAATGAGCCTTTGAAAAAATCATGCGTTGTATTTATTATATGGGAGCATGTTATTGTGGTTTTCTCCTTTGATGCTTTATTTGGGTTGACTTGGCGCATGCTTACAACATGTTTGACTCTAACAAGTCGCCACATAGCCTCTATGATCATTTGGTTTTTGACTTGTGATACCACTTTATGCTTCGGTTAATGATGTTTTGTCGCTATGCATGATTATGGCCGTTATTGCTCTCTTAGTTGGTCGCTCCCAGTCTTTTGCTAGCCTTCATTTTGTACTGAGAGGAAATACTTATCGTGCATCCAACTCCCAAAACCAAGTTTTCCAATTTGTCCACCATATATACCTATTAGCAATTTGCTATTCCAAGTACATTCGACTTGCTTTTATCTATCCTTCAAATTAAACTTTTTGGTGTTATGTGAAAATTAGTCAGTAAAGCTCTCACGAATCTGATGGTACACTTTACTTTTCTTGCTTTTAATAATTTTGACCATTGTGGCTCTCTTATGTTGACGTTATGCTTGCAAGTTGTAAGTTGGAGGTTAGCCCAACCATGCCGTCATGGGGCAAGCTTTCAACATTGCACTTTTTCTCATTTAGTTGATATCATGATCTTTTGTTTATAGATACTCGCGATGTGAAATAAGTTGGAAACTTGTGAACTCATGGAGTTTGTATATGTGTTAGAGAAATGCCTGGGCTGCTAATCTAAGCCATGCATCATTCATGGTGGAAATTTACAGCATGCCCATAGTGGACATTCGATGATGCATCTCACAATAAAAAGCTATACCAATGGTAAATAAAAGAGATGTAGATGTGTTCATTGTAAGTTTGTCTTGTCATTTTGATGTGGGCTTGTTCCATGTCATCAGGCAAGAGGTACCCCATTGGCGGTTCTCGATGATACATGTCTGCTTACAATGACAAGAACTTGCTTGGGACCTAAGTCGAGTAGCGTGAGGTTTGGGTATTCGTACTTCAAGGGACATGAGATTTTCAAATTATGATTTGTTAAGCATATGCTTCATAATTGTACTCGCATTAACCTTAACCACTCAAGATGCCTATGATGGGGGCAATGAGAGCTCAAAGCTAGTAAGTATCATAATTTTTGGAGGTTTATAAAACTTGCAATCACTGCTTCCCTCTGCGAAGGGCCTTTATTTTACTTTTATGTTGAGTCTTCACCTTCTACCTTTATGCACCGTCCAAGAGAGCATAGTTGTCATTCTGAGTTTAATGTGCATAGTCCCAAAATTTATCATTGATTGATTCATGATTATGGTTTTGCTTGTTCTTAAATTATTTATATCTAGTCGCCCTCTTAAACTTGAAGGTGTCCTATGCATTTATGTTTTGCTACTCCATGAGGGACAAGCTGAAAACCACTTTGCTATGTTTTTCTATATGGTTGAAACACACACTTGACTTTCAATGCTTCATTACTCATGATCTTTTGTTTGTGTTACTTTTCATGTTATAACATAGTTGCTAAGTTTTATTGTCAAGATTATGTCTCTTATGCCCATGTTCTAAGTGCTTTGATCTCAGCACTCAATGCTTTACATCGTTGATCAAGATTGTGATGGTGCATGTCACCTCAAAACTTATTATTTTGTTATCACTTACCTACTTGAGGACGAGCAGGAGTTAAGCTTGTGGATGCTTGATACGTCTCAAACGTATCTATAATTTTTGATGCTCTATGCTTGTTTATACACCATTTGCTTTGTGTTTTGCTACACTTTGTGGTGTTTTTATGCATTTTCTGGAACTAACCTACTAACAAGACGCCACAGTGCTAGTTCCCTATTTTCTGCTGTTTTTGTGTTTTAGAAAATCTACACATGAAATATTCTCGGAATTAGACAAAACAAAAGCCGAACCTCCTATTTTTCAAGAACATGAGTCGGAGTCCAAAGCAAAGACGAAGGGGGGCTAGGACCTGGCCACACCCTAGGGCGGCGCGGGCCAAGCCCTGGCCGCGCCACCAAGGGGTGAGCCCCCCTGGTCCACTTCCTGACGCCGCCCTTCCGCCTATATATTCCCCTCGACGGGAAAACCTAAAGAGCCCCAATCAATTTCCACAAAACATACTACAAGCCGCCGCCGTCGTTAACGCGAGATCGGAGGGTCCAGAAGCTCTTCCCGGCACCCTGCCGGAGAGGGGAATCACCACCGGAGGCCTTCTTCATTACCATGCCTGCCTTCGGAGTGATGTGTGAGTAGTCTACCTTGGACTATGGGTCCATAGCAGTAGCTAGATGGTTGTCTTCTCCTCCATGTGCTTCATGTTTAGATCTTGTCAGCTGCCTATCATGATCAAGATCATCGTTGTGTAATTCTACATGTTGTGTTTGTTGGGATCTGATGAATATTGATACTATGTCAAGTTGATGTGCTGAATTATTATCTTTATGTTATCTCTATGTTGTTTATGATCTTGCATGCTCTCCGTTGCTAGTAGATATCTTGGCCGAGTAGATGCTAGTGACTCCAAGAGGGAGTATTTATGCTCGATAGTGGGTTCATGCCTCTAGTAATCTGGGGGGAGTGACAGAAACCTCTAAGGTTGTAGATGTGTTGTTGCTACTAGGGAGAAAACAACAATCTTGTGTTCAAGGATATTTGCATTGTTTACATTACGCACTTTGCTTAATGCAGTTATCTATTGTTCGCAACTTAATACTCAACAGGTGCTCGGACGACACCTCGAGAGTGGATTATTAGTCATAGATGCAGTTGGATTACGGTCTATGTATTTTGTCATAATGCCCATAGTGAATCTCATAGTGATCCTCATGACATATGTATGCTAGCTTTATTCTATAAATTGCCCAACTGTAATTTGTTTACCCAGCATGTTATTTACTTTATGGAGAGACACCACTAGTGAACTGTGGACCCTGGTCCATTCCTTTTACACTGTTATTACTGTTTACATTTTACTTGTTTTATTTACATTCTTGCAAACTATTACCTTTTACCACTCGATACGCTTAATCCTTTGTTCACAGCAAACCGGTGAGATTGACAACCTCACTGTTAGTTGGGACAAAGTACTTGGTTGTGTTGTGTGCAGGTTTCACATTGCTGCTGGTGCAAAGCTAAGCCCTGGACAAGTTATCTGGCGCCATTGTCCGGAGCCGTCGCAAAGCTAGCGGGCATCAACCTTCGGAAGTTTGGTTCTTTCTCCTACTGGTTCGATAAACCTTAGTTTCACAACTGAGGGAACACTTGCTGATGTGCTCATCATAACCTTCTTTTGGGGTTTCCAACTGGGCGGTTATATATATATATATATATATAAATCCTACATCAACACTGCACCACCAGGCACCCTTTAGTCCCGATTCGTGTCACGAGCCGGGACTAAAGGCCAGCTCAAACGAACCATCGCTCCCGCGCCAGTTACGACACGATCGTCGTCGATCGTTTTAGAAATTGTCGCGCCATTAACCTGATCGCTTCGGTAATTGTCTTTGATGCCTCAGGACGCCACCGCCGGTGGCCTAATCACATCGCCGGTCAGCCTCTTCTTCTTCCCTCTCTCTAGTATATAAGGATGTACCTATAAACATCTTCTTCATCCTCCTAATCTCCTCCCAAAACACCATAGCATATCACTGGTGAGCTCTCTCTCTCCCTCTCATTTCAATGGAGCCGACGACGCCTCAATCTCGGGTGCATAATATCACCGCCGAAGGGATGGAATTCACTATCATGGAAACTCTCCGTGCATCAATGGTGGAGATGTGGCTCCGCGCTGTCAAGTAGCGGTTCCTCAACGCTGCACCGATCAAATGTGTGGGCTTGGACTGCGAGTTCACCAGCCCTCCCGAGGGTAGGCGCCATCAGCGTGCCGCCGTCCTTCAACTCTCGGTGGCATCCGAGGTTTTGGTCTTCCAAATATGTCAGGTCGATCATGTGCCGCAGCTGCTCAAGGATTTCTTGAAGGACCCCACCATTAGATTCTACGATGCGGCTATTGGTAATGACGTGCTGATACGTCTCCAACGTATCTATAATTTTTGATGCTCCATGCTTGTTTTTACACCATTTGCCTATCGTTTCGTTACACTTAGTGGCACTTTTATGCATTTTCCGGAACTAACCTATTAACAAGTGCCACAGTGTCAGTTCCCTGTTTTCTGCTGTTTTTGTGTTTCAGAAGTGATACACAGGAAATATTCTCGGAATTGGACGAAACAAGTTCCTGAAGTCTTATTTTCGCCGGGAGCATCCAGAAATCCGAAGAGAGGAAGGAGAGGGGCCACAGGCCACCCTCACATAGGGCTGGCGCGGCCCAGGCCCTGGCCGCGCCACCCCTGTGTGAGGAGGCCTAGGGCCACCTCTGACATCGCCCCTTCGCCTATATAAAGCCTCGGGACGGAAAACCCTAAGGGAGTCGGCAAATTTCCAGAAAGAGTTCCGCAGTTCCGCCGCCGCCGCCGACGAATTTTGGGGGACAGAAGTCTCTGTTCCGGCACCCTGCCGGGACGGGGAAGTGCCCCCGGAGCCATCTCCATCGGTCTCCATCATCGTCTCCGCCGTCTCCATCGACCTCACCGCCATCTCCATCAACCTTGTTGTCTCCTATGATGAGGAGGGAGTAGTTCATCCCTAGGGCTGAGGGCTCTACCGGTAGCTATGTGGTTCACCTCTCTCTCCCATGATGTGATCTTTATGTGATCGTGAGCTTTGTATCATGTTGAACAAGTAGATGTTATTCAGATATTATGCTACTCCTATGCTTAATTATTATAGTGTACTCTAGTGATGTTACTAAAGTAATCTATTCCTCCTGCCATGGTGTAACGGTGACAGTGCGTGCATTGTGGTGGTACTTGGTTTAGGCTATGATTGTGATCTCTTGTGGATTATGAGAGTAATTATTACTATGATAGTATTGAGTGATCTATTCCTCCTTTCATGGTGTAATGTTGACAGTGTGTGCACCGTGTTAGTACTTGGCCTAAGTCGCAATGATTTCTATCTTGAATTGTGATCTGATTTGGATGTCTCTATGAGTGGTGTTTGTCAAGTACTTGATGAACTTTAAGGGGTGCTTCTGTAGCCACTACACAATGATTAGTGTTATTCAATAGGAGAGTAATTCAGAGTACCATAGTGGAGAGAAGTTATTTATTTGTTCATTCATGTTATATTGTTGGGAGTGTGTCCACTAGTGAAAGTATGATCCCTAGGCCTTATTTCCAAGCATTGCACACCGTTTACTTCCTATTTTGTTACTTGTTTGCTCGCAGCGATATTTATTTCACATCACATTTGCTACTTATAATCATCAGTACCGCTTGTATTTCACTATTTCTTTGCCGAACTAGTGCACCTATACATCTGACAAGTGTATTAGGTGTGTTGGGGACACAAGAGACTTTCTGTATCGTAATTGCAGGGTTGCTTGAGAGGGTTAGCTTTGACCTCTAACCTCCCTGAGTTCGATAAACCTTGGGTGATCCACTTGAGGGAAACTTGCTGCTGTTCTACAAACCTCTGCACTTGGAGGCCCAACAAGTGTCTACAAGAATAGAAGTGCGTAGACATCAAGCTCTTTTCTGGCGCCGTTGCCGGGGAGGTAAGGTAAAAGGTACTCGCATCCTCCTGTGTGAGTGCTCGGAGTTATTTCCTTTAGATTCTGCAATTACATCTTTTTGTTTCTTGTTTTTATTTTCACTAGTTAGGCTTAATGGAAAACAATGAGTTCTGTAGTATTTTTCCTGAGTTTAGATATGAAGTGTTTGAAGAGAAAATTGAAAAACCTTTGGAGCTTAATTTGCATGCTAATAGTGTTGTTAGTATGAATGCTTTGAACACCGTTATTGCTAATGCTATAGAAAAGTCTAAGCTTGGGGAAGCTAGTTTTGTTAAGCATAATATTTTTAGTTCCCCAGCTTTAGTGGAGAAAGTTTGTTCTGATAATATTTTATCTCCCATATGTGATGTTCCTTCTTATGATGATATGTTTGAAGAATATGCTTTGCGAAATAGTTGCTCTCTAGCTTGTGATGATACTAAACCTCTAGTTTATGATGGCTATGATGATGAGTATAATATTTTCAGTTCACCTACTATTGAGGATAAAATTAGTTATGATTACAATATGCCTCCTATTTATGATGATTATGGTGATGAGAATAATTATTCTGTTAAATCTGCTCCTACTACTATTGTTCCTGTGGTGAGTATTAATTCTTTTATGCATGTGGCTCATGATAGGGATGTTTTATGTGATAGTTATATTGTTAGTTCTATTCATGATGCTACTGAAAGTTATTATGAGAGAGGGAAACATGGTTTGATGGATCTCAACAATATTAAGTTTCCCCTCTTTATGTTGCAAATCTTGAAGTGGCACTTGTTTTATCTATCCATGCTTGCTACTATGTGCCTCGTTGATTTATTTTCTTACAAGATTCCTATGCATAGGAAGTGGTTCAGATATAAATGTCTTTCACATTTCTTTTTGATGCTCTCTATTGCTTTAAGTTCCTATATGGAGCCTTTGCTTCAAGCTCTTATATGGCGCCCACATGAGCATCTTTGCAAATTACTGCGCCTAGCTCAAAGGCGTTAAAGAAAAGCACTCTTGGGAGATAACCCATTGTTTTATTTTTCAGTACTTTTTCTTTTATTTGAGTCTTGGAAGTTATTACTACTGTAATAACCGCTCCTTATCTTTTTTATTTTGTTTTTGTGCCAAGAGAAGCCTCTAATTTGAGTGAGGTAAGATTTGGGGATGTTGCTGTCCTGAAACTGTTTTCGGTGCTGCACCATAAAAATTCGTATAAATTCTCTGTATATCTTTTGGACCTGAGATTTCTTGTGCATATGCCCCAGGTTATATCCAAACTTTCATTAGTTGAACGATTTTTGATTTGAGCAACAGAAAACCCTCTCAAAATTCGACCTTTGTCAGCTGTTCTGTTTTGACAGATTTCTGCCAATATTTGTGTTTGCTGCTTTATCGCTTTCTTTTTGAGTTCTTTTGATCACGGAACTTTTGGGGAAGTTGCTACAGTAGTATATACTTTATATGTGGTGGTTTTAGGTTGAAACCTGAAGCAAAAAGGGTTGATTCAATGTTATGCTTACACTAATGTTGCTAATAGAATTGTGTTTAGTTTTGTATGAAGGAAGTTTTCAAGTGTAGGGATTGGAGAATGATGAGATGAGTTGAAGAATGGACAAAAGCTCAAGCTTGGGGATGCCCATGCATCACCCCAAGAAATATCCAAGAAGTACAAGCGTCAAAGCTTGGGGATGTCCCCGAGGCACCCCCATCTTCATCGGCAAAAATCAGGTCACCTTTCAAGACACTATATTTTTATTGCTTCATGCACTATGTGTTTTTCTTGGAGCGTCAGTTGTTTTTGTTTCAGTATTAGTTTAGTTTAGTTTGCTGCAATAAATGGTTATATCACATCATGTTTCTTTTGGAGGAGATGAACTCCGTTTTTCATTTGTCAAGAACACTCTGTTTTTCACTCTTATCGTTTCAATGAGTGTTCTCTTTTTCTGCTACTGCTTTTGGTTTTCGTTTTCGCCTTGATTTGCATTCAGATCTTCTTATATTTATTTATCAAGGTGTATTTTTGCCTCTGGACCATGTTGGTTTTCCTCAAAAGAGTTTCCTCAAAAAGGTTTTAATGGTGTTGGAAAAGAGAAAAAGCTTTATGCAAAAAAGTGGTACAAGAAGGAGCTTGTGTAGACTGCGGCCTAGACTTTTGCATGTCGTGCTTGATGTCTTTTTGATAGTATGCTTAGTGGTTTTGCTGTTGCATGACTTGTCTCAAATAACTGAGATTGCTTAATGAGCCTTTGAAAAAATCATGCGTTGTTTATATTATATGGAAGTATTATTTTGGTTTTCTCCTTGATGCTTTATTTGGGTTGACTTGGCGCATGCTCACACATGTTAGACTCATACAAAGTTGCCATAGCCTCTATGATCATTTAGTTTTTGACTTTTGATGCCATCTTATGCTTCTTTTAATGTCGCTTTGCATGATTATGGCCGTTATTGCTCTCTTAGTTGGTCGCTCCCAGTCTTTTGCTAGCCCTCGCCTTGTACTGAGTATGAGCTCTACTCGTGCATCCAACTCCCAAAAACCAAGTTTGCCATTGTGTCCACTATAAATTCCTATGCATGGTATTTGTAAGCCATTCCAAAGTAAATTTTCATGTGCTACCTTTCAAAAACCTTCAAAACACTTCTCGTTTTGTGACACTGTTTTCAGCTCATGGGGACGTAGTGGTCGGATTTGCTATCTTCCATATTGCTTATTCCAAAAAGAAAAAAAAAGAGAAAAAAGAAAGAAAAAAAGGCACTCCTCCATGGAATGTGAATGTTGGTGGGCACCCGATGGAATCGGTTAGCCATGGTTTGTGAAAGAAAAAAGGTGGGGAGGAGTGCCAAGCTTTATAAAAGAGCACAAAAGTGCCAATCTCTCTCTCAAAAACTTGCTTCATTTTTGTATGGAAGATAGTAAGAACCCCATTGCCAGTCGTTGATAAAGACAACCACCTCTCAAAACCAATTTTTATCTCTATGTTTTACAAATGAAAAGCTCTAGCACATGTTTAATCACTGCTTCCCTCTGCGAAGGGCCTTTCTTTTACTTTTATGTTGAGTCTCCACCTTCTACCTTTATGCACCATTAAGAGAGCATAGTTGTCATTCTGAGTATAATATGCATTGTCCCAAAGTTCATTGATTGATTCATATTGTTGGTTTCACTTGTTCTTAAATTATTTGTATCTAGTCGCCCTCTTAAACTTGAAGGTGTCCTATGCATTTATGTTTTGCTCTCTTTGAAGGACAAGCTGAAAACCATTTGTATGTTTTTCCTAATGATTTGAACACACGTTTGACTTTCATTGCTTCATTTTCATGATCTTTTGTTTGTGTTCATTTGCATGTTTATAACATGGTTGCTAAGTTCTTTATTATCAAGATTATGTCTTTCATGCCCATGTTTTAAGTTCTTTGATCTCAGCTCACAATGCTTACATATATGATCAAGATTGTGTAGGTGCATGTCACCTCAAAAATTATTTCTTTTGTTATCATTTACCTACTCGAGGACGAGCAGGAGTTAAGCTTGGGGATGCTGATACGTCTCCAACGTATCTATAATTTTTTATGCTCCATGCTTGTTTTTACACCATTTGCCTATCGTTTCGTTACACTTAGTGGCACTTTTATGCATTTTCCGGAACTAACCTATTAACAAGTGCCACAGTGCCAGTTCCCTGTTTTCTGCTGTTTTTGTGTTTCAGAAGTGATACACAGGAAATATTCTCGGAATTGGACGAAACAAGTTTCTGAAGTCTTATTTTCCCCGGGAGCATCCAGACATCCGAAGAGAGGAAGGAGAGGGGCCACAGGCCACCCTCACATAGGGCTGGCGCGGCCCAGGCCCTGGCCATGCCACCCCTGTGTGAGGAGGCCTGGGGCCACCTCTGACATCGCCCCTTCGCCTATATAAAGCCTCGGGACGGAAAACCCTAAGGGAGTCGGCAAATTTCCAGAAAGAGTTTCGCAGTTCCGCCGCCGCCGCCGACGAATTTCGGGGGACAGAAGTCTCTGTTCCGGCACCCTGCCGGGACGAGGAAGTGCCCCCGGAGCCATCTCCATCGGTCTCCATCGCCGTCTCCGCCGTCTCCATCGACCTCACCGCCATCTCCATCAACCTTGCTGTCTCCTATGATGAGGAGGGAGTAGTTCATCCCCGGGGCTGAGGGCTCTACCGGTAGCTATGTGGTTCACCTCTCTCTCCCATGATGTGATCTTTATGTGATCGTGAGCTTTGTATCATGTTGAACAAGTAGATGTTATTCAGATATTATGCTACTCCTATGCTTAATTATTATAGTGTACTCTAGTGATGTTACTAAAGTAATCTATTCCTCCTGCCATGGTGTAACGGTGACAGTGCGTGCATTGTGGTGGTACTTGGTTTAGGCTATGATTGTGATCTCTTGTGGATTATGAGAGTAATTATTACTATGATAGTATTGAGTGATCTATTCCTCCTTTCATGGTGTAATGTTGACAGTGTGTGCACCGTGTTAGTACTTGGTCTAAGTCGCAATGATTTCTATCTTGAATTGTGATCTGATTTGGATGTCTCTATGAGTGGTGTTTGTCAAGTACTTGATGAACTTTAAGGGGTGCTTCTGTAGCCACTACACAATGATTAGTGTTATTCAATAGGAGAGTAATTCAGAGTACCATAGTGGAGAGAAGTTATTTATTTGTTCATTCATGTTATATTGTTGGGAGTGTGTCCACTAGTGAAAGTATGATTCCTAGGCCTTATTTACAAGCATTGCACACCGTTTACTTCCTATTTTGTTACTTGTTTGCTCGCAGCGATATTTATTTCACATCACGTTTGCTACTTATAATCATCAGTACCGCTTGTATTTCACTATCTCTTCGCCGAACTAGTGCACCTATACATCTGACAAGTGTATTAGGTGTGTTGGGGACACAAGAGACTTTCTGTATCGTAATTGCAGGGTTGCTTGAGAGGGTTAGCTTTGACCTCTAACCTCCCTGAGTTCGATAAACCTTGGGTGATCCACTTGAGGGAAACTTGCTGCTGTTCTACAAACCTCTGCACTTGGAGGCCCAACAAGTGTCTACAAGAATAGAAGTGCGTAGACATCACGTGCGCATGCTGGAATCATACGGAATTGAAATTCCATCTGTGTATGACATCCAAAGGATTATGCCGAACCCCACCAAGAATCCAATTCTGAGTCTATACGATCTATCCAATGCTACTATTGGGACAAAGCTTGAGAAGAAGAGGAAGAAGGACAAGAAGAAGGACGACGAGGAAGAAGAAGAAGAACTAATATATGGTTAGGCCAAAGTTTCATTGAGCGACAAGCAAGTGTTGTATGCCGCTCTAGACGCTCGCTTGGGCTTCGAGATTGCTAGGAGGTATTGGAAGCTAGAAGGCTACTAGATGTGTGTGGTGTGGTGTGTGAGTCTCAAGTTTCAGTTGAATAGCATGCATATATATTTGGAAAAATGTACTCCCTCGTGTTTCGGTTAACAAGTCTATTAATTTTTGAATTTTGGATTTTTCAAGTTTTTTGTCTTTTTTTGAATATTTTAATTATTAAAAATTAATAATTAAATTATGCATAAAAATTATTTGGAATTCATTCATGCTTATTATTACTTAATCATTGTTGCTTATTTTGTGAATTTATTTTGAATTTAAAAAAGTAATATTATATGTTACCAAAGTGTATAGGTTAATAGAATTGGTAGCATACCATTAGCAAGAAGTCGCGAGCACAGTCTTGGAAGCTACTATGGAAGGAATGGAGAAGTTAAGCGTGCTAAGGGTGGAGCAGTGTGAGGATGGGTGACCGACCGGAAAGTGAGGACCACAAGTATGTAATTTGACATGAGAATAGAGTGAGAGCCATAAGCATCTAATTTGACATGAGAATAGAGGTGATTAGATATTAGAGAAATAAAGAAAATAGAGAAATAAAGAAAATAGAGAAATTCCGAAAAAGCAAATTCAAATTTTATTCCGAACGGACCTTTAGTCCCGGTTTGTGTTACGAACCGGGACCAAAGGTCCTCCAGCCGCAGCACATGACCCGGGCCACGTGGATGCTATTGGCCCCGGTTCGTAAACAATCGGGACTAAAGACTCCAGCCTTTAGAGCATCTCCAGCCGTTTGAGGCCCCCAGGCCGAAATCCGGCGCTATTTAGCACCGGATGGATGTAAATTTTGGCCTGGGGAGGCCCATGTTTCCAGCCGCGAGCCCAGGACGTTTTTTGAATTCAAAGTAGAACTGGGCGAATTTTGATGAAATCAGACGAAATTAGACGAAAACTGGAGATATTTATATTATATGAGGCGAAAATAGAGTTATTTTACATAAAAAGGCCGAATTCGACATATATATGAATTCGGCCTAAACTAAACGCCAATTTACATGCCGAAACGGCTGTACATCTGCGTGGTGTAGTCGGCGCCGTCGTCGGAGGAGGAGTCGTCGTCCTGCGGCGGCGGCGCCTGGCGGCTGGAGCCCTGCCCAGCGTCGCCGAAGCGAGGCGGAGTTGGGCGGTACAGCTCGTCATCGCTGGACTCCTCCAGCTTGACGACGGGCGGCGCGCCGCGACGAGGAAGAGTCGCGGCTTCGGCGCGACGCTGGGCGGTGGCGAGGTCCAGCAGCCGCCGCTGCTGCTCGCGCTCCTCCCGCTCCCACTCCCGCCGAGACCACTCCAATGCCGCGTCCAGCGGCATGGTGTTCTCGGCGGGGACAACGTCGCGGAGGGAGCGCTGGATCGCCTCCTCCGTCGTCGCCTCCTCGGCGCGCCTCGCCTCCGCCTCGGCGAGCTCGGACGCGGCCTTCTGCGCGGCGTCCTTCTTCGACGCCTTGCGACGGCACGGCGGCGACGCGGTGCGCGCCCCTCCGTCACGGATGACGAGGGCGCCACTGTTGCGGCGAGGCGCCGTCGCCGGCTCCCTCTTCACTGTCCTCGGCGTCGATGCCGAGGACAGCGAGCCGGATCTCGTGGCCGACCCGGACGACGCCGTCCCGGACGAGCCGGACGCCGCCATCCGGCGTGGCATCCAGCTGCTCCCGCGGCGGCGGAAGAGAGTCGGCCGCTGCGCCGGCGGCATCTCGAGGACGGGGTCGTTGCCCTCCTCGATGTGCTGGAGGATGAACTCCAGCGTCCTCCCCGGCGCGCTCCACCATTGGCAGCGCACGGCGGCGTTGTTGCGCGCCAGAGGAGGGGGCGGCCCGTCGTAGGCCGCCAGTTCCCGCTCGTATCGCCGGCGGAAGAAGCTCGTCCACGCCTCCCGGTTGTCCGGGAAGAAGCGCGGATCGGCGCGCTGCTCGTCCGACATGGTCTCGAGGACCTCGTCGATGGCAGCGTCGAGCGCCGCTCCCGTCGGCGGCGGCGGGATGGGAATGCCGCCGGCGCTCAGGCGCCAACCTCCGGGCGCCCGGAAGTCAGGCGGCGCCATGTAGCCGGCGGCGTGGACGAGGCGTCCCTCCCATTGGTGGAGGGAGCGGCGGCCAAAGCCGTTGTTCGCCGCGCCGTCGTCGCCGGAGTTGTTCGCCATTGCTCTGGTTGTCTCGAGCTTGGGGATCGTCGGCGTGGGGGAGTGGGCGAGGTCGAATGGCTAGCGAATGTGGCCGGCCAGACGCGGTAGGCCGCGTTATATGGCCGCGCTGGCATTAACTCGCCTCGCCGCGTGGCTGGCCGGCCAGCGGCGGCAGCCTTTACAGTGCGCGGAAGACGATGCGTGCGGGGAAGACGATGTGCGGAAGACGAGACGATGACTACGACGACCGCCCACTCTCGCCGACAGGTCAGGGCCACACGACCCGCGGGAACGCGCGCGAATTTTCTCGGCGGTTTCGCGCCAGTTTGTTTCATCCGGAGTCCCCGAGCGCGCCCCGGAAGGCCGGGGATGGCCTGGGCTCGCCGGATGGATGAAGGCCTAGATCCAGGCGAAATCGAGGATCCGGGGGCGCGACTGGGCCGTTTTTCGCCATCCGGATGAAAAATAAGGGTGCCGGGGGCCTCGTCGGGCTCATGAGTGGAGATGCTCTTAGTCCCGCTTGGTTAGTCCCGGTTGCTCCAACCGGGACAAATGGGCCTTACAAACCGGGACCAATGACCTTTTTTCCACCAGTGTAGTGTCAAGGAAGAGACTTTAAGTGCGTATGCATCCCTCTCGCCTGGCGTTTTTATGGTGATAGCAGGCTCGTTTACATAGTTTGGACTTTAACCGTTTCTTACCTACGAACATGAAACCACAACATTGATCAACAAATTGTTTCTTTGGTTCCCCGTTAAGGGCCCTCCATTGCAGATGCTATATCCACTATAGTTGGAGAAACATACAACCGACAAGCCACTCTTATACGGTGCAAGCCGTTGATACGTCTCCAACGTATCTATAATTTTTGATGCTCCATGCTTGTTTTTACACCATTTGCCTACTGTTTCGTTACACTTCGTGGCACTTTTATGCATTTTCTGGAACTAACCTACTAACAAGTCGTCACAGTGCCAGTTCCCTGTTTTCTGCTGTTTTTGTGTTTTAGAAGTGCTACACAGAAAATATTCT
This sequence comes from Dactylis glomerata, assembly GCA_007115705.1. NCBI lineage: Eukaryota > Viridiplantae > Streptophyta > Magnoliopsida > Poales > Poaceae > Dactylis > Dactylis glomerata. The sequence continues at coordinate 1,905,586 of QXEO01000231.1, read as the reverse complement.
CAGAATTGGACGAAATAAGTTCCTGAAGTCTTATTTTTCCCGGAAGCTTCCAGAGATCCGAAGAGGAGTTGGAGGGGGCCACGAGGGCCCCACACGCCAGGGCGGCGTGGCCCAGCCCCTGGCCGCCCCCCTATGTGTGAGGGTGCCTCGGGCCACCTCTGACGATGCCCCTTCGCCTATAAAGACCCCCCGACGGAAAAAACCTAAGTACCCGATCAATTTTCCAGAACACATCGCGATCCGCCGCCGTCGTTGACCCGAGATCAGGAGGGTCCAGAAGCTCTTCCCAGCACCCTGCCGGAGAGGGGAATCGCCACCGGAGGTCTTCTTCATCGCCATGCTTGCCTCCGGAGCGATGAGTGAGTAGTCTACCTTGGACTATGGGTCCATAGCAGTAGCTAGATGGTTGTCTCCTCAACCATGTGCTTCATGTTTAGATCTCATGAGCTGCCCTACATGATTGAGATCACAGTTATGTAATTCTACATGTTTGGTTTGTTGGGATCCGATGAATATTGGTGTTATGATTGAGTTGCTATACTGAAATATATCTTATATTATCTCTATATTGTTTATGATCTTGCATGCTCTCCGTTGTTAGTAGCTATCTTGGCCGAGTAGTTGCTAGTGACTCCAAGAGGGGGTATTTATGCTCGATAGTGGGTTCATGTCTCTATTTAACCTGGGGGAGTGACAGAAACCTCTAAGGTTGTAGATGTGCTGTTGCTACTAGGGAGAAAACAACATTCATATGCTCGAGGGCATATGCTTTGTTTACATTACACACTTTGCTTAATGCAATTATCTGTTGTTCGCAACTTAATACTCATGGGGTGTTCGGATAATATCCCCGGGAGTGGATTATTAGTCATAGATGCAGTTGGATGGCGGTCTATGTATTTTGTTGTAATGCCTAGAGTAAATCGCATAGTGATCTTCTTGACATATCACGTTTATCTTTATTCTATCAATTGCCCAACTGTAATTTGTTTACCCAGCATGTGTTATTTATCTTATGGAGAGACACCACTAGTGAACTGTGGACCCTGGTCCTATTTCCATCATATTGCTATCACCTGTTTACTTTGCTCGCATACTTTCACTGCTTTCCACTCGATATGCTCATACCCTTTGTTTCAAGCAAACCGGTGAGATTGACAACCTCATCGCAAGTTGGGAACAAAGTATTTGGTTGTGTTGTGTGCAGGTTCCGCGTTGCTACCGGTTGAAGATGACTCAGCAAGTGTCGTAAACAGCGCCCATGTTGGAGTGTTATTAGGCCAGTCAGCATCACCTTCAGTCGTTTGTCTCTCCTCTCCTGATCGACATACCTCGGTTTCTTACTGAGGGAAAATCTTGCTGCTATATTCATCATACCTTCCTCTTGGGGTTCCCAACGGGCTGGTTATTCACCACGCATCAAGCTCTTTTTCTGGCGCCGTTGCCGGGGAGGAAGAAGATTTCTGCAAGGGGAGTTTTCGCACGCATATCCTTTACTTTGTTTTAAGTTTTGCTTTTACTTTATTTTTACTTGCATCGTTTTATCAAAAACACACAAAAAAATTAGTTCCTTCTATACTTGTTATTTTTATTGGTCTGTTATTGTCTTGCTTTATCATGCTTTCTATCAATGGTTGGTTTCCTTGAAACTAAAACTTTTTGGCAAGGTGGGTTCACGGAAGAGCAGCAAAATTATTATAAGGAATACTGCTTGTCACAAAAAGGGAAACACTTATGGGAACAAATCAATAGATTGTATATCATTGCTAGAAATGTGTGCTCTACTTATAATGTTACTTATTTCTTTGATAGATCTTGTTGCTGTAGGAGGTATAAACACCTCCCTTTTCAATGTGAGTATAATGATGATGTTACCATATCTTCTTATATTAATGGAGATTATGACTTTTATGATGTGGAACAAATTGAAGAATTTATTGCTTGGAAGGGTGCATTCGAACTTTCTTATTTTCTTGAAAATACTGATGATGCACCTTATAAATATGAGGTTTATGATATACTTAAATTTTGCTTTGATAATTACAAGGAAGAAAATGGCTATATTCTTAAATATCTTAATGGATGCTCTCCAATGGAAGAGACCAATGCCTTGAAGGAGCCTATGGAAGAAGAAATTTCTGAAACTGGAAGCTTATTGGATGAAAAGGAGGAGGAGAGTAATGATCAAGAGGAGGAAGAATGGAGCTATCCATGTCTACCTCCCAATAAGAGTAACTCTTTAACTAATACCTTATTTGATCGCCCTCCATGCTTAAAAGAGGGTGAGTGGGATATTTATATTGTTGAGTTTGTTCATGATGCTACTAAAAATTATTATGAGAGAGGAAAATATGGTTGTTGGAATTCTCATGTTACTAAAACACCTCTCTTTATATTGAAAGTTCCAAAGTTGCTCTTGTTTTATCTACCCATACTTGTGACTATGTGCTTCTTTGATTTATTTTCTTACAAGATTCCTATGCATAGGAAGTGATTTAGACTTAAATGTGTTTTATATTTGCTCCTTGATGCTCTTTTTGGCTTCCATTCATATTTCTTATGTGAGCATCTTCTCAACTTTCTGCGCCTAGCTCAAAGGCGTTAAAGAAAAGCACTCTTGGGAGATAACCCAATATTTTATTTTCAGTATTTTTTCTTTTATGTGAGTCTTGGAAGTCATTACTACTGTAATGACGTCTCCTTATCCTTTTTATTTCATTATTGTGCCAAGAGAAGCCTCTAATTTGAGTGAGGTAAAGATTTGGGGATGTTGCTGTCGTGAAACTATTTTCGGTGCTGCACCGTAAAAATTCGTATAAATTCTCTGTATATCTTTTGGACCTGCGATTTCTTGTGCGTATGCCCCAGGTTATATCCAAACTTTCATTAGTTGAACACTTTTTTATTTGAGCAACATAAAACCCCTTAAAAATTCGACCTTTGTCAGCTGTTCTGTTTTGACAGATTGCTGCCACTATTCATTTTTGCCGCTTTATCGCTTTCTTTTGAGTTCTTTTGATCACAGAACTTTTGGGGAAGTTGCTACAGTAGTATATACTTTATATGTGGTGGTTTTGGGTTGAAACCTGAAGCAAAAGAGGTTGATTATATGATATGCTATACTAATGTTGCTAATAGATTTGTGTTTAGTTTTGTATGAAGGAAGTTTTCAAGTGTAGGGATTGGAGAATGATGAGATGAGTTGAAGAATAGACAAAAGCTCAAGCTTGGGGATGCCCATGCATCACCCCAAGAAATATCCAAGAATTACAAGCGTCAAAGCTTGGGGATGCCCCCGAGGCACCCCTTCTTCATCGGCAAAAATCAGGTCACCTTTCAAGACACTATATTTTTATTGCTTCATGCATTATGTGTTTTTCTTGGAGCATCAGTTGTTTTAGTTTTCTTAGTTTGTTTAGTTTTGTTTGCTGTAATAAATGGTTGGACCCAACAAATTTCTTCTGGAGAAGTTGCCTTGCTTTTCATTTGCCAAGAACGCTCTAGTTTTCATTCTTATCAAAAACCGAGTGTTCTTCTTTTTCTGCTACTGCTTTTGGTTTTCATTTTCGCCTTGATTTGCGTTCAGATCTTGTCATATCTTTTTATCAAGGTGTATTTTTGCCTCTGATCTTTATTGGTTTTCATCAAAAGAGGTGTCTTAAAAAAATTTCAAATGGTGTTGGAAAAGAGAAAAAGCTTTATGCAAAAAAGTGGTACAAGAAGGAGCTTGTGTAGACTGCGGCTTAGGCTTTTTCATGTCATGCTTGATGTCTTTTTGATAGTATGCTTAGTGGTTTTGCTGTAGCATGACTTGTCTCATATAACTGAGATTGCTTAATGAGCCTTTGAAAAAAATCACGCATTGTTTTTATCGTTTGGAAGCATTATTTTGGTTTTCTTCTTGATGCTTTATTTGGGTTGACTTGGTGCATGATCACACATGTTAGACTCTTACAAAGTCGCCAATAGCCTCTATGATCATTTAGTTTTTGACTTTTGACGCCATCTTATGCTTCTTTCAAATGTTGCTTTATCGCTTTGCATGATTATGGCCATTATTGCTCTCTTAGTTGGTCGCTCCCAGTCTTTTGCTAGCCCTCGCCTTGTACTGAGTATGAGCTCTACTCGTGCATCCAACTCCTAAAAACCAAGTTTTGCCAAAGTGTCCACCATACATACCTACTAGCAATTTGCTATTCCAAGTAAATTTGACTTGCTTTTATTTACTCTTCAAATTAAACTCTTACCAGTGTTATGCGAAAATTGGTCAGTAAAGCTCTCACGAACCAGAAGGCACACTTTACTTTTCCTTGTTCTTAAAAATTAGACATTGTGGTCTCTTATGTTGAGTTGTTATGCTTGCAAGTTGTAAGTTGGATACTAGCCCAACCATGCTGTCATGGGGCAAGCTTTCAACATTGCACTTCTTATTTGAGTTGATATCGTGATCTTTTGTTTATGGATGCCCGCGGTGTGAAATGAATTGGGAATCTTGCAGGGATCATGGAGTTTGTTTATGTGTTAGGGAAACGCCTGGGCCGCCAATCTAAGCCATGCATAATTCATGGTGGAAATTTGCAGCATACCCATAGTGGACATTCGACGACGCATCTCAAAATAAAAAGCTAAACAAATGGCAAATAAAAGAGATGTCGAGGTGTTCATTGTCTGCTTGTCCTGTCATTTTGATGTGGGCTTGTTCCATGTCATCGGGCGCGGAGGTACCCCGTTGGCGGTTCTCGATGATACATATATACTTACAATGACAAGAGCCTTGCTTGGGACTCTAAGTTGAGTAGCATGAGATTTGGGTACTCGTATTCACGGGACACGAGGTTTTCAACTTATGATTTGTCAAGCATATGCATCATAATTGTTCTCGCATTAACTTTAACTATTCAAGATGCTTATGATGGGGGCAATGAGAGCTCAAAGCCGGTAAGTAACATAATTTTTGAAGGTTATAAAACTTACAATCACTGCTTCCCTCCGCGAAGGGCCTTTCTTTTACTTTTATGTTGAGTCACCACCTTCTATCTTTATGCACCATTAAGAGAGCATAGTTGTCATTCTTAGTATAATGTGCATTGTCCCAAAGTTTTCATTGATTGATTCATATTGTTGGTTTCACTTGTTCTCAAATTATTTGTATCTAGTCGCCCTCTTAAACTTGAAGGTGTCCTATACATTTATGTTTTGCTCTCCATGAAGGACAAGCTGAAAACCACTTGTATGTTTTTCCTTATGATTTGAACACATGTTTGACTTTCATTGTTTCATTTTCATGATCTTTTGTTTGTGTTCATTTTCATGTTTATAACATGGTTGCTAAGTTTTTTTTGTCAAGATTATATCTTTCATGCCCATGTTTTAAGTTCTTATGATCCCAGCTCACAAATGCTTACATATATGATCAAGATTGTGTAGGTGCATGTCACCTCAAAAATTATTCTTTGTTATCACTTACCTACTCGAGGACGAGCAGGAGTTAAGCTTGGGGATGCTTGATACGTCTCCAACGTATCTATAATTTTTGATGCTCCATGCTTGTTTTTACACCATTTGCCTACTGTTTCGTTACACTTCGTGGCACTTTTATGCATTTTCTGGAACTAACCTACTAACAAGTCGCCACAGTGCCAGTTCCCTGTTTTCTGCTGTTTTTGTGTTTCAGAAGTGCTACACAGGAAATATTCTCGGAATTGGACGAAACAAGTTCCTGAAGTCTTATTTTCCCGGAAGCTTCCAGAGATCCGAAGAGGAGTTGGAGGGGGGCCACGAGGGCCCCACACACCAGGGCGGCGCGGCCCAGCCCCTGGCCACACCCCCTATGTGTGAGGGTGCCTCGGGCCACCTCTGACGATGCCCCTTCGCCTATAAAGACCCCCCGACGGAAAAAACCTAAGTACCCGATCAATTTTCCAGAACACATCGCGATCCGCCGCCGTCGTCGACCCGAGATTGGGAGGGTCTAGAAGCTCTTCCCGGCACCCTGCCGGAGAGGGGAATCACCACCGGAGGTCTTCTTCATCGCCATGCTTGCCTCCGGAGCGATGAGTGAGTAGTCTACCTTGGACTATGGGTCCATAGCAGTAGCTAGATGGTTGTCTCCTCCACCATGTGCTTCATGTTTAGATCTCATGAGCTGCCCTACATGATTGAGATCACCGTTATGTAATTCTACATGTTTGGTTTGTTGGGATCCGATGAATATTGGTGTTATGATTGAGTTGCTATACTAAAATATATCTTATGTTATCTCTATGTTGTTTATGATCTTGCATGCTCTCCGTTGTTAGTAGCTATCTTGGCCGAGTAGTTGCTAGTGACTCCAAGAGGGGGTATTTATGCTCGATAATGGGTTCATGTCTCTATTTAACCTGGGGGAGTGACAGAAACCTCTAAGGTTGTAGATGTGTTGTTGCTACTAGGGAGAAAACAACATTCATATGCTCGAGGGCATATGCTTTGTTTACATTACACACTTTGCTTAATGCAATTATCTGTTGTTCGCAACTTAATACTCATGGGGTGTTCAGATGATATCCCCGGGAGTGGATTATTAGTCATAGATGCAGTTGGATGGCGGTCTATGTATTTTGTTGTAATGCCTAGAGTAAATCGCATAGTGATCTTCTTGACATATCACGTTTATCTTTATTCTATCAATTGCCCAATTGTAATTTGTTTACCCAGCATGTGTTATTTATCTTATGGAGAGACACCACTAGTGAACTGTGGACCCCGATCCTATTTCCATCATATTGCTATCACATGTTTACTTTACTCGCATACTTTCACTGCTTTCCACTCGATACGCTCATACCCTTTGTTTCAAGCAAACCGGTGAGATTGACAACCTCATCGCAAGTTGGGAACAAAGTATTTGGTTGTGTTGTGTGCAGGTTCCGCGTTGCTACCGGTTGAAGAGGAGTCAGCAAGTGTCGTAAATGGCGTCCTTGTTGGAGTGTTATTAGGCCAGTCAGCATCACCTTCAGTCGTTTGTCTCTCCTCTCCTGATCGACATACCTTGGTTTCTTACTGAGGGAAAATCTTGCTGCTATATTCATCATACATTCCTCTTGGGGTTCCCAACGGGCTGGTTATTTACCACGCATCAGCCGTATGTTAGGTGTTGAACCAGTCTCACGTGAAACTCACAAGGTCAGTCTTTGGGCCGCTTTAATCCAACTATGCCACAGATATAAGCGAATGCACATGGGAGGATAACAATGAGAGGATCAACGCTCACATATTGATATGTTTTCTAACCGTACAAGCATACTACGCATAGATCGGGCTCTGATACAACTGTTGGGGCTTGATGCAAATAACAAAATTTTATTACCTACACAACCCCGAATTGCCCAAGATCTATCTAGGAGTAATGCTTTAACGATTAACGGAGATTCGGTGATGTACCCTCGTAGACCGAGCGTGGGGATTAGGCTCCCACACAAACATTGATGATGAAGGCGATGTAGCCGACCTCAAGGTCATGAAGATCTCGACGCCACGACACCAGTGCGACAACACCGACACAACAACTTAGTGCCACACGTGCAACACCTCATAATACTCGTACACATACGGTGAATGATGACTTATTTCGATCTCTCCGATCCAGCCAAGATTGCGGAAGTAGATCGGTTTGGATCAGATCTGGAATTCCCGCAGCACGACGGCGTGCAACGGTGGAGTGGTCCTCACTCCTATGCAGCCCTTCGGGGAGCCACATGAGAGAGAGAGATGTGAGAGAGGGCAGTGGCGCATGAGGAGGAGAGGAGAGGAGAGCTCCTCAAAGGAACTCCTTCAATCCAATTCTTATATAGGGGGGATGGGGGCAAGCATACCCCACACCAAGCAATCTAGGGGGCGGCCGAGGTGGGGTCAAGGAGGCCGGCGGCCAGCCCTAGGCGCACCTACCTATTCCTCCAAACCCTAACCCCTTGGCCGGGTGGGCCCTAGGGCTTGGTCCATGGTGCCCAACCCTTAGTCCGATAAGAGGGGCGCCCTAGGGTTTAATGGGATCCCCTCTGGGAGGGGCCTATTTAGGGTGGGATGCTCTTTTAATTCATTAAATAGTGTTTTATTAATATTAATTCATTAATTAATATCAATTACTTTATTATTTAATTCCCCGTTGCTCCGAAACTCCTTCCGGAACCCTCCGAACAACTTTCGAATCACCGCGGAACTTTTCCGTCTCTCTCTTGTCAATACTTCGATAATTACAAATGTACCAAAACCAATCTCACACATCATCGAACCCTTAAGCATATTACCCTATGGTTTGGGAATGCCCAGACATTATCTAGACTCCTCTCCGGTAAATGGCCATCAATCAGATCTGGATATCCTTGATGGCCCTTGTGCATTCACGAAGGACATTCGTTGTTGAACCACAAACATCGATGTCCTATTCCCTTTGTTTCTATGATACTTGCAATATCCGAGACTTGATCATCGATATCACCATACCTAGTTCAATCTCGTTACCGTCATTGCCATTTACTCGTTCCGTGATATTCCATTCCTGTGACCTAGTCACATGTTGCAACATTGGATGAAATCTCACTGAGTGAGCCCAGAGTATCTTTCCGTCATGCGGAAGAACAAATACCGCTCTTGATGCATATGCCTCAACATACTCCATTGAAAAAAATCCAAAAGACACCTTTTCAGTCACTGTATTATCGTGTGATGGTTCATGCAATCAAAGCTTCTGCCGGAACTAGCGATTAAATATGATCTCATGGTCTAAGGATTTAGGTTATAACATTTCTTATTATCGCAACATGAACATCGTGACACGACTGTGCTACATAATAAAGTTGGGTATGTCCATCATGACATTTACACAATGGCATGAATCTCATTGTCAATTAGACGTAATTGTCACATGATCCAGAAACTAATCATCAGTTGACCAATACGATAGTAATAGAGATTTACTAGGGACACTAGTTGATTAACACCACACATGTATCAGTGTTCTTTGTCAGACACAGTTATAGCACAGTTTTGACAGATAAGAAGATTTCTGTAAACTTTTCAAAATTCTTATACTACAAGCAATTTGGACATGTAAGCTATTTGGCATGAACTCGCAGGCTGCTAAGCAATTAACCCCGTAGAAGGACGTGGTGATTTGATGCTAGTTTGGGTCGTGTTAGTTTACGGGTCTTGCTACGTCCTCCAACTAGAGCCTAAATATACATTTCTCTGAGCCATAGTGTCGCTGATTTAATAAGTTAGTTGTACTCCGTCCGATCAGAAAAAGGTACTACTGACGACTTGGTATAAACTTGTTTTTTTAATTCTTATAAACTTTGTATTAAGTTATACTATCTAAAAAGGCTTATATTTTGGGACAGAGGTAATACTAAATTATCCGATTTTTTTTTATTGCAGGGAGTAGTAAATTAGCGACTGTTATTATGGCTCAGAATAACGAAAGCCCAATAGCCCATCTTAGTCCAGAAGCCCAATCAATAACACACCAGGGCTGCACGCAGAGAAGGGGGAAGGACCTCCAGAAACCCCAAGAACCCTCTGTTCACGGCGGAGCGGTCGGCGGCGAAGGTCCGGCAGACCGGCACCGGCGTAGGTCTTTGGGGATTCCTCCACTCTTCTTGGTACGTAAATCTGAACTTGCCTTTTCTTCGTGTTTCCAACTTCCCACATTAGAGCACTGACCAGTTGGATTGGGTTTCTTGCAGCAATGGCCGCAGTGGCAGAGACGACTGCGGAGGGGAGCGACGACCTGCGCTCCTTCCTCGCCAAGCGCGGCGTCGATACCTCCGAGGTGGATGACCAGGCTCTCAAGGAGCTGGAGGAGAAGTACATCATCGCCAGGGACCTCGACGCCGACACGGTGCTCTCCAAGATCCAGAACCTGCTGGGGCTGGCGCACAAGGAAGACAGCATCGTCGCCTACGAGGGGTTGACCTACCAGCTTCCGTGCCGTGACCCCATCCTCGGGCAGCACGAGTACGTCCCCCTCCTCCGGCAGCTCTGCCTGCGCCGCGGCAAGGTCAGTCCTTGCGCCGTCGGCGACCCCAAGACCTCGCGCTGGGCCAAAGTCATCACGGCCGTGCTCTCCTTGGTCCAGAGACAACTCCTCAGCGGCAGCAGCACGAGCAGCGACTTCTGCTGGACGAGCAGCGACTTCATGCGCTACGGAGACGAGATCTTCAAGAAAGACAAGAAGACTGTGGACGATGCCCTGCTTGACGTATGCTGCCTGCTTGAATGCACTAGGACATCTCTCGGCGTGTTTGAAACGACTCGGGGCACCGTCGTTGGGCCACTAGTGTTCACAAGGGAAAACGGCGAAGAGATCCGTTACATGGGCATGGCAGGAGCCTGGATAAATGAAGAGATGTTTTACAAGGTTACTGTGAAACCAGGTGCAGAGGTCAAGTTCATCCTAGTAGTCCAGAGGAATGTTGTTTTCGAGGACTTTGCCATGGGGCAAGGCGACCTGTTCCTCCGTGAATTTGGCTGTGTGATCGTCACAGGCGGTGATGGGGAGCCAGGTATCATGACACGGGCTTTTTTGCGCAAACTCAAGGATTCTCTGTCTGTCCCTGTCTATGCGCTCGTGGATCCAGATCCAATGGGTCTTTCGATCTTTTGTACCTACAAGTTTGGATCATCGGAGATGCCATTTGACAATGCGGGTCTTACGGTTCCTGAGATCGAGTTGATTGGAGTTTTTCTTGACGAGACCATTGACATTGAGAAGGGGCTCCCGCTGACCAAAGAAGACAATTCAGTTCTGGAGGGATTATTTTCCCAAAAGCATGTGATGGGTGATGAACTATTGAGGACCAACATACATTTCATGATCTACAAGGGGTTGAAAAGCAATATTGAAGCTGTATACCGTTGTCAGTGCCCTCCTATTGACTACATGCGCAATAAAATAAACAATTAGGAACATCTGTGTATTTGCCATGTCGACTCTGTAGGGTAAGTTAGTTCATGTTGGGTGTGCAATCTGGTTACTACTAGATCGTGGATGACTCTTGGCGCACTGTATGCACAATCTAAGTTATTAGTTATGCTATATGGTATTAACCAGCTTGTTCCTGATTCTGCTCTTCTTTATGTGGAATCCCTGGCCCACCTCAAAATAGATTGCAAGGTGAGCATTTTCGCAGGTTTGCGGTGAAAGTTTCAGAGGTGATGTGTTCTCTTCAGATAAGCCTTGACTTGAGCTATCATTCCTGGCACCACCGGCGTGACACATGTCAGGTATTCTTTGAAAAGCCATTTCAATTGTCAAATCTTACTGAAGGAACTCATGATTCTTATCTTGACCTGCAACTTAAACGGACCCTCTACAAGTTGACCAAATATCACATGAAACCTAGTGGATCACTGGGCACCAATGCAAATGCATAAAGCACACAATACAGCATACTGAGTCATCCCAGAAGCCTGTCAAATTTGATCAAAACATGTGTGTTGAGGCTAGCTCTGTACAGGTTACAGACTATGGTGGACGAAAACTAAAACAAGAAAAGCTATAACTAACAAGTAGGGATGAGCTGTTAGGTAATGAATTATACACAGGGATGAGCTTCCAAAATTATCATTCTGAATTGGATCTTGTTAGTTAACCACAAGAAGATGACTAAAATAATGTTATTGATATTTGTTGTTGGTTCTAGAACCTTTTTTTAAGGATGGGTAGTTGCTTGAATGCTAAGAGCACAAAGTTTCCATCTTTAACTCCTCTCTTCTATTGTTCCTGTAGTGGTCACTGGAAATGGCCTCCTCCACTGATAATATGATTTTGATCCTTTGAATTAGTTTTGATCAATCAAGACCATATTAATCTTTCTGTCGCAATACTGTGGTAGTATTGATCAATTCAGACAATTTTTGTTCTGAAGCCATTACTTGTTGAGAGTAATGAATTGACCTCCATGTTTCTTCAAACCATATTTGTGTAAGGAAACTTTGGATTGTTAAATCTAGTTCAGTAAAGATAGGGGAGAATCTTTGCGGCATATAAATGCATCAGTTTTAGTGTGCGTTTCAATAATCAGAATATCATATGTAGCTGCAATCATAAGTAGCACGTGTCTTACTTATTTTTGCCGATCTTGGTACCTTTGGTCACTTAAATAGTGGAGCACTTATTATTTCAGACAATGTGATAAAACTGGTGGCCTGCTCACCCTATTATCTTGCCATGGGTTTGAGGGGTCATTTAGTATAGCTTTAAATATTAGTAGCATGCACCTAATAGGCTAACACTGCTTGGAGAAGATTGAAGAGCAAATCACTTCTGCTCTGGTGGAATGTGTACTTCTGGGGAAAACATACCTTTTTTTCCGTCTGAGACAAGAAGAATCACCTTTAGATGACACCAGACTTAGTTGATAGTGTCCAGCTAGTAGTGTATCGAATTATAAATCATAAGCTGATACTGTTTTGAGGAAGAACTGTAGTGATACATGCATCCTGTAAGCCTACACCATCTTCAAAGATTCGGTTGTAGAGTAGTTCCTGAATCAGTGTAACCATTGACCCGATTGTTAATTCGGATTATTAGATGCAAGCATTTAAAATGCAATAACACAACAAAACATCGTTCCTTGGAGCTTCAGTTCCACTCAGAACTCCTGTGAAAGAAAGGATTATTTGTCCTTAAAATCATCACATGTACAGGAAAAAATCTTGTTCGATTTATATTGTGCCATTTTGCATTAGATGTGTGCACCAGATCAGGAAACTTAGTTCAATGTTTAAATTTACCATGCCTAAGATTTATGGGGGTTTATGGGGTAGGTGGATGAAATCAGTGCACATAGGCCGTGACAAAGGTCTTGGGATCGTGTAGGACATTCTCGTATACATGCTGGTTTGTTCTTGTGTTAACTTGCATTTTTTCTGGGTTTTGCCAGTTTCAAGTTCTCTCTAAAGAGGATGTTTTTGCATCAGAAGAATTATTTATATTTACTGTAACATCTGGTTCGTTAACTGTTTTTTTCAAGTGTACCTCATGTCCTGAATTGCACAACCTCTATCAGGTGTTTGGATACACTCCTATGTGATGCTGGATATTACCTATCAATAGTTATCATTTTAACTCAGTCAAATTTTACAGTGTGACATTCTCAAGCACTAACCATCACCACCAGAATGTGTGCCGGTTCATGATGGACCAAACCACCAGCGCTTTCACGGGTCCAAATTTGACAGGTTTCGAGTTGGCCCCAGCCTTGAAAGAGTGTGGATAGTACATCCCGTCCAGCTTGAGGCAAAGCTCCAGCGTCCACATCACCTTCACAGCCACCACATGCATGAACCGCACTTCTCCTTCACAGCACGCACCGTCGAAAATCATAACCTCGTCGTCATAACCACTTGTGTAGGCCGTGAACGTCACCTGATGACAAGGATATGGAACGTCGGCAGAAGCTATTACCGTCGCTGCGATGCTCCATCCAATGTAGCGGCCGTCAACATCCAGACTGTGGCTATGTATGCCATCGTGAAGGCGCTGACGAAACCTCATGACGTACTTCAGGAACAAATTTCTCGTCAGCTGATTCATCATCACCTTCATGCTTTATCCGAAGATCAACATCTAGTAAAGCGCGAGTTAGAGCATAGATTCCGCGACAAGGGCTGATGAGAGGCAGTCTAGAGCCCTGTAATTTCAACTCAATGTTGCAACTTGAGAAATAAAATATGCAATAGTAACAAAAATTATGTTCCAAGTACCGTATAGTTATAAAAATAATCTCACCTAATAATCATTAATGTGGTTAAGTATTTCAAAATTAACATTATGTCGCTCTCAGTTCCTATGTCCAATATATTCCAGAACCGCAAACAAGTGAAGAAACAATAATATATGTGGAGGATATGAGAGACAGGCTCACACGCAACAGCTTCTAAGTACACAACGGGCGAACTGGACAGTGCCAACAACATATTAGACCAGAATTGATAAAATCACTCTTCGAAGTACAGTCATTCAAGATGTAGGGTCTGTTTGGATGCAAAGTGTTCAAAAAACTGCACTATGCAACCACCATGTATTTTCAAATTGCACAAATATTCAGACCAGACAATGTGCCCTAAATCTGAACATATATGATTCATCTCAAATATCAGAATAGAATTTTTTTATGGATTAGAAAACCAACAGGAACATGTTTAGTACTAACGCACTTCGAGCGTCATAGAAGCACAAACAAGAAGTGCACATTATCTGATCAAATTTGTACTTCTATTACAACAAGTCAAATCAATTAAAAATTTCACGCTAACCAGCTTGTACTCCCTCCGATCGGAAATAAGTGTTGGTGACTTAGTACAAACTTTGTACTATGTTAGTACAAAATCACCGACACTTATTTCCAATCGGAGGGAGTACTAATATATGATGTAATACAGAACTACAGATGGTATACATGGTCTAAAATCTTCTACATCAGTAATGGCCATTGCTCGGCCAAGAGCCAACACATGGTGTACTACCAGGCCAAGGAGTGCGACTGTTCGTCCACAATCCTTACTCAGCCCAGTCCTCGTCGCTATCATCACCATCATCATCCATATTGTCATCCTATAATGACATTGTGGTTAGATAGGCCAGGAGGCAGAATGACTCAATAAGCTCATCATAACAAAAAGGGAAACGCGTAAAATGGTGCCAAATACAGGAACACTGCAACTATAGGTCTGCATGTAGCATGTAACTCACTCTAGAACAAATGCTGCTAAGAAGTAATTTTACAGTATCACAGCTGATTAAGTTACCTGAGAGCAATCAGAGACCTCTTCAATTTCATCTTCTTCTACCTGTGACACAACATGAAAAAGGCAAAGACCTTCAGTTTCAAGGGTACGCATTCAGAAAAGGAAACAATGATCAACATTAAAATAAAAAATCTAGGCTCATTGCTCGTCTGTTAAGGTAACATAACCAATTTTAAAGTCCCAAAAAGTACCTTCGGTTTTTGCTTTTTGCGAGATCCACTTGCTACATTCATGTAAATACACAAGTCAGACATATATCATGAAATGCTTATACAATTTTTTCTATCAAAATGTAAGCAAGTGTTATGTTGACAAAAAAATCATCTCAACTTCGCAAGCACCACTAAAAGCCGCTAAAGTGATTTATTCCCCAAGCCAGAAGGCCTTCTTTGCCAGGCCTTGGCACCACTAACAGAAGTATCCTAAACAAGTCTTAACCCCTAAAAAACTGATTACATCTTCCAAAAGTTCCATCTTAAAGGAAAACCGCAAGTCTTTATTTAGCGGTTAGCTCCATTAATATAAAGCATAGGCAATCAATTTTAACTCCCAACATATTCTGAATTCTGATTTTATGGCAACGAATGGAAAATGTTACAAGGGAAAAATGGTTTTCAAGTAGATTAAGTTTTAAAACAACTCTATATACTATTTCTTGTTTGAGGCCTAATCTTCTCCACCAAGAATGGCCTCCCCTCCCCTCCAACCACCCCAACCAAGAAGATCATATAAAAGTATTTGTCCCTTACCTTTGTTGATATAAAAGCATACCAACCCGTTTTGATGTTTATTCAAAGTTATGGCTTAACAAGCCAGGAATGACAGACTTTAGAACCGAAAACGGTCATCAAATAGTTTCATGTTTCAAAACTACTCTACATAGAGCTTTTGGCTTGTCTTAGACCTAATCTTTTCCACCAAGAATAGCCTTGGAAGCTTAGAAAAAATTCTCACACTATTTTTTGTAATATAAGATTCTCTTACCTTCCTTCTTCGCTGCTGACTGTTTTTCTTTTGGAATCACTCGCTGCTTCTTAACAGTAGGACCTGCAACACAATAACAAATTATTAATCACAGATTTCTTACAAAATGTGATTACATTTCAGGAACCTAGAAACATGGAATATGAAGAACCTTTTGTAGCTGATCCTTTAGGACTACTTGTAGATCTCTGAAATAGAAATATTTTTGTCACATGCCAAGTTAAATTTGTTATTAAGATAACCAAACAGAAAATGTCGAACAAAAGAAAACAGTGGATTGTGTTGTTGCTTCAATGCATCAAACACAAGTGTCAGTGAAATCTTATTGCTAAATCCTAAATGTCTCGTTGTAATCTGCTCCATAGAGGATACTATAATTACAAACAACCTGCACCCTCCTAGATCCAAATAAATATCCTCCTTTAACAAAATAAAACATTATAGATCTAAGAGGCTCTGCACTTTCACCTTTCTTTCTTCTGCTTTTTTAAACATGGTAGACAAAGTAGCCTGGACAAGTGGTTCCTTCTTGATAGGAAGAGGTCGTGCTGAAGGATCTTCAAGTTTAATGTCTTCACTTGGAATTTCTTCTTTAATTTCTGAACTCTTCATCTGCCCCAAATGTAGAAAAGAATAAACACGACAAAATTTGCAATGCATGAAACAAGAAAAGAGAACAGTATAAACAGAACAAAAGTAGCTTATGAGTTATAGATCGACAAGGCATTGGTATTCATACATCTCAACCTACAATGGAAGAAAAATTTGTACTGCTACCTTCTCATCAGAATCCTCAGTGACCTCGATCTCACTGTCACTGTCAGCTGAATCTTCTCCAGCAAACTCCGAGTATCTGTATAAAGAGCAAACGGATTTATCAAGTACTTTGCAGGAAATAACAATGTGGCTCCCAGAAAAATAAGACAATGATAGCAAATAAATGCTGCCAGGAGACTAATTTTGGGTCATTAAGAAACTAAAGTTAGCATAGTTATGGGAAGAGACTTACTTGTAAGATTTCCCAGCAGTTCTAGCAGATTTTCTAACAGGTGTTTCACTCGTAGTTTGTGTGCCATCCTCGTCCTTACGATCTGAATCCGAAGAATCAGCATCGGATTCATACTCTGGCGTAAGGGGTTCTCTGATCTCCTTTCCAGGTTCTCTGACCTGCTTTGCAGGTTTATTGCCTATGATTACTTCCCCACTGGCAGCGCCGGCTCCACCTTTAAAATCAAAATCTTCGGCAGCTCCATCCTAGCAAAATGAAGAAGCATGCACAGTACACAATTCCATCAGAGAGGGGCAGAACTAAGAAACACACCAACAAATTACATATGCACACATGCCTTCTGTATATCTTTTGGAAACTCAAGTTTCCGTTCTTGGGGATTCTCTTCTTTTGTCCCGACCCACCAGGCTTCAGAAAACACAATCTGCCAAAACAGATATCTCAACGCAGATTAGTTTTTCAGGAAAATGCAGATTTTAAGAATGTAACTTGCAAGAGTGGGAGCTAAGAAGCTAACCATGCTCTCGAAGACGTCCTCGCACGCGACACCTTTGACGGACTTGGTCATCTGGAGCGTCAGGTACTTGTTCTTGGGGTACACGTGCGTTCCCAACAGCTTCATCCTCCCCTGCAACCAACCGAGAAAGGAAAAATCAGAACTTCCGTCACAGATTTTGAGAAACAACTTCCAAAATTCGACTGGTTGCGTTTCGTCGCGGGTCCAGTACAGTACATGCGGGAACTCGAGGTAGAGGACGGGGTTCTTGGTCCCGAGGTCGGCGAGCTCCCCGATGCGGCCGCCCGAGGCGGCGGGCGCGAGGAGGCCGGGAAATGAGAAGAGGAAGCGGCTTCTGCGCAGTCCGCGACGCACGATGTCGCGCCCCTGCAGCCGCGTGACGGCGCCGGAGGTGGGGAGCGCCGCCCGCGGCGCCGCCGGCTTGCCCCGCTGTAGCAGGCCGTTGGAGACGGCCAGCGAGCGCAGGCGCTGCCGCTCTTCCGCCTCCGGGTCGCAGGCGGCCGAGGCCGCGGCGGCGGGCTTCTTGGCCATCCCGCCGCGCCTGCTCTAGGGTTCTAGGCGGGATTGGGCTTCGGAAAGAGGATCGCGCGATGGCGAGCGAGACTGAACTTGGCGAGAGGAAAGAGACGGCTTGCAGTTGCAGGAAGCTGCTGTAAAAAACAAAACCCGCTTTCTCTATCCCAAAACGGTACTTCATTAAATCAAGATCAAGTTACGCTGAGTAAACAAATGTGTAAACAAAAACACAAAGATAGACCAGAAGAAAATAGTTATTCTAGACACTTTTGTAGAGAGAACCTAAGGGATAGAAAATACATAACTATTCTTAAGCTTTTAGCAGCCGCTGCCACACTCCAACGTTGCTAGGACTCACGTTGGAAGAGACGTCATTGCCAGAAGCGACATTGTTAATAAGACTATGTGAGTTGATGAACAGGTCCGCTGCAAGCAGCGAGACACATGTCGTTGTGTTATGTTGATGGGGGACGTCCCCGTGCTATCTTAGATCAAGAACTACCGCATCCCATCGATGAAGTCGGGGAATAACGACAGATCCACCACCTCCTGACCAATATCCTCACTCCAGATCACCCATCTTGCCCCGGCCCCTAGCGTCGCCGTAGATAACGACGGACGCTAGCGACACGTCGAGAAACAGATATTGCCATATCTGATGAGCGACGAGAAGACCATGCTAATAATCTAAATAATCGACAAACACATGTTGCCACCAACTTCAAGACGTCACCATGAAGGTCACCGTCGGTATGGGATTGGAATTGAGGCAAATTTATTTGTCCGAATATTGCTCCCACCACCATAATGATGCACCAAAACAGACAAGCTCTAACCATAACTATCAAACGGAGGAACGAGACCCTCCTCCCTCCTGCCACCAGAGCGGCAAGTGAATAGAGAAGGATCAACGCCCACACCGGAGATCTGGGACTTTGGGGGTTGTCGCCGCTGCCCTGTCACTCGTGGATGAGGGAGACGCGAAAACGTTTCGCAAATTTGGACGCCGATGATTTGAATAGTGTGATTCAACAACACAACAACACACAATTCCGCCATGTGTATGGAATTTGCTACTTGGATTTCTAGTGATCGCTCATGTTTTTATTTTTAGAGGGAACCGTGAGTTTTCTTCGAATTCTAAAAAATAAAAGATGTTTAGGTTTTTTAAAATTCAAATTGGATTTTTTTTAAATTCAAATTCTAAAACTGTTCAACAAAAAATAATGTTCATGATGAAAAAGTTTGAATTTTAAAAAAGCATTCATATTTTAAAAAAATCAAATCTTTAAAAAATGTTCAGATTCAAAAAATATTTATATTAAAAAAATTAGATTAAGAAGGCAAAAACAACAGATAAAAGAGAAAACGAGAAAAGGAAAAGACAGAGTGGGCCGGCCCAACACAACCGCCTGGAATGTGCGGCGCAATGTACCCGCCGACCCGGTCGGTGTATAGGAGCTCCCATCATACACCAGTGCATCACTTGTCCTGGGCTGCAAAGGCAAAAAGAAGAGAGAGGACTGAGTAGTAGGGAAAGGAACCGCAGAAAGCCCCAAGAAACCCTCCCTTCGCGGCGTACGAGCAGTCGGCGGCGAGGGTCTGGAAGGTGGCAGCGCCGTCTCGTGGACTCCTCCACTCTTGTTGGTTCGTAAATCTGAACTTCCCTTAGCTTCGTGGTTCCAACATTTGAAGTTGGTTTGGGTTTGGGTTTGGGTTCGATTTCGTGCAGCAATGGCCGCAGTGGCAGAGACAACTGTCGAGGGCGCGGAGGGCAACGACCCCCTGCGCGTGCTGCGCTCCTTCCTCGCCGCGCGCTTCGTCGCCATCGACCCTGGTGCGGTGGACGACCAGGCCCTCAAGGAGCTGGACAAGAAGTACATCATCGCCAGGGACCTCGACGCCGACACGGTGCTCTCCAAGATCCAGGACCTGCTGGGGCCGGGGCACAAGGAAGACGGCATGGCCGCCTACAAAGGGCTCTCCTACCACATTCCGTCTCGTGACCTGGAGCAGCAGGAGTACGATCCCCTACTCCGGCAGCTGTGCCTGCGCCGCGGCAAGGTTGATTCTTGCGCGGTCAGCGACCCCAAGACCTCGCGCTGGGCCAAGGTCATCACCGATGTACTCTCCTTAGTCCAGAAGTGCCTACGCTGTGGCTGTATCCTGAGCAGCGACTCTCTGTGCAATGGGCTCTTCAAGATGGACCAGAAGACTGTGGATGATGCCCTGCTGGACATATGCTGTCTGCTCGAGTGCACGATGTCATCTCTCAATGCATATGAGTATGACCTGATGACAATGGGCAGGGTCATTGGCCCGCTAACATTCACAACCAAAAATGGCGAAGAGCTCAAATGCATGGGTATTGGAGGAGCCGGAATATGTGAAGAAATGCATAAGATTACTGTCAAACCAGGTGCAGAGGTCAAGTTCATCCTGCTAGTCCCGAGGGATGATGTTTTTCGGGATCTTGCTTTGCAGAAATTCCACCTTAAATTTAGCTGTGTGATCCTCACAGGGGGCGATGGGCAGCCAAGTATCATGACACGGGCTTTCTTGCGCAAACTAAAGGAATCTCTGTCTGTCCCCGTATATGCGCTTGTTGATCCAGATCCGGAGGGGCTTTCAACCTACTGTACCTACAAGTTTGGATCATCCGAGATGCCTTTTGACAATGTGGGTCTTACATTTCCTGACATGAGGTGGATTGGAGTGTCATTAGGTGATGACCTTGAGACTCGTGATGAGCTGCCGCTGACCAAAGAAGACATATCAATTCTGGAGGAATTATGTGCCAAAAAGTATGTAATTGGTGATGAACAATTGAGGACAAACATACATCTCATGATGTACAAGGGGGTGAAAAGCAAGATCGAAGCTGTATACCGTCGTCAGTTCCCTCCTATTGACTACATCCTCAAAGCAATAAGCAATCAGGAGGACATCTAAGTAGTTTTATGTGTTAACTTGGTACAGAGATATCTGTGTAGGTTGCTATGTTGACCCTGGAGGATAGATGTTTAAGTTAGTTCATGTTGGGTGTGCAATCTATGGTTACTACTAGATTGTGGATGACTCTTGGCGCACTGTGTGAAACGTATTTTTTTACAATCTAGGCTGTTCGTCATGCTATATGGCATTGAGCAGCTTGTTCGTGGTTCTGCTTTTTGTGAAGAGGAAGCCTTTAAATTTTGGCTCACGTGAAATCAGATTGCAAGATGAGCATTTTTTGCAGGTTTGCCATGAAATTTCAGATGTCAGGTGTTCTCGTTAGGTTGCAAAAGCTTTGATTTGAGCTATCATTCCTGGCATTACCGGTGTTACAGATGTCAGGTATTCTTCGAAAAGACATTTCAGTTGCCAAATCTTATGGAAGAAACTCACATTTCTTATCTTGACCTGCAGCTAAAACGAATCCTCTACAAGTTGACAGAACATCACCTGGAAACTACTGAATTGATCACTGAGTGCCAATGCAAATTCACAAAGCACAAATTCAGCATACTGAGCCTGTCAAGAAGCTGTAACAAACAAGTAGAGATGATGTATACACTAATGAATTAGATACATGGTCTCGCCCAAGAAATTTAGTGCTACCACAACTATATCTCCCAACTGAACCATGTTAGTAAAACACAAGATGACTAAAATAACGTTATTGATGTCCTGCTTGTTGGTTCCACATCCTATTTTAGGTTGGGTAGACGCTTGCATGCGAGGAGCCTAAGGTTTTCATCTTTAACTTCTCTCTTCTATTGTTCCTGTGGTGAAAACTGGACTCCTCCCATGTGGTGTTTTCAGGAGGAACTGTAGTAATACTTGGATCCTGGAATTTTACATCATCCTCAATGTAACCAATAACAGCCATATCCTCAAGGGATTGAGTGATCAAAGATTTGTTCATATAGTAGTTCCTGAATCATTGCAAGTACTCACCGACATCGATTTGGATTATTTGAAGCATGCCTGCAAAATGCATAGTCTGGATAACATATCAAAACATCATCCCTTGGAGCTTCAGTTCGACTCATAGCTCCCTGTGAGGTCAGGTTCAAAGCTCTAGCTCACAAGAAAGAAATGATTATTCTTTGTTCTTCTTCAAAACCATCACATATAAAGGAAAAAAAAGGCTTGTTCTATTAAAAGGTACGGTATATAAGGTAAATCTTGAGTGCTCCAATTTTAGGTCAATATTTTAGTCTAAGATAAATGATTATGGGGCTTAGGGACTAGGTGGGTGACACCAGTGGAAATTAATGCTACGTAGGTCATGGTGACAGGTTCTTGGGATCAGGTAGGACATTGGGTTGTGCTTGTGGAAATAAGAACTCATACTCTTCTTTTCATGTTTTAATTTTTTTTCCTACGAGATTGCCAACTTCCAATTCTCTCTGATTCACTAGAATCCTTTATCTATTATACCTCAGTATCTTTCGACTAGCACTTTGGCAGCTTCGAGTTTTAAGAGGATGTTTGCATTAGTTGAATCATTTATGTTTACTGCAATTAACTGATTTTTGGAATCTGCAATTGTATGTCCAAAAGCTACTGGACACCTATTTATGTTGGCAAAATAGCGGCCTAAACAGGTGGCTAGTAGCTTTTGGAATCTGGAGTTTAATGTTATAAATTCCTTAGTCTTGCAATGCTTTACTTGTTTGTTGTTTATAACAAGCACCACCATTGCTAAAAAAGCAACCAGTTACAGACAATAAATCTAACCCGTTGTATGACTTCTGATGAGATGGTAGGAGTAGCACCACCCAGTCTTTTATGTACGCAGAAAACACTCTTAAGTAAGGTGATCAGATGATCACTCTATTCGCTTCAAGAGAAAATGCACAAATTTAGTTCTTTCTTGATGGAATCGAATGCTGAGTCTCAGTCATCATGGATGGAATTGCTTCAAGGCGATGAAATGCAGAGAAGTTTTAGCATGGAATCTCTTTATATGTGGATGGCACTGATGTAGTAGGATTGCGACGGAGGGAGTTATCTTTTGGTGCGGATAGAGGGTAGTACTTTCAATCCTCAGTTAGCCTTATAATGACACACACATAACACTTGATGAATTTATCTGTCGGTTTGCATGGCAATTGTCAGGGAGTTGATACTAGAGATAATAAAGGAAGGGCGATCGTTCCATTAGAGATAAAAGCACTGCTGAAAGGTTTATATTGATGGTTTTCCAAGGTGTGAGGAAACCCAACCTGCCTCTGAAAAACCGGTTAGTCTTCTGTTTCTGTTGCATTGAGGGTCAGAATTTTCTAGTAGCTAGATGGATAGGTCCATGATGTTCATCAGTTTTTTGTTAAACTTCTGGAAAGACTTTTGAATCGTTGTTGTTTTGTTGGGCTGTTCGCGGTAACCATTTTTGTCAGCATGCATTTCTTTACTTTTGCTCCAGACTGCTGGTGTATTGTATGAATCAAGAGGTTCTTATGCATGTATCTTAGCCCTGTCCTGCTTGAAAATGACGCACCCTTTAGGTTTTTATGAAGTGGTTGCTAATGTTAGTGCCACTGTGGTGTATGGTCGCAGCGCATCAAGAAGTAATCGCTGTGCTGATACGATTGATGAATCACTTCTATAAATTTCAGACCAGAACTGAACTAGACATTGTGATTTCCTTGACAGTCATGCGATGGGATGATTAAACAATCTCCTAGGCTGTAACCAGATTGGTTTTTATTCCAGCTTCCGGAGTAAATTATACCAGATATGCCTTAAATGAAAAATTGTGCTGTCCCCACTTAAATAAATTTAGTCTATATGCACTTTCTAAGATTTTTTAATGGAATACCGTAGGAGAAATACCTACTTTATTATTTTATTTACAAAAGAAGAGTAGTTATAACATATTTACAAGAAAAAGGCAGATTTGGATTACATTAAGGAGAGTTTAATCTGTCCAAGAGAGGTTGCTTGATCCGGGGTTTGACTCTGAGCAATTACCAACAAGGCTGTTCTAACTTTTCGTAGCCACACAAACAAGTCTCCACAAAACGCAGCTCACTGCCGTTGAGGAAGCCAGAGTACCAGCGGGCAGAGTTCCTCACATACCTCGTCCTCCCCGTGTTTTTCATGTCAACGCCGCACATGCCACAGCGCATGCGATTGCGGAACAGGAACTCGAACACATACACGAACGACGACATGAAGTATCGTCTGATCTGTTTCTGCAACCAGTATACATATCTCAGAAGCTACTCCACATCAAGAATCACTTGCTCCCTCTTTGCCTTTCAATCATGTTCTCTTCTCCTTTGAATCGTTTTCATGTTTGACTGATCCGGGAAAAATGATAAGCATCTCTTCCCCCCTCCTTTGTCATCCGAAAATGTCAAACATCTCATCCCTCTCCTTGTAATCCTCGTACATATAATATTCATATTCCCTGCGGATATGGACTTGAAGAGTATCGCGGTTAGGATGCAAGGCGATTGCTTTTTCAACAGAACCCTCCACAGCCTCCACTTCGTCCAGAGTAGCACCATCACAATCAGTTTCAACCTGCAGGTGCGCAAGGCTCGAAAGATGCTCTATGCCGAAATCAATACTGTCAGTGTTTGCGGACATAACATCCCTTGCAGTCCAGTAAATATGGAGCCGTCGGAGTAGGGGCATGGCACCCGGGGCAAATGCTATACCTGTTCCTTCCATATCCCGAGTTTTGTAGTGGAACACCTTTAGAAGTTTAAATCCGTTACTACCCACAGTTGGCTTTCTTCCAACCCGAGAAGGAGTGGATAACTTTAGCTGGAGATGGACCAGAGAAGGCATACCCATGAGGCGATAGAGGCCTTCCTCGTCAAATATTCTGACTTTTATGTTTAATGTGACGATACTGGTTAGGGAGGCCATTCCCTTTGGAACATCTGTAATAACTGTCGATAGTTCAAGATCTTGGAGGTGCGAAAAGGTGCAGCATGGATCCCTGAATAGATGAACTCCTATATCTCCAGTGATGTGGAGAAATTGAAGCTTGTATTTGCCCAACTCACTTAGAGATGACACCAAAAGTTCCAAACAGCTTTTCTCATGACCACCATCTGTGGCCCTGCCAAGGGTTGTATCATGGAACATTGAAAGTTTTCTCAATCTTCGTAGACATGCAAGGTCCTTTGCAAACTTCAGTGCGTTGTCAACATCACCAATATCTGATACTTCCTCCAAGGCTTGCATGCTCCCACATATATCTGCAGGCAACACAAGTCTTCTAGAAATAAATAACCGCGCCAGTTTCTGTAGTTGAACTATAGTTGATGGAAGTGTTCTGATTAAAGTACATCCCCGCAAATCGAGAGTCTCTAAGTGCTGAAGCTTCCCAATTTCTTCAGGGAGTTCAGTGATTCTTGCACTATGAAGTCGCAGATACCTCAGCTGAGGTAAATTTCCTATATTTTTAATGTCTTTGTTTTCCAACCACCGATTAGCATGGCCTAGATCCAACACTCGCAAAGAATGGAAGTCCACAAGTGGAGGTATCTTCTCCATTTCTCCAAACACATTCAATGAGCGAACATGTATCTTGCTTTTTATGATTGTATGGATTGCCTCTTTATGTTCTCGGCTATTAGATTGCACAGAGAGACGTCTAATCCTACTTGGCAAAGAATTATGTCTCCGTCCAGATAAAACAGTGGCAAAATTCTCTTCATCTGACAGGGAATTTATAATGTCAAGCACCATATCATGGACATGACAATATTGCACAGAGCCATTGTAGTCAACATCAACCAGTTGGATCAAACTTCTGTTGACAAGTTCATTGAAATAGTTCTCTGCTTCTTGATCAAGATTTCCCCACTGCGTAGTAACGAATCCTTCTGCTATCCATTTCCATCTCAATTCTTCACATGGAATACGGTGGTCCTCTGGATATATACAGAAGTACAATAGACATGTCTTCAGGTGGTGTGGAAGATCCCAAAAACTAAGTAACAATATATCTCTCATCCCTTTTATACTATCTTCATTATCATGTGAAAAATTGACACCAATGCAATCTTGTACCCTCTCCCATTTATCTATGTCTTGAGGTTTATTGGCTAGCAAACTTGCAATTGTAATTATTGCCAATGGCAGTCCACCACACTTTTTTAAGATCCTAGATGAAACCTTTTCGAGATGAGGAGGGCAGGAGTTGTCGGAGTGGAAAGTTCTCTTGAAGAACAGTCTTCGGGAATCAACATCATTTAGGGGTGCCATTTGATATATTTGATCACCAGGGTTAGAACAACATGAATTAGCTATCTTGGTAATGCGTGTGGTAGCAACAATTCTGCTAGCATTATGGTTATGAGGAAGTGCCGCTTTGATGAATTTCCAGTCTTGTTCTTTCCATATATCATCAATAACAATGAAGTATCTGCATGCAGTTTCCACTATTAGTCTCATTCCCCATAAATACTCTGTATATATATATATATATAATATTCTTTTAATGGGAAAGTCATATCATCAAATATGTACTTTCTAAACAAAGCAAATTCAGAATAAATATAAATGCTTTCCATCTGTTTGTAACTTCATATGTGATTATTCTAAATGTGATAGTGGGAAAATACTAGGAAACTATTAACTAGATTTTTGTTGTAACTATCACAGATGGGAAATCATGACTGATTGGCACGATATCTGTTGTTGAAATGGTTGTGTTGTGAACTTGTGATGGCATGTGTCTAGTTGTGATGTAATCTGCTTGTTGCAGAGTGCTTGACGAGCATTTCCCATGGCTAGAACTACTAGCCAATAGCTAGAAAAAATTAGTAGCACAAAAGAGTATCATGTACAATGTCAAAGGTAATACCTCGAGTCAATACTTGTTCTTTTGGACATTGACACTGTCTTCAGAACTTAACTTTGACCATCAGTTTCTAAACAACATAATAGACACACAATAAAATTGATGTGCTATGAAAGTTGTGAATATCTAAAACTACACAATCTCAGGGGAATAAAGTACTACTCCGGATATGTTGGAATGCCATGGATTTCAAAAATAATTTACTCCCCCCTGACCCATTTCACTTGTTGGTAGTATGGATGTATCTAGACACTAGAATGTGTATAGATACATCCATATTAGCGACAAAGTAAAATGGGTCGGAGGGAGTATTATTTATGCTTTTAGGTTTAAGAGAAAGTGCAGACAACATTGACTAGATGTAGCAGAATAGTAAAATTCATTAGGTAACTGGACTTTTAAGAGATAATGCTAATTACATGCATGGATGACGAAAGTGAAGCTAGATACCCCCTCAGGTCATCCTTGAAAGCGATATGCACAAAAGAGTGCATTATCCATCATCCAGCTGCTTATTGTTATTACTGTTGGATGATGTGTGCTACTCAATTCTGTAAAATAATTGGAACTACCTACTTGAAGGAATACCTTTTAGCCCATAGTTATCTCAATATTGTAGAATGACATAAAGGAATACCTTTTTCCTTTCAGAATCGTTGACATTTGGCGGATTAGTTTCTCTTTCTCCCATCCCTCCAACTGGCACTTGCTAAATTCATCTTCGTCGATTTGAGATAGGATATCTTTCAAGAGCTTCTCGAGATCAAGCCTGCGTGACACTGACACAGACGCTCGGCACTGGAAGTCCTCTCCAATCTTGCGATAAACCTCCATGGCAAGGGTCGTCTTCCCCAACCCCCCACCTCCAACAATGGCCACCACTTTTGGCTCCAACTTCTCCTCCATTAACCAGGTAATAACCTGCTCTGTCGGTCCGTCAATCGCTACCAAGCCCTTCGCCTCCTCATAGAGTGCAGGTAGTCGTGGGTCTATTTCAACTGGCCTTGTAGGATTGTAGTTGTCTAGCTTGTATCTGTCACACCGTTTTAAGAAAAAAAGTCTTTTAGTACGTTATAAATTAAGCTACATCTATATCATACAACCATATACCAATATAAAAAACACCACTTATGTTTGACACAACCAATTATATATTTATACCCGTCCGTAAGGCTGCATCCGAGGGCTCTGAATTAAATGGAGATTTCAGAGATTTTTTTAAAAAAAAAGAGACTTCAGGGTAATTCAGTCTTAATTAAATGAGGATAATTTGTCAGTCTCCTCCCTATTCTCCGCTTTTCTCCACTTTCCTCAAACTCTTACGTACTGCTGCCATCCGCCTACGACCACGCCGCTCACAACCTGCTCCTCTTACGAGCTGCTCATAGCCACATGGCACATCGGCGCCCTACTGCGACGACATCCCTGCGATCTGCCGTCTGCAACCCAACACAGCAGCTTGTTGCCTTGTTGGTGCGTTACCCTCTCTTCCTTCTCTTCCGTATTGATACCCAATACCCAACCCTCAGGTTCACAAATTTGTCCCCGTTGTTGGTCCTGTCATATACTGCCAATTAGAATATGGCATTGCTGAATTTGCAATCTGAATTGTTAACCTTTACATGTTTTATATTTTCCTTTATTTACGCATATGCTTTCGGCGATTAGGTAGAACCAGAGTTTGATCCGATGCAAGTTTAATGAAATATATATGTGTCCAGATGGATTTTCTTTGATTGATATAATGGGGAGTAATTAACAGCTTATCATTTTCCACTGAATATTACTTATGTGTTCTGCACCAATCATAGTTGTTAAATTTAATTTTCTTTGCTCTAGGATATATATTTTCATGTTAGGAGATGATTCTGGGTCCAAGCAGAAAACTAAAACTGCCAATGACTGGTTTTTGTGGAACCTTCCTATTCTTAGACATACTCTGTGACACTATAACTGCTAATTAATTAGGATATGTTTATTTTGCAGTACAAATCCCTGCAACAAAACGAATTAATCATCCCTACAGAGGCCTTTTTTTTATTAAGAGGTGAGATCACAAAAATCATAGTTACCAATATGACAAATTTGGTCTTTACGAAGTGACAGCATCTGATGGTGATCCGCTGTTGCTGAAGCTCAATTCAAGATGACAGTATCTGACTTTACCTCATTTCCTTTTCAAGGAACTGCGTATTTGTGAAGTTATTCCGGTGGATGAGAGATCAGGGAAATCGTTTGAGGTAACACACCTGCCATGCACCAGCTCAAATAATTGTTCTAGGTATACGTCGTTTAGTTTCACGTAATTATTAATTAACCTCAGTAGTTTTCCGGTGCAGTTCATGTTCATGCAGCCTCGGGGGAGTCAGGAATCGTGAGCCCAACCAAAGATTGCCAACATTTACTGCCGCAAACTGACCTACATGTTCTGCTATCCATTTTGTTGGAGAATTTCACTACTTCAATGC
The DNA here is from genome assembly GCA_007115705.1 of Dactylis glomerata. Taxonomy (NCBI): domain Eukaryota; kingdom Viridiplantae; phylum Streptophyta; class Magnoliopsida; order Poales; family Poaceae; genus Dactylis; species Dactylis glomerata. Next base: position 1,876,490 of record QXEO01000231.1, on the reverse strand, counting down.
TGGCAGACAATATGCAACATGCTCTGTAAGCACAGCTTCAGTAGCACAGTTCAACTTAAGATTAATTCAACGCATGATGGTGTTGCCCCTACTTTTCTTGTTCTACTTCATTGATATTACCAAGCCTTGTGTAGTAGCATAGCCTATTCTATATAGATTTTCAGAACGTTGGGATTTTAGATAGCCTGTTTGTAGAAGGCTAAAATAAATCAAAGCAAAATCTTGTGTTCAGAGGGCCAGTAAAGTGGCATCTGGTGGCCATTCTTCACGCAAATTGATCCCAAGCTACTACCAAGCAAAGCTATCTTTTAGGCTATAAGAATTGTGTCATGGATTTTGTGTTCCCAGTGTAGTCGGCGGAACAGAATAGATAATTGTAAATAAAATATACTATATGGTAGTCAAGGCGGGCTAGAATGACATCGGAATATTGTTCATGAGACAGCTCTGAAACTCCGTATTGTCAGCTCAATTACATGTTCGACTCGATTTTCTTAACTCTGGAATTGTTCGTACATGTGAGCATTGCTAAAAAATGAATTCATGAATGATAGACCTCATTTTACGTCTTATGGCTGCTGAATATGTTGACTTCATGTATCAATAAAATAATTAGGATCATTGTTGTATGATTGATAATAACTGACAACTCTTTTAGGGAATAATGATTTACAAAATTGTTTACTCCAGTTTGTGGTAGAACAAATTTCATTAACTCTTGGTCCTCCGGCTAACTAGCTAACTAGTTTTGTGAAAATCGAGTGTTGCTTTAAAAACATATATGGATTCAAGACGGGCTTACTAGTAAGGCTTTAGTGGCAGAGTATAAAGATTTTTGGGAGGACACCAGCTATCAGTATAGACCTAAGCAAATCGCCACAAGTTAAAAAGTCAAAGGAACGAAGAACACCTGTCACGCCGCTGGCTCTCCTCAATTACACGAGCCTTGAGATCTTTGATCTTGGTGGCGATGCCATGGCGTTCCCACAGATTCTTGAGCCGGCGAACGGTCTTCCTCACGAACCCAGGCCTGGCATCTCCCTTGCCGAGGCGGTCCATGAAGCGGTCGATACAGTCTTCAATGTCGTAGGTGAGCTCACGGACGTTGCATTTCCAGTCCTTCTCCAGCTCTTCGAGCTTGTGCATGTCAGACAGTGTCTTCAGCAGGGCTTGCATCCTCCGGATCTCCCGCTGGAGGAACTCGACCTCCTTGCGGATCCTCCTGAGCAGCCTGTACTGGTCTCCGAGCAAGGCGGCGAGCTTGCCGAGCAGGGAGTTCATCGCCCCCGTCCCAGCGCCCACCCCCGCCATCTCTCCTCGCTGGGCTATCCTTGGTGTTTGACTAACGGAATAGTGGTTGCCTGTGACCGTGAGGAAGGAGTATGCTAAGAATAATTCAACGAGGCTGGATGTCTCCCAGAAACTTCCTGGCGGGTTGAAAATTCCAAGAGGAAAACCAATTGCTTCTCTCTTTGGCCATGAGGGTGGTGAAGAGGGAACATTGGGGATTCCTGGTGTTGGCGGCGCTTCGGCAACGACGGCTCCCAGATCATGGCTTGGAGGCCCGGCTTGATGATTGCGAGCAGCCCTAGGTACCAAGTTGTGGTGTGAAGGTTTTTCCGGGCGAAAGCTCAGCGCTTCGGCGCCAGCGGCGGCGATGCTTGTGGGTGTCGTAACCCTCTTGGGGGCGTCGTTGTGGCTACCTTCTCCATGTTTGGGCTCCGGGTGAAAACCCTAGACCGTTGGTCTCAACAACGGCGGCGTGTTGCGTCGTGACCCTATTGAGGGCGTTGTCGCGGAGCTGTGGTACTTCTTGGTCTTGTCTTGCTATCATCGGTAGGCAAGTTTGGATCCTGTTTCGAGGCTCTCCCAACACTGGCGTGGGGCGTTCTCGGCGTCCTCCTATCCTTTACACGTGACCTTGTTATCACCATTCTTTATTCTCGTTGTCCGCTGGCAGGATCGGTGCTCCACGGCCCGGAGCGAGAGGGCAGGCGGCCCTCTCCGGTGATAACTTGGTTGGTATGGTGTGACGAGGTCCGGTGGTTTCACAAGGAGGCGTGGTGGCACCTCTAGTTAGTAGTCTTGGGTGTTTCTTCAGGGTGTGGCTACTCCTGTTTTCTTTGTTTATCTTTGATCTGCTTTGTAAGAGGTTTTCCTCATCACTTTGTATCGGTTTGGCCGTGTGGCTTTATTTATAAAGCGGGGCGAAAGCCTGTTTCGTCAATCAATTTCCACGCCAGCGCTGTTGTCGTATGCTATGCTGAGGTACAACGCGCGTTCGATACAAACGCCGTCAATACAAACATCTAGAACTAAACTCTTTTTTTTTCCGATAAAAAGCGCTTTATTACTTAATACTCCTAGTTATTAAGCTTATACCCGGCCTCTGCATAGCTAAGATGCACACAGCTCCGCAAAGTCTTAAACGTAGAAAAAAAGAAAAGAAAAATACATATCATAATGAGCAATTGTAATCTGGCCTAAATTGGAGCACAAATACGTAAGCTATGCGGTCATTCATATTGAGAAAACGTATTCATCGTTGTAGCTTTCAAACATGCACAGACCTCCATAAATAAGTCTCGGTCCTCCAAATGCTGCAGAGAAGATCACAAACGGAGAGTACCGATAGCTCTGTAGATAACCTGCAAAATTTTTTATCGTTAAACACATTATCATTTCTACATAGCCATAGCGATCAAATAAAGGCAATCGCTTCCACCCTAATATACTTTTTAAACCTATTATCAATGTCATTTAGCCAGTTCCCAAATATATTGGTGATACTGCGTGGCGGAAACAAGGTTGAAGCTACTTGGATGACTGACCATATAGACCTGGCTAAATGATATTGAAAGAATAAATGTTTTATTGTTTCATTCTGATGACAAAATACACATTTCTTACTTCCATGACAATTCCGTTTTACAAGATTATCTTTAGTTAAAATAACTCCTTTATGTAGGTACCATCCGAATACCTTATCCGTAACAAAATCTTTAACTTCCAAAGCTTATTATTATTAATTGAATCACATCTAAGATAAAATAAGAGCATTGTACATAGAAGCTATTGAAAACTTGTCATTCTCATGCAAGTTCCAACGGAATTCGTCATGTCCAGGTTGCACTTGGATATTTGCCAAACGCTGGAGTAAGGCATGCCAAGAAACAAGCCTTTGACTAGACAAATCTCTTCTAAAAACCACATTCGGAGGAGATGTCTCCATAACTTTGACTATAGTATCACCTTTGTAGCGCACAATGCTATACAATGTTGGATACTGTTCACGAAGAGTGGCATTACCAAGCCACTTATCTTCCCAGAACCTTATCTCTGACCCATCCTTAATATAGAAAGAACCTAGGCCAAAGAAAAATTTCTTCGTTGCCATAAGCCCGGCCCAAAAATGCGAATCACCTGGTGACGAGGGGTTAACTCGACAAATGCCCTAGATGAAGGACTTAGGATCGGGGAGATAGGGCGCTGGATGAACTCGAAGGTAAGGTTAGTCGAAAATAGGTATGCGTAGAAAGTAAACTTGGGTGTTCAACCTGGCTTGCTTTCAATCTGGCCTACACCGTCCCCTCCTGGCCCCTATATATAGATGGCTAGGTCTCGAGGATCGGGTAGGGTCCGACACAGATTACAATATCGATATACGATAGAAACTCGTATTCGACTATCATTACAATTGGGCCTAGCTATACGGGCCTCAGGGGTACTCAACTAACGGGCTCTATTAACTATACCCTTGTCAGTAGCCCCTGAGATTCTACCAGAATTGCAGATTCAGGTTGAATCTCTAATCTTTAAATCTTCGACTTGATCAATTCTTCGACTTCTTCTTATCTTCGAATCTTCGACTTGGTCTTTGCGACTTATTTTCATGATATTCTTTCGCAAGGGGTTTTGATGAACAAGCCTGACAACTCTGACGGATCAAGAGGTCAGTTAACTGCCGGAACAGATACTTGTCACCTACTTCAAATTCAATCCCCTTGGACTTGAATTCGGGATACCGGTCAAACCCACTCTTTTGCCGCATTTAGGACTTACAAGGAATGAATACCAGTGATTCTCAGGGTACCCAGTGCGTCCACCAGGATTTTCTTCGCGTCGTAGACACGGATACATACCAGCAGAGCGCATCCATGTGCGTATACCAGGCCACACAGGACGGATCCCGGGGTCTTACCTTCGTGACAAGTCACGGCATTCGAGTTGCGTTGCGATAACGCAACTCGAGAATCTTATGTCGCAGTCAAAATTTGACTGAAAATATTCGGGTTTCTTCAACCATAAAACTCGCTCCCGATGGGAGTAACACTCCTGCACTTCTCCAACTTTAATGCTTTACCAAGAAATATCGTCGGGTGCGCGCTCAGCGCTCCCGATGGGAGTAGCCCCCGAGGCTATAGTCGAAAAAGACTTTTTCGAGTATAGGCTCAAAATATAGCGTAGTCCATCATACTTCAACTCGAGATACTTCAACTTCGAGATACTTTTAAGAACATCTTGTCGTCGAATACTAATCCACTACTTCAAAGAGAAGTTGTATTCACCATTCTTGAAAATAGTAGCCCCCATGGCTATAATCGAAACTCCTTCGTATACAGTCTTGTGCACCTATTTTGCACTTGTCGGCGCCATCTTTTCTTCTTTCTTATATTATCTTCTTTATGACATCAATGAGTACGTCACTCTGTACCATTGCGAACCGTTGCATGGGCAGTACTGTAAATTTCTTAACTTTTGACCGTTAGTGGGCTTACCGTTTCCTATCTTTGCGCCATGTCTCAGCCCACGATCCTTCTCCCAGAAGATATATAAGGGGGATCGTGGGGAATCTTACTGTTTACCAGCTCTTTCTCTCCGCCACCGCCGCCATTGTCGCTCTTACTTCCTTCTCCTTTCGTGCATAGCCCCCAGGCATAGATCTGATAGATGCGCGTGAAGCACCTAGCGAGCAAGAACGCCATGGCCAAAGGAAAATCGAACGCTGCGACCAGCTGGGTGACCTCTGCCATCACGGAGAAGGAGGTGGAGAAGGCCCGGACAGACGGCCTCATCTCCGCCCAAGATTCGATCAAGTTTCCAAGCACAGAGCGGATCCCGAAGCCCCCGAGTGGTTATCGGGTAATGTTCCTCGCTTTCCTCCTCCGTGGTCTTTCTCTTCCTGCCCACGAGTTCCTTCGTGGGCTTCTCTTTGTTTACGGTGTGCAGCTTCACCAGCTCACACCTAACTCTCTTCTGCACATTGCATGTTTCGTGACTCTTTGCGAGTCATTCTTGGGCATTGAGCCCCACTTTCTTCTCTGGAGGTCAATCTTTCGGCTCCGCCCCAACGTTGCGTTGGCTAGAAAACCCGAACTGGGCGGAGCCGTTGTTTCTGTGCACCCTGAAGCACAATACCTTGAATTTTCTATGGCCGCATCTGTCCAAGGGTGGAGGACCACGTGGTTCTATATCAAGGACCGCAAATCCTCTCCTGAAGATGAATACGGCCTACCTCCTTTTGATGCTTCCCAGGAGGTAAAGAAATTGGCGTCGTGGGATATGCTCCCCTCAGATGCGGAAGTCGAAAAAATTCTTCCTCTTTTGTCTCGCATCAAGGCTTTAAAAGGAGGTCAAGGAGGCGCTTTGTCGGGTATTCAACTCATGGCGTTTTTCATTCAACGTCGAGTTCAACCCCTACAACACCGTCTTACCAAATTTTGGAGTTACTCCGGCTTGGAAGATCCTACCCGCGTCTCTGAAGATCTGATATCGAAAGAAGATGTCGACAAGCGGGTCAGGAGTCTCACCAAGCTCACCAAGGACCATGCAGTTGCTGATTTGACTGCTGATTTCTTTGACTCCGTACACCCTCTTCCTGAGGTATATATCTGCTTACTTCTTGGCTTCTTGTTGTCGATTTTCGTGTTTCTCAAACTATGTTTTCTTTGTCCTTACTTACTCTAATAACGCATTCGCGTGCAGGGACAGCAATTTCTCCTCTCGTGCCCCCCTCTTCCAGAGGCAGGGCCCCTTCTGGCTGATCTGGCCAGGTATGTATCTGAAGCCCCCAAGGCTGATGATAATCCGGACGGAGATGATGCCGAAGAATCAGAAGAGGATACTAGTTCGTCGACATCGCTTCCTCCTGTGCGGCCTGATGATACTGGCTTGGACAAGAAAAGAAAACGAGTCGACGAATTTGCTTCTTCGAGTTCCTCTTTCCAACAAGCAGTTGCGGAGAAATCTCCTGTCTTGACAGAAGATATGGATCTCTTCGACCTCCTGGCGTCGTAAGTATTTTATTTGAGTTCTTCATTTGCATTATTCTTGTCTTGTTTCTGTAGTATGGCATATAACGTACTTTCTTCTTTATAGAGATGACGAAGAGCCGCCAAAAGATGATTCAACTGCTCCTTTGATGTCGCCAATGACCGCTGCCGAGCCCCCTGAGCCAGTTGCCGCACCGAGGGTCACCAGGGCTTCTGTCAAGAAGGTATCGGAAACTCGAAGCAACAAACGCTCAAAGAAGGCCAAGGAACCCGACGTTTCTCTTGAGGCCCATGCATCGACGGGTTCTCCCGACGATGTGAGCGACTCCTCTTGCTTTTCCTTTTCTTGTCTTTCCTTTGCATATACTTGTGCTCTTACACGTCCTTTCTCTTAGGCATTATTGAAGAGATTTGTCGCCTTAGGCACGGAATGTGCTGAATACCTGAGGGTTGCGAAAGCGTCCGAAGGTGCACTTTTGACGTCTAGTCACAACTTTTTCCTTGTACTTATACTTTGCTCTTATCTGACACGCTTGCCTCTTCTTCTGCAGTTGCTCTGGCGACGGCTAACGCTCGGATTGCGTCGCTGGAGGTGGAGCTCCGTGCTTCACAGAAAGCTTACGATGCTGCGGCCACTGCCAAGGCAAACGCTGAGAAGTCGCAGAAATTTGCGCTTGGTAAGGCGAAGAAAGCTGAAAAAGCTTTAGCTGATGCCAACAAGGATCACGCCCAGCGAGAGCAAGCCGTGGCGGAGCGTCTCCACACAATGTCCACTGCTGCTGAAAGTAAGTGTTTCGCCTTGTCTCCTATTTTCGACTTCTGTTGCACTGTTGTACGTGCTGACATCTTCCTCCTTATTTTCTTGTCTACCTTCTTTGTGTCGTGCAGGATTTACCGGGGTATCTCCATCGGCCCTGCAACCGGACGATGACCCTCTGATGACTGTGGTTAACCTACTCAAGGAAAACTGGATATCTATCCAGGAAACTTTCGAGTTAGTTAACCGCGTTCTATCATGACTGTTTGTCGGGTTGTGGCCGAAGAAAAGGGCAGCAGTTCCGAAGGATGACTTGAGTAATCTTGCCAAGTCCTTCGATACAACTGAAGACCCCACCCTCCAACTGAAAGGGCTTTCTATTAAGCGTGGCGCCGAGGGTGCTATCGCACTGTCCCTTGCGCATGGTACGGACTTCGACTGGGAGAGGGTGAGCACTCCCCATGGCCGCACCCGCGACGAGATGAAGGCTTTTTTCGAGAAGGCGAAGAAGTTGGCACCTACATTGGTGACGCTTATTTCCCCTTCGGCATCCTCTGCGGCATCTGCTGCACCACCTCCAGCGGTGGAAGATCTAGTGCCGCCGTCGACTTCTGGCAAGGAATCTGCCGTGCCCTCTTCTGCCACGGAGCAAAATGCTGGGGTGGCGTAGACTCGGCTCTTTTATATTTTCAAGTTTCTCCTTTTGGAATGTAAAGACTTTTAGTTGCGTGCAACCCGAGAACTTTAGTCATAGGGTTGTGATCTCATGTAAATATATCTTCTTATGAAGTCCTGTGCTGCCTTTCTGAAATGTTTCTTCTTCCTCTTCTTTCGTTTTCAGTTGACGCATGTCGATGACCCTTTGACTTGCAGGCCTGCTCCTTTCTCTGTCAATACGTTCAATTCGAGGATTCCATCGCCTCCTAGTCGATGCGATCAATGCGCAGAATATTCTTCAAGGATTTCTGACCTTGAGGTTCGCTTGACTTCAGCCAAACACCAAGCTCAGATGGCGTTTGATAAAGCTAGCAAAACTTCTGCCCTGACGAAGCAGGTATCGATTCTTGGTGATGAAGTGTCCAGCTTGACGGCAAAGATTTTGCATCACGAAGAATGCAATTCTTTTATTCTTGGTATCATCGAATCCGCCTGTGAGATGTTGCGATGTAAGTTTCCTCTCGACTTATTTTCTTCGCTTTTTGCTCTACTGTTACTTTATGATATCCTTTGCCCTTATAGGCACTTGCTTGGATTTCGCTGCTGAAGATCGTCGGGTTACCGAGCGAAGTGCGGCTCTGGAAAAGATGTCCGTAGGTGTTGAAAATTTATGGTCTGATCCTCGACGCCGAAGCGCTATTGTATTGCTTCAGGACCGTGCCCAGCATATTGGCGAGGCAGTGGATGGCTGTAGGAGAGCTCTCGTTACTATGCACTCGGTCATGCTTCCTCGCAATCCTCTGCCTGCTACTTTCCCACTTCTCCTTGACACTTTCAGATCCAGCCAGAGAATTCATCGGTTGATAGAGCTGAACTTAGTGGCAGGTGCCAATTTTGCTCTTGGATGGATACGCAAGTGGAAACCAAGACTCAATTATAGTTCTATGTCGCTGAGCTACCCTCCAGGCGGAGCTAGCCTTCGAGTATACTTGGAGAGTACTCTGCAGCCTGCCCGACGAATTATAGCCAGGCTGTTGCAAGAAGATGCCGCGTTTTTTCGAGAGTTTCACTATTTAGACCCTTTGGGTGTAGATGATTCTGATAATCCGATGTTGTAATATATTTTTGTATGTGTGCAACGCGAGAGTATTTTATTTCGCGACTTCATGACGAAAATTTGTTCTCAGAGCGTTATCGTGCGTTTGCCGCATTTTCTCTTTGAAAGACTCGTAAACTCGAATATGAGGAACGTTTCGTCTTCATTATACTTGTAATGTAAGATACATGGGGTGACCCAAGAGATCCGGCCTGTGACCTGTGTTCTGGATCTAGAGGGCATTGCCCCTGGTATAACTCGTGGCTTTTACAGCCTTACTGTTCTACTCTACTTTATTGTCTATTGATGTTTTATGCCGTCACGGTTTTCCCTTCTTCTCCTGCGTCTTTGTCTTCTCCTGATGCTCCTACTCGTGGTTTCTTCGTTTCGGGCTCCGCAACGCGTCCTTCGAGTAGCTTGACGCCCTCTGTAGTTGTGCTTTTTTGCCTTCTCTGCATAGTTGGCTATCATGCCGAAGTTTTGTGCCATCTTGTGGAACTCCCTGTCGCAGAGATCTAAAACTTCGAAACTTCCTTTTACTGTAATTACTCCTCTAGGTCCTGGCATTTTGAGTACCAGATATGTATAATGGGGGACTGCCATAAATCGCGAAAACGCGGGTCGTCCGAGGATCGCGTGATATTGAGATGGCCAGTCCATGACTTCAAAATCTAGCTTTTCTCTTCTGTAGTTTTGTCGGTTGCCGAAGCAAACGTTGAGTGCTATTCGACCCAGTGGGTAATTGGCACTTCCTAGTACGATCCCATGGAAGGAACAATCTGTTGGCTTCAGGAACTCTAGTGATATATGCATTGCTCGGAGTGTTTTTGCGTATATCAGGTTAATTCCACTTCCTGCGTCCATGAATATTCTGTCGACATCATACGCACCGATTTGAGCTTTGAGTACCAAAGGCGCGTTTCCCGGCCGAGGTACTGTTATAGGGTGGTCTTCTCTGTTGAACTCGATTGGTTGTTCTGACCAGTGCAGATACTCCGTTGCGGCTGGAGGTGAGATGACTGCTAGATTGACTTGTCGAGTTATACTCTTCTCTTCTTTATTCGACTTGGGCACAGGTTGTATCATTGCTGTGATGTGTCCTTTGGATGGAACATACCCGTCGTCGTCATCGTGTCCCTTATTTTGCTGGTCTTGTCCTTGAAGAGCTCCATTGTTTCCTTGCTGATTTGTCGGAGGATTGTTGCTCCCTTCAAATCCTTGTCGCCTTGCTTCAATTTGCTTGTTTAGTGCTGCCTCTTGTAGTTTTAAGAATGTTGTGCAGTCTTTCATTGCGTGCCTTGATACTCGCTTCCCATCGACGAACGCTGAGTGTATATGACAAGGTCCGTTGAGCATATCTTCTGGTGAAGGGTTGTATTCTCTGGATTCTCTTGCGGGGAATTTCTTATAGTCCTCTTTTCCGTAGCTTCGATATCCTGAACTTCTTCGATCGTTTCCTTGGTAGCTGTTGTCTTTGTATCTTGCGGCGACTTGGCTATGTGGGCCGTAGTTGTCGTAATTTCTGGACCGTCTCCTTTGACTTCCATATCTATTTCTTCTATCGTCTTATGGGGATCGCGTCCGTTTGTTGTTGCATGCGTCTTCTCCATCTGCAAATCTGTTTCCTACATCCATGAGGTCTGCCACTGTTTTCGGCTTGATTCTGCCCATCTCTTCGACTTGGTCTCTTCGCCTTAGTCCAATGATGAACGCATCTATTGCTCCTTTGTCTGAAACTTCGACTGCTGAATTTTTGATAAGACTCCATCTTTGGATGTATGCCCGCAGTGTTTCGTCTCGTTGCTGCACGCACGCTTTGACTTCTTCTATTGATGCTGGCCGCTTGTATGTCGACCTGAAGTTGCCTGTGAATTGCTTTGTGAGGTCTTCCCAGCTTCCAATGGTTTCTTTCTCTAGTTTGCTCAACCATGACCTTGCTGCTCCGGTGAGGTGTAGTTGCAAACTTTGCATTGCTGTTTCTTTGGTTCCGCCTAATATTTGCACTGCTTGTAGATAATCTGATAACCATGATTGTGGTTCCTGTGATCCGTCGTATTTTTGCTGATCATGAGGTAACTTGAATCCCTTGGGAACTGGAGTGGTGCGAACCCTGCGGGTAAAGCACGATGCCCCCATTTCTTTTTCGTCGTCTTCATAGTCGCGTCTTTCATTTGGGGATCGCGACCTTCGGGTTCCACCGTGCTGTTTTGGTGATGGCGATCGAGATCGTTGCTTGCTGCTTCTGCGCCGAGGACTGTTGTGACGGCGTGGTGACCTTGCTTTGTGCACCTCCTTGTGGTGATATGCTTCTTCTCCTTTTGCTGATAACTTGTGGCCTACCATGTTTAGTCCGTTCAGTGCTGCTCTATGCATATGTTCTCTACGATCTCCTGGATTTGGTCGAGTTGTAAGTAGATATGCTTGCGTTGCTACTAGTGCTGCTTCAGGGGTTTTTGGTAGGATGTTCCCCTGCTCGTCGACCGATAGGAAGGACGAGTCGAGGTTTTTGGAAATACTTTGCCTGTCGGAGTACTCGAGGTTGTCGTACCTTGAACCGTGTCGACGATTTTTCCTTGCGTTACTATATGACGCGTCGCTTCGTGCTTTTCGAGCAGCTTCTGATGAGGATACAATCATGGATCATGCTGATTTTGAGTGTTTGAGCTGGAAGGAAATATTGAGTCTAATTGATGATTATTATAAGGTGAATTCTTTCCTAGTTGAAAAGAATGTCTTGATATCTCCGAATTATATACTACCTAAAAGTGATGTACTATGTTGTATTTAGGTACATCATCTGTCAAGATATCGCCAGCGGGAGGAGAGGGAGGACGGCGATCGAGAGACAAGTGGAGATCAAGTCTGGATGAGCACGAGCACGTGATGGCGCACTAGGACTACCTTCGACATGATGTCTACACGTCTAAGGCGAGCTATACACATGGCCTGCGTGCTAAAATTAGGCCGAACCCATATATGGGTCGGTATGTACCCGTTTGAGTCGAACCGAGTCAGTTTGGGCCCAAACCAGGCATGTTTTGGGCCAGGTCTTTGCTGAGGTCACCCGGCTGCCTATAAGTACCCCTGGGCACCCCCTCAATTAGGGTTAGACCACGTTTTAGACAAAATACTCTTGTTGAACTGCTGCAAGCATTCATCTTGAATTCCTCTCGCCAATTCATCGATTGGGAGAATTATACTACTGCAAGTTTAGTGTGATCTGTTGTTCCACTGGGAATTAGTAGATTGCAAACTACCGTTTCGTGGTCGACGGCTACGTGCGCAAGTGTGTGGAGTCGTGAATATCCTACAGGGTTTGAGTGCTGTTGCATTGGCATCAGGGTTCAGCGAGGAGAGTTCATCGGTGACACCAAGTTATCCCCGACAATCATCCGCTGCCATCATCACCATCGCATCGCTCACGAGAAGATCGGGCCACCCCATATCATCTTGGTATCAGATTTCCACGGTTTACTCGGTGAGCATCCACAATCCATCCATTGCATCCATTGAGTGTTTTAATTCCTATCCAGAAAAAGCCAAAAAAAAATTAGGGTTCATAGTTTGTCATAGCCTAGATTGCACCGTTTTGAGTTTTAGTCGCTGATCGTGTTTCGCGAATCTTTTCATCCAATTCGTCGGAGTCTAGGGTCATCAATCTTTTCTGCATATTAGTTTCGAGTTTGGATCTTGTCTGGAGTCTCTTGGATCTCCTTCTTCTTACTTGGTTCAGGCGCCACATTCTCCTGTTCTTGGCGTTTTGGCGATCGAGGAGGAGTCCGGGTTTGTTACAAATTGTAGATTGGATTCTGCAAGATTGTTCTTCATCGAAGGTTTCAGATTGGATTGTTACTTTGTTGGTAGCCAGGGATCGATAGTCCCAGTCCCGCTTCAATTTTCCAGATCCGATCGAGCGTTTTCGGCCACAGTCCATCACGTGCACGTATCCAATTTGTTCCAATCGTTTTGATCGTCAAGGCAGTCCGTTCGTCAACTGTTCCTTGTTTATCCGATTGTTTCCGATTACTTTGCCATCCAGCTACGATCGCTAGTCCCCAAAAGAAAAAGCAATCGCTATTGATCATCAGAAGAGTTCAGCTATCATCTGCTTGCAGCGATCGAGTCAAAAAAAAAAGAGCCAGCGCGCCTCGCCTGGGAGCGGAGACCGTCTGGGGTCCGGCGCGTGCATCGCGCGCTCGCCCGGCTCTCGCTCGCCCGACCGCGGAGTATGTCTGGCGTTCAGCGCCAGAGATCGGGCCACTTCTTTTAGGCCCAAATTCGAGATATTTTGTATAAAAAAAACTGGATACGTACACTGCAGCTTTGTGTACACTATACGCCGCACCTATAAAAAAAAGAGACAAACTACTTTGTCCGTTTCGCGTCGCCGTCGCGCTACTGTGCGTTTCCGGCGTCGTATATCTCTGCCGCGATACGTTTTTTATCGATTTCTCTTCTGCGACAGCGTGTTACCACTGTGTCCACATAGAGTCCTTTTCTACACGATTTTGATCGCTTTAGCTACAGCCTGTCTACAGCATCGTGTTAGGAGCTTACCCATACGAGACTAGCTACTTCGTGCTCATCAGGCTGCTGCCGTGTGCGCAATCTTGTGCCTGTTCGTCGAGCCCTTGCTAGCGTCTCTCTTGTGCATTGCAACACGAGCTATTGTGCGTTGTCACTTCTATCTCTTGAGCTCTTTTTCAGAGTTGCTTTGCCTCGCTTATCTCCACCGTGTGTGTTTCCGTGGGTCTTGTCATACGATCAGCACTAGGACTTATTTGCGGTGTACTTAGGATACCATACCTACAGCTCCACCATATATTCCTGGTTTGTTGTGTGATCGCTATTCTACCCTCGGTATTCACTTCTTCACATCAGAGCATTGGTCGTTTATCCGATTTGGTAAGCATCGCTATTCACCTTGGAACGGTAAGATTCACCTTTTCTTGTCAGTTTTGAGTGCGTAGAGTGTTTCACTATATATACATATTTGTTTCTGCACTAATTATGGCAGATGATGTTATGGATACTGTGGAGGCTGGAAGATACCAATTTTTCCGCCACAGATATTGTAGTGCCACTTTTTGGGAGGAAGAACGTGGCAACTTTGATGATGATGGGCTCTTTCACCATGGTGTGATGATTGGAGATAGATGTGCTGCAACCACCATTGATCACATCTCTACCATCAATTTAATCAGCATTGAGGTCGTCGAGACGTTGCACCTAGCCACACGTGCTAGTACCGCGCCATACCTCTTGCGTTCCTCATATGGCACTTTGCTGATTTCACACATAGCTGACGTTCCTGTTACTTATAGAGGGCATACCGAGGTTATTCGTTGTGGTGTATCCCCAATGCCACTTGAATCTTGTCATATTCTGTTGGGTTATCCTTGGTTTCACACCTATCATGCTCAGCCTTGTCGTGATAGGCCGACAGTTTCGTTCAAGTGGAATAAGCAGCGGCATGCTTGGCTGCGTCTAACAGCTGAACAGTTTCATAAGAATCATCTTCTTCGCAAGGAGAGGACAAAGGAGTTCTGCTTGTCGCCTAAGCACAAGGTCATGATGGATGGTGGCAGTCCCATTATTTGCCATCTTGACCATGGTGTGCTTCACAACCCATGTGAGAATGAGAGCCACATAGCCAAATTGAGTGAGAGTGTTATAAAAAGTGAGCTGTGTGATTCCACCAAACGTGAGGTTGAGAGCATACACTTTGAGAGTATGAGCAAAAATCAAAACACAAGAGTAGTCGACGATAGGATATGTGAGGATATTTCAACTAATGTAACTCTGTCTACTCCTAGTGTTGTTTCTTGTGATATGCAGGTTGCTTTTGAAGAAAGGGAGCCGCCTATTTTACAACCTGCATCACCGCTTTGTGCATTATCACTTGAGGAGGATGTTCCAGTGCCTACTTCTTCTGAGGAGCATGTCATTGACATAGGTACTGATTTGGAACCAGAACCAGCAGCTATGGATAATATTTGTGAGTCTACTCCTTTGCTGGTTCCTTCTAGTGATTTATCTTGCACTAATGTTTCAGCACCATGTGATAGTTTGATTTCGAATTTTGATCATGTGGTAGTGCTGACACATAAGGAAGCACTTGCTAGAATACCATCGAATGACATTGTGTATTCCATCAAGCTAAAAGAACCTCTTAGTTTGCGTTGTGCTATGAATAAGATTTCTGAAATTTCATATTTGAATTCTAGCACACATGCCTATTGCTTCATGTTTAACTTGATTGGTGAATATAGCATATATGATAATTTTCTTGTCGATAACATATGCATAACCTGTGATAGAATTAATGAACTGAAACTTGTTGTTTTCAGTCCTATATGCTATGTGTCGAAGTGTTTTTGCTATGGGACAATGGTTACTTTTCGAAATAGTATGTTGTATGCTGGTATACTTGATGTGTTCCAGTCTCACATAATTGATTTACCTCAACTGGGTTGTTCCAATCTTGTTAGTTCAGAATCTGATTTGCTATATTCAATGTGTTTGTCTCAACATGTTTGTACTAAGTGTGCTACTGATCTACCCATTACTTATATTTGCAATTTGAGTTGCTTCTTATCTGCCAAACATAATGATCATGCCCATATTGTTGATGATATTTGTGTAAATTCATCACTTGTTTATAATAATCAGAGTAGCGCAGTTGAAGCATGGTCTAAACCAATTATATTTACATATCTTTTGGATTGGTTTAATTTAGTGCATCACAAATTTGATCATAGAACTTCTTTGCGAAAGCTGAATTTGATACTGAACAATAAGACTATATATCTCTTTGTTTTTCACCATTATGATGATTCTTTGTACTTCACTTATACCTGCAATTTAAGTTGCTTGATGTATAGTCGACATATTTTTCATGTGAACAAAAATAATACAATATGTTATGTATACACATACTCTGCGTACACGTTGTTCTTTTTGTTCCTACCACTTTCAGCTTACCCAAAGCCGAGGACGGCTTTTCTTGAAGAAAGGGAGGATGATGAGGATACAATCATGGATCATGCTGATTTTGAGTGTTTGAGCTGGAAGGAAATATTGAGTCTAATTGATGATTATTATAAGGTGAATTCTTTCCTAGTTGAAAAGAATGTCTTGATATCTCCGAATTATATACTACCTAATAGTGATGTACTATGTTGTATTTAGGTACGTCATCTGTCAAGATATCGCCAGCGGGAGGAGAGGGAGGACGGCGATCGAGAGACAAGTGGAGATCAAGTCTGGATGAGCACGAGCACGTGATGGCGCACTAGGACTACCTTCGACACGATGTCTACACGTCTAAGGCGCGCTATACACATGGCCTGCGTGCTAAAATTAGGCCGAACCCATATATGGGTCGGTATGTACCCGTTTGAGTCGAACCGAGTCAGTTTGGGCCCAAACCAGGCATGTTTTGGGCCAGGTCTTTGCTGAGGTCGCCCGGCTGCCTATAAGTACCCCTGGGCACCCCCTCAATTAGGGTTAGACCACGTTTTAGACAAAATACTCTTGTTGAACTGCTGCAAGCATTCATCTTGAATTCCTCTCGCCAATTCATCGATTGGGAGAATTATACTACTGCAAGTTTAGTGTGATCTGTTGTTCCACTGGGAATTAGTAGATTGCAAACTACCGTTTCGTGGTCAATGGCTACGTGCGCAAGTGTGTGGAGTCGTGAATATCCTACAGGGTTTGAGTGCTGTTGCATTGGCATCAGGGTTCAGCGAGGAGAGTTCATCGGTGACACCAAGTTATCCCCGACAATCATCCGCTGCCATCATCACCATCGCATCGCTCACGAGAAGATCGGGCCACCCCATATCAGCTTCGCTAGCTGCCATTGCTGAATCTTTTCTTTTTTGTATCTCTATTTTCTCCTTTGCTAGTTGCTTCGCCTGCTGCCTTAGGGTATAATGATTCCCCAAAAGCATATCTTTGCTGGAATTTGATGGTATTGGCGTGCCGTGTTCTACGGCTTCTCTTATTATCCTCCATTCGTCGACTGATAGTCGAATTTTTTCCCTGGTTGCGAGGGATTCTGGTGTTTGCCCTTCTGCTAGGTGATTTGCTCCTCTGTCGATATTTGCTGGGTTTAGCACTGGATTGTCGTTTTCGTCGAATTCTTCTGAGTTAACTCCTATAATGGCGAGCACCTGGCATTGTTTGCCGATGTTACCCTTGAAGCTTGAGAAGATCGAGTTACTATCCTCAGAAAGCTCTAATCCTGTCTTCCATGTATCTGTTGACTTGTCTGCAATATCGTCGAGGAAGATCATGAGATCTTCGAGTTGGACTCCTGCGTCAAAATTTTCCTTTTCTTCGTTGTCCTCTGCGATCTTTCCTTTTTGCACTTCCTCTGGGCTGACCGGCGAGTTTACCTCGCTGGAAGAACCTTCAGAATATTCCATCATTGCTATTGTTTTGGGCTCACTTGCCGACGGATCTTGTTTCGTCGGATCTGAAAGGCGAGATGAACCCGACGGTCCGATGAGGATGTTTAAACTTCCGATTGTCAACTCCATCTCTTGATTTTCGTCGACTTCTGTACTGCTGTTGGCTAAAAGCGAAAAAGCCGTCGAATTCATGATTCCAACGCCCAAGGTCCCCACGGTCGGCGCCAATTGACGAGGGGTTAACTCGACAAATGCCCTAGATGAAGGACTTAGGATCGGGGAGATAGGGCGCTGGATGAACTCGAAGGTAAGGTTAGTCGAAAATAGGTATGCGTAGAAAGTAAACTTGGGTGTTCAACCTGGCTTGCTTTCAATCTGGCCTACACAGTCCCCTCCTGGCCCCTATATATAGATGGCCAGGTCTCGAGGATCGGGTAGGGTCCGACACAGATTACAATATCGATATACGATAGAAACTCGTATTCGACTATCATTACAATTGGGCCTAGCTATACGGGCCTCAGGGGTACTCAACTAACGGGCTCTATTAACTATACCCTTGTCACCTGGCTTCCATAGAACCTGAGATAATGCTTTTGGACTGATGTATTTCCTCTTAAGAATAGATTGCCACATACCTTCCTCAGTAAGAAACTTAAATAGCCACTTTCCCAGTAGGGCAGTATTCTTGACCTCGAGGTTATGAATACCAAGCCCACCCTGGTCTTTCGGAGAGCACACGACACTCCATTTAGCCAATCGATATTTCTTTTTCTCACTGTCCCCTTGCCAAAAAAATCTAGACCGGTAATAATCTAGCTTATGTAAGACTCCTTTAGGCAAGAGAAAGAATAAAATCATATGCAGTACCATATTAGATAGTACCGAATTAATGAGTATCAGTCTTCCTCCTAGAGACAACAATTTACCTTTCCAACTACTTAGGCGCTTTTGTAGTCTTTCCTCGACTAGTTTTCATTCGGCAAGTGTAAGTCTCCGATAATGAATCGGAATCCCCAAATACCTCATAGGAAATTGTCCCTACCCACAACCGAATAAGTCGGTGTAGGTATTGACTTCGTCCAGGGCTTCACCAAAGCAAAACAATTCGCTTTTATGGAAATTTATTTTCTAGAACACAACTCTATATTGTCTATTCACAGACATCCTGAACACAACTCTATGATGTCTATTCAAGAACAACAAGAAAAGAAAAAACACAAAATACTACTCACCAAACCTCCACCCGTCCACTACTGCTAGCCCAGCCCTAAAGAGCCCCGCGACCCTCCATAGTTCAGCCTCTAGGAGAATTCTGCGTATGTAACGACCCGCCTTTTACTAAAGGCAAATCTCCTGTGTATCTGTGCCATTCCCTGGATCAGTAAATAGCACCACAGTACAAAATAAGTAATCATTGCAATAGCATCAATATTACAACGTAAATCTAGTTACATAGGCCTTCAACCTTACGAGTACACAACATAAAGCATAGTTGCAGTCAGCCTCCATTCTTCATCACGTGCCACAGGCAGACATGTTGGAATGTAGTCTCGAGATCCTACTCCTGGTTCCTTACTCGACAGTAAAACCTGCACGTTTGAATATGCAGCCCCAAAGGGGTCAGTACAATGATGTACTGGCAAATGACACATAATTGGTGGCATTTTGTGGAAAGACTATACTACATGACATTTGGCTGGTGGATCTCATAGGCTAATTTGCATAAAGCCAATTTTATCCTAAAATCATTTTTAATACTTTTATTAAACATTCAAGACTTTTAAAGGTCAAGATAACCCCCAAAGTCCACCACATACTTGAAAGGTATGTAGCTCTGGGGTGCCACTCAACAAAATTAGAATAACCCTCAGAGTTCACCACATACTGGAGGCATGTAGCTCTGAGGTGTTATTCAAAATAATTCAGGATAGCCCTCAGAGTCCACCACATACTGGAGGCATGTAGCTCTGAGGTGTTATTCAAAATAATTCAGGATAGCCCTTAGAGTCCACCACATCCTTGAAAGGTATGTAGCTCTGAGGTGCCCCTGTCCTAAGTGTTTCTAGACAAATTTTAATTTATTCAAAAACGGTGATGAGATTCTTCCGTACATTCCATGTCTAGAGACTCAATTGTCCATAACCGAGGACACGGCTAATCGATTAGATTTAGACACCTTGCAAGGGTTGTGCACTTTCACCTTACGATTCATTTTATGCCCATACATAAAATGAAACGAGACCTTTTAGAAGGAGAGGGCAACTAACTGGCAAGATCCGTTCCCAACCTATAATTTTTCTACCACCGTCTTCTTGCACCTAGTTGCACCCCCACATTCTAATCAGTCAAGACAGAGCCCATAATGTCATAAGGCTGCACTGGAAGTGCACTAAGCATGGAAGACATAGCCATCTCT
The DNA here is from genome assembly GCA_007115705.1 of Dactylis glomerata. Lineage (NCBI taxonomy): Eukaryota > Viridiplantae > Streptophyta > Magnoliopsida > Poales > Poaceae > Dactylis > Dactylis glomerata. The sequence goes on along the minus strand of QXEO01000231.1, from coordinate 1,856,869 downwards.
TTGTTCCTGGGTGGCCGACCACAAGTGTACGCCCAGGCAGCAACTACACAAAGTGTAGCCCCAGGTCGCCACTCAACACCACCGCCTTCATCAAACCAATCCACCCAGGTGTTTCATTTTAGTTGAAGTTCTTAACTTTTCACAAAACACTTTTCAAATGGTCTTAGCATGGCATCAGTATTAACAAAGTACTTGGCATCCTAACAGGTGGGGTTTGAGAGATTGCTACACACTACTAGGATCTAAGCAGTTGATAAAACAGTTGAGTAAAACACCTATCATGCATACTACAAGAGGTGAACATACTAATGCATAATAAAATGGGTGGGGAAACATGTGTGTCACTTGCCTTTTTTTGAAGAATACGATCTTTCCACTTCCCTCAACTAAGCACGTAGCTCTTCGCAAAAACTATAGCACAAGAAATAACACACCATAAACAATCCATACAAACACAATCAAACAAATCAAATGATTGAATGGTGTTTGTTTAACAATTTAGATTTATTGAGATGTTATGATAGAAAGATATGGCAAGGGATTCATGATTTGTGGGATATGAATCAGAGAGCTTAGTTGGGGAAGATAAATATGATTTGAGAGAGAATTGGGCTAGGCATAATATAATTGATGAAGTTTTTATGCTTTATCAAAGAATATATGAGTTTTAGGGATAGCTCATGTGTAATAAATTACACAAGAGTCAAATTGTGCAACTATAATACTATTGAGTAAATGTGACAACAATTACTCTTAAATAGTATCTATTGCACTTAGGAACTAGGCTAGGTTTTAAGAATGCTTGAAGTACTCAATTAGCACATTTGCAAGTTGAATAGTTCAATACATGTGAACAAAACTAGGTAGGCATTGGATTGGGATGGTCAAGTGATTGGAATAGATTGATCTTCCAAGATTATAATGTAATGATAATAATCCTGGGCTTGGCATAGGCATGAATAGAGTTTAGAATAACCCATGTGAATATATTCACATAAGTATAGAATAGTGCAACAGAACACTACTGAATAAAGTGTGACAACACTTATTCATAATAGTATAAGTTACACATAGGATTGGGTGTGTTTGATTGATATTTGAGGACATGGCTCAAATGGTTCATTGATCAACATGGTGTATAACTTATACTATGGTATGGGTTATAACAACTCCACATTAACAAAATCTAGGTTTGTGGTGAATTCATATTCTACTCAAGTAGCACAATTGCAATTTGAATATTGTAGCGCCCCACCTTTTACTAAAGGCAGAACTCCTGTGTATCTGTGCCATTCCCTGGATCAGTAGATAGCACCACAGTACAAAATGAGAAATCATTGCAATAGCATCAATATTACAACGTAAATCCAGTTACATAGGTCTTCTACCTTATGAGTACACAGCATAAAGCATAGTTGCAGTGAGCTTCCATCTTCATCAAGTGCCACAGGCAGACGTGTTGGAATGTAAGCTCGAGATCCTACTCCTGGTTCCTTAGTCGAAATAAACCTGCACGTTTGAATATGCAGCCCCAGAGGGGTCAGTACAATGACGTACTGGCAAATGACACATATTTGGTGGCATTTTGTGGATAGACTATACTACATGACATTTGGCTGGTGGATCTCATAGGCTGATTTGCATAAAGCCAATTTTATCCTATAATCCATTTTAATACTTTCTTTCAACAAATTTTATTTTTCAAGGGTCAAGACAACCCCCATACACTACATACTGGCCGGTATGTAGTTCTGGGCGCAACTCAACAAAGTTTGGAACCTCAGGCACCACCACCCCTCGGAGTGTATGGTCCTTAGTTCCTACCTAGAGGTTTCTAGACAAATTTTAATAATTCAGAATCGGTGATGAGATTATTCCGTACATTCCATGTCTAGAGACTCAATTGTCCATAACCGAGGACTCGGCTAATCGATTAGATTTAAACACCTTGCAAGGGTTGTGCACTTTCACCTTACGATTCATTTCATGCCCATACATGAATTGAAACGAGACCTTTTAGAAGGAGAGGACAACTAACTGGCAAGAGCCGTTCCCAACCTAAAATTTTTCTACCACCGTATTCTTGCACCTAGTTGCACTCCCACATTCTAATCAGTCAAGACAGAGCCCATAATGTCATAAGGCTGCACTGGAAGTACAATAAGCATGGAAGACATAGCCATCTCTTTATTCCTGGGTGGCCATCCACAAGTGTACGCCCAGGCAGCAACTACACGTAGTGTAGCCCCAGGTCGCCACTCAACATCACCACCTTCCACATACCAATCCACCCAGGTGTTTCATTTTAGTTGAAGTTCTTAACTTTTCACAAAACACTTTTCAAGTGATCAATGCATGGCATCAAAGTTAACAAAGTATTTAGCATCCTATCAGGTGGGGTTTGAGGGGTAGCTACACACTACTAGGATCTAAGCATTTGATAAAACAGTGGAGTAAAACACCTATCATGCATACTACAAGAGGTGAATAACTAATGCATAAGTAAAATGGGTGAGGGACATGTGTGTCACTTGCCTTTTTGAAGAATACGATCTTTCCACTTTTCTCAACTAAGCACGTAGCTCTTCGCACAAACTATAGCACAGAAATAGCATACCATAAACAATCCATACAAACACAATCAAACAAATCAAACAATTGAAAAGTGTTTGTTTAACAATTTAGATTTATTGAGATGTTATGACAAGAAAGATATGGTAAAGGATCATGATTTGGGAGGTACGAATTTGAGAGCTTAGTTGGGGAGGATCAATATGATTTGAGAGAGAATTGGGCTAGGCAAGATGTAAGTGATAAAGTCTTTATGCTTTATCAAAGCATATAAGAGTTTTAGGAATAGCTCATGTGTAATAAATTACACAAGAGTCAGTTCGTGCAATTACAATACTATTGAGTAAAGGTGACAACAATTACTCTTAAATAGTATATATTGCACTTAGGAACTAGGCTAGGTTTTAAGAATGCTTGAACAACTCAATTAGCACATTTGCAAGTTGAATAGTTCAATACATGAGACAAGATTAAGTAGGCATTGGATTGAGATGGTCAAGTGATTGGAAAAAGATTGATATGGGAGGACATAGCTCAAATGGTTCATTGATCAATATGGTGTATAACACATACTATGGTACGGGTTATAACAACTCCACATTAATAGAACCTAAGTTTGAGATGAATTCATATTCTACTCAAGTAGCACAATTGCAATTTGAGTACATATATGAATTAGACAATATAGAATGAGTGAGATCTTTATGCTTTATTAAAGCATATTGAATCTTGGAATATCTCATGTGGGTAAATCGCATAAGAGACAAAATAGTGCAATAGCAATACTATTGAATAAGTGTGATAACAATTATTCTTAAATAGTATATATTACATTTAGGCAATGGGCTAGGGTTCATGAAGCATTGAGTTACTCAATTAACTCATTTGTTAATTGAATAGTTATACACATGAAATCAGGATCAAGTGAACAGAGGATTGAGTATGGGTAGATAACATTTGAGATTATGGTTTAAGGTTTCAATGGAGTATAGGATAGATGCTATAATGTTGATTTGATCAACACCATAGTAGCAAAGGTAGAAACTAAGGTTGATAGTATCACACCTTACTCAAATGACACATTTGTAATTTGAATAGGTGGGTACTATGCAATATTGGTCTAAGTGGAATGGTCTTGGTCAAGATGTTATTTAGATAGATAAACATTGGATCAAAGTGATCTCAGGATGATATTTGATAGCTAGGTATGATCATAGGGTTTTCTAAAGTAGAAGGGATCATTGATTGAAATAGAAATAAGATTAATCCATATAGGAATACTCAAATTCTCATATTAGAATTTGAATAATTGTGAAGTGGTTCAATAAAATATGGGAGTGATGCTACTGGTTAGCTTGCAGTAATACAAAGCTACCGCAAGTGGATTCATTCTAAAATAAGTTATAGAATTTGAATTATCACCAAAATAGTGATTTGGATAGATTTGAATGCACAAAGTGTGTGCACGTATCAAGTTTGGATTTTCTTGATCCTATGATGTTCTACAAGCTGAGAGGATTCCAGAGACTACAAATTTGTAATTTTTGGATTAACAGAACTAAAGATATGGATTTAACTTGCTAACAGAAGGGTTTAACTCAATTTGAAAATAGTTTCAAATTGAACCCATAAAATATAAGATTTTATTGTACCACTGGATTATACAAGTCTCAAGGATTCCAATGGTATCTTATTTGCTATTTTTGGACTTACAGAACATTTTATATTGATTTTACAAGATCTGGGCTAAATCTGATTCAGAAATTCTAGTTTGAAATCTATTTGATTCGGAAGCCGACACGTGGCGTATTCTGATAGGTCTGTACCCCTTCGGGTGGATCGCCGTTCTGGAGCGTCGGATTAAAAGGAGATCGGACGGATCTGATCATCCTGTACCTCTTCACTTAAGTGATCTGTTAGGATCACTGGATCTTGATCCAACGGTTCTAATTTGGATCTGGGGAAGGTCCTCACCTAGGGCTTGATCTCCGGCCACCGGCGGCGAGGTACGGCACTGGACTGGACGTCGGCGTTGAAGCAGAGGCTCCCGGAGGCGATGGAGAGGTCGACGAGGCGAGTCTGGATGCGGGGAAGACTATGGTGTCCTCCACGAGCTCGATTGCGTCCTCGAGGGTTTGCAGGGCCTGAACGGAGGGCTCCAGGCGGCGGTGAGATGCAGGTGAGGTTCCACTCCTCGATCTCCTGCAGAATGGACGAGGGGAACAAGTCGGGGAGGTGCGCCTGGGAGAGGTGAAGGATCTAGAAGAGAGAGGGAGGGCTGGGGCTTACTGGCGGTGCCGAATTCAACCGAAAATACTTGCAGGTATGCGGGGCTCCGGCGAGAAATTCCGCCGTCCTCGTTGCGGCTCGAGTGGAGTAGCAAAAGGGGAGAGGGAGAGGATGCCCAGGGCTATTTATAGCTGCGGGTGCTCGGCGATTAAGGCAGGGAGTGATGAGGGATTAAGAGAGGAGTTACTCCGGCCGTTTCCAGTGAGAGAGAAGGAGCCGGTGGAGGGGAAGAAGGTCCTGACATGTGGGTCCATGCTGTCAGCGAGGTGAGGGCGGGAGAGCGTACCGTTTCGGGAGTGTTTCCTGCTGGGCCGCGGGCTGCTTCAACTCCTGGGCCGAAAGGTCCCCCCGGGGTCCAAATTCATTTTTATTTCGTTTACCTCTTTTCTTCTTTTCTTTTCTGTTTTCTTTGTTTCTTCATAGATTTTGCATTTCAAATTCAAATGACTTCAAACCAAAAGCAAAAGTTTTCTTAAATTAAAAATAACATTTTAAAACAGTATCAAACATGTTTTCATAAACAAAACTAATTTCCAAATAAAACTCTATAATTCAGACAAAGGGTTTATTTGCATAAACCAAAATAGAAATAGGATTTTAAAGTAATCCTTTTAAAATCAGAGAATAAACTTTATAAAATAGTTTTTTTTTGAAATGTATTTGTAAAACATTCCTTTGGCATAGAAATCTTTATAAACCATTTTGTAAATATCCTTTTGCAAGATAGCTTGCATAGGTTTGGATAAACACAAAAATAGTATTTTGATACTTGATCCTTCTCAAAGAAGTTCTTCAAGAAAATTATAGAAGGTTTAAAATAGTTTTCTACTAAATCTTTCAAATAGACTCAAAAAGTTTTAAATCCTTGTGAATTTTCAATCAACACAAGTAAAATAAAAACGAAAATTTTCCCCCAAAATTTGATAAAATCTTGGGTCGTGACAGACTACCACCCTTAAAAGAAATCTCGTCCTCGAGATTGGAAGAAGGCTAAAAAGAAAGTAGGTATTAGGTTATCTGAGTTTAGGTATCTGGGTAGCTACCACCCTTAAAAGAAAATTTGTCTTGGTGGTATCTTCATGCTTCCTTAGGCACTTGCATTTTGTTCCTAGCTTGCATTCACCGTTGTGCCATTTTCTCTGAATCGTTCTTCTCAGAAGTTTTTGATATCTACAACTATGTTCAAAAGTGGGCGCACCAAGGTTCCATCCAATTCTGGTGATAAGCAGATATCATCCATTGCGTTGTCTTCAACAAGGTAGTCCACATCTTCATTTACAATTGGTGGGTGTCTGATCACAAATCCGGGCACCAACCTTCCTTATGGGGTTGCTCGAGGTAACCTTACTCTATTGTAAAGCTTTCTATCCAACGGGGTAGTTGTTGAACTACTTTGAACTCTAAGGAGTCACTCTTTGGTTCAATCTGAGGACCAAGCTGAGTCGTCTCCTCTTTGGGTCATTCAGAAGACCAAGCTGAGAGGGTATCCTCTCATCATCTCAACTTTCTTATCATTATCCTTAGAGGTTCTTCATCTTATGGTTGCTTCCTTATACCATTCTGATCTTCCATCTTCCATGATACAATTCTATTCTAGTAACCTTCCTGGTTGTTGTACATCTTCCAAGAATGTGTATCTAGCCTTTTCTTGGTCGGTTCTCACCAAGGCCAAGACAGCATACAGGCTATCGCCATACTCCTTGTTGCTTTTTAGCTGATTTTCATTATAGAATCTCAAAAGATGATTCAGTGTCAAGTACTGCATGTTTGCCCCACGAACATGATGAGACCACACATCCAAATGAATTAGGATGGCATTTCTTTGCAGTCATCTCATGCATTTCATAGGGGTAAACAAGGTGGACTCTGTAAGAGGTACTTGCACCTTTAAGGGGCGGAAGGTCGCCTTATAACCAGCATTGTTGAACCCATTCAAGTTACCGGAGCAAGTCGTGCTACTTGCCACAAGTACCAGATGGTCCTTAAGAATTCCTTTAGCAACTGTCTTCATAGTTGTTGAAAGGCGCTGAACAACTTGATCATATCTTGAAGATGAATTCCTTTGCGAGAATAAGGGGTCTAACGAAGCTCTCATGGGCAGAAAAATAGTTTTCAGGGATTCGGAGAGTTGTCTCATAACGTCGCAAGTCGGGATGGGGTAGACTTCGGTGGCGTAAGGCTCTGGGATCAGGAGGCGATCTCATAGGTAGTGGTGGTTGTCTCTGTTGTGACTCTCTAGAGAGGAGTGATCTCTCTTTTATAGGCTCAGGGAGGTAGTTGAACAGGTAGCAGTCGAAGCTGAACAGTCTTCGTATTCAAAGCCCACTTAGCAAAACGTTTCAGATTCGTGTAGTCGTTCAAAACAAATTCTCACCGTATTCCTACGTTTTTGCCACTGGCTCACTATAAGGGATGTAACATATTATCCTCCTAAGGTTAAGGTTTATCAACGTCATCTCTCATGTAGGTGTGTCTCTCTAGATTCACCATTCCTCATACAAGAGCGAACAATATGAGTAGTCGTCATGGGGCGCAAATCCATGTCGCACCCAATCATTACCTTGTATTTGGTTTGGTGCATCTCGCATTCTAACTCTTGGTCAACCTCACTAGCTTTTAAACAAAAGTTTTGTTGAAATTGGGACCAAGTTCCCAAATTCTATTTTGAAATTTGAAAACAAAATCTATCGTTCCTAGCTAGAGGTTTTCAACAAAGCTCATGGCAATAAACTTTAAGTTGTAGATCCTTTGGTTTGCCATTTAAGAGGGATTAATATCCTTTTCATCGCTCCTTTGCTCTTTCCATTGCTCTATTTGCTCTTTCCATTACTCTGTTTGTCCTTTCCACCTTTCTTGCATGAGGTGGTTGAATAGTATTACTTCCACATTAGCTACACCTTGGGGTGTCTTCTTATTGTTTGCGAGGTATCCTTCAGTCATTTTAGCTTACTGGAGTCTTGGGGTATCATCCTTTGTGCACTCTCTGGCGTAATGTTCCAGTCTTTTGTACTTGAACACTATTTCTTGTTGTTGTACAGTGTATCCTTATCATCCAACTGAGGGTCATTGTAGTTGTTCTATCATTGAGAAAACTTTGGTTTGGGTTTTGGGATAAGTTTAGGTCTTAGCATAGATAAGGATTAGATAGAAAAGATCTAAGGAAGAAAATCTTACCCAAAACAAAACAGATCAAAACAATTTATCCTACAAGCAATGTCTAACAAACATTCATCATAACAAGCAAACTAGTTTTCAAACAAACGGGAAGGTACGATCATCCACAAGTCGGCATGACCATAACATTTATCACACGTCGTTGCTTATTAGAATTTCTAAATGGAAGTCCAACTAAACTTCTTGGTTCTCTTTCATACGGATCCATTGTTCTAGTCCAGCTGCTTCAGTAGATTGATAATTTGCTCGTCCTTGGTTTTGATGAGGTCTCCTTGAACACTAAGTTCAGATGCTAGCTTTTCCATGTCACCTTGAAGTTGGTTTATGGTTTCCTTCAATGTAGTGGTGTCTTCCTTTTCTTCTTTGAGGTCTTGCTGAGTATTATGAAGTATCCACTTAAGTCTTTCTCCAAGTTCCTTTATTGCTGACCAAGCAGCACATCTTGCTGAGTCAAGAAATGATGGATACATCTCGGAGTTGGTGAACATCCGAAGTCCCATCTTCTTGTGGTCATCTTCCTTGTTCTTGTATAGGTGCAGTTGCACCCACCAATATTCTTCACCTTCATCTATCACGGGAAATCCTTTGTAAACAGCTTCTCCTTGCATTCCCATACTTAACATGAGGTTCTTCAATGCTTTGGGAAACTCAGTCTCACACTTCAGGGTCATGATCATCACTGGGCCTTTCTTCAGTGATTCAATGAGGTTGGTCATCTAAATTAGAAGGGAGTAGGGTAAAACAATTGAATGGGGTAAGTTCTTACAAGAAAATTTCAAACTGAGAAGTAGATAGATTTCATTTTAGGAGACTGAAATGATTTTCTTTTGAAGAGAGAGGAAAGAATCCTAAGGGCTTCCTATTCTATTCCAAACCTAGGGTCTCGATCCTACAGGCAACACTATGCTCTGATACCATTCTGTAGCGCCCCACCTTTTACTAAAGGCAGAACTCCTGTGTATCTGTGCCATTCCCTGGATCAGTAGATAGCACCACAGTACAAAATGAGAAATCATTGCAATAGCATCAATATTACAACGTAAATCCAGTTACATAGGTCTTCTACCTTATGAGTACACAGCATAAAGCATAGTTGCAGTGAGCTTCCATCTTCATCAAGTGCCACAGGCAGACGTGTTGGAATGTAAGCTCGAGATCCTACTCCTGGTTCCTTAGTCGAAATAAACCTGCACGTTTGAATATGCAGCCCCAGAGGGGTCAGTACAATGACGTACTGGCAAATGACACATATTTGGTGGCATTTTGTGGATAGACTATACTACATGACATTTGGCTGGTGGATCTCATAGGCTGATTTGCATAAAGCCAATTTTATCCTATAATCCATTTTAATACTTTCTTTCAACAAATTTTATTTTTCAAGGGTCAAGACAACCCCCATACACTACATACTGGCCGGTATGTAGTTCTGGGCGCAACTCAACAAAGTTTGGAACCTCAGGCACCACCACCCCTCGGAGTGTATGGTCCTTAGTTCCTACCTAGAGGTTTCTAGACAAATTTTAATAATTCAGAATCGGTGATGAGATTATTCCGTACATTCCATGTCTAGAGACTCAATTGTCCATAACCGAGGACTCGGCTAATCGATTAGATTTAAACACCTTGCAAGGGTTGTGCACTTTCACCTTACGATTCATTTCATGCCCATACATGAATTGAAACGAGACCTTTTAGAAGGAGAGGACAACTAACTGGCAAGAGCCGTTCCCAACCTAAAATTTTTCTACCACCGTATTCTTGCACCTAGTTGCACTCCCACATTCTAATCAGTCAAGACAGAGCCCATAATGTCATAAGGCTGCACTGGAAGTACAATAAGCATGGAAGACATAGCCATCTCTTTATTCCTGGGTGGCCATCCACAAGTGTACGCCCAGGCAGCAACTACACGTAGTGTAGCCCCAGGTCGCCACTCAACATCACCACCTTCCACATACCAATCCACCCAGGTGTTTCATTTTAGTTGAAGTTCTTAACTTTTCACAAAACACTTTTCAAGTGATCAATGCATGGCATCAAAGTTAACAAAGTATTTAGCATCCTATCAGGTGGGGTTTGAGGGGTAGCTACACACTACTAGGATCTAAGCATTTGATAAAACAGTGGAGTAAAACACCTATCATGCATACTACAAGAGGTGAATAACTAATGCATAAGTAAAATGGGTGAGGGACATGTGTGTCACTTGCCTTTTTGAAGAATACGATCTTTCCACTTTTCTCAACTAAGCACGTAGCTCTTCGCACAAACTATAGCACAGAAATAGCATACCATAAACAATCCATACAAACACAATCAAACAAATCAAACAATTGAAAAGTGTTTGTTTAACAATTTAGATTTATTGAGATGTTATGACAAGAAAGATATGGTAAAGGATCATGATTTGGGAGGTACGAATTTGAGAGCTTAGTTGGGGAGGATCAATATGATTTGAGAGAGAATTGGGCTAGGCAAGATGTAAGTGATAAAGTCTTTATGCTTTATCAAAGCATATAAGAGTTTTAGGAATAGCTCATGTGTAATAAATTACACAAGAGTCAGTTCGTGCAATTACAATACTATTGAGTAAAGGTGACAACAATTACTCTTAAATAGTATATATTGCACTTAGGAACTAGGCTAGGTTTTAAGAATGCTTGAACAACTCAATTAGCACATTTGCAAGTTGAATAGTTCAATACATGAGACAAGATTAAGTAGGCATTGGATTGAGATGGTCAAGTGATTGGAAAAAGATTGATATGGGAGGACATAGCTCAAATGGTTCATTGATCAATATGGTGTATAACACATACTATGGTACGGGTTATAACAACTCCACATTAATAGAACCTAAGTTTGAGATGAATTCATATTCTACTCAAGTAGCACAATTGCAATTTGAGTACATATATGAATTAGACAATATAGAATGAGTGAGATCTTTATGCTTTATTAAAGCATATTGAATCTTGGAATATCTCATGTGGGTAAATCGCATAAGAGACAAAATAGTGCAATAGCAATACTATTGAATAAGTGTGATAACAATTATTCTTAAATAGTATATATTACATTTAGGCAATGGGCTAGGGTTCATGAAGCATTGAGTTACTCAATTAACTCATTTGTTAATTGAATAGTTATACACATGAAATCAGGATCAAGTGAACAGAGGATTGAGTATGGGTAGATAACATTTGAGATTATGGTTTAAGGTTTCAATGGAGTATAGGATAGATGCTATAATGTTGATTTGATCAACACCATAGTAGCAAAGGTAGAAACTAAGGTTGATAGTATCACACCTTACTCAAATGACACATTTGTAATTTGAATAGGTGGGTACTATGCAATATTGGTCTAAGTGGAATGGTCTTGGTCAAGATGTTATTTAGATAGATAAACATTGGATCAAAGTGATCTCAGGATGATATTTGATAGCTAGGTATGATCATAGGGTTTTCTAAAGTAGAAGGGATCATTGATTGAAATAGAAATAAGATTAATCCATATAGGAATACTCAAATTCTCATATTAGAATTTGAATAATTGTGAAGTGGTTCAATAAAATATGGGAGTGATGCTACTGGTTAGCTTGCAGTAATACAAAGCTACCGCAAGTGGATTCATTCTAAAATAAGTTATAGAATTTGAATTATCACCAAAATAGTGATTTGGATAGATTTGAATGCACAAAGTGTGTGCACGTATCAAGTTTGGATTTTCTTGATCCTATGATGTTCTACAAGCTGAGAGGATTCCAGAGACTACAAATTTGTAATTTTTGGATTAACAGAACTAAAGATATGGATTTAACTTGCTAACAGAAGGGTTTAACTCAATTTGAAAATAGTTTAAAATTGAACCCATAAAATATAAGATTTTATTGTACCACTGGATTATACAAGTCTCAAGGATTCCAATGGTATCTTATTTGCTATTTTTGGACTTACAGAACATTTTATATTGATTTTACAAGATCTGGGCTAAATCTGATTCAGAAATTCTAGTTTGAAATCTATTTGATTCGGAAGCCGACACGTGGCGTATTCTGATAGGTCTGTACCCCTTCGGGTGGATCGCCGTTCTGGAGCGTCGGATTAAAAGGAGATCGGACGGATCTGATCATCCTGTACCTCTTCACTTAAGTGATCTGTTAGGATCACTGGATCTTGATCCAACGGTTCTAATTTGGATCTGGGGAAGGTCCTCACCTAGGGCTTGATCTCCGGCCACCGGCGGCGAGGTACGGCACTGGACTGGACGTCGGCGTTGAAGCAGAGGCTCCCGGAGGCGATGGAGAGGTCGACGAGGCGAGTCTGGATGCGGGGAAGCCTATGGTGTCCTCCACGAGCTCGATTGCGTCCTCGAGGGTTTGCAGGGCCTGAACGGAGGGCTCCAGGCGGCGGTGAGATGCAGGTGAGGTTCCACTCCTCGATCTCCTGCAGAATGGACGAGGGGAACAAGTCGGGGAGGTGCGCCTGGGAGAGGTGAAGGATCTAGAAGAGAGAGGGAGGGCTGGGGCTTACTGGCGGTGCCGAATTCAACCGAAAATACTTGCAGGTATGCGGGGCTCCGGCGAGAAATTCCGCCGTCCTCGTTGCGGCTCGAGTGGAGTAGCAAAAGGGGAGAGGGAGAGGATGCCCAGGGCTATTTATAGCTGCGGGTGCTCGGCGATTAAGGCAGGGAGTGATGAGGGATTAAGAGAGGAGTTACTCCGGCCGTTTCCAGTGAGAGAGAAGGAGCCGGTGGAGGGGAAGAAGGTCCTGACATGTGGGTCCATGCTGTCAGCGAGGTGAGGGCGGGAGAGCGTACCGTTTCGGGAGTGTTTCCTGCTGGGCCGCGGGCTGCTTCAACTCCTGGGCCGAAAGGTCCCCCCGGGGTCCAAATTCATTTTTATTTCGTTTACCTCTTTTCTTCTTTTCTTTTCTGTTTTCTTTGTTTCTTCATAGATTTTGCATTTCAAATTCAAATGACTTCAAACCAAAAGCAAAAGTTTTCTTAAATTAAAAATAACATTTTAAAACAGTATCAAACATGTTTTCATAAACAAAACTAATTTCCAAATAAAACTCTATAATTCAGACAAAGGGTTTATTTGCATAAACCAAAATAGAAATAGGATTTTAAAGTAATCCTTTTAAAATCAGAGAATAAACTTTATAAAATAGTTTTTTTTTTGAAATGTATTTGTAAAACATTCCTTTGGCATAGAAATCTTTATAAACCATTTTGTAAATATCCTTTTGCAAGATAGCTTGCATAGGTTTGGATAAACACAAAAATAGTATTTTGATACTTGATCCTTCTCAAAGAAGTTCTTCAAGAAAATTATAGAAGGTTTAAAATAGTTTTCTACTAAATCTTTCAAATAGACTCAAAAAGTTTTAAATCCTTGTGAATTTTCAATCAACACAAGTAAAATAAAAACGAAAATTTTCCCCCAAAATTTGATAAAATCTTGGGTCGTGACAAATATACATATGAATTAGACAAAATATAGTGAGTGAGATCTTTATGCTTTATTAAAGCATATTGAATCTTGGAATATCTCATGTGGGTAAATCACATAAGAGATAAAATAGTGCAATAGCAATACTATTGAATAAGTGTAACAACAATTATTCTTATATAGTATATATTACACTTAGGCAATGGGCTAGGATTCATGAAGCATTGAGTTACTCAATTAACTCATTTGTTAATCGAATAGCTCTACATATGAGATCAGGATCAAGTGGACAGATGATTGAGTATGGGTAGATAACATGTGAGATTATGGTTTTAGGTTTCTATGGAGTGCAAGGAGTGTCGGTTAGGTACTATAATGTTGATTAGATCAGCACCAAAGATAGTAAGGATAGTATTTATGATTGAGATGTATCACACTTTACTCAAATGACACATTTGTAATTTGAATATGTGTGAACTAGACATGATGTACTTGGATGGATATGGCATTGGATCAAAGTGATCTCAAGATGATATTTGATAGCTAGGTATGATCATAGGGTTTTCTAAAGTAGAAGGGATCATTGATTGAAATAGAAGTGGAATTAATCTATATAGGAATACTCAAATTCTCATATTAGAATTTGAATAATTGTGATAGGGTTCAAGAAATTATGGGAGTGATGCTACTGGATAGCTTGCAGCAAAACAAAGCTACTGCAATTGGAATCATTCTAAAATAAGTTACAGAATTTGAATTATCACCAAAATAGTGATTTGGACAAATTTGAATGCACAAAGTGTGTGCACGTATCAAATTTGGATTTTCTTGATCCTATGATGTTCTACAAGTTGAGAGGATTCCAAAGACTCCAAATTTGTAATTTTTGGACATTTAGAACAAAAGATATGAATTAAACCAGCTAACAGAAGGTTTGATTCCAATTTGAAAATAGTTTCATATTGAACCCATAAAATATAATATTTTATGGTACTGCTGGATTCTAGATGTTCTAAGGATTCCAACGAGGTATTATTTGCAATTTTTGGACCTAGGGATCAAAAGATATGAATTATCAAAGTTTTGGATGGAATCTGGTTTGAAAAGCTAATTCGAAATTCTGTTTCAACAGAGGGCTGCCACGTGGTTTAATTCTATTGGTTGATACCCCTTCGGCTGGATCGTCTCTGATAGCCGCTGGATTTTAAGAGGCATGGACGCAACAGATCAACCAACACCATTTCGTTTAAGTGATTTGATTGAGGCCGCAGGATCACGATCGGACGGCGAGAAAAGAGAGAGAGGTGCTCACCTAGGTTTCCGGCGAGAGTTCGCCGGCGATGCGCGCAGAGGTGAACGGAGGCGACGTTCTGGTGATCCCTGGACGACGGCGAGGCCACCACGGGGATCAGAGAATCGAGGGGAGCTCGAGAGTGTGGTCGAATGCTTCGATTGCTTCCAGGCGAAGGCGGAAGGGGCAGCTGGAGCGAGCACGACGCCGGTGTGCATCGGGTGACGGACGACGGCGTCAATCTGCGGCAAAATGGACCAGTCCAAATGGTCAGGGAGAAGCGCTGGGAATAGGAGGAGAGTTTAGGAGGAGAGGGAGAGGACCGGGCTTACTGGCGGCGCCGAATTCAACCGGAAGTACCTGCAGGTATGCGGGACTCCGGCGAGGGATTTCGCCGTCCTTGTTGTGGCTCGAGCGGAGAAGCAAAAGGGGAGAGGGAGAGGATGCCCGGGGCTATTTATAGGCTCGGCTAGATCTTGAAACGGCGAGGATTAATGCGGGATTAAGAGAGGGGGAGAGGGGGTTACTGCGGGGAGGAAACGGTCGACGGCGTGGTTAACGCGAGGAAGAAGAAGGCCGGGCTGACGGGTGGGGTCCACGCGTCAGTGAGGAAAAAGAATAGAGGGAGGGGATACCGATTCGGGGAGGTAAGTGGGCTGCGGGCTTGGGCATGGCCCAGGTGGGCTGCTGTCTTCCTTTTTTTTTTTGATCTGAAACTTTTTCCTTTTTCTGTTTTCTTTAAATCTTCATAGATTTTGCATATTGCATCCAAACAAGGTCAAACCACTTTCATAAATTTTGTAAAATTCACTGCAAGGTTTTAAACCAATAGGAAACATGTTTTCAGAACCAAAACAAGGTTTTTAATAAAAGATCTCAATTTAGCCTAATGGCTTTGCTTGCATAAAATAGTAGAAAAAGAGTTTGAACTTGATTCTTTCTAAAATAGTAAAAATAACAGATTATAAAATAATGATTGAGAAACACACTCAATTATGGTTTGAAAAAGCAACCTTTATTGAATAAAGTAAACTTTGTAAAACAATCTTTTGCAAGCAAGCTTGCATAAAGCTGAATAGGGTTTGAATATAAAGGAGAATGAAAATAACATTTTAATACTTGTTCTTTCTCAAAGAAGTTCTTCAAGAAATAAATAGAGGATTTTAAATAGTTTTCAAACAAAGCTTTCAAATAAACTCAAAAAGTTTTAAATCCCTGTGAATTTTCATTCAACACAAGCAAAATAAAATCGAAAAATTTCCCCCAAAATTTGATAAAATCTTGGGTCGTTACAGACTACCACCCTTAAAAGAAATCTCGTCCTCGAGATTGGAGAGGCTAGAAAGAAGGTAGGTATTAGGTTTTCTGGGTTTAGGTATCTGGGTGGCTACCACCCTTAAAAGAAAATTCCTCTTGGTGGTATCTTGATGCTTCCTTAGGCACTTGCATTTTGTTCCCAGCTTGCATTCACTGTTGTGCCATTTTTCCTTGAATCGCCCTTCTCAGAAATTTTGACGTTCATAACTATATTCGAAAGTGGGCATACTAAGGGTTCCATCCAATTCTGGTGATATGCAGATATCATCCATCGTGTTGTCATCAACAAGGTAGTCTACTACTTCATTTACAATAGGTGGGTGTCTATTCACAAATCTGGGCACCAACCTTCCTTGTGGGGTTGCTTGAGGTAACCTTACTCTATTGTAGAGCTTTCTATCTTGTTGAACTACTTTGGACATTGAGGATTTACTCTTTGGTTCAATCAGAGGACCAAGATGAGTTGTCTCCTCTTTGGGTCATTCAGAAGACCAAGCTGAGAGGGTATCCTCTCATCATCTCAACTTTCTTATCATCATCCTTAGAGGTTCTTCATCTTATGGTTGCTTCCTTATACCATTCTGATCTTCAATTTTTTTCACGATACCATTCTGTTCTGGTAACCTTCCTGGTTGTTGTACATCTTCCAAGAATGTGTATCTAGCCCCTTCCTTGGTCGTTCCTCACCAAGGCCAAGATAGCATACAGGCTATCACCATACCCCTTGTTGCTTTTTAGCTGATTTTCATTCCAGAAATCTCAAAAGATAATTCAGTGCCAAGTGCTGCATGCTTGCCCCACGAACATGATGATACCACACATCCCAATGAATCAGGATGGCATCTCTCTGCAGTCTTCTCGTGCATTTCATAGGGGTAAACAAGGTGGACTCTGTAAGAGATACTTGCACCTCTAAGGGACGGAAGGTCGCCTTATAACCAACATTGTTGAACCCATTCAAGTTACTGGAGCAAGTCGTGCTACTTGCCACAGGTACCGGATGGTCCTTAAGAATTCCTTTAGCAACCGTCTTCATAGTTGTTGAAAGGCGCTGAACAACTTGATCATATCTCGAAGATGAACTCCTTCGCAAGAATAATGGATCTAACGAAGCTCTCATGGGCAGGAGAGTAGTTTCAGGGATTCGGAGAGTTGCTTCATAACATCGCGGGTCGGGATGGGGTAGACTTCGGTGGCGTAAAGCTTTGAAATCCGGAGGAAATCTCATAGGTAGTGGTGGTTGTATCTGTTGTGACTCTCTGGTGAGGAGTGATCTCTCTTTTATAGGCTCAGGGAGGTAGCTAAACAAGCCACGTGGGGAGTCGAAACGAAGAGTCGGGGAGGTAAATCGAACAGGCAGCAGCCGAAACTGAACAGTCTTCGTATTCAAAGCCCACTGAGCAAAACGTTTTTGATTCGTGTAGTCGTTCAAAAGTCCAAGTTCTCACCGTATTCCTACGTTTTGGCCACTGGCTCACTATAAGGGGTGTAATATATTATCCTCCTAAGGTTATGGTTTATCAACGTCGTCTCTCATGTAGGTAAGTCTCTCTAGACTCACCATTCCTCATACAAGAGCGAACAATATGAGTAGTCGTCATGGGCGCGAATCCATGTCGCACTCAATCATTACCTTGTATTTGGTTTGCTGCATCTCGCATTCTAACTCTGGGTCAACCTCACTAGCTTTTAAACAGAAATTGGAACCAAGTTCCCAAATCCTATTTTGAATTTTGAAAACCAAATCTATCGTTCCTAGCTAGAGGTTTTCAACAAAACTCATGGCAATAATCCATAAGTTGTAGATCCTTTGGTTTGCCATTTAAGAGGGAATAAAATCCTTTCCATTGCTCTGTTTGCTCTTTCCACCCTTTTGCATGAGGTGGTTGAATAGTAGTACTCCCATATTAGCTACACCTTGGGTGTCTTCTTATTGTTTGTGAGTTATTCCTTCAGTCATCTTAGCTTACTGGAGTCTTGGGGTATCATCCTTTGTGCAGCCTCTTGCGAATGGTTCCGGTCTCTTGTACTTGCAACACTACCTCTTGTTGTTGTACCCTGCATCCTTATCTCAAACTGAGGGTCATTGTAGTTGTTCTGTCGTTGAGAATACTTTGGTTTGGGTTTTGGGACAAGTTTAGGTCTTAGCATAGATGAGAAATAGATAGAAGAGATCTAAAGAAGAAAAATTCTTACCCATAATAATAGATCAAAACAATTTATCCTACAAGCAATATCTAACAAACATTCATCATAACAAGCAAACTAGTTCTCAAACAAACGGGAAGGTACGATCATCCACAAGTCGGTATGACCATAACATTTATTACACGTCGTTGCTTATTAGAATTTCCTAAATGGAAGTCCAACTAAGGCTCTTGGTACTCTTCTAAGCAGATCCATGGTTCTGGTCCAGCTGCTTCAGTAGATTAGCAATTTGTTCATCCTTGGTTTTGATGAGGTCTCCTTGAACACTAAGTTCAGATACCAATTTTTCCATGTCACCTTGAAGTTGAGTTATGGTTGTCTTCAATGCAGTAGTATCTTCCTTTTCTTCTTTGAGGTCCTGCTGCGTATTGTGAAGTCTCCATTTGAGTCTTTCTCCAAGTTCCTTTATATTGAGTCAAGGGAAATACATGGAGTATCAGTCTCACATTTCTGGCACATTGTGGTCTTCTATTCTTTGTTGATGATTTCAGGGTAGGGTCAGCTATAGTATTAGGAAACAATCGAAGAGAAAGTAGGAGAGAATACAAGGAGTTCAAAATGCAAATTCATTTTTTTTAATAAATAGAAGCAAGATGAGATAGAGAATTTTATCCTAGGGTCTTCCTATTTCTATTCCAAACCTAGGGTCTCGATCCTACAGGCAACACTATGCTCTGATACCATTTGTAACGACCCGCCTTTTACTAAAGGCAAATCTCCTGTGTATCTGTGCCATTCCCTGGATCAGTAAATAGCACCACAGTACATAATAAGTAATCATTGCAATAGCATCAATATTACAACGTAAATCTAGTTACATAGGCCTTCAACCTTACGAGTACACAGCATAAAGCATAGTTGCAGTGAGCCTCCATTCTTCATCACGTGCCACAGGCAGACATGTTGGAATGTAGTCTCGAGATCCTACTCCTGGTTCCTTACTCGACAGTAAAACCTGCACGTTTGAATATGCAGCCCCAAAGGGGTCAGTACAATGATGTACTGGCAAATGACACATAATTGGTGGCATTTTGTGGAAAGACTATACTACATGACATTTGGCTGGTGGATCTCATAGGCTAATTTGCATAAAGCCAATTTTATCCTAAAATCATTTTTAATACTTTTATTAAACATTCAAGACTTTTAAAGGTCAAGATAACCCCCAAAGTCCACCACATACTTGAAAGGTATGTAGCTCTGGGGTGCCACTCAACAAAATTAGAATAACCCTCAGAGTTCACCACATACTGGAGGCATGTAGCTCTGAGGTGTTATTCAAAATAATTCAGGATAGCCCTCAGAGTCCACCACATACTGGAGGCATGTAGCTCTGAGGTGTTATTCAAAATAATTCAGGATAGCCCTCAGAGTCCACCACATCCTTGAAAGGTATGTAGCTCTGAGGTGCCCCTGTCCTAAGTGTTTCTAGACAAATTTTAATTTATTCAGAAACGGTGATGAGATTCTTCCGTACATTCCATGTCTAGAGACTCAATTGTCCATAACCGAGGACACGGCTAATCGATTAGATTTAGACACCTTGCAAGGGTTGTGCACTTTCACCTTACGATTCATTTTATGCCCATACATAAAATGAAACGAGACCTTTTAGAAGGAGAGGGCAACTAACTGGCAAGATCCGTTCCCAACCTATAATTTTTCTACCACCGTCTTCTTGCACCTAGTTGCACCCCCACATTCTAATCAGTCAAGACAGAGCCCATAATGTCATAAGGCTGCACTGGAAGTGCACTAAGCATGAAAGACATAGCCATCTCTTTGTTCCTGGGTGGCCGACCACAAGTGTACGCCCAGGCAGCAACTACACAAAGTGTAGCCCCAGGTCGCCACTCAACACCACCGCCTTCATCAAACCAATCCACCCAGGTGTTTCATTTTAGTTGAAGTTCTTAACTTTTCACAAAACACTTTTCAAATGGTCTTAGCATGGCATCAGTATTAACAAAGTACTTGGCATCCTAACAGGTGGGGTTTGAGAGATTGCTACACACTACTAGGATCTAAGCAGTTGATAAAACAGTTGAGTAAAACACCTATCATGCATACTACAAGAGGTGAACATACTAATGCATAATAAAATGGGTGGGGAAACATGTGTGTCACTTGCCTTTTTTTGAAGAATACGATCTTTCCACTTCCCTCAACTAAGCACGTAGCTCTTCGCAAAAACTATAGCACAAGAAATAACACACCATAAACAATCCATACAAACACAATCAAACAAATCAAATGATTGAATGGTGTTTGTTTAACAATTTAGATTTATTGAGATGTTATGATAGAAAGATATGGCAAGGGATTCATGATTTGTGGGATATGAATCAGAGAGCTTAGTTGGGGAAGATAAATATGATTTGAGAGAGAATTGGGCTAGGCATAATATAATTGATGAAGTTTTTATGCTTTATCAAAGAATATATGAGTTTTAGGGATAGCTCATGTGTAATAAATTACACAAGAGTCAAATTGTGCAACTATAATACTATTGAGTAAATGTGACAACAATTACTCTTAAATAGTATCTATTGCACTTAGGAACTAGGCTAGGTTTTAAGAATGCTTGAAGTACTCAATTAGCACATTTGCAAGTTGAATAGTTCAATACATGTGAACAAAACTAGGTAGGCATTGGATTGGGATGGTCAAGTGATTGGAATAGATTGATCTTCCAAGATTATAATGTAATGATAATAATCCTGGGCTTGGCATAGGCATGAATAGAGTTTAGAATAACCCATGTGAATATATTCACATAAGTATAGAATAGTGCAACAGAACACTACTGAATAAAGTGTGACAACACTTATTCATAATAGTATAAGTTACACATAGGATTGGGTGTGTTTGATTGATATTTGAGGACATGGCTCAAATGGTTCATTGATCAACATGGTGTATAACTTATACTATGGTATGGGTTATAACAACTCCACATTAACAAAATCTAGGTTTGTGGTGAATTCATATTCTACTCAAGTAGCACAATTGCAATTTGAATATACATATGAATTAGACAAAATATAGTGAGTGAGATCTTTATGCTTTATTAAAGCATATTGAATCTTGGAATATCTCATGTGGGTAAATCACATAAGAGATAAAATAGTGCAATAGCAATACTATTGAATAAGTGTAACAACAATTATTCTTATATAGTATATATTACACTTAGGCAATGGGCTAGGATTCATGAAGCATTGAGTTACTCAATTAACTCATTTGTTAATCGAATAGCTCTACATATGAGATCAGGATCAAGTGGACAGATGATTGAGTATGGGTAGATAACATGTGAGATTATGGTTTTAGGTTTCTATGGAGTGCAAGGAGTGTCGGTTAGGTACTATAATGTTGATTAGATCAGCACCAAAGATAGTAAGGATAGTATTTATGATTGAGATGTATCACACTTTACTCAAATGACACATTTGTAATTTGAATATGTGTGAACTAGACATGATGTACTTGGATGGATATGGCATTGGATCAAAGTGATCTCAAGATGATATTTGATAGCTAGGTATGATCATAGGGTTTTCTAAAGTAGAAGGGATCATTGCTTGAAATAGAAGTGGAATTAATCTATATAGGAATACTCAAATTCTCATATTAGAATTTGAATAATTGTGATAGGGTTCAAGAAATTATGGGAGTGATGCTACTGGATAGCTTGCAGCAAAACAAAGCTACTGCAATTGGAATCATTCTAAAATAAGTTACAGAATTTGAATTATCACCAAAATAGTGATTTGGACAAATTTGAATGCACAAAGTGTGTGCACGTATCAAATTTGGATTTTCTTGATCCTATGATGTTCTACAAGTTGAGAGGATTCCAAAGACTCCAAATTTGTAATTTTTGGACATTTAGAACAAAAGATATGAATTAAACCAGCTAACAGAAGGTTTGATTCCAATTTGAAAATAGTTTCAAATTGAACCCATAAAATATAATATTTTATGGTACTGCTGGATTCTAGATGTTCTAAGGATTCCAACGAGGTATTATTTGCAATTTTTGGACCTAGGGATCAAAAGATATGAATTATCAAAGTTTTGGATGGAATCTGGTTTGAAAAGCTAATTCGAAATTCTGTTTCAACAGAGGGCTGCCACGTGGTTTAATTCTATTGGTTGATACCCCTTCGGCTGGATCGTCTCTGATAGCCGCTGGATTTTAAGAGGCATGGACGCACCAGATCAACCAACACCGTTTCGTTTAAGTGATTTGATTGAGGCCGCAGGATCACGATCGGACGGCGAGAAAAGAGAGAGAGGTGCTCACCTAGGTTTCCGGCGAGAGTTCGCCGGCGATGCGCGCAGAGGTGAACGGAGGCGACGTTCTGGTGATCCCTGGACGACGGCGAGGCCACCACGGGGATCAGAGAATCGAGGGGAGCTCGAGAGTGTGGTCGAATGCTTCGATTGCTTCCAGGCGAAGGCGGAAGGGGCAGCTGGAGCGAGCACGACGCCGGTGTGCATCGGGTGACGGACGACGGCGTCGATCTGCGGCAAAATGGACCAGTCCAAATGGTCAGGGAGAAGCGCTGGGAATAGGAGGAGAGTTTAGGAGGAGAGGGAGAGGACCGGGCTTACTGGCGGCGCCGAATTCAACCGGAAGTACCTGCAGGTATGCGGGACTCCGGCGAGGGATTTCGCCGTCCTTGTTGTGGCTCGAGCGGAGAAGCAAAAGGGGAGAGGGAGAGGATGCCCGGGGCTATTTATAGGCTCGGCTAGATCTTGAAACGGCGAGGATTAATGCGGGATTAAGAGAGGGGGAGAGGGGGTTACTGCGGGGAGGAAACGGTCGACGGCGTGGTTAACGCGAGGAAGAAGAAGGCCGGGCTGATGGGTGGGGTCCACGCATCAGTGAGGAAAAAGAATAGAGGGAGGGGATACCGATTCGGGGAGGTAAGTGGGCTGCGGGCTTGGGCATGGCCCAGGTGGGCTGCTGTCTTCCTTTTTTTTTTGATCTGAAACTTTTTCCTTTTTCTGTTTTCTTTAAATCTTCATAGATTTTGCATATTGCATCCAAACAAGGTCAAACCACTTTCATAAATTTTGTAAAATTCACTGCAAGGTTTTAAACCAATAGGAAACATGTTTTCAGAACCAAAACAAGGTTTTTAATAAAAGATCTCAATTTAGCCTAATGGCTTTGCTTGCATAAAATAGTAGAAAAAGAGTTTGAACTTGATTCTTTCTAAAATAGTAAAAATAACAGATTATAAAATAATGATTGAGAAACACACTCAATTATGGTTTGAAAAAGCAACCTTTATTGAATAAATTAAACTTTGTAAAACAATCTTTTGCAAGCAAGCTTGCATAAAGCTGAATAGGGTTTGAATATAAAGGAGAATGAAAATAACATTTTAATACTTGTTCTTTCTCAAAGAAGTTCTTCAAGAAATAAATAGAGGATTTTAAATAGTTTTCAAACAAAGCTTTCAAATAAACTCAAAAAGTTTTAAATCCCTGTGAATTTTCATTCAACACAAGCAAAATAAAATCGAAAAATTTCCCCCAAAATTTGATAAAATCTTGGGTCGTTACAGCGTAGGACAGCCATCAGTGAGGGGTCAGCACCCTCGAAGACGATGTCGTTCCGATATCTCCACAGGCACCATCACACTAGGGCTATGCCCATCCAGTAGTCGCGCATGTCGTGTCTCCTCCCATGCAAGGATTGCAGCCAATCTGCGAGCACCGGTGCTTGGGTCGGCAGTCGATCCTCTTTATTCCACCAACGTAGGAAGGTGGCCCACACCGATCTTGCAAGCACACAACCAAGCAGCAGGTGGGCTATGGACTCCTGCCACAGAAGGGGAAAGCCTCGGGGCGGCAGTCCGTGCCTATCTAGTCTATCTATACTCCAACATCTATCTCGCAACACTAGCTAGAGGAAGAACCTACACTTGGCCAATGCACGGGATCTCCAGACCTACAGGGCTCTTGCCATGGCCACACTCTTATTGAACATGTCGAGATAGCAGGACTTCACGAAGTAGGTTCACCTGGCTCCCGAGTTCCAACGGAAGACATCTATAACTCCCTTAGTGACCGTGAGTCCTTCCACGCTGTCCGCGACCGCCATCAGCCCGTCGATAGTGATGTCTACGCACGCGTCTGTTCTTGTAGACAGTGTTGGGCCTCCAAGTGCAGAGGTTTGTAGAGCAGCAGCACGTTTCCCTTAAGTGGATCACCCAAGATTTATCGAACTCAGGGAGGAAGAGGTCAAAGCTATCCCTCTCAAGCAACCCTGCAATTACGATACAGAAAGTCTCTTGTGTCCCCAACACACCCAATACACTTGTCAGATGTATAGGTGCACTAGTTTGGCGAAGAGATAGTGAAATACAAGTAGTTGTGATGATTATAAGTAGTAAACACAATCTGAAATAAAAATGGCAGCAAGCAAACATGTAACAAAATAGGAAGTAAACGATGTACAAAGCTTGGAAACAAGGCCTAGGGATCATACTTTCACTAGTGGACACACTCCCAACAAATATAACATAATTGAACCAATAGATACTATCATCAATATGCAACTCAAAACAATTCTCCAATGGAAAACATACATTAATCATGCGTAGGGCTACGAAGCACTCCTCAAAGTCCATATGTACCCAAACTAGATTGTCCCACACTATCACCGTGAACGCACTAGATGGTTCCAACAAACACCAACATTTCATAGAGACATTAACCAAAAAGATACACATGATGCACACACTAGTCACCTTTACACCATGATACGAGGTATCTCCGGAGAGTACAATAATAAAGCATAGGAGTAGCATAATATCTGAATAATAACATCTACCAATTCAACTAGATACAAAGCTCACGATCACATAAAGATCACATCATGGGAGAGAGAGGTGAAGCACATAGCTACCGGTAGAGCCCTCAGCCCCGGGGGAGAACTACTCCCTCCTCATCTTAGGAGACAGCAAGGTTGATGGAGATGGCGGTGAGGTCGATGGACATGGTGGAGACGGCGATGGAGATCAATGGAGATGGCTCCGGGGGCACTTCCCCGTCCCGGCAGGGTGCCGGAATAGAGACTTCTGTCCCCCGAAATTCATCGTCGGCGGCGGCGGAGCTGCGGAACTCTTTCTGGAGATTTGCCGATTCCCCTAGGGTTTTCCGTCCCGAGGCTTTATATAGGCGAAGGGGCGTCGTCAGGGGGCTGCCATGGCGCCCTCACAATGGGTGGGCGCGGCTAGGGGCTGGGCCGCGCCCCCTGTTGTGTGGACGGCCTCTGGCCCCCCTCCGGCTCTCTTTTGGTCTTCGGTACTCTTCCGGGAAAAATAAGACTTCTGGAACTTGTTTCGTCCAATTCCGAGAATATTTCCTGTGTAGCTTTTCTGAAACACAAAAATAGCAGAAAACAGGGAACTGGCACTGTGGCATCTTGTCAATAGGTTAGTTCCGGAAATTGCATAAAAACTCCATGAAGTGTAACGAAACACAAGGCAAATGGTGTAAAAACAAGCATGGAGCATCAAAAATTATAGATACGTTTGAGACATATCAGCATCCCCAAGCTTAACTCCTGCTCGTCCTCGAGTAGGTAAGTGATAACAAAAGAAATAATTTTTGAGGTGACATGCACCATCACAACTTTGATCATATAGGTAAAGCATTGAGTGCTGAGATCAAAGAACTTAAAACATGGGCATGAAAGACATAATCTTGATAATAGAAACTTGGCAACCATGTTATAACATGAAAAAGAACACAAACAAAAGATCATGAATAATGAAACAATGAAAGTCAAACGTGTGTTCAAATCATATGGAAAACATAGTAAATGGTTTTCAGCTTGTCCCTCATGGAATAGCAAAACATAAATGCATAGGACACCTTCAAGTTTAAGAGGGCGACTAGATACAAATAATTTAGGAACAAGTGAAACCATAGTCATGAATCAATCAATGATAAACTTTGGGACAATGCACATTATACTCAGAATGACAACTATGCTCTCATAGACGGTGCATAAAGGTAGAAGGTGGAGACTCAACATAAAAGTAAAAGAAAGGCCCTTCGCAGAGGGAAGCAGTGATTAAACATGTGCTAGAGCTTTTTATTTATAAAACAGAGAGATAGAAATTGGTTTTGAGAGGTGGTTGTCTTTGTCAACGACTGGCAATGGGGTTCTTACTATCTTCCATACAAAAATGAAGCAAGTTTTTGAGAGAGAGATTGGCACTTTTGTGCTCTTTTATAAAGCTTGGCACTCCTCCCCACCTTTTTTCCTTTCTCGAACCATGGCTAACCGATTCCATCGGGTGCCCACCAACATTCACATACCATGGAGGAGTGCCTTTTTTCTTTTTTTTTCTTTTTTTTGGAATAAGACAATATGGAAGATAGCAAATCCGACCACTACGTCCCCATGAGCTAAAAACAGTGTCACAAAATGAGAAGTATTTTGAAGGTTTTTTGAAAGGTAGCACATGAAAATTTACTTGGAATGGCTTGCAAATACCATGCATAGGAATTTATAGTGGACACAATGGCAAACTTGGTTTTTGGGAGTTGGATGCACGAGTAGAGCTCATACTCAGTACAAAATGAGGGCTAGCAAAAGACTAGGAGCGACCAACTAAGAGAGCAATAACGGCCATAATCATGCAAAGCGACAAAGCAACATTAAAAGAAGCATAAGATGGCATCAAAAGTCAAAAACTAAATGATCATAGAGGCTATAGGCGACTTATTTTTGTAGTCAACATGGTGTAAGCATGCGCCAAGTCAACCCAAATAAAGCATCAAAGGAGAAAACCAAATTAATGCTTCCAAATAATATACACAACGCATGATTTTTTCAAAGGCTCATTAAGCAATCTCAGTCATTTGAGACAAGTCATGCTACAGCAAAAATCACTAAGCATACTATCAAAACGACATCAAACATGACATGCAAAAGTCTAAGCCGCAGTCTAAACAAGCTCCTTTTTGTACCACCTTTTTGCATGAAACTTTTTCTCTTTTCCAACACCATTCAAACATTTTTGAGGAAACTCTTTTGAGGAAAACCAACATATACCAGAGGTCCAAATACACCTTGATGCAAAGATAAAACAAAATCTAAACAAAAATCAAGGCGAAAAATGCAAGCTAAACGCAGTTCTAGATAAAGAGAACACTCGTTGAAACGATAAGAGTGAAAAACAGAGTGTTCTTGGCAAATGAAAAGTGAAGTATGTCTCCCTCCAAACCAACATGATGTGATCTAACCATTTATTGCAGCAAGCAAAGCAAAAGAAAATTGAAAGCAAAAACAACTGATGCTCCAAGAAAAACGCATAGTGCATGAAGCAATAAAAATATAGTGTTTTGAAAGGTGACCTGATTTTTGCCGATGAAGAAGGGGGTGCCTCGGGGGCATCCCCAAGCTTTGACGCTTGTACCTCTTGGATATTTCTTGGGGGTTGCATGGGCATCCCCAAGCTTAAGCTTTTGTCCATTCTTCATCTCATCTCATCATTCTCCAATCCCTACACTTGAAAACTTCCTTCATACAAAACTCAACACAATTCTATTAGCAACGTTAGCATAAACATAATAATGAATCAATCCTTTTCAGTTCAGATTTCAACACAAAACCACCACAAATATAGCATATACTACTGTAGCAACATCCCCAAAAGTTCCATGATCAAAAGAACGCAAAAAGAAAGCGATCGAGAGGCAAATACAAAGAAAACTGTTTCAGGACAGCAACATCCCCAAATCTTACCTCACTCAAATTAGAGGCTTCTCTCGGCACAACAACGAAATAAAAAGGATAAGGAGCGGTTATTACAGTAGTAATAACTTCCAAGACTCAAATAAAAGAAAAGTACTGGAAATAAAACATTGGGTTATCTCCCAAGAGTGCTTTTCTTTAACGCCTTTGAGCTAGGTGCAGTAATTTGCAAAGATGCTCATGTGGGCGCCATATAAGAGCTTGAGGCAAAGGCGCCATATAGGAACTTAAACCAATAGAGAGCATCAAAAAGCAAGTATGGAACACATTTAAATCTAAACCACTTCCTATGAAAAATAGTCTTATAAAGAGACAAGTCATAAAATCGCAAAGCAAAAAGCATAGGAAGGCAAAACAAGTACAACTTCAAGAATTGCAACATAAAGAGGGGAAACTCAATATTGTTGAGATCCATCAAACCATGTTTCCCTCTCTCATAATAACTTTCAGTAGCATCATGAATAGAACTAACAATATAACTATCACATAAATCATCCCTATCATGAGCCACATGCATAAAAGAATTAATACTCCCCACATGAACAATCATAGTAGGAGCAGATTCAACAGAATAATTATTCTCATCACCATAATCATCAAAAACAGGAGGCATATTGTAATCATAACTAATTTTCTTCTCAAAAGTAGGTGAACTGAAAATATTATACTCATCATCATAACCATCATAAACTAGAGGTTTAGTATCATCACAAGCTAGAAAACAGCTATTTCGCAAAGCATATTCATCAAACATATCATCATAAGAAGGAACATGGATAGTACTAATGGTACAACAATTATTAACCTTAGAATTTGTACCAAAAAGATTTTCAATATCAAAAGTAGAGTGCTTTTCCCAATCATGATCACTAACATAGGTAACAGGCATAGGAACATCACATAGGGGAGATAAAATATCATCAGAGCAAACTTTCTCCACTAAAGCTGGGGAACTAAAAATATCATGCTTAACAAAACCAGCTTCCCCAAGCTTAGACTTTTCTATAGCATTAGCAATAACGGTGTTCAAAGCATTCATACTAACAGCACTATTAGCATGCAAATTAAGCTTCAAAGGTTTTTCAATTTTCTCTTCAAACACTTCATATCTAAACTCAGGAAAAAGACTAAAGAACTCTTTGTTTTCCATTAAGCCTAACTAGTGAAAATAAAAACAAGAAACAAAAAAATGTAATTGCAGAATCTAAAGGAAATAACTCTGAGCACTCACACAGGAGGATGCGAGTACCTTTTACCTTACCTCCCTGGCAACGGCGCCAGAAAAGAGCTTGATGTCTATGCACGCGTCTGTTCTTATAGACAGTGTTGGGCCTCCAAGTGCAGAGGTTTGTAGAGCAGCAGCAAGTTTCCCTTAAGTGGATCACCCAAGGTTTATCGAACTCAGGGAGGAAGAGGTCAAAGCTATCCCTCTCAAGCAACCCTGCAATTATGATACAGAAAGTCTCTTGTGTCCCCAACACACCCAATACACTTGTCAGATATATAGATGCACTAGTTCGGCGAAGAGATAGTGAAATACAAGTAGTTGTGATTATTATAAGTAGTAAACACAATCTGAAATAAAAATGGCAGCAAGGAAACATGTAACAAAACAGGAAGTAAACAGTGTACAAAGCTTGGAAACAAGGCCTAGGGATCATACTTTCACTAGTGGACACACTCCCAACAAATATAACATAATGGAACCAATAGATACTATCATCAATATGCAACTCAAAACAATTCTCCAATGGAAAACATACACTAATCATGCGTAGGGCTACGAAGCACTTGTCAAAGTCCGTATGTACCCAAACTAGATTGTCCCACACTATCACCGTGAACGCACTAGATGGTTCCAACAAACACCAACATTTCATAGAGACATTAACCAAAAAGATACACATGATGCACACACTAGTCACCTTTACACCATGATATGAGGTATCTCCGGAGAGTACAATAATAAAGCATAGGAGTAGCATAATATCTGAATAATAACATCTACCAATTCAACTATATACAAAGCTCACGATCACATAAAGATCACATCATGGGAGAGAGAGGTGAACCACATAGCTACCGGTAGAGCCCTCAGCCCCGGGGGAGAACTACTCCCTCCTCATCATAGGAGACAGCAAGGTTGATGGAGATGGAGATGGCGGTGAGGTCGATGGAGACGGTGGAGACGGCGATGGAGATGGCTCCGGGGGCACTTCCCTGTCCCGGCAGGGTGCCGGAACAGAGACTTCTGTCCCCCGAAATTCGTCGGTGGCAGCTGCGGAGCTGTGGAACTCTTTCTGGAAATTTGCCAATTCCCCTAGGGTTTTCCGTCCCGAGGCTTTATATAGGCAAAGGGGCGTTGTCAGGGGACTACCAGGGCGCCCTCACAATGGGTGGGCGCGGCCAGGGGCTGGGCCGCGCCCCCCTATTATGTGGGCGGCCTCTGGCCCCCCTCCGGCTCTCTTTTGGTCTTCGGTACTCTTCCGGGAAAAATAAGACTTCTGGAACTTGTTTCGTCCAATTTCGAGAATATTTCCTGTGTAGCTTTTCTGAAACACAAAAACAGCAGAAAACAGGGAACTGGCATTGTGGCATCTTGTCAATAGGTTAGTTCCGGAAATCGCATAAAAATGCCACGAAGTGTAAGAAAACACAAGACAAATGGTGTAAAAATAAGCATGGAGCATCAAAAATTATAGATACGTTTGAGACGTATCAGATAGCAAGGAAGGGGGATGTCATGCAGCCATCTGCCATGGAGGCCGTCCTTTACAAACCTTGATCCTGAAAGCATCCTTGAGATCTTCTCAAATAGGTGTGGCGTGAGATCCTTGAGGTGTTGAAACGTTGCAAACATATCTATAATTCTTTATGCTCCATGCTTGTTTTACACCAATTGCTTTATGTTTTGTTTACACTTTGTGGTATTTTTATGCATTTTCTGGAACTAACCTATTAACAAGATGCCATAGTGCTAGTTCCTATTTTCTACTGTTTTTCTATTCCAGATTATTACTAAAGGAAATATTCTCGGAATTGGACGAAACAAAAGCAAAAGTTCCTATTTTTCTGACACGTTCATAGAGTCCGAAGGGGAGACAAAGTGGGGCAACGAGGCGGCCACACCTGGTGGTGGCGCGGGCCCCCTGGTCGTGCCGCCCCCTGGTGTGGGCCCCTCGGGCGCGCACCGACCTCGCCCTTTCGCCTATATATTCACATCCTCGAGAAAACCCTAAAGACCCGAGCCTCCATCCACGAAAAGTTTCGTAGCCACCGCCATCGTCGACCCTAGTTTGGGAGGGTTCTGAAGCTCTTCCCGGCACCCTGCCAAAGAGGGGAATCATCACCGGAGGCCTTCTTCATCACCATTCCTACCTCCAAAGTGATGTGTGAGTAGTTCATCTTTGGACTACGGGTCCATAGCAGTAGCTAGATGGTTGTCTTCTCCTATTTTATGCCACCATGTTTAGATCTTGTGAGCTGCCTAACATGATCAAGATCATCTTATTGTAATGCTACATGTTGTGTTTGCTGGGATCCGATGAATATTGAGTACTATGTCAAGTTGACTATTGATCTATCATGTCTATGTTATTTTTGATCTTGCATTCTCTCAGTTGCTAGTAGATGCTCTGGCCAAGTAGATGCTTGTGACTCCAAGAGGGAGTATTTATGCACGATAGTGGGTTCATGCCTCTAGTAATTTGGGAGAGTGACAATAACTTCTAAAATTGTAGATGTGTTGTTGCTACTAGGGACAAAACAATAATCCTTTGTCCAAGGATAATTGTATTGTTTATATTACACACTTTGCTTAATGCAATAATCTATTGTTTGCAACTTAATACCCAAAGGTTGTTCAGATGATATCTTGAAGGTGGATTATTAGTCATAGATGCAGTTGGATTACGGTCTATGTATCATGTTGTAATGCCCAAATGAATCTCATAGTGATCTTCATGTCATGTACATGCATTGTTATGCATTCTCTATTTGTCAATTGCCCGGCTGTAATTTGTTCACCCAGCATGTTATTTATCTTTATGGAGAGACACCTCTAGTGAACTATGGACCCTGGTCCATTCTTTTACACTGATAATACCATCTACTTGATGGTATTATCTGATAATACCATCAACTACCAGCATGCTATTTATCTTTATGGAGAGACGCCTCTAGTGAACTGTGGATCCTGGTCCATTCTTTTACACTGATAATACCATCTAATAGAGGTGTCTCTCCATAACAGTTAAATAACATGCTGGGTGAACAAATTACAGCTGGGCAATTGACAAATAGAGAATTCATAACAACGCATGTACATGACATGAAGATCACTATGAGATTCATTTGGGCATTACAACATGATACATAGACCATAATCCAACTGCATCTATGACTAATAATCCACCTTTAGGATATCATCCGAACAACCTTTGGGTATTAAGTTGCAAGCAACAGATTATTGCATTAAGCAAAGTGTCTAATGTAAATAATACAATTATCCTTGGACAAAGGATTGTTGTTTTCTCCCTAGTAGCAACAACACATCTACAATCTTAGAAGTTATTGTCACTCTCCCAGATTACTAGAGGCATGGACCACTATCGAGCATAAATACTCCCTCTTGGAGTCACAAGCATCTACTTGGCCAGAGCATCTACTAGCAATAGTGAGCATGCAATATCACAAATAACATAGACATGATAGATCAATAATCAACTTGACATAGTACTCAATATTCATCTGATCCCATCAAACACAACATGTAGCATTACAATAAGATGATCTTGATCATGTTAGGTAGCTCACAAGATCTAAACATGGTGGCACAAAATAGGAGAAGACAACCATCTAGATACTACTATGGACCCGTAGTCCAAAGATGAACTACTCACACATCACTCCGGAGGCAGGCATGGTGATGAAGAAAGCCTTCGGTGATGATTCCCCTCTTCGACAGGGTGCCGGGAAGAGCTTCAGAACCCTCCCGAACTAGGGTCAACGATGGCGGCTACGAGACTTTTCATGGATGGAGGCTCGAGGTTTTTAAGGTTTTCCTGGGGATGTGAATATATAGGAGGAAGGGCGAGGTCGGTGGGTGCCCGAGGGGCCCACGCCACTACCAGGTGTGGCCGCCTCATTGCCCTACTTCGTCTCCCCTTCGGACTCTGTGAACGTGTCAGAAAAATAGGAACTTTGGCTTTTGTTTCGTCCAATTCTGAGAATATTTCCTTCAGTAATAATCTGAAATAAAAAAATAGCAGAAAACAGGAACTGGTACTATGGCATCTTGTTAATAGGTTAGTTCCAGAAAATGCATAAAAATGCCATGAAGTGTAAACAAAATATAAAGCAATTGGTGTAAAACAAGCATGGAGCATAAAAAATTATAGATATGTTTGCAACGTATCTGATGGCGTGCAAATGACCGCCCAGTTGGGAACCCCAAGAGGAAGGTATGATGAGCACAGCAGCAAGTCTTCCCTCAGTATGAAACCAAGGTTTATCGAACCAGTATGAGAAAGAACCAACTTCCGAAGGTTGATGCTTGCTAGCTTCGCGACAGCTCCAGACAATTTATTTATGGCGCCTTATCTGGGGTGTAGCTTTGCACCAGCAGCAACGTGGAACCTGTACATAACACAACCAAAGTACTTTTCTCCAACTTACAGCGAGCTTGTCAATCTCACCTGTTTGCTGTAAACAAAGGATTAAACGTATTGTGTGGTAAAAGATAGTAGTTTGCGAGAATGTAAATAAAGCGAGTAAATAGTAAATGGCAATAAGAATGTAAAAGAATGGACCGGGGTCCACAGTTCACTAGTGGTGTCTCTCCATAAGATAAATAACATGCTGGGTAAACAAACTACAGTTGGGCAATTGATAGAATAAAGCAAGCATACAAATGTCATGAGAATCACTATGAGATTCACTTGGGCATTACAACATAATACATAGACCGTAATCCAACTGCATCTATGACTAATAATCCACCCGCCAAATGTCGTCCGAGCAACCGTTGGGTATTAAGTTGCAAGCAACAGATTATCGCCTTAAGCAAAGTGTGTAATGTAAACAATACAAATGTCCTTGAACACAAGATTATTGTTTTCTCCCTATTAACAACAACACATCTACAACCTTAGAGGTTTCTATCACTCCCCCAGATTACTAGAGGCATGAACCCACTATCGAGCATAAATACTCCCTCTTGGAGTCACTAGCATCTACTCGGTCAAGATATCTACTAGCAACGGAGAGCATGCAAGATCATAAACAACATAGAGATGATAAATCAATAAATCAACTTGACAAAGTATCAATATTCATCGGATCCCAACAAACACAACATGTAGAATTACACAATGATGATCTTGATCATGATAGGCAGCTCACAAGATCTAAACATGAAGCACATGGAGGATATGACAACCATCTAGCTACTGCTATGGACCCGTAGTCCAAGGTAGACTACTCACAGATCACTCCGGAGGCAGGCATGGTGATGAAGAAGGCCTCCGGTGGTGATTTCCCTCTCCGGCAGGGTGTCAGGAAGAGCTTCTGGTGTAACATCCCAAGATTTTATCAAATTTTGGGGGAATTTTTTTGCTTTTATTTTGTTGTGTTGATTGAATTTTCACAGGGAATTGAAACTTTTGAGTTTATTTAAAAGCTTTATTACAAAAACTATTTCAAACTCCCTAGTGTTCCCTGGAAAATTTCTTTGAGAAAAACAAAGTATCAAAGTATTATTTTCTTCTTTTATCCAAACCTATGCAAGCTTGCTTGCAAGGGAATGAATCATAAATGGGTTATATTCACTAAAATTTTGTTTCTTTCAAAACTATGTTGAATAGTGATTTTCAATTGTTATTTATAAAATATTATTCTCCCATTTTAAAAGAATTAAACCCTAATTTATTTTGCACTTATGCAAGTAAAGCCCTTTGGCTTAATTAGAAATTTTCTGTAAAACCTTGTTCTTATTCTGGAAACATGTTCTATTTTTGTTTAAATCATTGCTGTGAATTTTATAGGAATTTAGAAAGTGGTTTTAATTAATTTGAATCAAATAGGCAAAATTTATGAAACAAATAGAAAACAGAAAAAGGAAAGGAAAAGAAAATAAGAAAAGGAGAAAAGGCCGGGGCACCGTTTTAGCCCAGTGGCCAAAGCCGGCCCAGCCCGCTACCTCCCTGAACCGAATCGATACGCTGCACCGCAGCGCAGCCACTGATAGGTGGGCCCCACCTATCAGTCTTCTTCTTCCCTGCGCAGGAGACCGGCTCGGTCACGGCAGAGCCCGACGCCGTCCGATTCCGTCCTAAACCCTAACCTCCTCGCCAAGCCAGAGCGCCTATAAAACACCCTCGATGCCCTCTCTAATCCCCCTCTCTCAATTGCCTCAAAATGCCACTAGGCTGCACAAATTTGCTCATCGGAATCCGACATGTCTGCAGATATCCCCGCACGATTCCGATCATCACGGTGAGCCCGAGCTTCTCTCTTTCCTCTCAATCTCTTCCTCTCCCTCTAGCGCATCTGCTGATATTTTTACCTTGCCCAATTGTGTAGCAAATTGAGTGTTGCATCATCACCCGAAGCCGCCGACACCTGCAACGTCTCCAGTCGCCCTTCTCACCTTCCTCTGGACGCGATCGAAGTTCTCAATCATGCACTCAAGGCCGCCACATCACGCTGAACACCGTGTACACTCGCCGTCGACCAAGGACCACCGCAGCCTCGCCGGAGACCACCACCTGGCCGCACCTTGTTGGGATCTCGCCGGAAACCTAAACCCTAGGTGAGCTCTCCATCTTCTCTGTTTCTGTCCATTAGATCTTAATCCTGCGGCTCCAATAGATCACTTAAACCGAGTCGGTATGGTAGATCTGGTGCGTCCAATCTCACTTAAATCCAATGGCTCATATCGCTAATCCACCCGAATCGGTACCAGCCAATAGAAACACGCCAAGTGTCAGTCTCTGGTTTAAACAGGATTCAAATTAGACTTAGATTTAGATTTTTGTGCTGAATCTTGTTTAATTCATAACTTTCGATTCATAGATCCTAAAATTGCAAACTTGATGTCTCTGGAAAACTTACAAAGTGTGGAATCTAATAATGCAATAAAATTTCATAGTCCGTAGTTGGTAGCAGATGTTCCGCGGGATCAGATATCCTCCGTCTTGTCTCTGCATTCGAGGAATGCTTCAGTATTCAAATTGAATTCATTTTCAAATTGAATCAAACCTATCTATTAATCAGTTTAATTCATATCTTTAGTTCCAAGTGTCCAAAAATTACAAATTTGTAGTCCTTAGAATCCTCTAATCATGTAGAACATCATAGAATCAAGAAGCATCAAAGTTGATACGTGCACACACTTTATGCATTCAAATGCATCCAAATAACTAATTTGATCATAATTTGATTTATAAAATTTATTTTAGAGTGAATCCAATTGTAGTAGCTTTGTTTTACTGTAAACTATTCACTAGTATCACTTCCAAATTTTCTTGAGTCATTTCACAATAATTCAAATTCAAATATGAGGATTTGAGTAATTCTCACTATAGGAATTAAATTCTATTTCTTTCAATTAATGTTCCCTTCTACAATAGTGAATCCTATGATCTTAGCTAGCTATCAAAGATCATCTTGATATTATCTTGACCTATGTCATATCTATCTAAATCATGTAGGTATAGCTCACACCTATTCAAATTTCAATTGAGTTATTTGAGTAAAGTGTGTTTCATCTCAATCATAGATTCTATTTGTGCTATAGTGGTGTTGATTACTTCTACCATCAAAGCACATAGCCATACTCCATGTTGTTCAATTAACCCTTAAGCCATGATCTCAAATGTCATTCATTCTTTTTCAATCCTTTGCTCATTTAATATTGTTCACATGTGTTGAATTATTCAATTTGCAAATGAGTTAATTGAGTAATTCAATGATATATAAAGTCTATACTCAAATCTCTAAGTGTAATGCATACTATATATGAGTAATTTTTGTCACACTTATTCAATAGTATTGTTGGTGCACTATTTAACACTTATGTGATTTAATTCATATGAGTCAATCCAAGATTTCATTCATGCTTTAATAAAGCTTAAATACTTCATTACCCATATTTTGCTTAGTCCAATTCTCTCCAATCATATTGATCTTTCCCAACTAAGCTCTCAAATTCATATCCTGCAATCCATAATCTTTTTCCATGTCTCTGGTCACAGTATCTTAATAAATCCAAATTGAGCAAACTCTTTTCAAATGTTTGTCTTGTTTGATTGTGTTTGTATGGTATGTTTATGTTGTGATATTATTCTGTTATAGTTTTTGTGCGGAGAGCTACATGATTAGTTGAGAAGGGTGAGAGATCTTGGACTTCAAAAAAAAGGCAAGTGACACACATATCTTCTACCTACTTTTATTACTGCATTAGTGTTTTCCCAGTAGTATGCATGATAGGTGGAATATTCAACTGTTTTACAAAATGCTAGATCCTAGTAGTGTGTAGTTATCCCTGAACCCCACCTGTAGGTTGCTAAATACTTTGAAAAATATCGATGTTGTGCTATGATCACATGAAAAGTTGTTTTGTGAATATATTAACAACTTCAACTAAAATAAACTACCTGAGTGGATTGGTTTGTTGTGGAGGTGAAGTAGGTGGGTTCTGGGGCACATGCCTCGTAACAGGATGTGTACTCAGGATGCTGCTCGGGATGGCCACTCAGGATTAAAGAGATTACTATGTCTTCCATGTTTAGAGTACTTCCAGTGCAACCTTATGACATTATGGGCTCTGTCTTGATTGAGTAGGATTAAGGGTCCAGCCATAGGGTACTGACAGCAGGTGGTAGAAAAATATAGGGGGTACGATCAGATCCAGATGGTTGAATGCTTTTTCTAAAAGGTCTTGTCTCATTTTATTTATGGGGGTAAAATGAGTCTTAAGGTGAAAGTCACAACCCTTGCAAGGTGTTAATAATCTAAGCATTTAGCCATGTCCTCGGTTATGGACAATTGAGTCTCTAGTCATGGAATGTTCGGAAGAATCGCATCACCATTTCTGAATGCTTTAAAA
This sequence comes from Dactylis glomerata, assembly GCA_007115705.1. Classification (NCBI taxonomy): domain Eukaryota; kingdom Viridiplantae; phylum Streptophyta; class Magnoliopsida; order Poales; family Poaceae; genus Dactylis; species Dactylis glomerata. The sequence goes on along the minus strand of QXEO01000231.1, from coordinate 1,818,660 downwards.
CTTAACTAGAAACAATTCAGGAGAAGCTCATGGCCATGCACTCTGAGGGGTGGTGGTTTCTGTGTTTCAAACTTTGTTGAGTTTCGCTCAGAACTACATGACTAATTAACATGTAGTGTATGGGGGTTATCTTTACCCTTATAATTAAAATTTTGAAAGAAAGTTTTGCAAAGAATTGTAGGATAAAATTGGCTTTCAGCAAATTAGCCTATGAGATCCACTGGCCAAATGTCATGTAGTATAGTCTTTTCACAAATGCCACCACATATGTGTCATTGCCAGTACGTTGTTGTACTGACCCCTCTGGGGCTGCATATTCAAACGTGCAGGTTTTATTCGAATGAGGAATGATAAGTAGGATCTCGAGTCTACATTCCAACATGTCTGCCTGTGGCACTTGATGAAGATGGAGGCTCATTGCTATTATGATTTATGATGTGTACTCGTAAGGTTGAGGATCTATGTAACTGGATTTACGTTGTAATATTTGATGCTAATGCAATGATTACTATATTTTGTACTGTGATGCTATCTAATGATCCAGGGAGTAGCACATTAACACAGGAGTTCTGCCTTTAGCAAAAGGTAGGGCGCTACAGAATGGTATCAGAGCATAGTGCTGCCTGTAGGATCGAGACCCTAGGTTCGGAATAGACTAGGAGACCCTAGGAACTTCCTTCCTTCTTTAATTCAGCTTTCTACATAAAGTATATTTACTTTTTGGGATTTCTATTTTTGTGCCCCTGGGTCGTTAGTTGTACTCTGTTTTCCCCAGCCGCTTAACTTTTCCTCAGTTTTCCCCTCGCTCTAGTTTGAAACCCCTCACAGATGCTCGGACGGGAGGGTTGCCGTCTGGTCATAGGCCTTAGACCATTACCGGTGACGGCTAGGGAGCCGCGGTGGTTGTGAATGGACCGTTGCTTTTGAATGGTGTTGACTGTTGACCCAATGAGACACGTCGGACTGGCGGTCACTCACCCAAAGCTTTCCCCTCCGCCCGAGACTGGAAGAGATCACCGCCCCTCCACCGCCACGCCGTCCTGTCCTCCTACCTTATGGCGTCGTCCGCCCCTGAGCCGCCCCCGCCCCCACCACCACCCCCGGGAGGTGGAGAGGGCTCCGACTCCACTAGATCTACCCCTATCATGGTAGAGTTTGTACATCCATCTAGTGTGCCGATTATGCCCCTCAACGGCGGAGAAGATTGGGAATCAGAGGGATCTAACGCATGGATTCCATCTGGGTAAGCATCGTCTGCCTATGTGAATTAACAGTAGGCAGTTTTTGAGCGCGAATCGTTGTTGCTCAACTAACTGCGTTGCTTTTCGAATAGGATTGATCCAGCGCTGGCTTTTCGGCTGGTGGTTAGGCTGGATACTAGCTTTTTGCGTGATTCTGAATGCAATGTGAGCGGATTTTACATCCCAGTGGTGGTTGCAACTACCATCTCGTTGAGGGATTTAAAAGATAACATCTGCGCTCAGTACCCCTGGGGCGCTGGCGATTTAGTTGATTTCCAATATTTCAACTGCACGGAGGGAAGATATGTTCCACTAATTTCCGACGACGATCTGGGAATTCTTTTTGCTTTAAATGATTCTTGCCGTGTCGGTAAAATTTGAATCCATGTGGACAGGGTCCAGGCATCATCTGGTGTTGGGGCATCATCAGGTGGTCAGGCATCATGTCTCTCTAGTGTTGCTGCCTCTGCTAATCGTGTGCGCCGCCCCGCTCCTTGTAGGTCCATAGCAGCACCATCTGTCCCCAGTGCTAGTGGTAGTGGTAGCCAGATCGTTCCTGCGGTCGATGTGGAGGACGATGCAGAGATTGAGGATCCGTCTCCTCAAGATGATGAGGATGAGTTGATGTTTCCTGAATTGGTAGATCGATGCAGTAAGCAGGCAATGGAGGATCAATACATGGAAGATATTGCACAAGGTGCCAGATTTGATGACACTGATGATGAAGAGAAGGATGAGAACAATGACAGCCTCGTTTTAGCCGATTACGAAGGTGATGACTTGCCAACAATTGAGTGGATCAGGGAGGATCCTCAGCTTGCAGAAGGCACCGTAGTTCAAACGATGATGGACTGCCGTAATGCAATTACTACATATTGCATTCTCACCAAGAATAATTATGAGGTTATTAAAAGTGAGCCAGGTAGGTTCACAGTTAAGTGCCCATACAAGAGGTGTAAGTGGAGGCTGCATGCATCCACAATGCTCAGAAGCACCGTGGTTCAGGTACTACGCCAACCAGTTGTGTATTTTAGATCACGGTGTAAAATTTGTTAACTGTTACTGACATCCCTTATAATTATGTTTCAGATAAAGAAGAACTCGATCGACCATACTTGCCCACCACGAGCGGGAGCGCTAGAGGAGAAATCAAAGCTAGCGAAGACTAGGTGGTTGGCAGATGCAATCATAGTTTGGCTGAGAGAAACTCCATCACTTGGTCCAACAGCACTCACAAAATTGATATCTGATAAGTTTAATATAAAAATACCTTACGTGAGGATGTTCTATGCAAAGGAAATGGCTCTTGACAGGATCAATGGTCCATGGAATGAAAGCTTTCAGTTGCTTTACACTTTCAAAGCTGAAGTGGAGATGGCTAGTCCAGGCAGTGTTGTAGCGATAGACAAGCATACAGTTCCCTACAAATTGAAAAGCGGGAGGATAATGCAGAAGGAATGTTTTAGAAGGGCTTTTGTTTGTTTCAAAGCTTGCTGGAAAGGCTTTCTGGATGGTTGAAGGCCTTATTTGGCCGTGGATGCAACAACTCTTCATGGCAGGTTTAAAGGACAGCTAGTTGCTGCTACTGCAGTTGATGGACACAACTGGATGTTCCCTATTGCTTATGGAGTTTTGGAGGTTGAGTCAGAGGAAAGTTGGACTTGGTTTCTGCAGAATTTGCGCGACCTTATAGGTCATCCACCAGGACTTGCTATCCACACAGACGCTTGCAAAGGTTTGGAGAGTGCAGTAGAAGCAGTATTCCCTGGAGTGGAGCATAGGGAATGTATGCGACACTTGGTACAGAATTTTACAAAGAAATTCAAGGGTAAAGTTTATACTGACAACCTATGGCCAGCTGCATACACATGCAGCATTAGGAAGCATCTGTTTCATTTGGAAGTGTTGTATAAACAAAAACCTGGGGTGAAGGAGTACTTGGATGAACATCATGGTAGGGTGTGGTCAAGAAGCCAATTCAATGAAATTTGCAAGGTAGACTATGTAACAAGTAACCTTGCGGAGAGTTTCAATGCAAAGGTCAAGTCATTGAAAGGGCTTATGCTATGGCAAATATTTGATAAGATTAGGCAGATGATCATGATAAAGATCGATCTGCATCAAAGAATTGCAGCCACAAAATATGTTGGCCATCTCATGCTCCCATCTTTGATTAAGTCTTTGCATGCCAGGGCAAAACAATTGAAGATGAAATGCATCAGAAAAGGAATGGAGGCTGAGGTAACCTACACTGATAGTAAAAACAGGCAGTGGAGGTATCCAGTGAGTTTGGTTGATAGGACATGCCATTATAGGCGATGGCAGATCCATGGGATACCCTGCATACACTCATTGTTTTTCATGAGTGTTATAGCGGGTGCAGAAGGTAAAGTTGATCAGTATGTGTCAGAGTATTTCTCTGTTGCCAAATTTAGGGCTGCATATGCTATGAATGTTCCTACCTTGTTGGGAAAAGACCAATGGATGAAAGTCGATCCAGGCTTCAAACTGTACTCTCCAGTTTTGACTAGACCGGCGGGTAGGCCGAGGAAGAATAGGACCAGAGCTAGTGCAAAGGGTGGTGCACCGATTCGACAATGTAAGTGCAAACGTTGTGGAACCCCTGGACACATTGCTAGGCTTTGTAAAAATCCAGTTGACCCAGCTTTTGGAATGGAAGATCAGGCGGGAGTAGCAAATGCAGAGGAGAATGAAGCAACAATTCAACATGAGGAGATTGAAGCAATGAATCGAGAGCTGCTTGAACCGATGGATTGAGAGCTGCTTGAACCGATGGATCGAGAGCTGCTTGAACCAATGGATCGAGAGCTGTTTGAACAGATGAATCGAGAGCTGCTTGAACCGATGGATCAAGAGCAGAGGGAACCGATGGATCTAGAGGCCGTTGAAGCAATGCATAGACAGCTGAGTGAAGGAATTGATCGAGAGCTGGGTAAACCGATGGATCAAGAGCAGATTGTAGAAGCAAGGGAAGAAAATGCATTAGAAGAAAGAGCACAAGCTTTGTATGATATGGTTGTCTCGGTCTTGGCACAACCCAAAGAGAAGAAGAAGAAGAACAAGAAAGAGGGCAAAAGGAAGGTAGACACCGGTAATATCCCTGGTAGGGTTACCCGGAGTAAGGTGGTGGACCCAGCGAGTCACACCAGGAGCAAGAGAAAGATTTTATTTTGAACAATTAATTTGAATGTATGTGTTATTGCAAGTTTTCTATGGTCATGCACCTCGAATAAGTTCATCGCTTAAGCCACATTTATCATTTTCTAAGTGACTAAACTCAAAAAGTATAGTTTTGGGTTTAGTTTAATACAAAATAATTCAAAACATGGTGGAACCTTCCCATGGAGTCTTGTTATGTTACCTACAACCTAGAGAAATAATAATGGAAAAGGAAATTTATCATTTTCTAAGTGACTAAACTCAAAAAATATAGTTTTGGGTTTAGTTTAATTCAAAATAATTCAAAACATGGTGGAACCTTCCCATGGAGTCTTGTTATGTTACCTACAACCTAGAGAAATAATAATGGAAAAGGAAATATAGAGATATGAAGTTTTTTCCAAAACCACTTCCTAGTCCATGAGCTACTAGCTATGAAGATGCAGGGCTTTCTACTCAACACACCTCCCAAATACCCACTATGCTTACAAACTTTGTCCAAATAAGTCCAAATTTGTCACACTTGTGTATCTTTGAATTGTAAACAATATCACGTCGGCCAAAATGTACTATATTGTTCAAATAACACAATCTAACAATTTTTATGCCAAAAGCTTCAATTTCCCTTACTCCCTTTATTATTTGGGTGCCCCTATTTTACTTAGTTTTACTCAGTTTTCCCCCTCCGGGTCCACTTGTTTACTCAGTCCTACTCAGTTTTGCCCTTCTGATAAACATTTCCTCACTTTTCCCCCTCTTAGTTCTACTCAGTTTTCCTCACTTGTACTCACTGGCTGATCTCTGATTGGTCGAGATGTATGTCACACAGATCTTGGTTGGTTGATAGCTCAACGTACGCTTGCACCGTGGGATCATTTATGATCGGACGGCCTGTATATCTCTCTCAACCTCGATGGACGCATACGGAGAGAAGAGCAGAGCACATACCTACCAACCCTAGCAGTCGCATCTTCCTCTCTTACTCTGGCGGTCGCGGCGGTGCGGATCTGCAGCGTGCGTGCGTGTGTGCGGCGGCGCGGATCTAACCGTGCGTGCGGTGGCACGGATCTAACCGTGCGTGCAGCCGCGCGGAACTGCAGCGTACGGCGGCGCGGATCTAACCGTGCGGTGGCGTGGATCTAAGAGTGCCGGTAAGGATCTAAGAGTGCCAGTGAGGATCTAACCCTCAGAAATAGTTGAAATGTCTCTCTCTGTCTCACTTTCATTTATCTTCTCAGATCTGTTGATGATGAAGAACACCAAGATGGTGGCCGTGCCGACAGTGCTCACCGATGCCAAGACGATTGAAGCCATCGCCTACAATATCGCTGTGACGACGCAGATCCAGCCTTCAATGTCGGAGCCTGTCGATGTCTCACTTCCGTTACCCTCCTCAGATCTGTTGCTGATGGACGCCAAGACGGCGGCCATATCGACAGTGCTCATCGATCATCTTGAAGCCATCACCTACAACATCGCTGCGACGGCGCAGATCCAGCCTTCAATGTCGGAGCCTGCCGATGTCTCACTTCCGTTACCCTCCTCAGATCTGTTGCTGATAGACACCAAGACGGCGGCCATGTTGACAGTGCTCATCGATCGTCTTGAAGCCATCGCCTACAACATCGCTGCGACGGCGCAGATCTAGCCTTCAATGTCGGAGCCTGCCAATGTCTCACTTCCGTTGCCCTCCTCAGATCTGTTGCTGATGGATACCAAGACGGCGGCCGTGTCGATAGTGGTCATCGATGCCAAGACGATTGAAGCCATCGCCTACAACATCGCTGCGACGGCGCAGATCCAGCCCTCCTCCATGTCCGAGTTTGTGCATGGCGCAGATCCAGCCACCAAGATGGCGGCAGTGCCAAGAGTGGTTGCGAAGCCGCAGATCTAGCCCTCCTCCATGTCCGAGTTTGCGGATGGCGCAGATGACCACCCCTCAGCCGCCCGTCGTCCAGGCCCTTCTAGCCCATCGGTGCGTGGCCATGTTCGACGCCGCAAATTGGGATAAATTATGATAAATTTGTATTTTTAAATTTCAATTTGGGATAAAATTGTTCGAACTACTACCTCCATCTCAAAAAAAGCTTCTCCACTTTCTCGATGTGTCCCTGTACATCCGAATGTATGATTTGAATTCTATCCCAACTTGATTGGGAAGATTGATATGTATTTTATCCGAGAGGCTGGTACATGCTTTCACTTTTGGGATCCCTTCACTTTTGGAACTCATCCAAATTTACTTTTGGGATCCCTTCACTTTTATAAGATGTTCATGCATGCTAAAATTATCGCGCGCATTACTTAGCACAACTAGGAAATTGTACGCCAAAATACAGTGGTTAGAGCCACACCAAAATACAGTGGTTAGAGCCATCTACTGAATAACAATTCTATACTATCTAAATCATCTACCACAACCACAACGACATAACTGCTAGGATAGGGATGCCACCTAAGAAAACTGCCCAGATGAATCTACTTTTCGCCTCTCCCATCACTTGAAGTTCATGTTCTAGATTTTCTACCACTTGATCAGATACGACAAGATCTGTCTCAAGTATCAACTTCTCCTTGCGAATAAGCTCTGAATTCTTCTTTTCTTCCTCCACAGTACGCTTCAGCTCGAATATCATCAGGTTTTTACGGGCCAATTCATCACCTAAATTGGCCACCTTCTCCTCCAAATCCATCCTCTGGCTACACCACTGGGTTGATTCATCTTGGTATGCAATGTACCATGGATCATCGGCTTGCCAGGCGAACTGTAACAATAATGGAAAAAAGAACAACTGAAATCACTCCAACAGGCCATGGCGGAACTTCAAATTCAATGGTAGTACAGAGAGCAGAAGCTAGATACCTGCACTTCCGACGAGGTAGGAGAAGTAGAACGTGGCCACGACATGATCGAATCCCCACCCTCGCCGGTGTACCCACTACGACCAGACATTGAGGACTATTTCGCACCTATAAACTCCAATAAATTACGGGAACCGAATCGATTAGGGGGCGGGGGAGGCGGAAGCGGAGGTCTTACCAAGCTATACTACCAATTGGTGCGCGGAACAAATCCCGGTCGTTGTGGGTGGCAGATCTGCTTGCGGCGGACTTTCCTGCGGTGGGTACAATGCGTGCGGATGAAACAAGTGCTGGAGCCATGGTTGACGTGCAGCGCCGCAGTCCGTCCGACGCCGCCGGGGGACAGAGCCGGTGGCGCGACGAGGCGCCAGCGATGGCTGCTCCGTCCGAGGGTGGGGAACGAGCTATCAACGGTTCTCCGATGACTAATGAGATACACAACACTAGGTTCCAGCCATGTTTAGCATAAGATTCACTTTAGATTAAGCTGCAAAAATAGTCACCTGCTGGGTCTAGCTTAAGAAAAATTAATTAGCGAACTTGTTGCTTCTCTTTAGCGAAAATAGTCACCTGCTGGGTCTAGCTTAAGAAAAAGGGCGACCCCAGCGGTCATTGGCTGAGGCGGCCCCACAGAGCGGCTCTATATGATTTTCTCTAAATAAATAGACGACCCCAGCGGTCATTGGCTGCGGAGGCCCCACAGAGCGGCAATATATGATTTTCTCGAAATAAATAGACGACCCCACTGGTCATTGGCTGCGGTAGCCCCACAGAGCGGCCCCATTGGTCATTGGCTGCGAAGGCCCCACAGAGTGGCAATATATGTCTTTTCCTAAAAAATACATGACCCCACTGGTCATTGGCAGCACCGCGTATACAATCAGGAAATAAAACGGCCCACACGTCAGCGATAGATGGATGGCTGCTCCGACGTGTCTCCTAACCCTACCCGTCAGCACCATTCAAAAGCATCGGTCAATTCACAACCACCGCGGCTCCCTAGCCGTCACCGGTAACGGTCAAGGCCTCTGACCAGACGGCAACCCTCCCGTCCGAGCGTCTGCGAGGGGTTTCAAACTAGAGGGAGGGGAAAACTGAGGAAAAGTTAAGCGGCTGGGGAAAACTGAGTACAACTAACGACCCAGGGGCACGAAAATAGAAATCCCTTACTTTTTAGCTTGAATTTTTCTTGTAAGACTTATCATATTCATTTACTAACCCAGTTCCTCCTTTTCTCATTTAGACGGCCCAATTCACCAAGATGAAGACACCCTTTGACGATGACACCGAGAGCTTTAGTGACCAGTTTTCCCGCCTCTCCCGAGCGCTGGACTTGGCCCCTCCCACTTTCCGTGGTAGGGTGATACCTTGTGAGATTCCAAAGATCAACTGCTGGGATATCGAGACGAAGATCAAAGGACGTACCATCGAGCCACCCACGGAGACAGTGGTGTATTCGAGGATGTACCCAGGTTGGGAGACTAGGATCAAGATGGCCATGGAGGAAGCACTAGCTTGCATCTGCGGTATGTACCCCAAGGAGATATTCGATATGGACAACTATTTTCAACAATTTGGGAGACGCAATCACAAAGGATGGGCATTGAGTACCCCAGGACGCCATGAGGGTTTACCATGGACTGAGATTCAGTTGGAAGATATGGAGACCTATGCCTTCAACATGGAAATCATGCTCCGTGATGAGATGGATGCCGTGGATGGTGCCAGGCACCAACTCCGAGAAAAGTATGAGAAGATAGAACAACTAGAGAACACCATTCAGAAGCTGAAGGAGAAGAACGCGTCACTTGAGGCAACAAATGACAAGTTGGCATTCAAGACAGAAGATCAGGCGGTGCGAATTACGGGACTACAAGGACAGTGCACATATCTCAACAAGTATCTGATGAAGTACGATCCATGGCCTACCAAGAAGAAGGCATTACCAGCTGCTGAGGAGACAACCCCGGAGACACCCAAGGATGATACCAAGGATGATCCCAAGGAACTAGTGGTGTTCGAGGCTAATGAAGAACAGACTCCAGTGGAGAAGAATAGCAAGGAGCCCATAGGCACCAGGGTGAAACGCTGCTAGACTGGGAGCATCAAGGCATACCTGGCGCAGTTCAAGTAGAATAGACCACCAATGCTATTAGTCATAGAATCGCACGAACTTTACGTTACGTATTTTGATCATACCAAGTTGTGGTATGACCATACCTTTGTTAGAAGTTGTTCTTTTGAATTTCATGTAATGGATGCTCGATGAGTGATTTTATAAGATGAATTGTCCTGATCTGCTGTTTGGGTAGGAATCTTCCTTAGATCCTCTCTATCTATTTCTCATCTGTGTTAAGTTCTAAACTTGTCCCAAAACCCTAACAGATGCACCCTCAATACCGGAGTAGCCTCAACAAATCTCAGATGGTCTCAGCAATACAACGGATGGTAGAAGTACATGCTGAATTAATGCAAGTTTTGACTCAGAACTTGATCAACTCGAATAGCAAAGAGTTACCTCCAGGAATGCAGCAAGTACTGGACGATCATTCTCGAATGGTGCAAATGATGCCCCAGATTTTAGCTAGTACCAATAATAACTTGCCCCAAAACAATCATGGCAGCAAGGAACCAGGAAGTGAAACCAAAACAACCATGCTAGCTTGCAAGATCTGCGAAGAAATTGGACACCTTTCTGACGAGTGTCAGGAGCAATGCCATCATTACAATACTAGACACTCCCCTAGAGAATGCCCCACGACTATGGTCACCAGTTTTCCATTCGATGGAACCAATCATGTACCCAGGGAATGTAAGTTCTACTTCACGATGCAACAAATGAATCAACAAGCTAGGGATAAACTGAGTCATTTGCTAGAAAGGACACCAGAAGACAAAAGACCAAAATCAATGGTAGATGCAAAAGACAAGGAAGAGGTCCCTGACACCACCACCAAGAGTTGCTTAACCGGCAGAAAACAAGAACACCTACCAGAGAAAAGCACAAAGAAACGAGAAAGACTTCCTACGACCATAGTGGAATGTCAAGGAAATCAAATTAGAGATCTTCTAGCCTTGGAGTTACCCACAAATAAGAAGAAGAAGAAGAAGCAGAATAATAGCAAGATTTTATGCTTCCATTGCCGGGAGGAAGAACATTTTGCAGATCAATGTCCAGAAAGGAACCACAAATCAAAAACACAAGGTGGTGTCAAGAAGGATCTCAACAATATTACTTGTTTCAAGTGCAAACAGAAGGGACATTACTCACACCAATGTCCGAAGAAAAGCACACCCATGACCATCGTGGACCAAGAAGACCAGGGAGACTCGAAGACACAACCAGGAGCGACCAACAGGAAACGCATGTTTTATAGCTACTAGCTGTAATAGAAGTTGAAGGATTATGTAAGAGCAAGGCTCAACTTAATGGGATGGATTAAAAAATTTCTTATATAATGGCAAACTAAGGTATCTACAATTCAATGGTGGTACCCTGAGTTTTGTCGTAAACCCCTAGCTAAGGAACGATAGATTTTTTCTTCAAAATCCAAAAAATGGAATTTTGGAAATTTAAATCCTTATCCAAGAAATTTTTGTTAAAATAGTAAGGATGACCAAGAGCTAGAACGCGAGATGCACCAAACCAAATACAAGGTGATGATTGGGTACGACATGGATTAGCGCCCCATGACAACTACACATATCATTCGCTCTTGCGATAAGGAATGGTTAATCTAGAGAGACGTACCTACACGAGGCGACGTTGTTAAGCCTGAACCCTAGGAGGATAAGATACTACACCCTTATAGAAGGCAAGTGCTGCCAACACGTAGGAATTCGATGAGGATGAACCACAAGCTTACGATCAAAGAAGACTTGCAACAGAAGAAATCATACCTACATGGAAGGTTACTTGAATAGACCGGTATTCATAAAAGAAGGAACTATAAGATGAAGGACCTTCACGAAGGTCGACTCAGAGGATGAAATAAAGACAGGAGACCTCTTAGCTTGGTCTTCTGATTGACCCAAAAAGTGATCTCTTAGCTTGGTCTTCAGATTGACCCAAAGAGTGACTCTTCAGTGTCCAAAGTAGTTTAACAACTACCCTATTGGATAGAAGCACAACAAGGGAGCAAGGTTATCGCCAAGTAACCTTGAGGAAGGTTGGAGCCTAGGTTGGTGAATAGACACCAACCTATTGGAAATGAAGGAGAAGAGTAACTATGGGTTCAAAAGATGACCCAGTGCCAAGTCAAGGCCAAGGTGTTTCGGATTGAACCCAAGGACCTAGACTACCCACAAGAGTTTCTTTTAAGGGTGGTAGCCACCTAGGAAACTCAAAACCCTACTTATTTTCTAGCCTTTCCAATCTCGGGGACGAGATTTCTTTTAAGGGTGGTAGTCTGTAACATCCCAAGATTTTATCAAATTTTGGGGAAATTTTTTTGCTTTTCATTTTGTTGTGTTGATTGAATTTTCACAGGGAACTAAAACTTTTGAGTTTATTTAAAAGCTTTATTACAAAAACTATTTCAAACTCCGTAGTGTTCCCTGGAAAATTTATTTGAGAAAAACAAAATATCAAAGTATTATTTTCTTCTTTTATCCAAACCTATGCAAGCTTGCTTGCAAGGGAATGAATCTTAAATGGGTTATATTCACTAAAATTTTGTTTCTTTCAAAACTATGATGAATAGTGATTTTCAATTGTTATTTATAAAATATTATTCTCCCATTTTAAAAGAATTAAACCCTAATTTATTTTGCACTTATGCAAGTAAAGCCCTTTGGCTTAATTAGAAATTTTATGTAAAACCTTGTTCTTATTCTAGAAACATGTTCTATTTTTGTTTAAATCATTGCTGTGAATTTTAGAGGAATTTAGAAAGTGGTTTGAATTAATTTGAATCAAATATGCAAAATTTATGAAACAAATAGAAAACAGAAAAAGGAAAGGAAAAGAAAATAAGAAAAAGGAGAAAAGGCCGGGGGCACCGTTTCCGCCCAGTGGCAAAAGCCGGCCCAGCCCGCTACCTCCTCGAGCCGAATCAGTACGCTGCACCGCAACGCAGCCACTGGTAGGTGGGCCTCACCTGTCAGTCTTGTTCTTCCCTACGTAGGAGAATGCTTGGTCACGGCAGAGCCTGATGCCATCCGATTCCGCCCTAAACCCTAACCCCCTCGCCAAGCCAGAGCGCCTATAAAACCCCCTTGACGCCCTCTTTAATCCCCTCTCTCAATTGCCTCAAAACGCCACTAGGCTAAACACCGTCGTACACTCACCGTCGACCAAGGACCACTGCAGCCTCGCCGGAGACCACCACCTGGCTGCACCTCGTTGGGATCTTGCCAAAAACCTAAACCCTAGGTGAGCTCTCCCTCTTCTCTGTTTCTGGCCGTTAGATCTTAATCCTGCGGCTCTGATAGATCACTTAAACCGAGTCAGTATGGCAGATCTGGTGCGTCCGATCTCACTTAAATCCAATGGCTCATATCGCTAATCCACCCGAATCGGTACCAGCCAATAGAAACACGCCAAGTGTCAGTCTCTGGTTTAAACAGGATTCAAATTAGAATTTGAATTAGATTTTTGTGCTGAATCTTGTTTAATTCATAACTTTCGATTCATAGATCCTAAAATTGCAAACTTGATGTCTCTGGAAAGCTTACAAAGTGTAGAATCTAATAATGCAATAAAATTTCATAGTTTCAGTATTCAAATTAAATTCATTTTCAAATTGAATCAAACCTATCTGTTAATCAGTTTAATTCATATCTTTAGTTCCAAGTGTCCAAAAATTACAAATTTGTAGTCCTTGGAATCCTCTAATCATGTAGAACATCATAGAATCAAGAAACATCAAAGTTGATACGTCCACACACTTTGTGCATTCAAATTCATCCAAATAACTAATTTGATCATAATTTGATCTCTAAAATTTATTTTAGAGTGAATCCAACTGCAGTAGCTTTGTTTTACTGTAAGCTATTCACTAGTATCACTTCCAAATTTTCTTGAGTCATTTCACAATAATTCAAATTCAAATATGAGGATTTGAGTAATTCTCACTATAGGAATTAAATTCTATTTCTTTCAATTAATGTTCCCTTCTACAATAGTGAATCCTATGATCTTAGCTAGCTATTAAAGATCATCTTGATATTATCTTGACCTATGTCATATCTATCTAAATCATGTAGGTGTAGCTCACACCTATTCAAATTTCAATTGAGTTATTTAAGTAAAGTGTGTTTCATCTCAATCATAGATTTTATTTGTGCTATAGTAGTGTTGATTAGTTCTACCATCAAAGCACATAGCCATACTCCATGTTGTTTAATTAACCCTTAAGCCATGATCTCAAATGTCATTCATTCTTGTTCAATCCTTTGCTCATTTAATATTGTTCACATGTGTTGAATTATTCAATTTGCAAATGAGTTAATTGAGTAATTCAATGATACATAAAGTCTATACTCAAGGTCTAAGTGTAATGCATACTATATATGAGTAATTTTTGTCACACTTATTCAATAGTATTGTTGTTGCACTATTTGACACTTATGTGATTTAATTCATATGAGTCAGTCCAAGATTTCATTCATGCTTTAATAAAGCTTAAATACTTCATTACCCATATTTTGCTTAGTCCAATTCTCTCCAATCATATTGATCTTTCCCAACTAAGCTCTCAAATTCATATCCTGCAATCCATAATCTTTTGCCATGTCTCTGGTCACTGTATCTTAATAAATCCAAATTGTTGAGCAAACTCTTTTCAAATGTTTGTCTTGTTTGATTGTGTTTGTATGGTATGTTTATGTTGTGATATTATTGTGTTATAGTTTTTGTGCGGAGAGCTACGTGATTAGTTGAGAAGGGTGAGAGATCTTGGACTTAAAAAAGGCAAGTGACACACATATCTTCTACCTACTTTTATTACCGCATTAGTGTTTTCCCAGTAGTATGCATGATAGGTGGAATATTCAACTGTTTTACAAAATGCTAGATCCTAGTAGTGTGTAGCTATCCCTGAACCCCACCTGTAGGTTGCTAAATACTTTGAAAAATATTGTTGATGTGCTATGATCACATGAAAAGTTGTTTTGTGAATAAATTAACAACTTCAACTAAAATGAACTACCTGGGTGGATTGGTTTGTTGTGGAGGTGAAGTAGGTGGGTTCTGGGGCACATGCCTCGCAACAGGATATGTACTCAGGATACTGCTCGGGATGGCCACTCAGGATTAAAGAGATTACTATGTCTTCCATGTTTAGAGTACTTCCAGTGCAGCCTTATGACATTATGGGCTCTGTCTTGATTGAGTAGGATTAAGGGTTCAACCATAGGGTACTGACAGCAGGTGGCAGCAAAATATAGGGGGTACGGTCAGATCTAGATGGTTGAATGCTTTTTCTGAAAGGTGTTGTCTCATTTTATTTATGGGGGTAAAATGATTCTTAAGGTGAAAGTGCACAACCCTTGCAAGGTGTTAATAATCTAAGCGTTTAGCCGTGTCGTCGGTTATGGACAATTGTGTCTCTAGTCATAGAATGTTTGGAAGAATCTCATCACCGTTTCTGAATGCTTTAAAACTTGACTAGAAACAATTCAGGAGAAGCTCAGGGCCATGCACTCCGAGGGGTGGTGGTTTCTGTGTTTCAAACTTTGTTGATTTTCGTCCAGAACTACATGCCTAATTAACATGTAGTGTATGGGGGTTATCTTGACCCTTATAATTAAAATTTTGAAAGAAAGTTTTGCAAAGAATTGTAGGATAAAATTGGCTTTCAGCAAATTAGCCTATGAGATCCACCGGCCAAATGTCATGCAGTATAGTCTTTTCATAAATGCCACCAAATATGTGTCATTGCCAGTACGTTGTTGTACCGACCCCTCTGGGGCTGTATATTCAAACGTGCAGGTTTTATTCGGATGAGGAACGATAAGTAGGATCTCGAGTTTACATTCCAACATGTCTGCCTATGGCACTTGATGAAGATGGAGGCTCATTGCTAATATGCTTTATGTTGTGTACTCGTAAGGTTGAGGATCTATGTAACTGGATTTACGTTGTAATATTTGATGCTAATGCAATGATTACTATATTTTGTACTGTGGTGCTATCTAATGATCCAGGGAGTAGCACATTAACACAGGAGTTCTGCCTTTGGCAAAAGGTAGGGCGCTACATCTGGACCCTCCCGATCTCGCGTCGATGATGGCGGCGGCTTACAGTATGTTTCGTGGAAAATTGATTGGGTATTTAGGGTTTTTCTGTCGAGAAGAATATATAGGCGGAAGGGCGGCGTCAGGAGGTGGGCCAGGTGGACCCACCACCTGGTGGCGCGGCCAGGGGCTGGCCTGCGTCACCCCATGGTGTGGCTGGCCCCTGGCTCCCCTCCATCTCTGCTTTGGACTCCATCTCGTGTCGGGCAAAATAGGAACTTCCGCTTTTGTTTCGTCCAATCCGAGAATATTTCCTATGTAGCTTTTCTGAAACATAAAATAGCAGAAAATAGGGAGCTGGCACTGTGGCATATCATTAAAAGGTTAGTTCCGGAAAATGCATAAAAATGCCACGAAGTCTAACAAAACACAAAGCAAATGGTGCATAAACTAGCACGGAGGATCAAAAATTATAGATACATTTGGGATGTATCAGTATCAAACACGCAGGCGCCGAGGAGAGTCGTCGTGTCTGTGCTGCTCGCCCTGTTGTGGGTTGATGGCGAGGAGCAGCTACCCAGGGAACCCCAAACGGGATTGATACGTCTCAAACGTATCAATAATTTTTTATGCTCCATGCTTGTTTATGCATCATTTGCTTTGTGTTTTGCTACACTTTGTGGTGTTTTTATGCATTTTCCAGAACTAATCTATTAACGAGATGCCACAGTGCCAGTTCACTGTTTTCTGCTATTTTTGTGTTTCAGAAAAGCTACACAGGAAATATTCTCAAAATTGGACGAAACAAAAGCCGAAGTTCCTATTTTTCCCGAAGCGTGACGGAGTCCAAAGCTGAGATGGAGGGGGACCAGGGGCTGCCCACACCATGGGGTGGCGCGGGCCAGCCCCTGGCAGCGCCACCAAGTGGTGGGGCCACCTGGCCCACCTCCTGACGCTGCCCTTCCGCCTATATATTCCCCTTGATGGGAAAACCCTAAGGGCCCGATCAATTTTCCACGAAACAAACTGTAAGCCGCCGCCATCATCGATGCGAGATCGGGAGGGTCCAGAAGCTCTTCCCGGCACCCTGCCGGAGAGGGGAATCACCGCCGGAGGCCTTCTTCATCACCATGCCTTCCTCCGGAGTGATGTGTGAGTAGTCTACCTTGGACTACGAGTCCATAGCAGTAGCTAGATGGTTGTCATCTCCTCCATGTGCTTCATGTTTAGATCTTGTGAGTTGCCTATCATGATCAAGATCATCGTTGTGTAATTCTACATATTGTGTTTGTTGGGATCCGATGAATATTGGTACTTTGCCAAGTTGATCTATTGATTTATCAACTTTATGTTATCTCTATGTTGTTTATGATCTTGCATGCTCTGCGTTGTAGATGTGCTTGATAGTGGGTTCATGCCACTAGTAACATGGGGGAGTGACAATAACCTCTAAAGTTGTAGATGTGCTGTTGCTACCAGGGAGAAAACAACAATCTTGTGTTCAAGGAAATTTTTATTATTTACATTACACACTTTGCTTAAGGCGATAATGTGTTGCTTGCAACTTAATACCCAACGGTTGCTCGGACGACATCCGGTGGGTGAATTATTAGTTATAGATGCAGTTGGATTACAGTCTATGTATTATGTTGTAATGCCCAAGTGAATCTCATAGTGATCCTCATGACATTTGTACGCTTGCTTTATTCTATCAATTGCCCAACTGTAATTTGTTTACCCAACATGTTATTTATCTTATGGAGAGACACCACTAGTGAACTGTGGACCCCAGTCCATTCTTTTACATTGTTATTACTATTTACCATTTACTCGCTTTATTTACATTCTCGCAAACTACTATCTTTTACCACTCGATACGCTTAATGCTTTGTTTACAGCAAACCGATGAGATTGACAACCTCACTATAAGTTGGGGCAAAGTACTTGGTTGTGTTGTGTGCAGGTTCCACGTTGCTGCTTTTGCAAAGCTATGCCCCAGATGAGGCGCCATATATAAATTGTCTGGAGCTGTCACGAAGCTAGCGAGCATCAACCTTTGGAAGTTGGTTCTTTCTTCTACTGGTTCGATAAACCTTGGTTTCATACTAAGGGAAGACTTGCTGCTGTGCTCATCATACCTTCCTCTTGTGGTTCCCAACTAGGAGAACATCTACACGGCATCAAGCAATTTTTCTGGCGCCGTTGCCGGGGATGGAAGAAGAAGAAGCTACCACGTCAACCGAGCACCAACAATTTTTCAGGCGCCGTTGCCGGGGAGAAAGAGGATTTCTGCAAGGGGAGTCTCTCGCTTCCAATCTTTTACTTTGTTATTGTTTTGGTTTATTTTATTTTTGCTTGCATCTTTTTATCAAAAATACCAAAAAATAGTTCCTTTATAATTGTTATTTTTACTTGTGTGCTTTTAGTCTTGCTAGAATGAGTAATCCTAAAGTTGAGGTTCGTACTTTTAAGCAACAAGGGGGTGAGAGTCTGAAAGATGCATGGTACCGAATTAGTAATGCTCATCATAGGTGTACAAAGAATCATTCTACCATGATCCTCCTTAGGAATTTTTATGTTGGTATATCTAGTTGGAATAGGTACATTCTTGATACTCTTGCAGGAGGTAATTTTCTGGGTACTCCTGCTTTGGAAGCTTGCACTTTAATTGAAAGTTTAGTGGGAGTACCACCTATAAATGTTGTTAAAACTGAGATCACTTTAGAGGAAGTTTTGGAAAAACTAAGCTCTTTAGAAAAAGGTTTGCCAAATATCCTTGATAACGCTAGCCAGGTTAACGAATCGATAGAAAGTATCGGTAAAAGAATCACTGTTTTAGAGGCTAGTACTATCCATGATAGTCAAAACCTTAGGATTGGTAAACTAGAGGAGTCTATGGAAACTTTAAGTTCAATTTTCTCTTCTCTTAAATTTAAGAAGGAGCAAACTTTTGTTGGAAAAGAGCAAAAAATTATGTATGTTCCTAAGGTATCTGTGCCAAAACCGCAGCATGTTTTTAAGATTGGTAAGACTTTTAGTTCAACAAAGAGTGACTTGCAGGTTGAATCATCTTCAGAGGCTTCTAAAGTGCCTAGTGTGGTAAGTGGTGATCTTGAGGAAACAATTGATCTTAATGCTTCATCGCTTGAAAATACTTGATTTCCACTTTCTGCGCCTAGCTAAAAGGCGTTAAAGAAAAGCACTCTTGGGAGATAACCCAATGTTTTCTTTTCAGTATTTTTTTCTTTTTATTGAGTCTTGGAAGTTATTACTACTGTAATGACCTCTATTTATCATTTTTATTTCGTTTTTGTGCCAAGAAGAACCTCTAATTTGAGGAAGGTAAGATTTGGGGAAGTTGCTGTCCTGAGACAGATTTTTGTGCTGCACTGTAAAAATTCATGAAAATTGTCAGAATATCTTTTTGATCTGCGATTACTTGTGCGATTATAAAACTTGCAATCACTGCTTCCCTCTGTGAAGGGCCTTTCTTTTACTGTTATGTTGAGTCTCCACCTTCTACCTTTATGCACCGTCTAAGAGAGCATAGTTGCCATTCTGAGTTTAATGTGCATAGTCCCAAAGTTTATCATTGATTGATTCATATTTGTATCTAGTCGCCCTCTTAAACTTGAAGGTGTCCTATGCATTTATGTTTTGCTCTTCCATGAAGGACAAGCTCAAAACCATTTGCTATGTTTTTCCATATGATTTGAACACACGTTTGACTTTCATTGTTTCATTATTCATGATCTTTCATTTGTGTTTCTTTTTATGTTATAACATGGTTGCTAAGTTTTTATTGTCAAGATTATGTCTCTTATACCCATGTTTTAAGTTCTTTGATCCCAGCACTCAATGCTTACATAGATGATCAAAATTGTGATGGTACATGTTACCTCAAAAATTATTTTTTTGTTATCACTTACCTACTCGAGGACGATCAAGAGTTAAGCTTGGGGATGCTTGATATGTCTCAAACGTATCTATAATTTTTGATGCTCCATGCTTGTTTTTACACCATTTGCTTTGATTTTTGTTACACTTTATGGCGTTTTTATGCATTTTCCGGAACTAACCTATTAACAAGATGCCATAGTGCCAGTTCCCTGTTTTCTGCTATTTTTGTGTTTCAGAAAAGTTACACAGGAAATATTCTCGGAATTGGACGAAACAAAAGCTGAACCTCCTATTTTTACCGAAGCTTCGCGAAGACCGAAGATGAGATGGAGGGGGCCAGGGGCCAGCCTCACTACCAGGGGGCGCGGCCCATCCCTTGGCCGCACCACCTGTGGTGAGACTACCTAGTCCCACGTCTGACGCTGCCCCTTCACCTATAAAGTCCCCTTGACGGGAAAAACCTAAGGGACGGATCACTTTTCCTCGAAACATACTGCAAGACGCCGCCATCATCGAAACGAAATCGGGAGGATCCTGGAGCTCTTCTCGGCACCCTGCCGAAGAGGGGAATCCCTGCCGGAGGCCTTCTCCACCACCATGGTCGCCTCCGGAGTGATGTGTGAGTAGTCTACCTTGGACAACGGGTCCATAGCAGTAGCTAGATGGTTGTCTTCTCCACCCATATGCTTCATGTTTAGATCTTGTGAGCTGCCCTACATGATCAAGATCATCTTTATGTAATCATACATGTTGTGTTTGTTGGGATCCGATGAGTATTGGTACTATGTCAAGTTGATGTGCTGAATTATATATTTTATGTTATCTCTATGTTGTTTATGATCTTGCATGCTTTCTGTTGCTAGTAGCTATCTTGGCCAAGTAGATGCTAGTAACTCCAAGAGGGAGTATTTATGCTCGATAGTTGGGTTCATGCCTCTATTTAATCTGGGGGAGTGACAGAAACCTCTAAGGTTGTAGATGTGTTGTTGCCACTAGGGAGAAAACAACATTCTTGTGTCCAAGGACATTTGCTTTGTTTACATTACGCACTTTGCTTAATGCAATTATCTGTTGTTTGCAACTTAATACTCAAGGGGTCCTCGGATGATTCCCCGCGAGTGGATTATTAGTCATAGATGCAGTTGGATTACGGTCTATGTATTTTGTCGTAATGCCCAGAGTGAACCTCATAGTGATCCTCGTGATGTATGTACATTATCTTTACTCTATCAATTGCCCAACTGTAATTTGTTTACCCAGCATGTTATTATTTATCTTATGGAGAGACACCGCTAGTGAACTGTAGACCCCGGTCCAATTTCCTTTACATTGTTACACCGTTTACTTAACTCGCACTGTTTACTTTTATTTGCATACTATTATCCTTTTACCACTCGATACGCTCAATCCTTTTTTTACAGCAAACCGGTGAGATCGACAACCTCATCGTAAGTTGGTAGCAAAGTACTTGTTTGTGTTGTGTGCAGGTTTCACGTTGCTGCTGGGTGAAGACACACCAACAATATTCCTGGCGCCATTGTCCAGAGTGTCACATAGCTAGCAAGCATCACCTTCTTAAGTTTGGTTCTTTCTCCTACTGGTTCGATAAACCTTGGTTTCATAACTGAGGGAAGACTTGCTTCTGTGCTCATCACACCTTCTCTTGGGGTTCCCAACTGGTCGGTCATCTACATCAACACCGCACCATCACCTATCATGATCAAGATCATCGTTGTGTAATTCTACATGTTGTGTTTGTTGGGATCCGATGAATATTGGTACTTTGTCAAGTTGATCTATTGATTTATCATCTTTATGTTATCTCTATGTTGTTTATGATCTTGCATGCTCTCTGTTGCTAGTAGATATCTTGGCCGAGTAGATGCCTCTAGAAACTTGGGGGAGTGACAATAACCTCTAAAGTTGTAGATGTGCTGTTGCTACTAGGGAGAAAACAACAATCTTGTGTTCAAGGACATTTGTATTGTTTACATTACACACTTTTCTTAAGGCGATAATCTGTTGCTTGCAACTTAATACTCAACGGTTGCTCGGACGACATCCGGCGGGTGGATTATTAGTCATAGATGCAGTTGGATTACGGTCTATATATTATGTTGTAATGCCCAAGTGAATCTCATAGTGATCCTCATGACATTTGTACGCTTGCTTTATTCTATCAATTGCCCAACTGTAATTTGTTTACCCAGCATGTTATTTATCTTATGGAGAGACATCACTAGTGAACTGTGGACCCCGGTCCATTCTTTTACATTGTTATTACTGTTTACCATTTACTCACTTTATTTACATTCTCGCAAACTACTATCTTTTACCACTCGATACACTTAATCCTTTGTTTACAGCAAACTGGTGAGATTGACAACCTCACTGTAAGTTGGTGCAAAGTACTTGGTTGTGTTGTGTGTAGGTTCCATGTTGCTGCTGGTGCAAAGCTACGCCCCAAACGAGGCGCCATATATAAATTGTCTGGAGCTGTCACGAAGCTAGCGAGCATCAACCTTCGGAAGTTGGTTCTTTCTCCTACTGGTTCGATAAACCTTGGTTTCATACTGAGGGAAGACTTGCTGCTATGCTCATCATACCTTCCTCTTGGGGTTCCCAACTGGGCAGACATCTACACGCCATCAAGCAATTTTTTTAGCACCATTGCCGGGGATTGAAGAAGAAAAAGCTCCCACGTTAGCCACGCATCGGGGATCAGCGACTTCACCACTGCCGCGGGGGCGCGCCGCCGCGGAGGTGCCGATGAGGTCCTAGTGTCCGCGCTGGTCGAACCGCTTCTGATCGATGGCAAGGAACTGCTTACCAGGGAACCAGAACAGGGCTTAACGACTTCGCTGCTACCTTGAAAAAGCACACCCACGTCGGGACACAGAGAATCGTGTCCGCCCTACTCGTCCCTGCTATGGTTCGATTGCGAGGACCGCTACCCAGGGGAACATTTCCTACGCCCTATGATGCAATCGCACAGAGGAGAACACGAGCATACTCACCAATAGGCGGGGGAGGGGGGAGCGGAGGATGCCGGTGGATGGCGAGAAATCTCGAATTGCCGGCGAGATCTGGCTCCGCCTCCAAATCGCCGGCGTTATCGCCAGAGCGGAGGAATGAGAGAGAATAGAGCGATTCAGGCTAAAAATCCCCTGAAAATAATGGGCATGTCTCCCGAAATTCAAAATACCACTGACTGACAGATCGACCCCACCACTCCTTCTCCCTTACAAGCTGGGCACGCTACTTGAGAAACCGCACCGGGCATGTCGACACCGCGCCTTTATCCTATAGAGTGATCCCGCACCGTTCTCTAAGAGCATCTCCACTCGTGCCCCTCATAGGCCCTTTGGGGGCCGCCGGCGCCAAATTTGGGCTCCAGCCACGTCCCCCAAAAAAATTTTGGCGCTGGCGGGCGCGCGTTATTTACCCGGTGCTCCCGGTCGAAACCCAATTTCTAGGGAGGCAATCGAGGGCGCCGGTGGGAGGGGAAAAGCAAGCGGGCCAGCATTGTCGATGACTAGGTGAAAATATTTCACTTTTCCTACCAAAATTAGCACCGAGTTTTTCACTTTTCCCACTAAAATTGGCCACTATCTCCCCCTCCACTATCGCCGAGCTTCTCACTCCCGCCATTCCCCAGCAAAGGAAAGCACATATCCTGCCACAATGCCGCCGAAGAAGTACGTCAGTCCCCGCTCAACGGCGGCCGCGCCGACGGCCGTGCCACCGGCGAGGAGGAGTGGGAGGGTGGAGAAGGAGCGGCCGGAGGGGATGACGAACGCGGAGTGGGTGTTCGACCTGCAGCGCCGGCAGGTCGAGAACGCCAGCCGCTGGCAGAGAGAGCTCAGGGCCAAGAAGAAGCGGGCCTCCAAGGCTATGGCCACGGAGGTGGCCATGGCGCAGAGAGCCGCCCACATGGTGGGCATGCCGACCTTTCCCCCGCAGGCGGCCGACACGTACAACCCCGCCGCATGGGGAAGCCAAGGCAGCGTCTCATCCCCGTCGCCATCTTCGGCAACAACCCAGGCTGGGCCGATGTCCCAGGACAGCCTAGGTACGCCCCAGCTCTCTCGCTTATCACCGTGCACGCCGCTCGATGTGCCCGACACCTACAACCCCAATGACTTCAGCTCCGTCGACCTCAACGCCACCTTCAACCCGACCGCCTCTCCTGCTCTCCGCCGCCCCCTATTCCACGGCGGCAGCAGCCATGGAGTGCTCGATAGAATGCCGGTGGGCACGGACACCGTCATGGCCGACATCATCAACGGTGGCCTGCCACCGTTCTACTCGCAGGACGAGGCAGAGGCCTACACCGGCAACGACGACAGCCATGAGCCTTGGGAGAATGAGGCCTACGCGTACGCTGAGGAGGAGGTGCCCGTGGAGGTGCCTGTGGCCAAGAAGAAGAAGATCGGCGGCCGTGGCCCGAAGTGGACCTCATGGGAGGACGAGTGCCTCGCCGAGGCATGGAAGTCGGTCAACATCGACCCCTTCACCGGCGCGAACCAGAGCTCCGACGCCTACTGGCTGCACGTCAAGGTGGCGTACGACGAGCGGTGGCTCTTGGACCCCTACTTCAAGGACTGCTGCCACGAGCGCAATGACTCCGCCATGTCGCACCGCTGGTACATTATGCAGCACGCTTGCAACAAGTGGCATGGCGTCGTGGAGGAGGTGCACCGTGTCCATGTCAGCGGCACCAACTTCGAGGACCAAGTAAGTGAGCTCGCCGTGTCCATTGTCCATCGTAGCCTAGTGTTCACGGCCGGCCATTGATCACGGCCGATTGTTTGTTGCATTGCCGTCCTTTTGTAGATGCGCGCCATGATCACCGCTTACCGCGAGGACAACGACGACGTCGAGTTCAAGTTCACCCATGTGTTCGCTAGGATCGAGACGTGCGACAAGTGGAGCGAGACGCGCTCGGCGCTCTCCAAGGGCAAGTTCGACCCCGACGCGGCGCCAGCTCTAGCCTCGGACGGCCGTCCGATGGGGGCAAAGAGGGCCAAGGCGTTGAGGAATGCCGCGCCGGGCATCAAGAAGCTGCACAGCTCGATCATGGCCTGCATGGCGGACGCGGCCTCGCACGCTGCCGAGAGGGCGGAACAGGCCGCCAAGATGGAGCAGGTTGTCGCGGTGAGGTGGCCGTCGGTCATCGAGAGGCAGGACGCCAAGCTCGAGCTGATCAGGGCCAATGTGGCCGCGAAGAAGAGGAGGGAGGACCTGTCGATCCTCATGGTCGACACCGCGGGCATGGACGACAACGTGCGGGAGTGGTGGAAGGCCCAGCGCACCTCCATCCTCTACGAGGTCCGAGGTCCACCGGCATCCACTTCCCCAGCAGCTGCATCGACCCCTTCACCGGCGACAGCCACTCCCCCACCGGACGTCGATGTCGACGCCGCCGTCTGATCTCCGCCGCTAAGCTTTGTGATGTCGCGGCCTTATTTTGCTCGCTAGACTATGATGATTTGCAGCAATTTGCGACGATAGGATCGTCCAGACTTTGATTTATAACCGTTTAAACGCCCTGACTATTTGTGATCGCATAAAGCGATCGGCGATCGGCCGTTCTACCCGCCATATTTGTGTGTTGTTTGAATTTTGAATTTGTGATTTGTGGGCCGATTTGGGGGTTACGGCTAGAGACCAGCTCCCCTCATAGCCGGTTCTTCCGCCAGCGGCCCCCGATACGGTCTTGCGCCGGATCCAAATTAAGGAGCGCGACTGAAAATGCTCTAAGGACGCACACATCTTATAGCAAATGTTATAGCAGCCGCCGCACAGGAGGGCGCGCGGTGCAGCGCCTCTATACAGATTTTCCCTTTTTTTAAACAGAAAACGCCCATGTGATTCTCAAGATTTTTCCAAAAAAAAAACCATTTTCCTCCTTTGAAAAAGTTTCATCCCAATAGCCCAGCCCATGACACATTACCGCATCCAGTGATCCACCACTACCTTGTCCTGGGTCGCAAAAGCAAAAGAGAGAGAGAAGGAACTGAAACCCCAAGAACCCCTCCTTTCGAGGCGGACGAGCGGTCGGCGGGCGGCGGCGAGGGTGCGGCAGCGCCGTCTCGTGGACTTCTCCACTCTTCTTGGTCCGTAAATCTGAACTTACCTTTACTTCCTGGTTCCAGCTTCCCATATTTGAGCACCGAACAATTGGGTTGGGTTTGATTTCTCGCAGCAATGGCCGCAGTGGCGGACAGGACTGTAGAGGCCGCCGCGGAGGGGACCGACCTGCGCTCCTTCCTCGCCAAGCGCGGTGTCACCGTCGACCCTGCTGCGGGTGACGACCGAGCGCTCAAGGAGCTGGACGAGAAGTACATCATCGCCAGGGATCTGGACGCCGCCGCCGTGCTTTCGAAGATCCGGGACGTCCTGGGGCTGGTTCACAGGGAAGAAAGCATCGTCGCCTACCAAGGGTTGTCCTACCAGCTTCCATCTCGTGACCTGGAGCAGCATGAGTACGACCCCCTCCTCCGGCAGCTGTGCCTGCGCCGCGGCAAGTTCGATTCTTGCGCGGTCGGCGACCCCAAGACCTCGCGCAGGGCAAAGATCATCACGGCTCTGCTCTCCTTGGTACAGAAGTTCCTCCTCGGTGGCCATACCACGAGCAGCCACTTCCTGTGCTACGGAGACGAGCTCTTCAAGAGGGACCAGAAGACTGTGGATGATGCCTTGCTGGACATATGTTGTCTGCTTGAGTGCACGAGGACATCTCTCAGTGTGATTGAACTGACTCCGGGCACGGTAATTGGGCCACTAATGTTGACAAGTGAACATGGCGAAGAGACCCATTGTAGGCGCATGGGAGGAACCCATATACCGGAGGGCATCTCTAAGATTACTGTCACATCAGGTGCAGACCCCAAGTTCATCCTAGTAGTCCAGAGGGGTGTTGTTTTTGAGGATTTTGCTTCGAACAAATTCCATCTTGAATTTAGCTGTGTGATCATCACAGGCGGTGATGGGCAACCGAATATCCCGACACGGGCTTTCTTGCGCAAACTCAAGGATTCTCTCTCTGTCCCTGTCTATGGGCTCTTTGATCCAGATCCTCAGGGGCTTTCGATCTTCTGTACCTACAAGTTTGGATCATCCGAGATGCCTTTTGACAATGTGGGTCTTACCGTTCCTGACATGAGGTGGATTGGAGTGTCATTAGGTGATGACCTTGATATTAATGATGAGATGCCGCTGACCAAAAAAGACATATCAATTCTGGAGGAATTATGTGCCAAAAAGTACGCAATGGATGATGAAGTATTGAGGACGAACATACATCTCATGATGTACAAGGGGGTGAAAAGCAAGATTGAAGCTTTATATCATCATCAGTTCCCTGCTACTGACTACATCCTCAAAGCAATAAGCAATCAGGAGGACATCTAAGTAGCTTGCTGAATTAACTTCGGTACAGAGACATCTGTGTAGGTTGCTATGTTTTTTCTGAGGGAGTGTAGGTTGCTAAGTTGACTCTGGAGGATGGAGGATGTTTAAGTTAGTTCATGTTGGGTGTGCAATCTATGGTTACTACTAGATTGTGGATGACTCTTGGCGCACTGTATGCACTTATATTGTCTTAACCTAGGTTGTTCATTATGCTATATATATATATATATGACATTAAACAGCTTGTTCCTGGTCCTGCTTTTTGTAACAAGGAACCCTTCAAATTTTGGCTATATGGCATTGACCGAAATTGAACGGCTGATCTGCTAACCAGCAGAAGTCTGGCCTGCAACCCACTCTGCTCCTTCTGTGATCAGCAGCCAGAGACAGCTGATCACCCGACAGTGGGCTGCAGCTACACAAAGGAGATCTGGGCGGGTTTCACTCTTGATCATAATTCTTTGGCTCAAGTGGTGGAAAAAGATTCACCGATGCTCTCCGAAGGAGCAGAGGCGACGATCGCGCTTGCTTGCTACGCTGCCTGGCATTTGAGGAAAGAAAGAGGAAGACGTGTTTTCGAGGGACAAGAGATGGCGGCGCAAAATCTGGTGAAGCTTGTCAGAGATGATGTTATAGTCGTTTCTACTGCCCTTCTTTTGTATGGAGCGTAGGTGCTGAGTTTGAGTTTGAGTTTTATTTTATCTTTTCTCCAGGCCTAGGCATGTACAGTTTTCCCTCTTCTATCAATGAAAAAGCAGGGCTCCTGCGTTCAGGGTCAAATTTTGGCTCACGTGAAATCAGATTGCAAGATGAGCATTTTTTGCAGGTTTGCCATGAAATTTGAGATGTGAGGTGTTCTCGTCAGGTTGCAAAAGCTTTGATTTGAGCTATCATTCCTGGCATATTAAAAGGTATGGTATAAGTTAAATGTTGAGTGCTCCAGTTTAGGTCAATATTTTATTACAGTAGATAAATGGTTTGTGGGGCTTAGGGACTACCGAACTTGGGTGGATGAGATCAGTGGAAATTGATGCTATGTAGGTCGTGGTGACAGGTTCTTGGGACCGTGTAGGACATTCTGTGGTACACGCTGGTTTGTGCTTACGGAAATAGCAAGAGCTCATACTCCTCTTGTTTATGTGTTGCCTTTTTGCCCATAGGAAATTTTCAACTTCCAGTTCTATCTGATTCACTAGAATCATTTATCTATTAGACCTCAGTATGTTTCGACTTGCATTTTAGACACATTTTGTCAGCTTCGAGTTTAAAGAGGATGTTTGCATCAGTTAAATTATGTATGTTTACAGCATATCTGGTTCAATAACTGATTTTTGGAATGCTTTTGGAACCTGGAGTTGTATGTCCAAACGCTATTGGACACCTATTTATGTTTGGGAAATACTGGCCTAGACAGGTGTTCACTCCAGTAGCTTTTGGAATCTGGAGTTGTATGTTTTAACATTCCTTAGTCTTGAAATGCTTACTTGTTTGTTGTTTATCATAAGCACCACCAATGCTAAAGAAGCAACCAATTACAGACAGTAAATCTAACCCCTTGTATATACGATACAAAACATATTAATACATTACAGCTATTCAGAAAACACACTAACTAAGGTGATCAGTTGATCACTCTATTTGCCTCGGGGGGAAATGCACAAATTTAGTTCTTTCTTGATGCTGAACGCCATTTGTTCAGTCTCAGTCGTCGTGGATGGAGTTGCTTCAAGGCAACGAAATGCAGAGACCATGTAGCATGGGATCTCTTTTTATAAGTGGATGGAATCTCACAGAGAAATGTGTAACCTGATGCTGCACATTGGCTTTAGATTATAAGATCCATGTTACCTGAGGGTCCCTTCCTGCATTCATAATAATCAGTGCCTTTTCAGTTCAAAGTTTGAAATGTTCACATGTGTAATCAAGATCTTTTGTAGACTAACACAATGTAGCAGGACTGCATCAAATTTTGGATTTGCTCATGTGAGTGATGGAAACCTTCTGCGGAATGAGATATCTTTTTGTACCAATAAAGGGTAACATTTCTTCCAAACCTCATTTAAACTTATAATGACGCACACAGAACATTTGATGAATTTATTTGCCGGCTTGATGGCAATTGTCAGGAGTTGATACTAGAGATACTAAAGAAAGGGGGATTGTTCCGTAGAGATAAAAGCACTGCTGAAAGGGTTATATTGATGGTTTTTCGAGGTGTGAGGAAAACCCGAATTGCCTCTAGAAAAATCAGTAAGTTTTTTTGTTTCCGTTGCATTGAGGGCTCAGAATTTTTTAATAGTTGAAATAGTGTGTACTGAGATGGATAAGTCCATGACATTGGTTTGCTCAACTTCTGGGAAGACTATTGGATCGTTGCAGTTTACTGTTCTGTTCGCTGTCACCATTTTTCTCTGCATGTCTGTCTTTACTTTTGCTCCAGACTGCTCGTGTATTGTATGCAATCAGGAGGTTCTTATGCATGTATCTTAGTCTGTGTCCTGCTCGAGAATGATGCACTATTTAGGTTCTTAGGCAATAGTCCACAACTAAAGTTAGTGCCACATTGGTGGGTGTATGGTCGCATCACACCAAGTAATAGCTGTCCTGAACTGATGATACGTCGATGAATCACTCCTTTCTAAATTTCTGACTGGAACTGAACTATTTCCTTATCGATTGTGTTGAACTGTGTCTGCTAGGACAGTTATTGGTCTTTGTTCTTTGTTCTAGGTTCCGGAGTAAATTGTACGAGATATGCCTTAGATGCAAAATTGTCGTGTCCCCACTTATGAAATTTAGTCTATATGAGCTCTCTCAGGTTTTAGTTTCTTCTTTTAATGATCGTAGGAGAAATACCTATGTTATTTTATTTTATAAAAAAAGATAAGTTACAACATATTTACAAGAGGAAAAAGTCATATATCTGGATTACATTTAGGAGAGTTTAGGCAATCCAAGAAGGATTGATTGATCTGGGCTTTGACACCCAAATACACAGATAAAGAACAGAACTGAAACCACCAACAGTTACTCATCATATATAGCTTGAACTACGATGAATGTATCCAGATACCACAACGTGAAATAACACTTCCTCTGGGATATCAAAGAAGCCACGTAAGTCATGTGGCGCTGTAGGCTTTCCCTGATGGCTCCACCGAACGCAGCTCACCGCCATTGAGGAAGCTAGAGTACCAGTGGGCAGAGTTCCTCATATACCTCGTCCTCCTACTGCTGTTCATGTCGACGCCGCACAGGCCATAGCGCATGCGATTACCGTACAGGAACTCGAACACATCGACGAACGACCACACGAAGTATGCCTGCACGTCTGATCTGTTCCTGCAACCAGTACACATCACTCAGAAGATACTCCAGATAAAAATCAGTTGATCCCAGTATAATTGAGTTTTTATGCGTTCCTTTACTGGGCATGGCATTGGTTGGAGTTTATGTGACATTTTGATCAGGATAAATAAAGGTGGTAATGGTGTAAAGGAAGATGAACTCACCGTATGGATAGGTCCAGAACGTCCAAGTAATTCTGCAGGGCCTTTGATCGGTAGTCGTCGGCATATTCGATCTTGCTCATGGTTTTGGGGGCGTCCGCGTATCCTGTATCACCCAAAAAAAGTTCTTTCATGTCTTTGATTTTGCTTTACACGGGCAACATATTTTGTTTTTCAGTTCACGCTACACTGACAAGTATTTACAGTGACAGCTCGTCTTTGTTTTTCAGAAGACAGGATAACACATATGCAGCAACCAAGGTCAAGCAGCACTAGTGTTTTTTATAGCATATATCTTCTTACCGTTTTCATGTATCATGATTGGAGGATTTCCATACTTGAGTTTCACGTGATCCAGTAGCTTCCCTAGAGCCCAAGGAACGTACTCATTATGGCCCTGCACATGTTACATCAATAATATTTGCACACCTTATGATGAGAAGAAAAGGAAGTGCATAGTTTGCTTCACTGCTTTATACATACCTCTAGGATGTATTGGATTGGATCTGAATCCAAGCAAGACGATATAAGCAAAGGTTGAGTTGCTGTATATATACAGAGTAGAGTAGCCTTAACTAACAGCTGGTTAATTTACTTGCCTGCAATTCCTCCGTCGGCGAAGTAGTCTCTCTGCTTCAGATTGAATGCATTCTCATCAGCTCGTGCAGGAAAGATGGCGTAGTGGTTCAAGCCTATGAAGTCGAATGATCCGGACAATTTCTTGGACTGCTCTGCGGTGATTTCCGGCAACCGTGCGCCCACCCTGGTCTTCATTACCTGTGGGTAGTCCCCATACACCAAAGGGTGCATGAACCTGTTGAGACAGAGGGTATGAGCTCTTACTTTTGTCTGTACAAATTTGTTGTACTTCGAAGACCATGTTGGTAACAACTTGGGAAGTACTAACCATCCAATGTGGAAGTCATTCATCCTTCTTGCGGCAGCCGCATCCTCTGATGCATTGGTAGCAGGCACATACCACCCGGTCAAGAGAGTAATTCCTATATGCCCCCTTTGAATTGCCTGCATTGTCAAGATAATCATTAGCATCACCTACTGTCATTTCTATGTGTTTGGTAGGGAAGATAGCGATATAACTGACCTGGTACTTGTGTCTATACAGGGACACCGCCGAGCCGTGTGCAAGAAGAAGATGGTGAGCAGCTATGTACGGCTCCGTCGTGGAGTCCCCTGCTGTACAGTTGGCGCCGAAGGGAGCAGAGCAACGCCGTGGTGGCAGGGTGCCGCTGTCGAAGCCGCCCAGTGTCTCGATGTTGGGCTCATTGACGGTGACCCAGTGCTTCACCCTGTCGCCAAAGTTCTGGAAGCAGGCGTCCGCGTACATGGTGTAATCGTCTCTGCACACATATATTGCAACACAATTACATTAACAACGAAAGGGAGCGTCTAAGAAAATTCCGAACCTTCAGGTTGGAGTTACATACATGAATCTGGGGCTGAGCAGTCCGTTGTACTCGTCCTGGAGGGACTGGGGGAGATCGAAATGGTAGAGTGTGACATGAGGCTGTATGCCTGCAACGCATTTGTCAGTCAGTTCTGGTAAATCAAAGATCAAGTGAAATATATGTTCATGTGTACAGAATGATATATAATTACCATGCCGTATCAGTTCGTCTATCAAGTTGTTATAGTACTCCAAGCCCTTGGGATTGATCTCTCCTCTTCCATCTACACGGCGTAAATTAGTGTGACAGTGAGTACATAATTTTTCAGAGATGTACTCTGTCGGACTAGGTATTCAGATTTGTAGTGCTGGACCTGGGATAAGCCGGGGCCATGCGATAGAGAACCTGTAGGCGTCTAGACCCATTTCGCGCATAAGCTTCACCTCATCCTATTTGCCAAAAAAGGAATTTACTTAGCTCATTGTGTTTTCCTTAAATAGAAAACTGATAGGTACTAGATCTCGACAGCATGTTCCTTAAGTAGAAAACTAAAAAGTACTAGATATCCCATTGTGTTTTCCTTAAGTAGAAACCTGAGTGGCACTAGATCTGGACACTATCGTACCTTGTAATGATGGTATTGGTCCGCCGCAACATCCCCGGTAGATTTATCAGCAGAATAACCTGTCACCATCCATACATTTTAGCCAGAAAAACAGATAAATTTCAGCCAGAAACTAGATCCCAGAGGCCAGAGGGATGTATTGCAAGATGTGGAACTGTCACTGAATGATGGTAAGTGTACATGCAAAGAATCATTGTCTCAATTAATGAATTTTGTTGTGTAGAAATCATGACAGTATGAATGAGACCTTG
The DNA here is from genome assembly GCA_007115705.1 of Dactylis glomerata. Taxonomy (NCBI): domain Eukaryota; kingdom Viridiplantae; phylum Streptophyta; class Magnoliopsida; order Poales; family Poaceae; genus Dactylis; species Dactylis glomerata. Next base: position 1,786,092 of record QXEO01000231.1, on the reverse strand, counting down.
GTGAGTGAAGGTGTCCCAGATGCTGGGCTTCCTTCCATCTTCTGCAGCCGCCCCTTCCACCTACGGTATGGGATTTAATCCTTTGATTGATTGAGACCTAACGTACACTTACGCCATCATTATGGTCCCGGCGACCCAATGTACTCCGTGTACTGATCATGAGACCTTGCTTACCCCACTTGCAACACAGAGGAGGGAGAGGTACCTGGTAGGCCGAGGTGCCTGCTCCGAAGATAAACCCGTCGGGGAAGTCGCGGCGGGTGAGCGCGGCGGCGTCTCTCGGCACGGCAGCGAGGCCGACGAGGAGGAAGAAGATCAGCGGCGCCATAGTCACTACTGCTCCCAAGAGCGGCAAGGAACAGCCGCTTAACTATCAGCAGTTGGTGTGGTATGTGATCCCCGTCTCTCCACGTTTGAGGTGCGGTGTCCCTTTCTTTCAGGTACTACAAAGTTCATGTCGTGACGTGGGAAACTAGTTACATGCTGCTCCCCAAGAAGAAGCACAGGTCTTGTCCATTTGAAAATACGGCTTCATTTGTAGAAGTGTTAATACAATAGACTTTCTTTTACGGGACTATCTGAAATTGAAAAGGAAAATAACCTACGCCATGGTTAAATTTATGTATGGTAGGAAAACCTTTATTTGGCATTTTGTAGGATCTTGAGGGCCCGCTGGAGGTATGATTCTTGGGGTTGGTGATGACGTGTATTTTTTTTAAACGCGGCAAAAGATTTGCCATTTCATTGATTAAGATGGAGGTTTTAGAGGTCTTACAAGCCCGACCTTAGCATGAAAGCCAAGACCCAAAATCTACTCTCACGGCATAATATTACTAATCGCTTTAGCTCCCGCAATGCTCCATAAAGCGACTTCTCCTTTTATTTTCAATAGAAGCATCATTGCGGTTGAATATGTGTTCGTAAAGACTCTTGCATTTTGCTCATTCCAAATCTCCCAAGAAACAAGCATAACAAGAGAGGCTAAAGCCTTTCTTGAGGGGCCCCTTTTTTGGATGTCATTGGTCCACCAATCCTTGATGGTGTGCCTCACATTCCAAGCGTGAGGTCAGATATCTTTAAGACCTAGCCAATCCTTAATGGATGACCAAATGCGGGTGGTGAAACGGCACTTGAAAAGAAGGTTTGTGGCGGATTCTTGCACTTGGTTGCAAAGCTTGCACCGACCATAATTTTTCCATCCTCTACGTTCAAGTCTATCCGACGTCCACACTCGATTTTGGATAATCAACCAAGAGAAGATCTTGCATTTAGGAGGTGCACATGGTTTCCAAACTAACATAGGCATCATCGAAGAGGTTTGACCCAAGAATTGCATCATGTAAGCCGAGGACGCCGAGTAGCTACCATCTTTGCCAAACTTCCAAGAAATCTTGTCCAAAGAGTCTTGACTAAGTTGGGCACCCTCAATCATCTCCCATAGCTTGGAGAATTGGACAATATGCTCAACCGTGACTCCATGATGTGTATCGATGTGATCAACCCAATAGCTATTTTCAAGAGCCACCTTCACCGTGCAAGATTTTTTGTTTGCAATTTTGTAGATTTTCAGAGCAATATCCTTTGGTCGCAAGCCTTGAAGCCAAGAATATTCCCAAAAAAGGGCCTTCTCCCCATTGCCCACAATAACCATAGTGGCCAAAGTGTATGAAGTTTTAGAATATAGAGATGGGTTATATGTATTTTATTTGTTTAAATATATAGCCTCTAGTTTATGAAATTGGTTTTTGTTTATGGGCCACCACAGACTAGATACATAACAAACTTTTCTCATAGAGTTAGTTCAAGTTTTCAATTGCAACAATTTTCCTTCTTGTTGGTTGTGAATATTATTAGGAAAGAAATTGAAAGAAAAAAAAATTCCTAAATGGCCTTTTATGTTTAATTCTATTATAGAGCACTAGGATTTAAAAATTGGAGATTTCTAGTAGATGCATCAATTCATTTATTAACCAAGAGGACTGCCTTTTTAAAAAATAAGACAAATTTTTAGTAAGTACAGATTGGGAGGTTGTGTACCTTATGTTCTGACCATGTATTGACCATGTACCCGGGTATTGACTTTGGGCTGAACAAGCCAAAAAAATCATTGGCCCTTTTAATTTTGAGCTTTGCTGGTTTATTAGACCAGACTTGATAGATGTGGTTAAGAATGTTTGGTTTTCTGCATATAGGAACACTAGTTCTATTGATTTTTGGCAAAAATGGTTAAAAAGTTGAGAGGTACTTTAAAGGGTTGGAACTATAATTGGGGATGGTGAACATAAAAGAACTAAAAAATACAAGAGAAAATTGATGCTATTGATTGAAATTCTGAGCTACGTGTTCTAACTTTAGTTAACTATAACTTTAAAAAAGACTTTACCTGCTTACCTTATGGAAGAAGCTAGTGGTAGAAAAAGGAGGTCTAGGATTATTTCTTTAAGACAAGAGGACTATATTGTTCAGGGAGATCATGATCTTTTAATATACTCAACGTCCTTTTATAAACATCTTTTTGGGTTAGTGACAACTAATACGCTTTCTCTAGATTTTCCTATTCCTGGCGTGCTAACAGATTTTGAGAAGAATAAACTGATTCAACCTTTAGTTTGGAAGACATTAAATGTGCAAATTTTTAAGTGAAACCAAATAAAAGTCTTGGTGTATTCAACTTCCTTTTATAAACATCTATGTAATTGAAGGAATCCAACCTTCTTGTGCAACCATATTACCCTAGAATGGAACAGGGCTTAGCTCACAGTTTATCCATTTTGATGTGGCACACTTCACACTCCTATAAGGGCCAGGTCCTGGAAGCCGAGTTGCCATCCCCGTGAGACAATACAATGCATCAACTTGTGGCCGGAACGATTACTATGAGCCTCCTGTCGTGGCGGTGTAGAGTTGGATTTGGTTTTCAAAAGGATGTGGTTGGACTCACACATTGCCAGGGAGAACAACACTTATAGGGAGGTTCCTATACTAGGGTGGACAAGCAAAAGGCTTTGATCAATTATCTGAACCCCACATACTTTAGTATGACGATCCGTGGTTGATCATGGCAGATGTATTGAATCTTTTGTGTGAAGTGTACAACCTCTACAGAGTGTGAGCATATTCGAATAGCCACGTCTGCTGTCATGTATAGTTGGAATGTCTTTACTTAGGTGTGTTGGTTATAAAAATTTGTTTCACAAAGGTTTTGAAAAAAGATGTTTCGGAGTACCGAATTGGTACAGAGGAAAGAGGATGTTTTGGTCATGTGGCAATGATTGGAAAAAGAGAAAATAAAATGGGTTACCCCCACCATAGTAGTTTTGAAACAAAACTTGTTTTATAAAAAAATTCAACAAAGATAGTGATGCTATATGAAAGAGCATGGAGCCCCCATGTGTGGTTTTGGTAATTAATGACAATCTCTATGGACTAATGTTTGCATTGAGTTATATTTGTAGGACATGTCCATAGACAATGCTTGAACCATATGTTGGCTTCAAGGTTGTAAGAAGGATCAAATGAAGAACTTTAAGTGATGACCAATGTGTTATTCAAGGAAATATCGAAAGAATGGTCATATGAGAATTGAGCTTATTGCAACTATGTCTTGAAGAATATAATTGAGTGGACATTTGTGTTTACCTTCAAGACATCATCATCATGAAGGAAGAAGGAAGGATACAAGGTTGATCAAGTCAAAGTGCAAATATGGGATTCAAGTTGATCAACTCTCAAAGCATACATAATGTATCGAGTGGGATCTTGTGATCTCGGGCTAGGATATTATTAAGTGGTGATCGTCTTCATGGATGTGAAGTCAAGTTCAAGATGTGCCATCTCAAGGATATTATATGCTTGATGCATGTATTCTATTTGGTGGTAATGTCTATGTGAAGATATTCCTAAGAGAGTCTTTCCCATATTGATTTATGGGGGAGCAATTCGCAAGACTTCACCAAGCAATCAAGATCAAGAAAGGTGTTCCAACTTGAGGAAGACAAGACGGTCATAATCTAGCTCAAGTGGAATGCGCAAGGAAAAGATATGGTTAAAGAGAGTCTTTCCCATAGTGTGTATGGGGGAGCAATTCGTAAGACTTCACCAAGCAATCAAGATCAAGAAAGGTGTTCCAACTTGAGGAAGACAAGATGGTCATAATCTAGCTCAAGTTGAATGCACAAGGAAAAGGTATGTTCTTGATAGGGTTCCTTTCTTACCGGTCTCTTGTGTTAGTTTGGAGACCGGGTTATAGGATTGGTAGCCGTACTATCAAGAGGGGCTCTCGAGTGAGTAACTTAACCGCATCGTTCGAAGAGAGCTCAAACCTTTGCATATTTGCCATCATCTTTCTTGGTTCTTATTTGGATTTTATCCATGTGAGGTTTTAGAGCTTGTGGTTAATTCCATGACAAGCTCTAACTCATCAAAAAGGGATTTTGCATGAAACACTCATTGTGTTTTTGGTGTTTGGAGGTTTTACCGGTTCGACTTTGAAGAGAGGTCAAACCTCTCATCATTTGGTTTTATCCTCCCTTGTTGGACTATGATGTTTCTATGCATATACTTGTAGAGCTCGTTGTTGTGATTTCAACGAGCCCAAGATCATCAAAAACGGAGTCCGGATGCTCAAGTTATGGTCGTTTTCGTGTTGGTATTTCTGCCAGTTTTTGGTGGCCGGAGTCTCCGGCCCGAGACGCAAAGTCTCCGGCCCAACTCCGGCCTGGCACCTGCTTAGTCCGTCCTGAGGCCCCCGAATGACCCTGGGGCACCGGAGACTCCGGCCCAGGGGTGGAGACTCCGGCCCTGGAGTCACTTAGGGCGGAGACTCCGGTCCTCTAGGCCGGAGACTCCGGCCCTAGTGCCCAGCAACGGCTAGTTTTCGTGGGGGACCTATAAAAGGCCCCCTTCTTCCTCCTTGGGCTGGCTGGCTTCCTATTCTATCTCTCCTCCATTGTTGACCTTGAAGCTTTGCTCTTTCTCTCAATCCCTCCAATGATTCTTGCATCTTCTTGAGGGAAAAGAGAGAGGAGATCTAGATCTATCTTTCCACCAATCAAAATCTCCTCTAAGTGAGGGGAACCATTTGGATCTAGATCTTGGAGTTCATTTGTTGATTTCCTTTGTTCTTCCTCTCATATTCCTCCATAGCATTTGTTGCTTTGGTAGAATTTGGGAGAGAAGGATTTGAGCACTTTGTGTGCTCTTGCCATTGCATTTGGTGCATCGGTTTGAGTTCTCCTCGGAGATTCGGTAAGTGGAAGTTGTGAGCTTATTACTCTTGGGTTCTTGGAACCCTAGACGGCTTAGTGGCCTTTGTGGCATTTACTTGGGGCCTCCAATTAAGTTGTGGAGATTCCCCAACCTTTGTGGTGCCTTTGTGGCGATTCTTGGGAGCCTCCAATTAAGTTGTGGAGATTGCCCCAAGCTTGTACGGGTTCGGTGACCGCCCTCAAGTGTTCCATAGTGGATCGTGGCATCTTGCTTTGTGCGAGGGCGCGAGGAGAATAAGGTGAGCCTTTGTGGCGTTTGGTGTGTAGCGTGCCTCCGCATCTTGAGGTGAGCCTTTGTGGCATTTGGTGAGCATTGTGCTACCACATCTCAAGGTGAGGCCTTTGTGGCGTTCGGAGTGCATTAAGCCGCCACACCTCTCCAACGGAGACTAGCTTCCTTTGGAAGTGAACTTCGGGATACATCTTCGTCTCCTTCGTGCCTCGGTAACTCTTATCCGAGCTCCACTACTTATGCACTTTACATTTGTGATAGCCATCGTGCTTGAAGTTATATATATCTTGCTATCACCTTGCTACTTGTCTTGCTTAGCATAAGCTGTTGGTACACATAGGTGAGCCTAGTTTATTAGGTTTTGTAAGCTTGTCAAATTAAACGTTAGTTTATTTCCGCATTTGTACAAGCCTTTCGTAAAAGTTTAAATCGCCTATTCACCCCCCCCCCTCTAGGCGACATCTGTGTCCTTTCAATTGGTATCAGAGCTAGGTCTCTCATTTTAGGCTTCACCGCCTTGAGAGCAAAGATGTCGGCTAGGGGATTAGTGCACAATGACACTTTTATATTCGATGGCACAAATTATGATACTTGGAAAATTCACATGCTTAATTATTTTCGGGTCATGGACCCATCTATGGAGCGAATTGTAGATGCGGGTTTTTCTCCTCCAAAGGATACTCAAAATCTATCTTTAGAGGATAAGAAAAACTTGTATCTCAATGCTCAAGCTTCTCATGTGATTATTAATGCTTTGAGCGATGTAGTTACCTTCTCCTTCACGCCTTTTCGGAGCGCTCATGAGATATGGACAAAGCTTCAAGAAAAATATGGTTTGTCCAAGATTATTGGGGATGATTGTATTCCTTCCACTTCCGGCCGTGATGAACTTTCATCCACTTCACCAAAGTGTGGCAAGACACAAGGTAATGATATGGTGAGTGGTGATGAAACTTGCAATGGTGATAGTATGCTTACTTTTGATGATCCTTCATCTCTATCTCATTGCAATGCTTCATCTTTGGACTTAAACACTTCTAGCACCATAAATGCTTTATATGCTTGTGTTAGTCCTTGCATATCATGTGTAAGTTGCTTAAATAAATCTCATGATGATATGCTTGCTCTGTCTAGTGGCCATGATAAAAATGCCTCTATTTCCTCTAGTCTTTGTGTGGCTAACAATTTAGAGGAAACCGGAGATTCTATTGGCCAAGACAAAATTTTGATTGGAGCTTCAAGTAATTCATCCTCATCATCATCTCTCGGTTCCCACATATGTCTTATGGCTAGGGATTCAAAGGTAACTCCTTCTTTGGAACCCACTATATCTAGTGATCATGAAGAAGAGGATGATTATGTTGCCTCTTTAAAAAAGAAGGGAGAAATAGTCTTTCTTGCTATTGGTAAGAAGAACAAAATTGCTTGCTCTAACTTTGTTGATATTTTGGTTGCTGCTATTGAGAGCCAGAAAATTATTGATGAGCTTCAATCTCATGATGAAGAGCAAGAAGCAACTATTGAGAATCTTCATAGTCTTGCCAATGATTTTAAAAAGACTCTTTTACGAGAACAAGCCACCAACGAAACTCTTGAGGAGACTTTTGCTCTAGAATTGTCTAAAGTAAAGGGAAACCATGATAGAGCTCTTGTGGTGGTAAATGATTTAAAATTAAAAAATGATAAGCTTGTTTTTGTTAATGCTAAACTTATTGAGGATGTTGAGCACCTCAAAAATGGCTCTAGGGACATTGAGAGTGTGCTCACCAAACTCACCGAGTCACATGAGCAACTAAAAGCTTCTTATTTAAAAGAGTGTTCCAAGTTGCCTTCTCCTCTTTCGGTTAATCATGATGCTTGTGCTACTAACTCTACTTCTTGTGAAGCATCTATCTTGAAGGAGAATGTTGAGCTAAGGGCTCAACTTGAGTTGCTAACTAGCAAGTATGGGATATTGGAAGAAAGTCATGAAAAGCTATCTAGCTCTAATGAGGATCTTCTAGTGTCCCATGCTCGCCTAAAGTTAGCTTATGAGGATATGTCTACAAAGGTAATATCTTGTGAACCTCATGTGGTCACTAGCACTACTTCCCAAAATGCTATATTGCCATGTGCTAGTCCTCGTAATTCATCCACTCATACTATTGCTACATCTTGTGATGAATTACTCTCCTTGCCTTGTTGCTCCAACAATATAGCTTCTACTTCCTCTAGTACTTGTGTTGTAACTAACCATGTAGAGGAAATTAAAGAGCTCGAGGCCCAAGTCACTTTGTTGAAGAAAGACTTGGTAAAAAGTCATGAAGGGAAGTCCAAACTTGACAAGATGTTGAGTGCACAAAAATCCCCCAATGACAAGAGTGGACTTGGATTTATCTCCAACAATAAGAAGAAGTCCAAACTCTTCGAGAAGAAGAAGGGCCAAGAGCAAGTCAAGGATCCGGCCAAGATTGTTTGCTTCAAGTGCAAAATTGAAGGGCATCATGTTAGGTCTTGCCCATTGAAGAAGAAGCATCTAAGTGAGAAGCAACAAGGGAAGCGGCCTCAAGCTCAAACTCAAGTCCTTCCTCAAGATGAAGAAAAGCTTCCTCCTAAGAAGAATCAACCCAATGCTCCCATTGTGGAGAAATCAAATGAGAAGAAAGGAAAGATAAGATCTTGCTACATATGCCGTGAGAAGGGTCACCTTTCTTCTACTTGCTCTATTGGTAACTCATCCAACCCTATCATAATCAATGATGCTTATTCACTTTGCAAGGATAAGGTTGGAAATGTGTTTGCCAAATTTGTTGGTACTCAAAGTGGTGTCAAGAAAAGAACCATTTGGGTTGCCAAACCTATTGTGACTAACCTCTTAGGACCCAACTTGGTTGGGGACCAACAAGCCAAAACTTGATCAATAGGTGTCTAATGGAGGGCATTGGAGACTTGGCTATATCATGAAGAATTAAGGGATCTTCATTAATTATATTGTCTCAAGTCAAGTCAATTGGATTATCTTATTTCTATCATATATCCATTGTTCCTCCTTGCGGTAACATGTATTCAACTTATCTACATTGAAAGTTACTCGCCCCTTTGCATGTGTTTGGTTTTGTATCTTGCATGTATTTGTATATGTTGTGCTCCCTACTTGCTTTATTTTGAGTAATCAATTATGTGCATGTTGGTTGCACACCATGTACGGTTGTTACTATTGAGCCTATTGCATCTTGATCTATCTTCTTGGCTCTTGGGAGTGATTAATGGACCATCCCATTTTGGGGAAGTGATATGCTTTGGCACTTCACAATCCTAAAAATGTGTGTACATGAGGAATACCACTTAGTGTTGATATTTAAAGATTATCTAGTCTCTATGTGGTATGTCATTTTCATGAGAAATTCAAATTCTATAATGTCCATTAATCATCTTATTGGATTCTATTTGCCTCTTGTTGGTAAAGTTTAATTTTCTAGGTTTGGAGATTCCATTGGTTCTACCCCGGAGACTCCGGTGGTTCTACTCCGGAGACTCCGGTGGTTCAACCCCGGAGACTCCGGTCCCCCTCGGAATTTCCAGGCCCTATGGAAATTGACTTTAACAACTTATTTGAAAATTGGTTTTATCACATTATGGGGGAGTATTGTGCTTTGTGCATATTACAAATCCATGAAATGTGTATATTTGAGGTTGTGTCACATAGTGTTGATATTGTAAATTATCTTGCTTCTATGTGGCATGTTTTCTCGAACAAGTTCCAATTTGCCAAATTGTTTATTGCTCTTGTTTTGGATCTTGTTGGTGAGATACTTTCTTGATAGGGTTTTCCTATAATGTGGAATACTACATCAAAGTTGGAAAACCATTTGCTTCAAGCTATCCTAATCATTGCTTTGCGTGATTGTTTAACTATTTGAGTCTATCAAGAATATCTTTGTTTGGCATGGTGCTTAATTCTTATACTTTTCATATGCTCATTTTTTGTGAAGATGATCTTGGATTTATGTGTAAACTACCACCGGAAATAACTCCATATACCTCTTCTCCTTGGAAAATTGGTAATCTATCATGTGGTATTTTTTATATTGATCATCTTCACTTTGGCTATTGCTTTTAATTGCCTTATCTCTCGCCAAGAAATGTATTTTCTTTAACTCCCATTGTCTTTCTTGACTCTTGTGATTCCATTTGATTTTGTTAAATTTATTTTGTGTTATTTCTATGTAGGTAGATGTGATGATCCCATTTGTGTGCATTTTGTATTCAAATGCAAAATCATAAATAATGCACTAATCTTGAGGGAGCTCTCCTATATTTGTTATAACACACTCTTGTGCTTATTTCAATTGGTTTTGATTATTGTTGGAAGTCAAATCTTTTCTTTTTGGTACTTAGTGTGCCATCATAAAAAGTGTGGAGAGTTTGGTTTGTTGTTGGAACCTTGCTCTCTTTGGGAGTTGCTTATCTCATTCCTTGTAATTTGTTTTTCACTCTTAAAATGAGATATGTCTTTGAGCATGTGTGTCTTAGTTATCCTTTATGCTCATTGGTTTGTGCTTAGTTCACTAGTTGAACTTTGGAGTCAATCTTGTGTTGATTTGATTCTTTGATATAATTTGGACAACCTTTTGTGGCTTCACAATTTCGTGTGACTTCTTGGTCTTCTTGGTGCTTTGTTCAAATTGTATCTCGCTTTGGCTCTTGAAAGTGTTGTGCATGCATTCTTACTAAATGTATAATTTATGGCATGCTTTGCTTTCGTTGATCCAATATATAGGCAAAACTCTATCAAATCCTAAATTGGCTAAGTTGTGCATGAAATTCAAGTTCATATCTATGCACATATTTATGTGGAGTTTGTCCTATATATTGTAGTTTCTCTAACTACTTTGGACCCAATGAGTTTGGGGACCATCTTGTACTTGAACTTTGTTTTAGGTACATGAAGATATATTGGTGCTTGTCTCAATAATAAGGATGAAGTGGTGACTAAATGATAATTTGAGGCAAGCTAGGATTATTGAAGAACTCCTATCTACTACATCCTACCTTTAATATCTCGGTAACAAGTATCTTATCATGCATACTTTTCTAGTATCCAACCTTGTGTAGGTTGTTTCATGGCATGGAAAATCATTATTTGCAAATGTTGTGCTTCTTGCAAAGGTCTTAATGAAACCTCTTTATTGCAATTGTGAGTAATTTGAGATGAGTGCATATTATTGGGAACATATAAAATCATGCTCATGATTCTCCTATCCCATATATGTCAATTTAGCAATTTTATTGCATATCAATTCCTCAAGTTCTCACATGTGCAATATGGTTGAAAGTCTAAATTTATTACTTTCTTTTGGTATTCATCTTTGTGATACTTGTTGCTTTTCTCAAAGCATCCCAACTATCTTCTTTCCCTTGTTGATATTTGTGATGTCTTTGACTTGTTTGTGGTTGAAGTTCATCAATATACAATAAGAAAATTTGAGCCTTTGGCCGTGCTTTAAAAGCAAAATTCTCATTGGTATATTGCATGACTTCATTTTGGATATCATGTTCTATTCTTAGTATCTATTTCGTGTGTACATATTTCTTTGTGATAATTATCTTTGTGATGTTGTCTACTTAGAAACTATACACATGAGAGATGATATCTCCTTATTTGATATCTTATTTGAACCTTATGTGTTGGTATGGAATGCTAAGCAATTTCATTCATTGAAGACTATGTGGATGCTCTATGCTTATCCTTGTATTAGTCTTATAATATGCTTTGTCATTCATATCTCACATTCCTTTGGTTGAGCCTTTTAATATGTTGTCCCTTGCTTGTTACTCAACCATTTGTTTGATGCAAGTGTTAAGCTTAATTTCTTCTCTATGATCTCTTGCAAATGGTTGCGTTTTAAATGTTATTGAGGGAGTGAGGATTCCATGTTGTGCAAATTGTATTCAAATGCAAACATTCCATTTTTTTGCACGTACCTTGGGGAGCTTCCTCATTTCATTTAAAGCACCATTTTGCGGTTATCATAGTAATTGACTTCACTTGGTATCATTTTGTTTTGAATAATATTGAGGGAGTGATGATTCCATGTTTATGCACCTCATACTTTAATTCAAATAGAATATTTTGTGCACAAACCTTGGGGAGCTTCCTCATATTATTTAGAGCACCCTTTTGGTCTTATCATAATATCTTTATTCGATTTGTTCTTTGGATCGATTGATTGCTCTCTTCATTTGTTGAAGTTTATCCACCATGTGATCTTATTTTATTTGCAATCTTTGATCCTCAATATAGGTTGATTTCCTCCGAGTTTTCATATTTGGATATGTGCATATTTTTTCAATTATACTTTTGGTTTATGCACACATTATGGAGGAACTCTCACTATATTGGCCTTCTAAGTTTTTCTGCCCATTTCGGCAATTGGTGCCAATGGGGGAGAAGTTTCGAGGGTTTAAAGGGAATTGGGTTTTATGCTTTGGTTTTGTTCTTAAGCATTTGCCTTTCATGCTTTGCATGGTTGAGTATATAGAGGAAACTCCACCAACAACCTTGGTTGGCAATATATCCAATGAAATCAAGATCATTCACACGTGCATAGATTGTGGGGGAGTTTGCTCTATATATGGTGGTTTTACTAACATCACATACTTTTGTAGTATTTGATGTTAGTGCAACCATTTTGGTTCTTTAAATTCATTATATAAACCCTCTCAAAGAGATTGTCATCAATTACCAAAATGGGGGAGATTGAAAGAGCATGGAGCCCCCATGTGTGGTTTTGGTAATTAATGACAATCTCTATGGACTAATGTTTGCATTGAGTTATATTTGTAGGACATGTCCATAGACAATGCTTGAACCATATGTTGGCTTCAAGGTTGTAAGAAGGATCAAATGAAGAACTTTAAGTGATGACCAATGTGTTATTCAAGGAAATATCGAAAGAATGGTCATATGAGAATTGAGCTTATTGCAACTATGTCTTGAAGAATATAATTGAGTGGACATTTGTGTTTACCTTCAAGACATCATCATCATGAAGGAAGAAGGAAGGATACAAGGTTGATCAAGTCAAAGTGCAAATATGGGATTCAAGTTGATCAACTCTCAAAGCATACATAATGTATCGAGTGGGATCTTGTGATCTCGGGCTAGGATATTATTAAGTGGTGATCGTCTTCATGGATGTGAAGTCAAGTTCAAGATGTGCCATCTCAAGGATATTATATGCTTGATGCATGTATTCTATTTGGTGGTAATGTCTATGTGAAGATATTCCTAAGAGAGTCTTTCCCATATTGATTTATGGGGGAGCAATTCGCAAGACTTCACCAAGCAATCAAGATCAAGAAAGGTGTTCCAACTTGAGGAAGACAAGACGGTCATAATCTAGCTCAAGTGGAATGCGCAAGGAAAAGATATGCTTAAAGAGAGTCTTTCCCATAGTGTGTATGGGGGAGCAATTCGTAAGACTTCACCAAGCAATCAAGATCAAGAAAGGTGTTCCAACTTGAGGAAGACAAGATGGTCATAATCTAGCTCAAGTTGAATGCACAAGGAAAAGGTATGTTCTTGATAGGGTTCCTTTCTTACCGGTCTCTTGTGTTAGTTTGGAGACCGGGTTATAGGATTGGTAGCCGTACTATCAAGAGGGGCTCTCGAGTGAGTAACTTAACCGCATCGTTCGAAGAGAGCTCAAACCTTTGCATATTTGCCATCATCTTTCTTGGTTCTTATTTGGCTTTTATCCATGTGAGGTTTTAGAGCTTGTGGTTAATTCCATGACAAGCTCTAACTCATCAAAAAGGGATTTTGCATGAAACACTCATTGTGTTTTTGGTGTTTGGAGGTTTTACCGGTTCGACTTTGAAGAGAGGTCAAACCTCTCATCATTTGGTTTTATCCTCCCTTGTTGGACTATGATGTTTCTATGCATATACTTGTAGAGCTCGTTGTTGTGATTTCAACGAGCCCAAGATCATCAAAAACGGAGTCCGGATGCTCAAGTTATGGTCGTTTTCGTGTTGGTGTTTCTGCCAGTTTTTGGTGGCCGGAGTCTCCGGCCCGAGACGCAAAGTCTCCGGCCCAACTCCGGCCTGGCACCTGCTTAGTCCGTCCTGAGGCCCCCGAATGACCCCGGGGCACCGGAGACTCCGGCCCATGGGTGGAGACTCCGGCCCTGGAGTCACTTAGGGCGGAGACTCCGGTCCTCTAGGCCGGAGACTCCGGCCCTAGTGCCCAGCAACGGCTAGTTTTCGTGGGGGACCTATAAAAGGCCCCCTTCTTCCTCCTTGGGCTGGCTGGCTTCCTATTCTATCTCTCCTCCATTGTTGACCTTGAAGCTTTGCTCTTTCTCTCAATCCCTCCAATGATTCTTGCATCTTCTTGAGGGAAAAGAGAGAGGAGATCTAGATCTATCTTTCCACCAATCAAAATCTCCTCTAAGTGAGGGGAACCATTTGGATCTAGATCTTGGAGTTCATTTGTTGATTTCCTTTGTTCTTCCTCTCATATTCCTCCATAGCATTTGTTGCTTTGGTAGAATTTGGGAGAGAAGGATTTGAGCACTTTGTGTGCTCTTGCCATTGCATTTGGTGCATCGGTTTGAGTTCTCCTCGGAGATTCGGTAAGTGGAAGTTGTGAGCTTATTACTCTTGGGTTCTTGGAACCCTAGACGGCTTAGTGGCCTTTGTGGCATTTACTTGGGGCCTCCAATTAAGTTGTGGAGATTCCCCAACCTTTGTGGTGCCTTTGTGGCGATTCTTGGGAGCCTCCAATTAAGTTGTGGAGATTGCCCCAAGCTTGTACGGGTTCGGTGACCGCCCTCAAGTGTTCCATAGTGGATCGTGGCATCTTGCTTTGTGCGAGGGCGCGAGGAGAATAAGGTGAGCCTTTGTGGCGTTTGGTGTGTAGCGTGCCTCCGCATCTTGAGGTGAGCCTTTGTGGCATTTGGTGAGCATTGTGCTACCACATCTCAAGGTGAGGCCTTTGTGGCGTTCGGAGTGCATTAAGCCGCCACACCTCTCCAACGGAGACTAGCTTCCTTTGGAAGTGAACTTCGGGATACATCTTCGTCTCCTTCGTGCCTCGGTAACTCTTATCCGAGCTCCACTACTTATGCACTTTACATTTGTGATAGCCATCGTGCTTGAAGTTATATATATCTTGCTATCACCTTGCTACTTGTCTTGCTTAGCATAAGCTGTTGGTACACATAGGTGAGCCTAGTTTATTAGGTTTTGTAAGCTTGTCAAATTAAACGTTAGTTTATTTCCGCATTTGTACAAGCCTTTCGTAAAAGTTTAAATCGCCTATTCACCCCCCCCTCTAGGCGACATCTGTGTCCTTTCACTATATAAACAAGAGAAACTAGGTTTTCATTTAAAACAAGCCTTAGGATAGAGCCAATCCTTGCTACAGCTAAACTAGCATGTTTTGCATATCTATCCTTTTAAGTAGTTTGCGAGTACAATTCAAATATACTCATGGCTTTGTCCACTTCGACGACTCTGAAGATGAGAAAGGCTTTGGCGACAAATTCGCAAACTAGGATGCTCTGTTAGTCAGCTGCCTGTAGGGTCCCAGGCATAACTTGGGCCCAATAATGCTGATGATTATCCGCTGCTATGAATTATGTGAACTTCGCCAACCGAGGCATAATTGTAAGACTTGGCCATGTTGCCATCTGTTGTAAGATTTTGAATTTGGCTGTATAGATGATGTACTTTGTTATCGGTTCAATTATGTGGTTCACGACATAGTGATCTTGGGATCGGAATGAATGCATAATGAGTGTTCCAGGCAGCTAGTATGGGGCCCACAATTGTAGACATATGCTTTTGGATTCTGTTGTTGCCAAATATATTTGGGATGTTGTTGCTTGTATACAGAAACCTTTTGTGTTTGTTTTATGGGTTTCAAAGGGAATAAAACACAATCTATCATTGCTACAGGGGTATCAGTTGTTCTTTGGATGTTGTGGAAAACTAGAAATGGGGCATGATTTAAGAATGTTTTTCTTGCTGATCCTGTTAGTATTGCTTCCAGTATTTCACATGCATGTTCTTCATTTGTAGGTAGGTTTGCAGAGGATAGGTCAGGCTCTAAGACATACAACAAGCTAGAGCTAAATCACCTGCTGGTGGTGGCGAACGATTTCTTCCATGGGAGCAGCGGTTGGGAAATTGAGTAAGAAACTAGGGTATTGATTCTCTAATTTGGAGGTGAAGGAGAAATAACAGACATGTTGGCTTCGTTCGATATGTTTGCTTGTCCCCGATGTTACTGATGACCCACAAGTATAGGGGGTGTATCATAGTACTTTCGATAAATAAGAGTGTCAAACCCAACGAGGAGCAGAAGGTGTTGACAAGCGATTTTGATCAAGGATTCACTGTAAATACTAGCAAACGGGTTTTCAGGGGTATTTGGTAACACAAGTAAATAAAAGACAATAATAGTAATTGCTGCAAGTGGCCTGATCCTTTCTAGAGCAAAGGACAAGCCGGTTGTGTAACTTATGATTACCAAACATTCCCGAGGACACACATAAGTTTCTGTCGAGAGCTTTCGCTTCATGCTGCTAAGTAATCTTCATTGGTTTGATAAGTGTTATGGAGGTGAACCTATGCTAGTGCACTACCCTTACTAGGACTAATACACACTTGTGATTATACCCCTTGCAAGAATCCGCAACTATAAGAAAGTAATTAAGATAAATCTAACCATAGCCTTAAACTTTGAGATCCTACACTCCCTGGTGCAATGGTTTCCTAATGGGGGTTTAGGTTTCTGTCGCTCTGGCAACCCCACAATTAGTAGCCAAATACACAATGCATTCCACTAGGCCCATAAAGGTGAAGTATCATATAGTCGACGTTCACATGACACCACTAGTAAAATAGCACCACAACATAAATATATCAAACCATTAAATATTACTCAACATAGTTCCACTACTAACATCTTGACTTCTCCCATATCCTCAAGAACTAAACAAACTACTCACAAGACATCATATGGATCATGACCAGAGGTGAAATAATGGTAAATAACAATCTGAACATAAACCTTGATTCAACGGTTCCACTCAATAGAATCAACTACAAGAGTAATCAACATCGGGAAAGTTTCCCCTAAGAATTGGATAAGATTCAACCCAAGATGTTACAGCGGGATGGCATGGTGATGGTGAAGATGAAGGTGCTGGTGATGAAGATGATGATCACGATGAAGCCCAGCTCGATGGTGATGATGATGGCAATGATCTCCCCTCTCCAGGAAGGAATTTCCCCGGCAGATTTCTGCCTGCCGGAGAGCTTTTCTCTCTCGGTGTTTTCCGCCCTGAAGAGGCGGCGGAGTCTATAACTGATCCCCCTCCTTTGTCTTAGGTTTTTGAGGACGACCATATACGCGAGGGGACGATGGCAGACATGGGCCAGGGTGGCTACACCACAGGGTGGTGCGGCCAGGGCCTGGCCCGTGCCACCAGGTGGTGTGGGCGCCTGGCTGCTCCCCTCGCTCTCTCCTTTTGGCTACTTTCCTCATTTGGTAAAATATGATTTTCTGGATAATTTCCTAGAATTTCTGATCTTCAGAAATATGGTATCTTGACGGTCCTTTTTCCAGCAGAATCCTGACTTTGGCAGCAAGTTCTCCAATAATCATCAAACATGCGAAAACAGAGGAAACAACATAAGTATCATCTCTAAATATTAAATATATCAATGAATAACAGCAAATTATGATATAAAATAGTGATGCAAAATGGACGTATCAACCCCCCAAGCTTAGACCTCGCTTCTCCCCAAGCAAAAACTGAACTCGGTAAACATGACCACAGGTTTATGGAGTGAAGTGTCGATAAACAAAATGCAGACAAGAAGCATCACACTTACCAAAGCACAAGTCATAATAGACAACAACTTCCCTTCATATAATTGGACTTGCAATAAGCAAAGGGAATCACGATAAGGATGCACAAGGTAAATCATGATTGGTTATGGCAAACCTTTATTCTTGGTCAGAGAACAATGAACAGACTGCACTTATTTTTGAACGGAGCCTTTTATAACAGAGCTAATATAGCAAAAACCACATGCTCAACGAAACAAACTCTTTATAGTCATAGATAGCTTTCAAAGATATATTCTTTCAGAAAAGAGCATCCTACAAAACAGAGGAAGACAAGAAACATGATCGAAAAAATCAACATATGGATGAATGAAACATAACAACTCAAATGCTTGCTTGAGATAGAGGGGAATATGTTGACTCGACATAAAAGTAAAAGATAGGCCCTTCGAAGAGGGAAGCAGGGATTAAACATGTGCTAGAGCTTTTCATTGGTAAAATAGAGGTAAAAGTTGTTTCGAGAGGTGGTTGTCTTTGCCAATGACTAGCAATGGAGTTCTTGCCATCTTCCCTACTAAACAAGTGAGAGCGGTTCCGAGATGTTTGATTAATTGGCACAATTGTGCTCTTTTATAGCTTGGCACTCCTCCCCACTTTTCCTTTCTCAAACCATGGCTAACCAATTCCATCGGGTCTCCACCAACTTTCACATACCATGGAGGAGTGCCTTTTTCTTTTTTCTCTTTCTTTTTTTAGATTACAATGGTCTGACCAGCTCCCTTGCAAAATTAGTGACGAGCAGATGAAGCATGCAAGTTGAGGGGTACTCGATTTAGTATGGAAGATGACAAACTCAACCACTACGTCCTCATGAGCTAAAAATAGTGGCACAAAACAAGAAGTATTTGAAGGTTTTTGAAAGGTAGCACATGAAAATTTACCTGGAATGGCTTGAAATACCATGCATAGGAATTTGTAGTGGACTCTTTGGAAGTAACTTGGTTTTTGGGAATTGGATGCACGAGAAGTGTTCCCTCTCAGTACAGGTTTTTGGCTAGCAAGTCTGGGCAGCAAGCATAAGAGTTGCATGAAACAAACAAACATATATGTGATAGAAAACAATCATGCAAACTTCCTTGAAAGTACAAACAATCTTAACTTGAGAATACTAATGCTTATGAGCCAATCATGAAGGAAAGCTGAAATGATGTATCTACAAACACTTCCTTCTTTTTCTACTCAAACATCAAAGTATTGTTGCTACTGACCAATGCTAAGTTTGCCAAAACCAACTAGATTTACTCATGCTCCCAAAGTGATACCAATACTAATCAACAAGCCTAATCATATAAGAAATATTGCAAGCTAAAATAAAGTGTGCAGAAAGTAAATGATAAGACTTCTCATTAATATTTCATAATCGAACTCACACCAAGGGATCCATAGATAACCAACTAAAGGAGGATACTTCCACACTGCAAACTATTCTATAAGATAACTTCTCTATTCATGATATGACTCTACTTACAAAGTAAATGGGTAAAAGGGTAATGATGTGATACCGCATCACTCCCCCAAGCTTGGAACAAGCCAAGGGGATGCCAATACCAATGACGAATTACTCCTTCGGTGGTGGTGGTGCCATCATAACTAGGGCGAGAAAAATCTGCAACATCCTGCGGAGCCTGCTGTTCTCCTCTTGAAGTATCTCCACCTCCCTCTTCAGAACTCGATATTTATCACATAACTCATCGGTAACCCGAAGGGCTTCCTTAGCTGCAGGGAAGGAGCTTAGGTCCGGGATTGGTGGTATTGGTCCCTGCATATTGTGAGAAAAAGCACGTCCAGTGTTAATTGATCCTACAAAAGTAGGTTCCCTTGCCCTTGATCCTGCAGCAGTATGTCCTTCCTTCAGTTGGGGGTCTTGGGGATCATCTTCTGGAGGCGTCTTTTCCTTGCCATTGCTTGCGGAGGCCATGATGCCTCAAAAACTGAGAACAACTCCTAACTAAAACAGATCGAAACAAAAACACGACGAGAACACGATATACAGACCTCGAGCAATACGGGGGTTATATAGGCGAAAATTAAACATCGAAACAAAAGCACAGGAGAAAACCGGGACGGAAACGAGTTCCAAGGTGAACTCACCATAGGTTGGCGTGGCCAGTAGGGGGCCCGCGCCACCTAGTGGTGTGGAGCCTCCGGGCTCCGTTTCCAACCCGTTTTCATCTCGTGATTTTTCATATTTAATAAAAACAACAAAAATATAAATAGAAAAGTTTAACACGAACCTTTTCTGACTAGAACTGTTACCTATTCGAAAACGGACTCTGTAGTTTCCTGCATATGTTCTTTGATGAATTCTTCCGGAGTCACCATTTGAATAACATCGACGTCTTCATTATAAGAATCTCCAGAAATATAATGTTTGAGTCTTTACCCATTCACCACTTGCGTAGTGTTATCTTTAAGTGAAGCAATCTTTATCGCACCTGAATGATACACCTCTTCAATAATAAAGGGTCCTTCCCATTTCGAGAGTAATTTTCTAGCAAAAAATCTGAGACGAGACCTATACAATAGAACTTTCTCACCAACATGAAATTCTCTCTTAAGAATTCTCCTATCATGCCATTGCTTGACTTTCTCTTTAAAAAGTCTGGCATTTTCATAAGCTTCACTTCTCCACTCATCTAAGGAACTCAAATCAAGCAACCTTTTCTTACCGGCAAGTTTAAAATCCCTATTAAGCTCTCTTACTGCCCAAAAAGCTTTGTGTTCTAATTCTAAAGGCAAGTGACACGCTTTTCCCTAAACCATTTTGTAAGGAGACATGCCCATGGGGTTCTTATAAGCAGTTCTATAAGCCCATAAAGCGTCGTTCAACTTGCTAGCCCAGTTTTTCCTAGATCTATTAATAGTCGTCTGCAAGATAGACTTGATCTCTCTATTCGATAGCTCTACTTGCCCACTAGTTTGGGGATGATAAGCAGAAGCAATTCTATGATTAACGTCATATCTAGCAAGAGTTTTCCTAAAACCACCATGAATAAAATGAGAACCTACATCAGTCATAAGATATCTAGGCATACCAAACCTAGGAAAAATAACATCCTTATGCATTTCTAACGAGGTCTCACCATCGGCACTCTTCGTAGGTATAGCTTCTACCCACTTAGTAACATAATCAACAACTACGAGTATATGAGTATAACCTTCTAAAGGAGGAAAAGGACCCATAAAGTCAAATCCCCAACAATCAAATGGTTCAATAACAAGAGAATAACTCATAGGCATTTCATTGCGTCTAGATATATTACCAACTCTTTGGCATTCATCACAAGATAAAATAAACTTTCTAGCATCTTTAAAAAGGGTAGGCCAATAAAAACCTGATTGTAGAACCTTTTGTGCAGTTCTATCTCCAGCATGATGTCCTCCATAAGCACTGCCATGACATTTCCTCAATATCTCTTGTTGTTCATATTCTGGAACACATCTTCGCATAATACCGTCCACTCCTTCTTTATATAATTGTGGGTCATCCCAAAAATAATGCCTCAAGTCATAAAAGAATTTCCTTCTTTGCTGAGCGGTAAAGGTTGGAGGCAAATACTTGGAAACAATAAAGTTAGCATAATCAGCATACCAAGGATTCTCTCGCGAGGTTACCTTTATTGAAGCCAAATGTTCATTTGGAAAACTATCATTAACAGGAATATGATCAAAAGAAATGTTTTCCAACCTAGACAAATTATCAGTAACAGGATTCTTAGCACCTTTCCTATCTACAATATGCAAATCAAACTCTTGTAAAAGTAACACCCATCTAATAAGCCTAGGCTTAGCATCCTTCTTTGACATAAGATATCTAATATCAGCGTGATCAGTATAAATAGTAACCTTTGAATCAACAATATAAGGTCTAAACTTATCACATGCAAAAACAACAGCAAGAAAATCTTTCTCAATAGTAGCCTAATTCTTTTGAGCAGGATCAAGAGTCTTACTAGCATAATGAATAACATTCAACTTCTTATCTACACGCTGTCCAAGAACAGCACCCACAACAAAATCACTAGCATCACACATAATTTCAAAAGGCAAATTCCAATCAGGTGGTTGGACAATAGGAGCAGTAGTTAAAGCCTTCTTAAGAGTTTCGAAAGCTTCCTTACAATCATCATAAAAAACAAATGGTACATATTTTTGAAGAAGATTAGTAAGAGGCTTTGAAATCTTAGAGAAATCTTTAATAAACCTCCAATAGAAACCAGCATGACCAAGAATACTACGAATACCTTTAACATCCCTAGGACACGGCATTTTCTCAATTGCTTTAACCTTTGCTCTGTCAACTTCAATACCTCTTTTAGAGATTTTATGTCCAAGAACAATTCCTTCATTCACCATAAAGTGGCATTTTTTCCAATTAAGAACAAGATTAGTTTCTTCACATCTCTGCAAAACTTTATCAAGATTGTGCAAACAATTATCAAAAGAAGTTCCATAGACGGAGAAATTATCCATGAATACCTCCACAATTTCTTCACAAAATCCATGAAAAAATAGCAGACATGCATCTTTGAAAAGTAGCAGGAGCATTACGCAAACCAAAAGGCATGCGTCTATAAGCATAAGTTCCATAAGGACAAGTAAAAGTGGTTTTCTCTTGATCTTGCTTTTTAACAGCAATCTGAGAGAAACCAGAATAACCATCAAGAAAACAAAAATGAGTTTTCTTAGATAACCTCTCTAGCATTTGATCTATAAACGATAAAGGATAATGATATTTCTTAGTAACTTTGTTGACCTTTCTAAAATCGATGCACATCCTATAACCAACTACTACCCTCTGAGGAATAAGCTCGTTATTCTCATTAGGCACAACAGTAATACCTCCTTTCTTAGGAACACAATGCACATGGCTAACCCATCTACTATCAGCAATAGGATAAATAATACCAGCATCAAGGAGTTTCAATACCTCATTTCTTACCACTTCCTTCATCTTAGGAATTAAGCTGCGTTGATGTTCAACAACTGGCTTTGCATCTGGCTCCATATTAATAGCATGCTGACATATAGTAGGAGAAATCCCTTTTAAATCATCAAGAGTATATCCCATAGCTCCTCGGTGTTTTCTCAATATTTCCAATAACCTTTCTTTTTTCCTTTCCTGAAAGTTTAGAACTGATAATAATAGGATATATTTTCTTATAATCGATATAAGCATATTTAAGATCATCAGGTAAAGGTTTTAAATCAAAAACAAGATCTTCCTTAGGTGGCAAAGTGGTACCCAAATCCTCCACAGGTAAATTGTGTTTAAGCAGCTCTGGTTGACGAAGAAGAATCTCGTCAATCTCATTTCTTTCTTCCCTGAAGATCTCACTTTCATGGTCCTCCATAAATTGTTGCAAAGCATTGTTCGGAGCAAGAGCAATAGAGGCAAGCTGTTCAACTTGAAAATCTTCATTAGGCAATTCATTTTCATAAGGAGCTTTAGTAAACTTAGAAAAATTTAACTCATAAGATTTTCCATCAAACTTAGTCAAAATTTTCTCCTTCTTACAATCTATAACAGCGCCACAAGTATTCAAAAAGTGTCTACCAAAAATAATAGGACAAGTTTTACTAGCAGCTGAACCAAGTACTAGAAAATCAGTAGGATATTTAGTCTTACCGCATAGAACTTCCACATCTCTAACAATACCAATTGGAGAGCTAGTTTCTCTATTAGCAAGCTGAATAACCACATCAATTTCTTCAAGTTCACAAGGACCAATTTCATGCATGATTTCTTTATAAAGCTTGTAAGGAATAGCACTTGAACTTGCACCAATGTCACATAAACCATAATAACAATGATCACCAATCCTGACAAAAAGCACAGGAACACTTGTTTTCCTAGGTCTACTAGGATGTGAAACAATGTTAGAAGCATCTTCACAAAAGATAATATGTCCATCTTCTACATTTTTAGTAACAAGGTCCTTCACTATAGCCACAGGAGACTTAACATTTATTTGCTCATCAGGTTCTAGGGCTTTCCTTGCACTTTTTTAAGCACACTAATTAAAGTAGAATGCTCCTTTACCTTAGTAGGGAAAGGCGTTTTCTCAAAATAAGGCTCAGGCAAAATGCGATCAACAGTACAAAATCAATAGTCCTAGCAGGAACACAACTAGTAGTATCTTTATAAGGCACATGGTACTTGTTCCAATCCTTCCTTGGAACATCAAGATAAGAGGCAAAGGCCTTAAAACAGTTAGCAATAATTTGAGAATCAAGACCATAAACAACACTAACATTACGAAAGTCATCGGTTCCCATAAAAGCTTTAATGCATTCATAATCATAATTTATACCTGACTTTCTACCTTTGTCGTTGTCCCATCCTTCAGTATTTTCTTGAATACGGTCAAGAAGATCCCATTTAGCTTCTTCTTTCATACGTGTAAATGATCCAGTGCAGGAAGCATCCAATAAATCCTTGTCGTGAAGAGTAAGCCTTGCGTAAAAGTTATTAATAACAATATTACTGGGGAGCTCATGAATGGGACATTTGAGCATTAGTGGCTTCAGTCTCCCCCACGCTTGGGCAATACTCTCTCCATCATGAGGCCAAAAATTATATATCTGATTCCGATCTTTATGAATCTCACTTGGAGGATAAAATTTGAAATAAAAGAGGGGTACAATTTCCTCCCAGCCAATAGATGGACCATCCTTTAGCAACCTATACCATTCCGCAGCTCTGCCCTTTAGTGATAAAGAGAATAGCTTTCTCTTAACCTGGCTTGATGAAATATCTGCACACTTAGACAACTCGCATAATTCATGTGTAAAGAGTAAATGATCACCCGGATGGACAGTTCCATCTCCTGAATAGCAGTTATTCATAACACGTTCAATAATTTTCCTAGGTATTTTAAAAGGATCTAATTGAGCAGACGGTGGTGCATCCACTACCGTGAGAGTAGCAGTAGTATTCCCAAATAGGGAACCAAATGGATACTTCTCCATAGCAAAATAAAATAAAAGACAAATAAAAACAATACTCACAGCGAAAGTTACCTTTACCAATTCCACTCTTCAATAGCGCTTCACTCCCCGGCAACGGCGCCAGAAAATAGTCTTGATGACCCACAAGTATAGGGGGTGTATCGTAGTACTTTAACGAGGAGCAAAAGGTGTTGACAAGCGGTTTTGATCAAGGATTCACTGTAAATACTAGCAAACGGATTTTTAGGGGTATTTGGTAACACAAGTAATTAAAATACAAGTAAATAAAAGACAATAATAGTAATTGCTGCAAGTGGCCCAATCCTTTCTAGAGCAAAGGACAAGCCGGTTGTGTAACTTATGATTACCAAACGTTCCTGAGGACACACGGGAGTTTCTGTCGAGAGCTTTTGCTTCATGCTGCTAAGTAATCTTCATTGGTTTGATAAGTGTTATGGGGGTGAACCTATGCTAGTGCACTACCCTTACTAGGACTAATACACACTTGTGATTATACCCCTTGCAAGCATCCACAACTACAAGAAAGTAATTAAGATAAATCTAACCACAGCCTTAAACTCTGAGATCCTACACTCCCTGGTGCAATGGTTTCCTAACGGGGGTTTAGGTTTCTGTCGCTCCGGCAACCCCACAATTAGTAGCCAAATACACAATGCATTCCACTAGGCCCATAAAGGTGAAGTATCATGTAGTCGACGTTCACATGACACCACTAGTAGAATAGCACCACAACATATAAATATCAAACCATTAAATATTACTCAACATAGTTTTACTACTAACATCTCGACTTCTCCCATGTCCTCAAGAACTAAACAAACTACTCAAAAGATATCATATGGATCATGACCAGAGGTGAAATAATGGTAAAGAATAATCTGAACATAAACCTTAATTCAACGGTTCCACTCAATAGCATCAACTACAAGAGTAATCAACACCGGGAAAGTTTCCCCTCAGAATTGGACAAGATTCAACCCAAGATGTTACAGCGGGATGGCGGGGTGATGGTGAAGATGAAGGTGTTGGTGATGATGGTGATGAAGATGATGATCCTGATGAAGCCCAGCTCGATGGTGATGACGATGGCGACGATCTCCCCTCTCCGGGAAGGAATTTCCCCGGCAGATTTCTGCCTGCCGGAGAGCTTTTCTCTCTCTGTGTTTTCTGCCCCACAGAGGCGGCGGAGTCTATCTCTGATCCCCCTCCTTTGTCTTAGGTTTTCGGGGACGAGCATATACGCGAGGGGACAATGGCAGACGTGGGCCAGGGTGGCGACACCACAGGGTGGCGCGGCTAGGGTCTGGCCTGCGCCACCAGGTGGCGTGGGGGCCTAGATGCTCCCCTCGCTCTCTCCTTTTGGCTACTTCTGTCATTTGGTAAAATATGATTTTCTGGATAATTTCCTGGAATTGCTGATCTTCAGAAATATGGTGTCTTGACGTATCTTTTTCCAGCAGAATCCTGACTCCGGCAGCAAGTTCTCCAATAATCATCAAACATGCGAAAACAGAGGAAACAACATAAGTATCATCTCTAAATATGAAATGTATCAATGAATAACAGCAAATTATGATATAAAATAGTGATGCAAAATGGACGTATCAGTTACCTTGGTTCTCGTAGTGCTTTAAAGATGATTTAGATGACATGTTTCTTCTTTGTGCTTGAGTGAGATGTTTTACCCTCAAGTTGTAATAATCCTACATATCTTGCTACTTTGTTTCTCTGTGGCTATCTGAAATGAAAGTTGGGTGGCTTTTGAGTGCGTCAATTAGGAGGACAGGCTACATAGAGCTAATTGTTTTATGAAATTGACATTTTAAATTCTTAGATGTAGATAATGATGACTCCTACCTACGTGCAGAAAAACAATGCGAAATATTTGTATTCTGCGTTGTGTCAAAAGAAAAATTGCTAGATCTAAGGTATTGAGCAATGCAAAATTAAAAAACGTTCAAATTTGACATTTTTGTGTAGGTGGGAATACAAAAATATTTCGCTCTGAGATTTTCCAAGCCTGTAAAATGCTTTATCATCCACATCTAGGATTTTTTTGCAACTTTAAAATGTAAATTACAAAAATAATAAAAAAGGTCTCCATGGAGCCCGTCCTCCTCCAAAGCGATTTTCATGGTGGCTTTTGCCCATTCATTCAAAAATAGAAAAATCAATAATGATTAAGATGGGGCGAACATTCTACTCCCTCCATCCACGAATAAATGTGCTTGAGCACTTGTCTATAGTCAAATATTTTGACTAACTTTATTAAAGTGAGCTCAACTTTAGATTTTGTGAGAGTTTGAGATAAGAGATAGGAAAAACTAAGCATAAGTTTACATCCGGGACAAAACTGAGTAGAACTAAGGAACCAAGGGCATAAAAAATAAAATAGTCTAAGGAATTCCAGTATAAAGGCACTTACAAAATAGAAAATGTGAGTTTTATACAAAGAAATCCATCTTGGCCCACATAAAATTGTTTGTAATTAAAAGATACATAAGTTTGAAAAATATGGCCTCATTCATAAAACCTATGTTTTGGGAAGGAGGTTTTCGGAAGGGGGATTGAGTCGAAAGCCATGCATCTTCATAGCTAGTAGTTAATTTTGAGAAGTGGTTTAGAAAAAAACTTTATTACTCTATGTTTCTTACTCCCTCCGTCCAACAATAAGTGATGTGGATTTGCCTAGATTCTGATGTACCTATATACTAAAACACATGTACATACATGCAAATTTAGATAAATTCACATCACTTATTTTAGGACAGAGGTAGTATTTTTTCTAGGTGGTAGATAACATAACAAGACTCCATACGAATGTGCCATTAATTTTTGATTTTTTATTAATTATTTTGTGCCTAAAATGACTCGCCACTAACCCCTAAACCTAGCAAAGTCGGAAGAACTTCTTTATGGAGTACTTGGGAATGTTTTTATCTTCAACCCTATAGTGATATGTATCTAAGAAGTGATCTAATATCTTTGTACCTAGGGTGTTCTGCTTTTAGGTGGGTTGTTGATTGCTCCTTCACAAAAAACAAGTTTCAGCACTTCGAAAATGAAAAACAAATTGGTCATGCAATATAATCTATTTTTGCCTACATCAATTGTTTGAAACTCAAAGATACACGAGTGTGCCAATTTTTGGCTCATTTCAACAAGGTTTGCTATGTTTTATGACATGTTGACCACCCACTCGAGGTGAAACTGAGTGCATGAAAACTAACGAGGGGTATTACTGTGTATAGCTAACTAACCATGGGTAGAGCTGAGCATAACAAGTGTAGACACATTGCTAGTGTGTACTCCTAGTGTGTACACCATGCACATTGCTAGTGTAGTATCAATACGCGTGTGCAAACCCTAGTCCCCCCACCCCTGTGTGTGCAAACTCTAGTCCCCTCTGCCGCACGGATCTCGGGCGAGAACAAATCCGAAGCACCACAAGCAACAATGTATTCCCTTGGCAGATGGTTTGGCCTAGGCGGCGGCCACTCCGGTGGAGGAGGCTCGTCGCGCCGCCGTGGAAGTGGCACCGGCGAGGACGAGGAGAAGAGGAGGAAGCGCGTCAGCTTGGAGGTGGCAAAGAAGTGGGCGGTGAAGCTCTACACCAAGTATGGCCAACGACTGTTGCCATCCCTCGTCTCCTATGTCAACTACGGTGAGGGCTCATCTGCTTCCTGTATTCGACCATGTTCCCCCCTTGTCCGACGAGGACGCTTTTGAGCCAGAGGCCGACATGCCGGTGAAGAAGGTGTTTGGCCCTGAAGACTTCATCAACGACAATGAGCCCAAGCGTCATGCAGTGCAGCTTTCTTTGCGCGAGTCAGAGGAGGTGGCTGCAGTGGCATGATACGTCTCAAACGTATCTATAATTTTTGATGCTACATGCTTGTTCTTACACCATTTGCTTAGTGTTTTGTTACACTTCGTGGCATTTTTATGCATTTTCTAGAACTAACCTATTAACAAGATGCCACAGTGCTAGTTCCCTATTTTCTGTTGTTTTTGTGTTTCAGAAAAGTTACACAGGAAATATTCTTAGAATCGGACGAAATAAAAGCTGAACCTCCTATTATTTAACGAAGTTTCCAGAAGTCCGAAGAGGAGACGGAGGGGGGCCACAGGGCGGCCACACCACCAGGGGCGTGGCCTGCCCCTGGCCCGCGCCCACCTATGGTGAGGGCACCCTGGCCCACCTCTGGTGCCGCCCCTTCGTCTATAAAGACCCCCCGACGGGAAAAACCTAAAGACCTGATCAATTTTCCAGAAACACATCGCGATCCGCCGCCATCATTGACCAGAGATCGGATGGTCCAGAAGCTCTTCCCGACACCTTGCTGGAGAGGGGAATCGCCACTGGATGTCTTCTTCATCGCCATGCTTGCCTCCGGCGCGATGAGTGAGTAGTCTACCTTGGACTATGGGTCCATAGCAGTAGCTAGATGGTTGTCTTCTCCACCATGTGCTTCATATTTAGATCTCGTGAGCTGCCTTACATGATCGAGACCATCTTTGTGTAATTCTACATGTTATGTTTGTTGGGATCCGATAAATATTGGTGATATGTTAAGTTGATGTGCTGAATATTATCTTATGTTATCACTATGTTGTTTATGATCTTGCATGCTCTTTGTTGTTAGTAGCTATCTTGGCCAAGTAGATACTAGTGACTCCAAGAGGGGGTATTTATGCTCGATAGTTGGGTTCATGCCTCTATTTAATCTGGGGGAGTGACAGAAACCTCTAAGGTTGTAGATGTGTTGTTGCCACTAGGGAGAAAACTGTTAGGAATAGACAAGTTGTATTCCCTGGGGGCCAAAGGCCACAACATATAGTTACATGTACAGGTGAGAATATGCAAGAAACCCCCTAACAGGTGGGGAAAATACACATATACAAATATACATCTAACACCCCCCCCCTCAAACTCATGGTGGATCCACAACACTGAGTTTGGAGAGTAAGAAGTCATGCTGCGCTCTAGGTTGTGCCTTTGTAAAGAAATCCGCCAACTGCAAATCTGAAGGCACATACTGAAGCGCAACAACCTGAGCCTGCACCTGAGCACGTGTATAAAAAGCATCAACACCAATATGCTTGGTAAGCTCATGCTTGACCGGATCACGTGCAGTACTGATAGCACCTGTACTGTCAGACAAAAGTGGAGTGGGTGTCGTAACAGAGACCCCAAAATCTGCAAGCAACCACCGTAACCATGTCACCTCAGCAATCAACAAGGCCATAGCTCGCAACTCAGCCTCTACACTGGAACGGGAAACTGCAACCTGTTTCTTCGTCTTTCAACCAACAAGCGAACCACCAAGAAACACACAGTAAGCAAAAAGTGAACGACGATCCGT
The DNA here is from genome assembly GCA_007115705.1 of Dactylis glomerata. Taxonomy (NCBI): domain Eukaryota; kingdom Viridiplantae; phylum Streptophyta; class Magnoliopsida; order Poales; family Poaceae; genus Dactylis; species Dactylis glomerata. The sequence goes on along the minus strand of QXEO01000231.1, from coordinate 1,756,350 downwards.
AGGATCACTTGCCCATGTAGCATCCGAGTAGCACTAGAGCTGGAGAGAGCTGGAGCGAGGAAAGAAAAGGCGACGAGTGATCGTGCCACGAAGATAACGAAGAACACGGAGGAGATGACTATAGTGAACAGTGGTAGGAGCTGAGACAAACTGACTCAGAATATGAACAGGATACGATATATCAGGACGAGTGACAGCAAGATAAACAAGACTCCCAACAAGATGGCGATAACGTGTCGGATCAGGAAGAGGATCACCATCAGTAGGACGAAGCTTGACATTAAGCTCCATAGGAGTCTCAACAGTGCGCTCATCCCCAAGAGCAGCACGAGCAAAAAGATCATGAATATACTTTTCCTGAGAGATAGAAAAGCCATCAGAAGTGGAGGAGACCTCGATCCCAAGAAAGTAGCGGAGAGGACCAAGATCAGTCATAAGAAACTGATCACGAAGACGAGCCTTAACAAAGGCAATATACTCAGGATCATCACCAATAATGATCATATCATCAACATAGAGAAGGAGAAGAGTGCGTCCACGAGGAGAAGTGTGAACGAACAGCGCTGCATCATGAGCGCTGGGAGAGAAACCAGCAGCAATCACCACAGAGGCAAAACGCTCAAACCAGGCATGAGGGGCCTGTTTCAGGCCATAAAGAGAACGCCGAAGGCGACAGACCATCCCATCAGGAACAGAATACCCGGGAGGAGGCTGCATGTAAACCTCCTCACTCAACTCGCCATTAAGGAAAGCGTTCTGAACATCAAGCTGAGACACAGACCAGTGTCGAACAGAAGCGACAATAAGAAGAGTACGCACAGTGGTCATATGAGCCACAGGGGCAAAAGTCTCATCATAGTCACGGCCGTGCTCCTGCTGAAAGCCACGAGCCAAGAGATCCATCAGAGCGGGTCTTAATTTTATAGGCCCACTTACACGTGATAGGACGAACACCGGGAGGGGGAGAGACAAGATCCTAGGTGCCAGTGCGCTCAAGCGCAGCAATCTCCTCAGCCATAGCAAGCTGCCATTCAGGATGACGCTCAGCATCCCGATAAGAAGTCGGCTCGGAGGCAACAGAGAGACCGTACTGACTAGGAGAGTAACGGTCTGGAGCACGACGCGGATGAGTCGCCGGAAGAGGAGAGGGAAGCTCGTCAGAAGAAGACGACTCATCGGAAGAAGAGGAAGAAGGAATAGCGGAAGAAGACTCCGAAACCAGAGAACGAGGAGAACTAGGGGAACTAGATGGAGTAGAGGATGGCGTCGGGGTCGAAGAGGGCGCATCAGAACAAGGTCCAGGAGGAGGGACAATAGGGACAGAAGGAGGTGCATCAGGAAATAGAAGAAAAGAGATATCATCCACCGGGTAGGTACCAGAGGTGGGGCAAGGATAGAATGGACGCGTCTCATCAAACGTGACGTCACGAGAGATGCGCATCCGACGACCAACAGGGTCCCAACAGCGATAGCCCTTATGCTCATCACTGTAGCCGAGAAAAACACACTCAACAGACTGAGCGGTCAGTTTGGTGCGTTCACGAGGAGGAAGAAGAACATAGCAAACGCAACCAAACAAACGAAGAGTCGAGTAGTCTGGAGAACCACCAGAGAGATGCTCGAGAGGGATGCCACCTTGGAGGGCAGCAGAAGGCTGGATGTTAATGAGGTAAGTCGACGTAGTGACAGCCTCAGCCCAGAAATGCGGCGGAAGAGAAGAAGCAATCATCATAGCACGGGTTGTCTCAAGAATATGACGATGCTTACGCTCGGCGACACCATTTTGAGCATGCGCACCGGGACAAGAAAACTGAGCAAGGGTGCCCTGCTCAGCAAGAACACCACGCAGGTGCTGAGAGATATACTCGCCAGCAGAATCAGCATAGAACACACGAATGGGCGAGGAATACGGAGTGCGGACCATGGCCGCAAAGCGCTGATAAATAGAGAGCACCTCACTGCGAAAGCGCATAAAAAACAACCAGGTGTACCGTGAAAAATCATCAATGAATAAAATATAGTAGCGATGGCCCCCTTTTGAACCAAAGGGAGCCGGACCCTAAACATCTGAATGAACTAAATCAAAAGGTCGCTGAGATACAGACACACTGGTAGGATAGGGAAGCTGAATCTGTTTGCCTAACCTACAACCCTAACAGTTGAAAGACACATCTCCTGAGATAGACCCCAGAAGACCACGACAGACTAAAGACGATAAACGGGAGCCACAAAGGTGACCCAGCCGATGATGCCACTGCTGGAAAGAGCCAGTGACAGAAGCAGCGACCGCAGGAGAACTGGCCGGTGAAGAGGCAGCAGATCGAACATGAAGCCAGTCTAACTCCCAGAGCCCTGGAGACTCACGGCTGCGAGGGCCAGCTCCAACCAGGGACTGTGTGCGGCGGTCCTGAACAGCACAAGAATCAGCGTCAAGAATGACGCGACAACCAGAATCAGTAAGCTGACTAGCAGAGAAAAGATTCATCTTAAGGCTAGGAACATGAGAAACATCAGGAACAGAGAAAGAGGAAGTAGAGAGGGTGCCGCGACTGGAAACAGGAAGAGATGTACCATCAGCTGTGATAACACGGACATGAGAAACGAGAGAACGAAGAGCAAAAGGAATAGAAGATGCAGAAGTCATATGAAAGGAAGCTCCAGAATCCAGATACCACGGGGACATACCTGACTGTGCAGAAGGTGGTGGTCGCGCGGTGCCAGAAGAGGTAGACACAGGACCAGCAGTGCCTGACGAGGAAGAGCCTGTAGCAGCTAGCAGACCACGAATACCTCGAATAATATCCTGCTCAGAGAGTGCAACTGCAGAAGATCCCGTAGAACCAGCCTGCTGACGAGCGTGAAACTGCTGACGTAAACTGGGATCCCTCCTCCAGCAGCTAGAGAAATCGTGGCCAGGCTTGCCACAGTAAGAGCAGGAAGGACGAGGATGGCGGTTCTGACCGCGAGGCTGCTGAGGCTGACTCTGGCCCTAGACCGGAGGAGAAGAGAGTATCGGCGGCACTGGAGACCGCAACGGAGCCGACGGCACTGGAGGACCACGAGCAGCAAGTACAGAGGGAACCTCAAGAAGACCAGCACCACGAAGACGAGTCTCCTCAGCACGAAGCTCAGACAGCACCTCAGAGAGCGGGACACGACCACGAGCAAGTAGCTGGGCGCGATGAGGCTCGAACTCCTTGCGGAGCCGAGACAAGAACTCATATACACGCTGAAACTCCAGATCAGCGCGCACAGTGAGACAGCAGGGACAAGTGGCACACACAGCTGTACGAAGAGAATCAAGCTGGCGCCAGATAGCAGCACTCTGAGTGTAGAACTCATCAATAGTAGAATCACCCTGCTGAAGAGCATGGTCCTAGCGAACCACAGACATGTAAAGAGCATCCCCAGACGGCTCATAACGCTGACGAAGAAAGGCCCACTGAGCAGCAACAGTAGGAAGACCCATGAACTCAGCAGCATACTGAGGCAGAACACTGGAAGTAAGAACAGCAGCAGCATGAGCATCCTCATCTATCCACTGAGTGTAGTCAGTCAGATCCAGCCGGTAGGTCGCAAGAGCGTCAGAATACTCCTGGACCTGCCGGTCATACTCAGCCAGAGCAGTAGCATCATCACTCTTGGCTGCATCCTTGGCCTCCTGAGTAGCATCGGGGGCAAGGGCAATAGGCGTCGGTGGAATAGGCGCCGTAGGAGCAGTGGGGCGTGGCGGACAGGGGACCTCGCCGGAAAGCACACCCCAAAGGCGAAGACCGCGCATGTGGACGCGCATAAAGGCAGCGAAATCAGGGTAATTCGCGCCATCAAAGATCACCGGGCAGCGAGGAATCGCAAGGTAGCCCGATGATGACGAAGAAGAAGACATAGCTCTTTTTTTTTGCAATTGGATCTGGATCAACTCACGAGCCTGCAAACTCCGACCAATTCCGCCTAGATCAGGGCACCGCCGATGATTTGAGCACTGGGATGAGCTAGATTGGGGCAGTACGAACCTATTCCAGGGAAAATTGAGGCCGGAACGGAAAGCGGCCGAGACAGGGCTGCCGGCGGCTGGTGTGGCACGCAGACGCCCGGGGAGACGCTCGGGGATGAGTGCCATGCGCTCGATGAGGACGAGCGGCTGATGCAGGGGCCAATTCCCGTGACTCCCGTGACCGGCGGGGACGAGGCCTGCAGGGATGAGAGCGGCCGAGACGAGGCCGGCGGGGACGAGGCCGGCAGGGATGAGGCCGGCGGAGACGGGAACGAGGCCGGCGGCGAGGACGGGAACGAGGCCGGCAGGGATGCAGAGACCAAAACCGGGGGCGGGGCAACCGGGTGCTGGAGGCCGGCAGTAGATGACGACGAGGCTCGAGGTTGACCCGACGACAAGGCCCGAGATCGAGACCAGGGGCGAGCAGGCAGAGTCGATGACCGGACGGACGAGACGGCGGCGAATGCCGGATGAGATTGGATCGGAGAAAAATAAAAAACCTATAGCTGTGATACCATGTTAGGAATAGACAAGTTGTATTCCCTGGGGGCCAAAGGCCACAACATATAGTTACATGTATAGGTGAGAATATGCAGGAAACCCCCTAACAGGTGGGGAAAATACACATATACAAATATACATCTAACAAAAACAACATTCTTGTGTCCAAGGACATTTGTTTTGTTTACATTACACACTTTGCTTAATGTAGTTATCTGTTATTCGCAACTTAATACTCGTGGGATGTTCGGACGATATCCCCGTGACTGGATTATTAGTCATAGATGCAGTTGGATGGCGGTCTATGTATTTTGTTGTAATGCCCAGAGTAAATCTCATAGTGATCCTCATGACATATGCACGTTATCTTTATTCTATCAATTGCCCAACTGTAATTTGTTTACCCAGCATGTTGTTATTTATCTTATGGAGAGACACCACTAGTGAACTGTGGACCCCGGTCCATTTTCGTTTACATTGTCACACCATTTTACTATTACTCGCACTGTTTACTTTCTCGTATACTACTATTGCTTTCCACTCGATACGCTCATACCTTTGTTTACAGCAAACCGGTGAGATTGACAACCTCATCGTAAGTTGGGAGCAAAGTACTCCCTCTGTTTAGAAATATAAGATGTTTTAGCTTTGTGAAGCTAATGTATCTAAACATCTTTTAGTGTATAGATTCGAGTGAACCTATACACTAAAAGATGTCTAGATACATTCACTTCACAAAAATAAAACATATTATATTTCTGAACGGAGGGAGTACTTGGTTGTGTTGTGTGCAGGTTCCGCATTGCTACTAGTTGAAGACGCACCAACAAGAATCATAAACGGCGCCCTTGCTGGAGTGTCATGAAGCTAGCAAGCATCACCTTCTCAAGTTTGACTTTTTCCTACTGGATTGATAAACCTCGGTTTCTTACTGAGGGAAAACTTGCTACTGTGCTCATCATACCTTCCTCTTGGGGTTCCCAACTGGGTGGTCATCCTGTCGGTATCAAGCTAATTTTTTGGCGCCGTTTGTTGGGGAAAAAGAAGACTTCTGCAAGGGGAGTTTCGCATGCACAACCTTTACTTTCTTTTAGTTTTGCTTTACTTTATTTTTTGCTTGCATCGTTTTTATCAAAAATACAAAAAAAATAGTTTCCTTTATAGTTGTTTTTACTTGTCTGCTTTTAGCTTTGCTAGAATGGGTACTCATGAGAACACCAAGTTGTGTGACTTTACTAGCACTAATAATTGTGATTTTATCTGCACTCCTATTGTGCCACCTGCTCCTGCTGCAAATTTTTATGAGATTAAACCTGCTTTATTGAACCTTGTTATGAAAGAGCAATTTTTTGGTGCTAGTACTGATGATGCTGCAGCTCATCTCAACAATTTTGTTGAGCTATGTGAGATGCAGAAATATAAGGATGTAGAAGGTGATATTATTAAGCTTAAGTTGTTTCCTTTTTCTTTGAGAGGAAAAGCTAAGTATTGGTTGCTATCTTTGCCTAGAAATAGTATTGATTCTTGGGCTAAGTGTAAGGATGCTTTTATTGGAAAATATTATCCTACTGCTAAGATTATAGCTTTGCATAGTGATATCATGAAGTTTAGATAGTTTGATAATGAACATGTTGCTCGGGCTTGGGAAAGAATGAAATCTATGATAAATAATTGCCCTCCTCATGGACTGACTACTTGGATGATTGTCCAAACTTTTTATGCAGGACTGAATTTTTCTTCAAGAAACTATTGGATTCAGCTGCTGGAGTCAATTTTATGTCCCTTGCCTTGGGTGCCGCAACTAAGCTTCTTGACAACATGATGGTAAATTATTCTGAGTGGCACACCGAGAGAGCCCCACAAGGTAAGGAGGTAAATTCTGTTGAGGAGACCTCTTCCTAGAGTGATAAGATTGATGTTATAATGCTTATGCTTTATAATGATAGGACTCATGTAGGTCCTAATAATGTTCCTTTGGCCTCTTTGGTTGCTCAAGAAGAGCATGTTGATATAAACTTCATTAGAAATAATAATTTTAACAACAATGCTTATAGGAATAATTTTTCTAGCAACAATTATAGGCCATTTCCTTCTAATGGTGATAATAGCTATCTTGGTACACCTAAAATGCCTAGTGAAGAAAGGATTTTAGAACTTGAAAAGGCTACCAAGAATTTTATGCATGTGCAATATGAGCAGAACAGGGCACCAAGACCATGGAGGAGCAATCAGCTCTGTTGAGGACTATTAGTCATCAACTTGAAAATTTAAACAAGGCTATTCCTAAGTTGCAAGCTAAGGTTTCCAAAGCTGAAACCGATATTTCATGTTTGTCTAATGTGCAATCTTCTTTGATTAACAAAATGTCCGCTAAGCCTGATCCTTTTGCCACTGCTAATGCTATCCAAGTTAGAATTGATGAAAATGTTAGGATGCTAGCAGAATTGCATGCCAGGTGGGAAAGAGAAGATGAGATGGCTAGAAAGATGAAGGTATGTACCATTACTACCTCTAATGATGTTATTCCAAATGCTAGCAATCCTCTTACTTTGATTGGTGTAGAGAAAACTCCTACTCCTTGTGTAAAAAAGCCCAAAACTGCAAAAAAAAAATCTCAAAAGAGTGCTGGAATTTTTCGGAGTGTAGGAGATGATAGCTCTATTTTTTTAATGATTTTGATGTTGATGGCTGCAATATATCTGAAGTTATTTTGTTCTTGCAAAAGCTTGCTTTGACTCCTAATGCTAGTCCTATAAATATTGCTTTTACTAAGCATATTACCAATGCTCTTATGAAAATTAGGGATGAAAAGTTGAAGCAAAAAGATTCTATTCCCAAGAAGTTAGAAGATGGTTGGGAACCCATCATTGATATGCATGTTAATGGTTTTGATTTCCATGCTTTATGTGATCTAGGTGCTAGTATTTCTATTATGCCTAGAAAGATTTATGACATGCTTGACTTACCACCGCTTGAAAAGTGTTATTATGATGTTCCTATTGCTGATGTTGCTAAGAAGAAACCTTTGGGAATGATTAATGATGTTCTTGTTATGGTTAACAATAACCTTGTTCCCGTTGATTTTCTTGTTATGGATGTTGAATGCAATGCTTCATGTCCTATTATTTTGGGAAGACCTTTTCTTCGAACTGTAGGTGCCATCATTGATATGAGGGAAGGCACCATCAAATATCAATTCCCAGTCAAGAAAGGTATGGAACACTTCCCTAGAAAGAGGAAGAAATAAATTTTTGACTCTATTATTAGAGCAAATTATTTGCTAGATGCTTCATCACTTGATATTACTTGATTCGCACTTTCTGCGCCTAGCTCAAAGGCGTTAAAGAAAAGCACTCTTGGGAGATAACCCATTGTTTTACTTTCAGTTCTTTTTCTTTTATTTGAGTCTTGGAAGTTATTACAACTGTAATAACCGCTCCTTATCATTTTTATTTTGTTGTTGTGCCAAGAGAAATCTCTAATTTGAGTGAGGTAATATTTGGGGAAGTTGCTGTCCTGAAACAGATTTTGGTGCTGCACCATAAAAATTCATGAAAATTCTCATAATATCTTTTTGACCTGCGATTTCTTTTGCATATGCCCCAGGTTATATCCAAACTTTCATTAGTTTTACACTTTTTGATTTGAGCACAGAAAACCCTCGAAAAAATCGTCCTTTGTCAGCTGTTCTGTTTTGACAGATTTCTGCCACTATTTGTGTTTGCCTCTCGATCACTTTCTTTTTGAGTTCTTTTGATCACGGAACTTTTGGGGAAGTTGCTACAGTAGTATATGCTTTATATGTGGTGGTTTTGAGTTGAAATCTGAAGCAAAAAGGGGTTGATTCATTATTATGCTTACACTAATGTTGCTAATAGAATTGTGTTGAGTTTTGTATGAAGGAAGTTTTCAAGTGTAGGGATTGGAGAATGATGAGATGAGTTGAAGAATGGACAAAAGATAAAGCTTGGGGATGCCCACGCACCCCAAGAAATATTCAAGAGGTACAAGCGTCAAAGCTTGGGGATGCCCCCGAGGCACCCCTTCTTCATCGGCAAAAATCAGGTCACCTTTCAACACACTATATTTTTATTGCTTCATGCACTATGCATTTTTCTTGGAGCGTCTTGTCTTTATTTTTCAGTTTTATTTTGTTTTGTTTGCTGCAATAAATGGTTGGACCCCAACAAATTTCTTTTGGAGAAGTTGCCTTGCTTTTCATTTGCCAAGAACACTCTGTTTTTCACTCTTATCGTTCAATGTTTGTTCTCTTTTTCTAGAACTGCGTTTAGCTTTCATTTTTCGCCTTGATTTTTGTTCAGATCTTGTTATATCTTTATATCAAGGTGTATTTTGACCTCTGGTCCATGTTGGTTTTCATCAAAAGAGTTATTTCAAAAAGGTTCGAATGGTGTTGGAAAAGAGAAAAAATTTCATGCAAAGAAGTGGTACAAAAAGGAGCTTGTTTAGACCGCGACTTAGACTTTTGCATGTCGTGCTTGATATCATTTTGATAGTATGCTTAGTGATTTTTGCAGTAGCATGACTTGTCTCAAATGACTGAGATTGCTTAATGAGCCTTTGAAAAAATCATGTGTTGTTTTTATTATTTGGAAGCACTAATTTGGTTTTCTCCTTGATGCTTTATTTGGGTTGACTTGGCGCATGCTTACACATGTTTGACTCATACAAAGTCGCTATAAGCCTCTATGATCATTTAGTTTTTGACTTTTGATGCCATCTTATGTTTCTCTTAATGATGTTTTGTCACTATGCATGATTATGGCCGTTATTGCTCTCTTAGTTGGTCGCTCCCAGTCTTTTGCTAGCCCTCATTTTGTACTGAGTATGAGCTCTACTCGTGCATCCAACTCCTAAAAACCAAGTTATTCCAATGTGTCCACCATACATACCTATTAGCAATTTGCTATTCCAAAGTATATTTGACTTGCTTTTATCTATCCTTCAAATTAAACTCTTTTTGGTGTTATGCGAAAATTGGTCAGTAAAGCTCTCACGAACCTGATGGCACACTTTACTTTTCTCGTTTTAAAATTTTGACATTGTGGCTCTCTTATGTTGAGTTGTTATGCTTGCAAGTTGTAAGTTGGAAATTAGCCCAGCCATGCCATCATGGGGCAAGCTTTCAACATTGCACTATCTTTCATTTGAGTTGATATCGTGATCTTTTGTTTATGGATACTCGCGATGTGAAATGAATTGGGAATCTTGCGGGATCATGGAGTTTGTATACGTGTTAGAGAAACGCCTGGGCCGCTAATCTAAGCCATGCATAATTCATGGTGGAAATTTACAGTATGCCCATAGTGAACATTCGACGATGCATCTCACAATAAAAGCTATACCAATGGTAAATAAAAGAGATACCGAGGTGTTCATTGTCTGTCTGTCCTATCATTTTGATGTGGGCTTGTTCCATGTCATCGGGCACAGAGGTACCTGATACGTCCAAAACGTATCTACTTTCCCGAACACTTTTGCTATTGTTTCTCCTCTAATTTGTGTGTTTTGAATACAACTAACATGGACTGACGATGTTTTCAGCAGAATTGCTCTGGTGTCTCATTTTTGTGCAGAAATCCAACTTTCAGTAAAAATTTGGGAAAAATCATCAAAAATCCTATTTCACCAGAAGACCCACTGAGCCAGAAGACGAGACAGAGGGGAGGCTCAAGGGCCCCACACACACAGGGGGCGCAGCCCAGCCCTGGCCGCGCCCACCTGGTGTGAGGACGCCTCGGCAGTCCTCTCGACCCCTCCTTTCGCCTACATATACCCCCTGACTCGATTATATCGGGGAGACGGCGTTTTTCCCAGATAGACTTCCGCTGCGCTGCCGCCATCAGAAACCGCGATTCGGAACTAGAAACTCCGTTCTGGCACCCTGCCGGGACGGGGATTTGGAGGAGATCTTCATCACCATCATCACCGATGCTCCTCCATCGACCATCCATGACTCCCCCATCCATGTGTGAGTAATTCCCCCACTGTAGGTGAGGGGATGGTAGGGATTGGATGAGATCGTTCATGTAATTTGATATGAGATTGTTAGGGCATAGTGCCTAGTATCTTTATTTAGTGCCTATGACATTGTTGCAACTTGTTGTGCTTAATGCTTGTCACTTTGGGCCCGAGTGCCATGATTTCAGATCTGAACATGTTATTATTTCTATGATGATACTTGTTGTTTATGGTCTTATCTACAAGTTGTATACACATATTGTTGTCCGGAACCCGAGGCCCCAAAGTGACAGAAATTGGGATAACCGGAGGGGATGGCTATGATGTGAGGATCACATGTGTTCACCGAGTGCTAATGCTTTGCTCCGATACTTTATTAAAAGGAGTACCTTAATTACCAGTAGTTTCCCTTGAGGCCCTGCTGCAACAGGCTGGTAGGACAAAAGATATCGTGCAAGTTTCTCCTTGTGAGCACGTACGACTATATACGGAACACATGCCTATGATTGTTTGTACTAGGATGCTTATCATTATTTATCTGCAATGCCCATGTCTCATTGATTTCATGAATTATCTTATCCATGCAACACCCGTAATCTATCCATATGCCTACATTATTTGTTCTTACTGTTTACTACTGTTACTATTATCGCTGCTATTTTACTACTGCTGTTACTGTTTCACTACTATCACCACTATAAAACTATTGCTACTGATAAACCACTACGAGCAGGACTGTTTCCAGGTGCAGCTGAATTGACAACTCATCTATTAAGGCTTACATATATTCTTTGGCTCCCCTTGTGTCGAATCAATAAATTTGGGCTTTACTTCCCTCGAAGACTATTGCGATTCCCTATACTTGTGGGTCATCAAGACTATTTTCTGGCGCCGTTGCCGGGGAGCATAGATTTATTTGTAAGTTCACTTGGTATTCATATTGTTCACTGCAATCCTTTCATCATGGGTAAACCCCGTGATGGAAAAGTTCCTATATTGCCATCCACTACAAGAAGAGGTACGACTCTCAACACCTCTGTTGCTCTTGATTCGCCATCTGTTATGAGTAAGTTGCTTACACCCCCACATCCACACGCTACTGCTACTACTTCTGCTGAGTTTGAAAATGCCACTGGTAATTTAGATGATGCTTCTACGGTGCTTGATGAGAGTGGTTCACTAGGTTCCTTTTTAGATGCTACTATTGCTAGAGCTAAGTTGGGAAACACTACTGTTACACCTGTTAGTTCACCTGAGTCTAGGGAATGTCCTAGTGATGATTATGATGATGATGCTTACATTGAGCTTAATGATGATTTTATTGCTGAAGCGCGTGCTGCTCGTAATGCTGGTAATGTTAAAGAACTTCTTGCAAGACGTTCTGTTAGATATAATTTATCTCCTGATCCTAAGTTTGCTGCTTCTCCCATAAATATTAGAGATAAGGATTATGATTTCTCTTTGGATTTATCTTATATATCTATTGTTGAGAAAACTCCTTTTTGTGGTACTAAAGATGAGAGTGCTATGGAGCACATGAATGAGCTTTCTACTTTGAGTAATTTGTTTTCTGATGATATTAAGCTCCGCACTTACTTTGTTGCTAAGATTTTTCCTTTCTCGTTGAAAGATGCAGCTAAAACTTGGTTTAATAGCTTGTCTCCTGGATCTCTTACTAGTCCTATTGCTTTGGTTAATGCTTTCTTTCAGAAATTTTTTCCTGCTAGTGCTCAACATGCTGCTGTGCAGAAAATCTTTGATTTTGAACAGGAAAAAGGAGAGATATTGCCTGAATCTTGGACAAGGTTTTGTTCTTTAATTAGAGCTTTGCCTAAAGAACCATTGCCTAAAAATGAACTCCTTGATATATTTTATAATGGACTAACAGATGAATCTAAGTCATATTTGGATAGTTGTGCTGGTTGTGTTTTCAGGGAAAGAACTCCAGCTGATGCTGAAGAATTAATGGCTAAAATAAGCCAGAATCATGATGATTGGACTTTAGTTGAGCCAACACCAGCACCAACCCCTGCGCCATCTACAGAGCCTACGCCAAAGAAGAGAGGGATGATTGAATTAAATGATGAAGTTATGAAGGAAGCTAAGAAATCTCTTAAGGAGAAAGGTATTAAGGCCGAAGATGTCAAGAATTTACCTCCTATAGAAGAATTATGTAAGCCAATCCCTCACTCATCAACTATTGAGGTACACTCTCTCCAACGCTTTCATGAAAGAGATATTCCTTATACTAAACCTCCTGATCAATGCTTAGATGAGTTTGATAATTTTATTGTTAAGCAAGAAAATTTTAATAGAATGGTGCATAATCATTTGTTGGAAAATTCTAGAGCTATTAACAAGTTGCAGGATATTGTGGAGAGAACTGCCAATGATGTGAAGATACTTGTTAAACATTTTCAAATGGTTCAAGCACAAATTGATCAGCTTACTAAGGTGCAAAAAGACTTGCTAGTTAATGCCGTAAGAGAGAAGCAAGCATGTGAAATACACACAAGAAGTGGCGCTGCTACTCAAGATCCATTATATCCCGAAGGACATCCTAAGAGGGTTGAGCAAGATTCTCAATGCACTTCAAATGATGATATTCCTTCTAAGAAGAAGAAGAAGCATAAAACAACGGCAGAATCATCTGATGCAGGTAAAGATCCTAATAGTGTTTCTATTTCTGATGCTGAAACTGAACCAGGAGATGCTTCCGATAAAGAAGAAGCTGAAGAAGAACCAGAGAAGATTGATAAGAATGCAAGGCACACCAAAGAAGACTTTATTGCCAACAAGCATGGTAAAGAGAGAGAGCCTTGGGTACCGAAACCAATGCCTTTTCCTGGTAAGAAACACAAGTCCAAGGAAGAAGAACACTACAACAGGTTTTGTGAATGGATGAGACCTTTATTTTTGCAAATTCCTTTGACTCATGCTATTAGAATGCCTCCTTATGCAAAATATATGAAAGATATTGTTACTAACAAAAGGAAGATTCCTAATGAGGAAATTTCCACTTTACTTGCTAATTATTTTTTTGATGGTAAAGTACCGGAGAAGCTTGGAGATCCAGGTATACCAACTATTCCTTGCTCCATTAAAAATAACTATGTTAGAACTGCTTTATGTGATTTGGGAGCTGGAGTTAGTGTCATGCCTTTTTCTCTTTATAAGAGACTTGATCTAGAAAAATTGGTATCAACTGATATATCTTTGCAGATGGCTGATAAGTCTACTACTATTCCTATTGGTATATGTGAAAATGTTCTTGTTCAAGTTGCTAACAGTTGTTTGATTTTAACTGATTTTGTTGTGTTGGAAATGCCTGAAGATGATAATATGTCTATTATTCTTGGAAGACCTTTTCTAAACACTGCAGGTGCTGTTATTAATTGCAATCAAGGAAAAGTGACTTTCAATGTCAATGATAAAGAGTACATGGTCTATTTTCCCAAGAAGATTGATAGAAAGAATGCTCTAAATTCCGTCAAGAATGTTGAGACCATCAAAGTTGGTCAAATTATTTGTTCAGAGCGAAAGCCCAAGGAAGAATATAAAATTGTTATGATTGGGACTATGCCTATCAAAGTTGAGGTAACATAAGCATTAAGTGAGGTCCAAAGTTTTGCCTCATATAAAGTTAGTTTGGGAACAAGACTTGATCAACCTTGTTAACAAAGTGATTTTATATGAACGAAACTTCGCTTTCACCGCATCCACTCCACCTCGCCTATATTTGCTTGTTCAATTTTATTCCTTTAGTTTAGTTACATGATTAAGAGTATCTCAGAGCTGCTGCATGCTTGGTTTTGATTTGCTTGAAATCATTTCATCTTCGTCTTTCTGAGTTTTATCGATATGCCAATTTCTGAAAAATCCTCGAAAATAAAGTTTCTCGAAAAATTCCAGAAAAATCTTTATAAATTTTTATATCAAAAATGGGGCAGAGAGGCACCTGGGAGACACTAGGAGGGGCAGCCACGCCATCTCCCACACAGGGGGCGTGGCCCAGCCTGGGGCGCGCCCACCTGGTGTGAGGAGGCCGCACCTGGCCTCTCACTTATCTCTTCCTCCCCTGCTCTTTCTCTCTCCCGAAAAACAACGATACACCAGCTCAAACCCGAGTTCTTGCTATTCTTCACTTTGATTTTTTGATCTCCTTGCTCAGCCCAACATTTCTGCTGAGATTTGGAGCAATTGTTCTCCGGTATGTGACTCCTCCGCTTGTCCAAGTAGAATTTCTTTTGGTTGAGTATTTCTTGAGTATTTTAGTATTGTAGGTGGTAGGATAAATGAGTATGCATGCTTGTTCTATTGCTTATAAATGATATTTTGATGCATGGTAGCTCTCTAGTAAGCTCACTATAGTAGTTCCCCTACATTTGCTTGTCTCAAAATCATATTTTATGAGGTTTGTTAAAAAAATTCAGAAATGGAGGAGAATGCATATCAACTCTCTCAACATGAACTAGAAGTGCATGAAGTTATGAAAGTTCACCGAGAAGAGAGGGTTTTCCCCTCACACTATCCATGCTCAGAATTCATGAATGCTTCCGGAATTCTATAGGATTTCCAAACTTTACTCTCTAATGCAGGGTTGGAACATTTTACTGAGGGTGAACCTCCCCAATATGTTAAACTAACAATGTCTGTGGTGTAGGATTTCAGATTTAGTTCGTCCACTTCTAACCCCATGGTTCATTATAAAATTTATAACAAATATGTGGACTTGCCTCTTGATGTTTTCTGTACAGCTATTAGAGTTCCACAGTGGGGATCGCTTGAGAAGATAAGGGGCCAACCTAGGCCGTTGTTGGAACTATACGAGGAGATTTTTCAAGGAAGAAGCTTCACAAGAGAGGGTGGTAAAACTCAAAATATTCATTTCCCATCCATTCGGTATTTTGCCTTCTTTATTACCAAATGTGTTCTTGCTAGGAAATCTGCAAGTAAATTATCTCTCCATGATTTAGCTTTTATTGCTGCTACTTTGAGGCGTGATAGGACTTACCATTTGGGTGCCTTAATAGCTTTCCGTCTTGATGTTAATCGTGAGAAAGGGGAATCTGTGGGGGACTTATAGCTTCACGCCTGTTAGCTTTGCATGGTGTAATGCCTCATTTTCTAGATCTGCAGTTCCCCGAGGAGAAACTTGATCTTAGTTCTATGATTCATCATAAGTTTATTTCTCCTCCTGCTAGTTTGATTAATTTAACATTTGAGCTAACCTTTTTCAAGAAGACTACCTGGAAGGTAGTAAAGACTGATCGATTAGTCCATTTGCCTGCACCTCTTTTGTTTAACCTTGATCGCAGGAATGGATGGTCGCTCACGGAGGATGAGCTCGATGTGTACATAGAGGAGCACCCGCCGCCTGTGCACGATGAAGAGGGCGCCGAGGAGTCGGGTCAGCCCTCCAACATTGCGAATTTCCCATACGAGCAACCTTATTATGATTATGCGCCATCAGCTTCATCTTCATGAGAGCCGGGGTACGATTACACCTATGATGACCCACCAGCCTGGAGCAGCTACCAGGGCCGGAATTGATCTCCACTTAGGCGAAAAGCCTAAGCTTGGGGGAGGTACACCGACGATTCACTCATCTACATATCTTATTTTGTCGGTTCTATGTATATCCATATTTCGCTTTCTTTATTATTCTTGTTTTTATTTCTGCTTTCCAAAACACAAAAAGACCAAAAATATTTCCGTTGTTTCTCTTTGTTTACCTTTTAGTTTGCTGCCTTTGGTTTGCTTTATTTGCTATTTTCGGTTTGCTATTTGAAAAATCCAAAAATATTTTGCTTTGATTGCTATTTCCTTCTGCTTTTGTTTCAAAAATCAAAAACCCCAAAAATATTTGTTGTTCTTCTTCGGTTTTGTAAAGTTTGTTGCAGAGTTCAGTCCCCCATTACTCCATTGGAGCTTGGTATTCACTTTATATTATTCAAGCCACACAAGTGAAGAGCAATAATGACGATATATGACAATCCGAGATGTGGTAAGAGGCTGGTATGAACTCTATTTTTTTCATTTTTGTACATATACTCATCTATGTGGACATGCTTAGTCGGTTCATGTAAGGTATATGTTATCTAATGGATGCTTTGTAGTTCTTCCTTTCATATGATTAGTTTCAATTTACTAATAGTTTGTAGCATGTCATGTAGACGCTTGCATGCATTGTTTTATTCATATTATGGTATGATATTGTGGTATCCTCCTCTGAAAGCTTCATTTGAATCGACTTGGCACATGCTCAAGCATGCATATGACTGAAACAAAAAGTCAATTAAGCCTCGATGATTTACTTTGCCTCAGAGTTCTTGTATCATTTTTATGCCTATATTAATTTTGTTTTGTCGCTTCCCCGTCTTTTGCTAGCCTTCACTTGCACTGAGTATGAGCTCTACTCGTGCATCCAATTACCAAAAACCAAGTCTTCCAAAGAGTCCACTATAAATTCCTATGCATGGTATTTGTAAGCCATTCCAAAGTAAATTTTCATGTGCTACCTTTCAAAACTTTCAACTACTTCTCATTTTGTGCCACTGTTTTTAGCTCATGGGGACATAGTGGTCGGAATTGCTATCTTCCCTATTAAATTAAGTACCCCTCGACTAGGCAGCTTCATCTGCTCGTCATTAATTTTGCATGAGAGCTGGTCAGACCATTATAATCTAATTCTAAAAAGAAAGAAAAAAAGGCACTCCTCCAAGGAATGTGAAAGTTGGTGGGCACCCGATGGAATCGGTTAGCCATGGTTTGAGAAAGGAAAAAAGGTGGGGAGGAGTGCCAAAGCTTTATAAAAGAGCACCAATGTGCCAAAATTCCAAAGAACTCGGAACCGCTCTCACTTGTTTATTATGGAAGATAGCAAGTCCCCATTGCCAGTCGTTGACATGAAACAACCACCTCTCAAAATAAATTTTTATCTCTGTTTTACAAATGAAAAGCTCTAGCACATGTTAAATCACTGCTTCCCTCTGCGAAGGGCCATTCGTTTACCTTTATGTTGAGTTATCATCTTCTAACTTTAAAGCACTTCTTGAGAGCATAGCTGTTATTCTTTGTGTAACGTGCTTGTCCCAGAACACGGTTAATTGTGGTATAACTTTGATGCTTGCATCTTTGATATTTTTAACTTCTAGTCTTCCCTTAGACTTCAGAGGTGCCTCAGCATTTATGTTTGCTCCACAAATAAAGGCAAGCTGGATACCACTCTTTCATATCATTTATGCATATTACAATCTTGTAGCTTCTTATGTACATGTTACTTGTTATTAGTGCATTGGCACTCTTTCATAGCTTGCTTGACTATGAGGTGACATTAGTTGCATATCTCTTATTATGAATTGCCTGAGTACTTGATCACATAGTTAGTATATATACATCATATGAGCAAATGTGTTCGTGAAAGTTTCTTTTATCGCTCTCAGTTGTTAACTGAATTGCTTGAGGACAAGCAAATAGCTAAGCTTGGGGGGAGTTGATACGTCCAAAACGTATCTACTTTCCTGAACACTTTTGCTATTGTTTCTCCTCTAATTTGTGTGTTTTGAATACAACTAACACGGACTGACGCTGTTTTCAGCAGAATTGCTCTGGTGTCTCATTTTTGTGCAGAAATCCAACTTTCAGTAAAAATTCGGGAAAAATCATCAAAAATCCTATTTCACCAGAAGACCCACTGAGCCAGAAGACGAGACGGAGGGGAGGCTCGAGGGCCCCACACACACAGTGGGCGCGGCCCAGCCCTAGCCGCGCCCACCTGGTGTGAGGACGCCTCGGCAGTCCTCTCGACCCCTCCTTTCGCCTACATATACCCCCTGACTCGATTATATCAGGGAGACGGCATTTTTCCCAGATAGACTTCCGCTGCGGCGCCGCCATCAGAAACCGCGATTTGGAACCAGAAATTCTGTTCTGGCACCCTGCCGGAACGGGGATTTCGAGGAGATCTTCATCACCATCATCACCGACGCTCCTCCATCAACCATCCATGACTCCAACATCCATGTGTGAGTAATTCCCCCGCTGTAGATGAGGGGATGGTAGGGATTGGATGAGATCGTTCATGTAATTTGATATGAGATTGTTAGGGCATAGTGCCTAGTATCTTTATTTAGTGCCTATGACATTGTTGCAACTTGTTGTGCTTAATGCTTGTCACTTTGGGACCAAGTGCCATGATTTCAGATCTGAACATGTTATTATTTCTATGATGATACTTGTTGTTTATGGTCTTATCTACAAGTTGTATACACATATTGTTGTCCGGAACCCGAGGCCCCAAAGTGACAGAAATTGGGATAACCGGAGGGGATGGCTATGATGTGAGGATCACATGTGTTCACCGAGTGCTAATGCTTTGCTCCGGTACTTTATTAAAAGGAGTACCTTAATTACCAGTAGTTTCCCTTGAGGCCCTGCTGCAACAGGCTGGTAGGACAAAAGATGTCGTGCAAGTTTCTCCTTGTGAGCACGTACGACTATGTACGGAACACATGCCTATGATTGTTTGTACTAGGATGCTTATCATTATTTATCTGCAATGCCCATGTCTCATTGATTTCATGAATCATCTTATCCACGCAACGCCCGTAATCCATCCCTATGCCTACAGTATTTGTTCCTACTGTTTACTACTGTTACTATTATCGCTGCTATTTTACTACTGTTGTTACTGTTTCACTACTATCACCGCTATAAAACTATTGCTACTGATAAACCACTGCGAGCAAGACTGTTTCCAGGTGCAGCTGAATTGACAACTTATCTGTTAAGGCTTACATATATTCTTTGGCTCCCCTTGTGTCGAATCAATAAATTTGGGCTTTACTTCCCTCGAAGACTGTTGCGATCCCCTATACTTGTGGGTCATCAGTACCCCGTTGGCGGTTCTCGATGATATGTGTATACTTACAATGACAAGAGCTTGCTTGGGAATCTAAGTAAAGTAGCATGAGGTTTGGGTATTCGTACTTCACGGGACACGAGGTTTTCAACTTATGATTTGTCAAGCATATGCATCATAAGTGTACTCGCATTAACTTTAACCATTCAAGATGCCTATGATGGGGGCAATGAGAGCTCAAAGCCGGTAAGTACCATAATTTTTGAAGGTTTATAAAACTTGTAATCACTGCTTCCCTCCGCGAAGGGCCTTTCTTTTACTTTATGTTGAGTCACCACCTTCTACCTTTATGCACCGTCTAAGAGAGCATAGTTGTCATTCTGAGTATAATGTGCATTGTCCCAAAGTTTTCATTGATTGATTCATGATGTTGGTTTCACTTGTTCTCAAATTACTTGTATCTAGTCGCCCTCTTAAACTTGAAGGTGTCCTATGCATTTATGTTTTGCTCTCTCATGAAGGACAAGCTGAAAACCATTTGTATGTTTTTCCATATGATTTGAACACACGTTTGACTTTCATTGTTTCATTTTCATGATCTTTCATTTGTGTTCTTTTTCATATTATAACATGGTTGCTAAGTTTCTTCTATCAAGATTATATCTTTCATGCCCATGTTTTAAGTTTTTTTGATCCCAGCGCACAACGCTTACATATATGATCCCAGCGCACAACCTCAAAAATTATTTCTTTTGTTATCACTTACCTACTCGAGGATGAGCAGGAGTTAACCTTAGGGATGCTGATACGTCTCTAACGTATCTATAATTTTTGATGCTCCATGCTTGTTTTTACACCATTTGTTTAATCTTTCATTACACTTCATGGCATTTTTATGCATTTTCCGGAACTAACCTATTAACGAGATGCCACAGTGCCAGTTCCCTGTTTTTTGCTGTTTTTGTGTTTCAGAAAAGTTACACAGGAAATATTCTCAGAATTGGACGAAACAAAAGCCGAACGTCCAGAAATTTACCGAAGCTTCTAGAGAACCAAAGAGGAGACGGAAAGGAGCCAGGAGGCGGCCTCACCACCAGGGGGCGCGGCCCAGGGCCTGGCCGCGCCGCCCTATGGTGAGGGCCCCCTGGTCCACTTCTGACGCCGCTCCTTCGCCTATAAAGCCCCCCCAACGGGAAAAACCTAAAGACCCGATCACTTTTCCAGAAACACATCGCGATCCGCCGCCATCATCGACCCGAGATCGGGAAGGTCCAGAAGCTCTTCCCAGCACCCTACCGGAGAGGGGAATCGCCACCGGAGGTCTTCTTCATCGCCATGCTTACCTCCGGCGCGATGAGTGAGTAGTCTACCTTGGACTATGGGTCCATAGCAATAGCTAGATGGTTGTCTTCTCCACCATGTGCTTCATGTTTAGATCTCGTGAGCTGCTTTACATGATCGAGATTACCGTTATGTAATTCTACATATTGTGTTTGTTGGGATCCGATGAATATTGGTGTTATGATTGAGTTGATGTTCTGAATATTATCTTATGTTATCTCTATGTTGTTTATGATCTTGCATGCTCTCTGTTATTAGTAGCAATCTTGGCCGAGTAGTTGCTAGTGACTCCAAGAGGGGGTATTTATGCTCGATAGTTGGGTTCATGCCTCTATTTAATCTGGGGGAGTGACAGAAACCTCTAAGGTTGTAGATGTGCTGTTGCCACTAGGGAGAAAACAACATTCATATGCTCAAGGGCATATGATTTGTTTATATTACACACTTTGGTTAATGCAGTTATCTGTTGTTCGCAACTTAATACTTGTGGAGTTCTCAGATTGATTCGCCACAAGTGGATTATTAGTCATAGATGCAGTTGGCTGACGGTCTATGTATCTTGTTGTAATGCCCAGAGTAAATCTCATAGTTATCCTCTCGATATATGCACGTTGTCTTTATTCTATCAATTGCCCAACTGTAATTTGTTTACCCAGCATGTGTTATTTTATCTTATGGAGAGACACCACTGGTGAACTGTGGACCCCGGTCCTATTTCCTTTATATTGCTATCACATGTTTACTTTACTCGCACTATTTTCTTTACTCGCATATTACTATTACTTACCACTCAATACGCTCATACCCTTTGTTTCATGCAAACCGGTGAGATTGACAACCTCATCGTAAGTTGGGAGCAAAGTATTTGGTTGTGTTGTGTGCAGGTTCCACGTTGCCGCTCGCAAAGCAAAGCTTGGACAAGGCGCCTTATAAATTATCCAGAGCTGTCGCGAAGCTAGCGGGCATCACCTTCAGACGTTTGGCTTTTTCCTGGATACGATTAAACCTTGGTTTCTTACTGAGGGAAAATTTGCTGCTGTACTCATCATACCTTCCTCTTGGGGTTCCCAACTAGACGGTGAAAAACTATCAACACCGTGCCGCATCAAGCTAATTTTTTTGGCGCCGTTGCCGGGGAAAAAGAAGACTTCTGCAAGGGGAGTTTCACACGCACATCCTTTACTTTGTTTTAGTTTTGCTTTTACTTTATTTTTACTTGCATCATTTTATCAAAAATACAAAAAAATTAGTATCCTTTGTAGTTGTTTTTACTTGTCTGCTTTTAGTTTTGCTAGAATGGCTACTCATGAGAACACTGATGTGGCACGGTGTTGATTATGAAAAGCACCGTCCAGTTGGGAACCCCAAGAGGAAGGTATGATGAATATAGCAGCAAGGTTTTCCCTCAGTAAGAAACCAAGGTTTATCGATCCGAAGGGGAAGAAGCCAAACGACTAAAGGTGATGCTTGCTAGCTTGCGACAGCTCCAGACAATTTATAAGGCGCCTCATCCAGTGCTTTCCTTTGCCAGCTGCAATGCAGAATCTGCACACAACACAACCAGATACTTTGCTCCCAACTTACGATGAGGTTGTCAATCTCACCGGTTTGTTGTAAACAAAGGAATGAGCGTATCGAGAGGAAAATAGTAATAGTATGCGAGTAAAGTAAACAGTGCAAGTAAAGTAAACAGGTGATAGCAATATAAAGGAAATAGGACCTGGGTCCACAGTTCACTAGTGGTGTCTCTCCATAAGATAAAATAACACATGCTCGGTAAACAAATTACAGTTGGGCAATTGATAGAATAAAGACAACGTGATATGTCAAGAGGATCACTATGAGATTTACTCTGGGCATTACAACAAGATACATAGACCGCCATCCAACTGCATCTATGACTAATAATCCACTTGTGGCGAATCAATCCGATAACTCCACAAGTATTAAGTTGCGAACAACAGATAACTGCATTAAACAAAGTGTGTAATGTAAACAAAGAATATGCCCTTGAGCATATGAATGTCGTTTTCCCCCTAGTAGAAAAAGCACATCTACAACCTTAGAGGTTTCTGTCACTCCCCCAGATTAAATAGAAGCATGAACCCACTATCGAGCATAAATACCCCCTCTTGGAGTCACTAGCAACTACTCGGCCAAGATAGCTACTAACAATGGAGAGTATGCAAGATCATAAACAACATAGAGATAACATAAGATAAAATTCAGTACTTCAATTCAATCATAACACCAATATTCATCGGATCCCAACAAACACAACATGTAGAATTACATAACGGTGATCTCGATCATGTAAGGCAGCTCACGAGATCTAAACATGAAGCACATGGTGGAGAAGACAACCAACTAGCTACTGCTATGGACCCATAGTCCAAGGTAGACTACTCACTCATCGCGCCGGAGGTAAGCATGGCGATTCCCCTCTCCAGCAGGGTGCCGGGAAGAGCTTCTGGACCCTCCCAATCTTCGGGTCGACGGCGGCGGTGGATCGCGATGTGTTCTGGAAAAGTGATCGGGTATTTAGGTTTTTCCCTTCGAGGGGTCTTTATAGGCAAAGAGGCGGCATCAGAAGTGGACCAGGGGGCCCACACCACAGGCCGGCGAGGGCCAGGGGTGGGCTGCACCCCCTGGTGGTGTGGCTGCCCTCTGGTCCGGCTCCGTCTCCTCTTTGGTCTTCTGGAAGCTCCGTGAAATATCTGGACATCTGGCTTTGGTTTTGTCCAATTCCGAGAATATTTCCTGTGTAACTTTTCTGAAACACAAAAACAGCAGAAAACAGGGAACTGGCACTGTGGCATCTCGTTAATAGGTTAGTTCCGGAAAATGCATAAAAACGCCACGAAGTGTAACGAAACACTAAGCAAATGGTGTAAAAACAAGCATGGAGCATCAAAAATTATGGATACGTTGGAGACATATCAAACACCAAGTTGTGTGATTTTACAAGCACTAATAATAGTGATTTTATCTGCACTCCTATTGCGCCGCCTGCTCCTGCTGCAAATTTTTATGAGATTAAGCCTGCTTTGCTGAACCTTGTTATGAAAGAGCAATTTTCTGGTGCTAGTACTGATGATGCTGCAGCTCATCTCAACAATTTTGTTGAGCTATGTGAGATGCAGAAATATAAGGATGTAGAAAGTGATATTATTAAGCTTAAGTTATTTCCTTTTTCTTTGAGAGGAAAAGCTAAGGATTGGTTGCTGTCTTTGCCTAAAAATAGTATTGATTCATGGGCTAAGTGTAAGGATGCTTTTATTGGTAGATACTATCCTCCTGCTAAGATTATAGCTTTGCGTAGCAATATTATGAAGTTTAGTCAGTTTGATAATGAACATGTTGCTCAAGCTTGGGAAAGAATGAAATCTATGATAAAGAATTGCCCCACTCATGGACTGACTACTTGGATGATTGTTCAAACTTTTTATGCAGGACTGAATTTTTCTTCAAGGAACCTATTGGATTCAGCTGCTGGAGGCACTTTTATGTCCCTTACCTTGGGCGCCGCAACAAAGCTTCTCGACAATATGATGGTAAATTATTCTGAATGGCACACCGAGAGAGCTCCACAAGGTAAGATGGTAAATTCTGTTGAGGAAACCTCTTCCTTGAGTGATAAGATTGATGCTATTATGCTTATGCTTTCTAATGATAGGACTCATGTAGATCCTAATAATGTTCCTTCGGCCTCTTTGGTTCCTTAAGAAGAGCATGTTGATGTAAACTTCATTAGAAATAATAATTTTAACAACAATGCTTATAGGAACAATTTTGCTAGTAACAATTATAGGCCGTATCCTTCTACCAATGGTAATGGTTATGGTAATTCTTATGGTAATTCCTCCAATTAATCAAACATCTCGGAACCGCTCTCACTTGTTTAGTATGGAAGATATCAAGAACTCCATTGCTAGTCGTTGACAAAAGTAACCACCTCTCAAAACAATTTTTACCTCTGTTTTACAAATGAAAAGCTCTAGCACATGTTTAATCCCTGCTTCCCTCTGCGAAGGGCCTGTCTTTTACTTCATGTTGAGTCAACCTATTCCCTTCTATCTCAAGCAAGCATTTGAGTTGTTATGTTTCACTCATCCATATGTTGATCCATTTAATCATGTTTACTAACTTTTTTTGTTAGTACAATGCTTTTGTCTGAAGGAATATATCTTTGAAAGCTTTCTATGAATGCAAAAGTTTGTTTCATTGAGCATATGGTTTTTGCTATATTAGCTCTATTTTAAAAAGGTTCTGTTCAAAAATAATTATAGTTTGTTCATTGTTCTCTGACCAAGAACTAAGGTTTGCCACCACCAATTATAGTTTACCTTGTGCATCTTTATTTGTGATTCTCTATTACTTATTGCAAGTCTACATCATATAAAGGGAAGTTGTTGTCTATTATAATTTTTGCCTTGGTAAATTTGATGCTTCTTGTCCATATTTTGTTTATCGACACTTCACTCCATAAACCTGTGGTCATGTTTACCGAGTTTAGTTTTTGCTTGGGGACAAGGGAGGTCTAAGCTTGGGGGGGTTGATACGTCCATTTTGCATCACTATTTTGTATCATAATTTACTGTTATTCATTGATATATTTCATATTTAGAGATGATACTTATGTCGTTTCCTCTGTTTTTACATGTTTAATGATCATTGGAGGATTTGCTGCCGGAGTCAGGATTTTGCTGGAAAAAGGACCAGCAAGACACCATATTTTGAAGATCAGGAAAATTCCAGAAAAATACCAGAAAATTATATTTTATCAGAAGACTGAAGAAGCCAGAAAGAGGAAGCGAGAGGGGCCACAGGGCAGCCTCACCACCAGGGGCGCGGCCCAGCCCTGGCCGCGCCCACCTGTGGTGAGAGCCCCCTGGCCCACTTCGGCCATCGCCCCTTCACGTATTTCATCATCCCCGAAAACCTAAGTCAAAGGGGGGCCCAGAGATAGACACCGCTGCCTCTGCGGGGCAGAAAACACCGGAGAGAGAAAAGCTCTTCGGCAGGCAGAAATCTGCCAGGGAAATTCCTTCCCGGAGAGGGGAGATCATCACCATCGTTATCACCATCGCACCGGACTTCATCGGGATCATCATCATCATCTCCATCACCAGCACCTTCATCTCCACCATCACCACACCATCCCGCTATCACATCTTGAGTTGAATCTTGTTAAATTCTTAGGGGAAACTTTCCCGGTGTTGATTACTCTTGTGGTTGATGCGATTGAGTGGAACCATTTAATTAAGGTTTATGTTCACATTGTTATTTACCATTATTTCACCTCTGATCATGATCCATATAATGGCTTGTGAGTAGTTCGTTTAGTTCTTGAGGACATGGGAGAAGTCAAGTCGTTAGTAGTGGAATTATGTTGAGTAATATTTAATGGTTTGATATTTATTTGTTGTGGTGCCATTTCACTAGTGGTGTCATGTGAACGTCGACTATATGATACTTCACCATTTATGGGCCTAGTGAGATGCATTGTGTATTTGGCTACCAATTGTGGGGTTGCTGGAGTGACAGAAACCTAAACCTCCGTTGGGAAACCATTGCACCAGGGAGCGTAGGATCTTAGAGTTTAAGGCTGTGGTTAGATTTATCTTAATTACTTTCTTGTATTTGCGGATGCTTGCAAGGGGTATAATCACAAGTGTGTATTTATCCTAGTAAGGGTAGTGCGCTAGCACAGGTTCACCCCATAACACTTATCAAACCAGTAAAGATTATTTAGCGGTATGAAGCGAAAGCACTTGACAAAAACTCCCGTGTGTCCTCGAGAACGTTTGGTTATCATAAGTTACACAACCGGCTTGTCCTTTGCTCTAGAAAGGATTGGGCCACTTGCAGCAATTATTGTTATTGTCTTTTATTTACTCGTACTTTATTTACTTGCATTACCAAATACCCCTGAAAACCCGTTTGCTAATATTTATAGTGAATCCTTGATCAAAACCACTTGTCAACACCTTCTGCTCCTCGTTGGGTTCGACACTCTTATTTATCGAAAGTACTACGATACACCCCCTATACTTGTAGGTCATCAATACTATTTTCTGGCGCCGTTGCCGGGGAGTGAAGCACTATTGAAGAGTGAATTTGGTAAAGGTAACCGTCGCTGTGAGTATTGTTTTTATTTTTGTCTTTTACTTTTGTTTTATTTTGTTATGGAGAATTCTCCATTTGGTTTCCTATTTGGGAACACTTCTACCACTGCTGCACATGTGGATGAACCACCACCACCACCACCTGCTCAATTAGATCCTTTTAAAATGCCTATGAAAATTGTTGAGCGTGTTATGGATAACTGCTATTCAGGAGATGGAACTGTCCATCCGGGTGATCACTTACTTTTTATACATGAATTATGCGAGTTGTTCAAGTGTGCAGGTATTTCACCGAGCCAGGTCAAGAGGAAGCTATTCTCTTTATCATTGAAAAGCAGAGCTGAGGAGTGGTATCGGCTGCTTAAAGATGGTCCATCTATTGCATGGGAGGAAATTGTGCCTCTCTTTTATTCCAAGTTTTATCCTCCAAGTGAAATTCATAAAGATCGTAATCGGATATATAACTTTTGGCCTCATGATGGAGAGAGTATTGCCCAAGCGTGGGGGAGATTGAAGTTACTAATGCTCAAATGTTCCATTCATGAGCTCCCCAATAATATTGTTATTGATAAATTTTTTGCGCAGCTTGCTCTTCATGATAAGGATTATTTGGATGCCTCCTATTTTGGATCATTTACTCATATGAAGGAAGATGCTAAGTGGAATCTCCTTGACCGTATTCAAGAAAATGCTGAAGGATGGGAGAACAACAAAGGTAGGAAGTCAGGTATAAATTATGATTATGAATGCATTAAAACTTTTATGGGAACTGATGACTTTCATAGTGTTAGCATTGCTTATGGTCTTGATTCTCAAATACTTGCTAATTGTCTTAAGGCTTTTGCCTCTTATCTTGATGTTCCAAAGAAAGATTGGAACAAATATCATGCGCCTTATAAAGATTCTATTAGTCATATTCCTGCTGCAGCTACTGAAGTTTGTACTATTGATAGCATTGTGCCTGAACCTTATTTTGAGAAGACACCTTTCCCTGCTAAGGTAAAAGAGTATTCTACTTTGGTAAGTGTGTCTAATAAAAGTACTAAGAAAGCTGTTGTAACGGCCCAGAAAAATCCCCCTTTATTAGATTTGTTTGTTCTTTTAATTGTGTGCATCTTCATGCATTTAACACCTTGCATGTTTTTGTTAAATAAAAATTGTTTGGGATAAAATCTAATTTCTAATTATCTTGTATGGTTCTTTAATAAACCCTCCTCTTCTTATCTTATTTTAAATTGAAGCAAAACTATAATATTTGGAAACTTAAAAGGAAAATTGTTTGAGATAAAAATCAAGTTTTGCAAATGTGTTTGAACTCAGCTTTTCAAATCTTTTTCACACCTTTCCTCTAGCCTTCTTTCTTCGGGTCCAACTCGGCCCAACTAGGACCGGAGCCCTTTTTCCTATCGAGCGGAGAGGAGCTCACTCTCTCTTGTCATCTTCCTTCCTTTCTCAGGCTATGCGCGTGCTTCCCTCCTGGCTGTCAACATCACCACGCCAACCACCAAGCCAGCTCCCAGTTCCTCCTCCCTTTTAATCCCCTCTCTACCCAACCACTCTGAAACCCTAGCCCCTCTTTCCTTTCTCCCATCCGCCGCCACCACATCTTACATCTCCCTCTCTCTGTTTCAACTCACCACCGAAGACCCCACCATGAAGAGCATCGTGAGCTCGTCGCCTGGCTTGCTCACGCCGTCCCCGCCAAGAACAGCGCGCCAGGAGAGGCGCCTGGAAGTACTCGGGGTCCCTTCATCAAGATCACGCAGCCGGAGCCGAGGAATCATCGACAAGTTCTTCTTCGTCGTCGCGTGCGCGGCACGGTGACCACGCGCTCTTCTTCTTCTTCTTCATGGCGCCCTGCTCATCTCCTAGCCGAATCCCTTCGCCAGCAACCTCCCGGTGAGCAGCTGCCTCGATCCAGCCCACCCCTTCATCTTAATCATCCCTGTATCCTCGACACCATCCTCATGCTCGCCATGGTCGGCACCAGGACGAGCACGTCTTGGTCCTCTGCTGCTGCACGGCCATCCATGTTCTGCGCACTCGAGCACGCACCACTACTCCCAGGCACTTGCACGCCTCCTGCACTCTCGTTATGTACCGCACATCATTTGTTTGAGGTCGCCATCGTCGAATCCGTCCAACGCGCATGCGCCAGCTCGTCACTTTCCAGTTTCAGTCCAGGCAAAGTGCACCACTTCGTCAGTCACGATGCAGAAAAACAGCGCCATGGTCTAAGTGCTACTCCTCTTTCTCTTGTTTTCCTTTCTATCGATCCATCAAATCCCTGGGCATGAAGATCCTTTGTTTGTAACTGACAGCTCGTAACCTGCATGATACAGGTTTTCAGTTCAGTTTTTTTCAGCTAGCCATTTCTACACCCAGGAATCGATCCAGCAGCTTGAGTGGTTGCTTGCGTACTAGACTAGTACCAAACTGTTGGTTTACAAACAGCATGCGCACCTCGAATCCATTCACCTGCTTGCGTTCTTGCTTCCAACTAGCTCTTTTTGCATGGCATGGATCCATCCAGCTGCCTGTGCGCTTGCTTGTTTGCCTAGCTACATGATCTCAGTAATTTGAAGCCCAATCTGTAACATATATACATATATGTGATACGTCCAAAACGTATCTACTTTCTCGAACACTTTTGCTATTGTTTCTCCTCTAATTTGTGTGTTTTGAATGCAACTAACATGGACTGACGCTGTTTTCAGCAGAATTGCTCTGGTGTCTCGTTTTTGTGCAGAAATTCAACTTCCAGTAAAAATTCGGGAAAAATCACCAAAAATCATATTTCACCAGAAGACCCACGGAGCCAGGAGACCGGAGGGAGAAGTGGCTCGAGGAGCCGTCACAAGGTGGTGGCGCGGCCCAGCCCAGGCCGCGCCACCCCTGTGTGAGGTGGCCCCATGCCTCCTCTCGACCTCCCCTCTCGCGTACATATACCCCCTGACGAGTTATTATCCGGGGGACGGCGTTTTTCCCAGATAGACTTCCGCTGCGCCGCCGCCATTAGAAACCGCGATTCGGAACCAGGAACTCCGTTCTGGCACCCTGCCGGGACGGGGATTCGGAGGAGATCTTCATCACCATCACCACCGACGCTCCTCCATCGACCATCCATGATTCCCCCATCCATGTGTGAGTAATTCCCCCGCTGTAGGTGAGGGGATGGTAGGGATTGGATGAGATTGTTCATGTAATTTGATATGAGATTGATAGGGCATAGTGCCTAGTATCTTTATTTAGTGCCTACGACATTGTTGCAACTTGTTGTGCTTAATGCTTGTCACTTTGGGCCCGAGTGCCATGATTTCAGATCTGAACATGTTATTATTTCTATGATGATACTTGTTATTTATGGTCTTACCTACAAGTTGTATACACATATTGTTGTCCGGAACCCGAGGCCCCAAAGTGACAGAAATTGGGATAACCGGAGGGGATGGCTATGATGTGAGGATTACATGTGTTCACCGAGTGCTAATGCTTTGCTCCGGTACTTTATTAAAAGGAGTACCTTAATTACCAGTAGTTTCCCTTGAGGCCCTGCTGCAACAGGCTGGTAGGACAAAAGATGTCGTGCAAGTTTCTCCTTGTGAGCACGCACGACTATATACGGAACACATGCCTATGATTGTTTGTACTAGGATGCTTTATCATTATTTATCTGCAATGCCCGTATCTCATTGATTTCATGAATTATCTTATCCATGCAACGCCCGTTATCCATCCCTATGCCTACAGTATTTGTTCCTACTGTTTACAACCGTTACTTCTACTGCTGCTATTTTACTACTGCTGTTACTGTTTTCCTACTGTCACTGCTATAAAACTGTTGCTACTGATAAACCGCTGCGAGTGAGACTGTTTCCAGGTGCAGGTGAATTGACAACTCATCTGTTAAGGCTTACATATATTCTTTGGCTCCCCTTGTGTCGAATCAATAAATTTGGGTAATACTTCCCTCGAAGACTGTTGCGATCCCCTATACTTGTGGGTCATCAAGACTATTTTCTGGCGCCGTTGCCGGGGACCATAGCTTTATTTGTAAGTTCACTTGGTATTCATATTGTTCGCTGCAATCCTCTCATCATGGGTAAACCTCGTGATGGAAAAGTTCCTATATTGCCATCCACTACAAGAAGAGGTACGACTCTCAACACCTCTGTTGCTCTTGATTCACCTTCCGTTATGAGTAAGTTGCTTACACCACCACACCCACACGTTACTGCTACTACTTCTGCTGAGATTGAAAGTGCCACTGATAATTTAGATGATGCTTCTACTGTGCTTGATGAGAGAGGTTCACTAGGTTCCTTTTTAGAAGCTACTATTGCTAGAGCTAAGTTGGGAAACACCACTGTTACACCTGTTAGTTCACCTGAGTCTAGGGAATGTGCTAGTGATGATTACGATGATGATGCTTATATTGAGCTTAATGATGATTTTATTGCAGAAGCACGTGCTGCTCGTGATGCAGGTAATATTAAAGAGCTTCTTGCTAAACGTTCTGTTAGATATAATTTGTCTCCTGATCCTAAGTTTGCTGCTTCTCCTATCAATATTAAAGACAAAGATTATGATTTCTCTTTAGATTTATCTTACATATCTATTGTTGAGAAAACTCCCTTTTGTGGTACTAAAGATGAGAGTGCTATGGAGCATATGAATGAGCTTTCTACTTTGAGTAATTTGTTTTCTGATGATATTAAGCTCCGCACTTATTTTGTTGCTAAGATTTTTCCTTTCTCGTTGAAAGATGCTGCTAAAATTTGGTTTAATAGCTTGTCTCCTGGATCTCTTACTAGTCCTATTGCTTTGGTTAATGCTTTCTTTCAGAAATATTTTCCCGCTAGTGCTCAACATGCTGCTGTGCAGAAAATCTTTGATTTTGAACAGGGAAAAGGAGAGAAATTGCCTGAATCTTGGACAAGGTTTTGTTCTTTAATTAGAGCTTTGCCTAAAGAACCATTGCCTAAAAATGAACTCCTTGATATATTTTATAATGGACTAACGGATGAATCTAAGTCATATTTGGATAGTTGTGCTGGTTGTGTTTTCAGGGAAAGAACTCCGGCTGAAGCAGAGGAGTTAATGGCTAAAATAAGCCGAAATCATGATGATTGGGCTTTAGTTGAGCCAACACCAGCACCAACACCTGCGCCATCTACAGAGCCTACGCCGAAGAAGAGAGGGATGATTGAATTAAATGATGAAATTATGAAGGAGGCTAAGAAATCTCTTAAGGAGAAAGGTATTAAGGCCGAAGATGTGAAGAATTTACCTCCTATTGAAGAATTATGTAAGCCAATCCCTCGCTCATATACTATCGAGGTACACTCTCTCCAACGCTTTGATGAAAGAGATATTCCTTATACTAAACCTCCTGAACAATGCTTAGATGAATTTGATAATTTTATTGTTAAGCAAGAAAATTTTAATAGAATGGTGCATAATCATCTGTTGGAGAATTCTAGAGTTATTAACAAGATGCAGGATATTGTGGAGAGAACTGCCAATGATGTGAAGATACTTGCTAAACATTTTCAAATGATTCAAACACAAATTGATCAGCTTACCAAGGTGCAGCAAGACCTTCTAGCTAATGCTGCAAGAGAGAAGCAAGCATGTGAAATACGCACAAGAAGTGGCGCTGCTACTCAAGACCCATTATATCCAGAAGGACATCCTAAGAGGGTTGAGCAAGACTCTCAACGCACTTCAAGTGATGATATTCCTCCCAAGAAGAAGAAGAAGCATAAAATAACTGCAGAATCCTCTGATGCAGGTAAAGATCCTAACAGTGTTTCTATTTCTGATGCTGAAACTGAACCAGGAGATGATAAAGAAGAAGATAAAGAAGAAGATAAAGAAGAAGCTGAAGAAGAACCGGAAAAGTGTGATAAAAATGTAAAGTACACCAAAGAAGACTTCATTGCCAACAAGCATGGTAAGGAGAGGGAACCTTGGGTACAGAAGCCAATGCCTTTTCCTAGTAAGAAACACAAGTCCAAGGAAGAAGAACACTACAACAGGTTTTGTGAATGGATGAGACCTTTATTTTTGCAAATTCCTTTGACTGA
This sequence comes from Dactylis glomerata, assembly GCA_007115705.1. Taxonomy (NCBI): domain Eukaryota; kingdom Viridiplantae; phylum Streptophyta; class Magnoliopsida; order Poales; family Poaceae; genus Dactylis; species Dactylis glomerata. Next base: position 1,723,452 of record QXEO01000231.1, on the reverse strand, counting down.
TGCTATTAGAATGCCTCCTTATGCAAAATACATGAAAGATATTGTTACTAACAAAAGGAAAATTCCTAGTGAGGAAATTTCCATTTTACTTGCTAATTATTCTTTTGATGGTAAAGTTCCAGAGAAGCTTGGAGATCTAGGTATACCAACTATTCCGTGCTCCATTAAAAATAACTATGTTAGAACTGCTTTATGTGATTTGGGAGCTGGAGTTAGTGTCATGCCTTTTTCTCTTTATAAGAGACTTGATTTAGAAAAATTGGTTTCAACTGATATATCTTTGCAGATGGCTGATAAGTCTACTACTATTCCTATTGGTATATGTGAGAATGTTCCTGTTCAAGTTGCTAACAGCTGTTTAATATTAACTGATTTTGTTGTGTTAGAAATGCCTGAAGATGATAATATGTCTATTATTCTTGGGAGACCTTTTCTAAACACTGCAGGGGCTGTTATTAATTGCAATCAAGGAAAAGTCACTTTTAATGTTAATGACAAAGAATACACCGTTTATTTTCCCAAGAAGATTGATAGGAGAAATGCTCTAAATTCAATCAAGCATGTTGAGACCATCAAAGTTGGTCAAATTATTTGTTCAGAGCAGAAGCCCAAAGAAGAATGCCAAATTGTTATGGTTGGGACTATACCTATCAAAGTTGAGGTAACATAAGCATTAAGTGATATGCAAAGTTTCTCCTCATAAAAAGTTAGTTTGGTAACAAGACTTGATCAACCTTGTTAGCAAACTGAATTTATATGAACGAAACTTCGTTTTCACCGCATCCACTCCACCTCACTTGTATTTACCTTCATCAAATTTTATTCTTTCAGTTCAGTTGCATGATTAAGAGTATCTCAGAGCTGCTGCATGCTTAGTTTTGATTTGCTTGAAATCTTTTCATCCTTGTTTTTCCGGAGTTTTATCGATACGCCAATTTCTGAAAAATCCTCGAAGATAAAGTTTCTCGAAAAATTCTAGAAAATTCTTTATAAATTTTTATGTCAAAAATGGGGCAGAGAGACACCTGGGGGGCACCAGGTGGGGCAGCCACGCCACGTCACACGCAGGTGGCGCGGCCCAGCCCCTGGCCGCGCCACCCATGTGTGAGGGGGCCCCACCAGGCCACTCACTCATCTCTTCTTCCCCTGCTCTTTCTCTCTCCCGAAAAACACCGCCCCATTTGCTCAAGCTCGAGTTCTTGCTGTTCTTCGCCCAGATTTTCGATCTCCTTGTTCAGCCCAACATTTTTGCTGAAACTTGGATTATTTGCTCTCCGGTATGTGACTCCTCCACTTGTCCAAGTAGATTTTCTTTTGGTAAAGTATTTCTTGAGTATTTTAGCATTGTAGGTGACAGTATAAATGAGTATGCATGCTTGTTCTGTCGTTTAGAAGGATTATTTTGATGCATGATAGCTCTCTAGTAACCCTCTATAGTAGTTTCCTACATTTGCTTATCTTTAAATCACTTTTTATGAGTTTGTTGAAAAATTTCAGAGAAGGGGATGGCCAACTTCGCATATGGAGAAGTGTTTGAAAGTGATGCACCAAGGGCATCAAGGCCTTCAAGATCCACTGCCCGATATAGGGTATCCTATAATGAGGATATCATGTCACCAAATCCTGAAGGGGACGATGGAAATGCACATCCATCCTCCTTCCCTTGTTTTAACTTTTTGAGTAATGCAGGGATTCTTGATGATTTCTTGCTCCTTATTAACAGGGTTGGGTTGACAGATTATGTGGCGGATGAAAGAAACCAATATGCTTTGCTTACAAAGACTTTCGTTGAAAGTTTTAAATTTATTAACTCTCAGTACAATCCGTCTGTTGCATTTAAGATTTATGATCAGCCCATCACCATGTCTTTGGAGAGGTTTTGTTTTGTTTTAGGTATTCCCATGTTTGGAACGTCTAGGAAGATACAAAATCACCCCGCTGATTTGTTGGAGCTTTACCGAGGGGTGACCAATGATGATGACCGCAACGCACAGCGTGGCAAGATAAGAAATATTCAACTCCCAGCTATTAGATATTTTACTTACTATCTTGCAACTAGTGTACTTGGTAGAGAAAACACTAGCAATATCTCCAACTATCATTTAGCTTTTCTAGCTACTGCTCTTGATGTTGGTAGGGAGTATAACCTTGGTGCTGTTATTGCTCGTCGCCTAGCTGCTAGGGGACCTATTTATGGAGGTATTATTGCTGCACGCATTGTTGCTGAGCTAGGACTTTCTATTGCTCCTAATGATGTATTGTTGGCTCCACGGAGGCTTGATCTCGCTGCTATGAAACTCCATCATTTTGTTACTGCTAACTCTCGTGCAGGGAAATTAGTTTACAGGATGTTATTCATTGATGGAGAGGAAAGGGAAATTCCCTTCCCTCAGCCTAACTTGTTCAGCATTCATAAGAAGCCATGGTCACGCACGAAGGTGGAGTTGGACGATCAGCTTAGGCTGCTTGGTTTCAATATCCAACACGGCGTGGTGGTTCAGGAGGAAGAGGAGGAGCTGCCCTATCACTTCACCACGTACCACTCCGGGGCATCCTCAAACTCTTATCAGGACGATGGTGCTTCTTCGTCACACTACGAGGGCGCCACTTCATGGCAGGGTTGGCCGAGTTGGGATTGATCTCCACTTAGGCCAAAAGCCTAAGCTTGGGGGGAGGTATGCCGACGATTCACTCATCTACATATCATATTTTGTCGGATCTTTGTATATTCATGTTTCGCTTCCTTTACTGTTCTTGTTTTAGTTTTCATTGCTTCCAAAACACAAAAAGACCAAAAATATTTCTGTTATTTCTCTCTATTTGGTTCTTTAGTTTTCTACCTTTGGTTTGCTTTACTTGCTATTTTCAGTGTGCTACTTGAAAAACCCAAAAATATTTTGCTTTGTTTGCTACTTTCTTCCGCTTTCGCCTTCAAAAATCGAAAACTCCAAAAATATTTGTTGTTCTTCCTTGGTTTTGTAAAGTTTGTTGCAGAGTTCAGTCTCCCGTTGCTCCATTGGAGCTTGGTATTCACTTTATATTATTCAAGCCACACAAGTGAAGAGCAATAATGACGACATATGACAATCCGAGATGTGGTAAGAGGCTGGTATGAACTCTATTTGTTTTCATTTTTGTACATATACTCATCTATGTGGACATGCTTAGTCAGTTCATGTAAGGTATATGTCATCTAATGGATGCTTTGTAGTTCTTGCTTTCATATGATTAGTTTCAATCTACTATTAGCCTGTAGCATGTCATGTAGACGCTTGCATGCATTGTTTTATTCATAGTATGGTATGATATTGTGGTATCCACCTCTGAAAGCTTCATTTGAATCGACTTGGCACATGCTCATGCATGCATATGACTGAACAAAAAGTCAATTAAGCCTCGATGATCTAATTTGCCTCAGAGTTCTTGTATCATTTTTATGCCTATATTAATTTTGTTTTGTCGCAAGCATGATTATGATAGTTATTGCTCTCTCGATTGTCGCTTCCCAGTCTTTTGCTAGCCTTCACTTGTACTGAGTATGAGCTCTACTCGTGCATCCAATTACCAAAACCAAGTCCTCCAAAGAGTCCACTATAAATTCCTATGCATGGTATTTGTAAGCCATTCCAAGTAAATTTTCATGTGCTACCTTTCAAAACTTTCAACTACTTCTCATTTTGTGCCACTGTTTTTAGCTCATGGGGACGTAGTGGTCGGAATTGCTATCTTCCATATTAAATTGAGTACCCCTCGACTAGGCAGCTTCATCAGCTCGTCATTAATTTTGCAAGGGAGCTGGTCAGACCATTATAATTTTAATTCTAAAAGAAAGAAAAAAAAGGCACTCCTCCAATGGAATGTGAAAGTTGGTCGGCACCCGATGGAATCGGTTAGCCATGGTTTGAGAAAGGAAAAAGGTGGGGAGGAGTGCCAAAGCTTTATAAAAATAGCACCAATGTGCCAAATTTCAAAGAACTCGGAACCGCTCTCACTTGTTTATTATGGAAGATAGTAAGTCCCCATTGCTAGTCGTTGACATAGAACAACCACCTCTCAAAATAAATTTTTATCTCTGTTTTACAAATGAAAAGCTCTAGCACATGTTAAATCACTGCTTCCCTCTGCGAAGGGCCATTCGTTTACTTTTATGTTGAGTCACCATCTTCTAACTTTTAAGCACTTCTTGAGAGCATAGCTGTTATTCTTAGTGTAATGTGCTTGTCCCAGAACACGGTTAATTGTGGTATAACTTTGATGCTTGCATCTTTGATATTTCTACTTCTAGTCTTCCCTTGGACTTCAGAGGTGCCTCAGCATTTATGTTTTGCTCTACAAATAAAGGCAAGTGGGATACCATTCTCTCATATCATTTATGCATATTACAATCTTGTAGTTTCTCATGCACATGTTACTTGTTATTAGTGCATTGGCACTCTTTCATAGCTTGCTTGACTATGAAGTGACATTAGTTGCATATTTCTTATTATGGATTGCCTGAGTACTTGATCACATAGTTAGTATATATACATCATATGAGCAAATGTGTTCGTGAAAGTTTCTTTTATCGCTCTCAGTTGTTAACTGAATTGCTTGAGGACAAGCAAATAGCTAAGCTTGGGGGGAGTTGATACGTCCAAAACGTATCTACTTTCTCGAACACTTTTGCTATTGTTTCTCCTCTAATTTGTGTGTTTTGAATGCAACTAACACGGACTGACGCTGTTTTCAGCAGAATTGCTCTGGTGTCTCGTTTTTGTGCAGAAATTCAACTTCCAGTAAAAATTCGGGAAAAATCACCAAAAATCATATTTCACCAGAAGACCCATGGAGCCAGAATACCGGAGGGAGAAGTGGCTCGAGGAGCCGTCACAAGGTGGTGGCGCGGCCCAGCCCAGGCCGCGCCACCCCTGTGTGAGGTGGCCCCAGGCCTCCTCTCGACCTCCCCTCTCGCGTACATATACCCCCTGACGAGTTATTATCCGGGGGACGGCGTTTTTCCCAGATAGACTTCCGTTGCGCCGCCGCCATCAGAAACCGCAATTCGGAACCAGGAACTCCGTTCTGGCACCCTGCCGGGACGGGGATTCGGAGGAGATCTTCATCACCATCACCACCGACGCTCCTCCATCGACCATCCATGATTCCCCCATCCATGTGTGAGTAATTCCCCCGCTGTAGGTGAGGGGATGGTAGGGATTGGATGAGATTGTTCATGTAATTTGATATGAGATTGATAGGGCATAGTGCCTAGTATCTTTATTTAGTGCCTACGACATTGTTGCAACTTGTTGTGCTTAATGCTTGTCACTTTGGGCCCGAGTGCCATGATTTCAGATCTGAACATGTTATTATTTCTATGATGATACTTGTTGTTTATGGTCTTACCTACAAGTTGTATACACATATTGTTGTCCGGAACCCGAGGCCCCAAAGTGACAGAAATTGGGATAACCGGAGGGGATGGCTATGATGTGAGGATTACATGTGTTCACCGAGTGCTAATGCTTTGCTCCGGTACTTTATTAAAAGGAGTACCTTAATTACCAGTAGTTTCCCTTGAGGCCCTGCTGCAACAGGCTGGTAGGACAAAAGATGTCGTGCAAGTTTCTCCTTGTGAGCACGCACGACTATATACGGAACACATGCCTATGATTGTTTGTACTAGGATGCTTTATCATTATTTATCTGCAATGCCCGTATCTCATTGATTTCATGAATTATCTTATCCATGCAACGCCCGTTATCCATCCCTATGCCTACAGTATTTGTTCCTACTGTTTACAACCGTTACTTCTACTGCTGCTATTTTACTACTGCTGTTACTGTTTTCCTACTGTCACTGCTATAAAACTGTTGCTACTGATAAACCGCTGCGAGTGAGACTGTTTCCAGGTGCAGGTGAATTGACAACTCATCTGTTAAGGCTTACATATATTCTTTGGCTCCCCTTGTGTCGAATCAATAAATTTGGGTAATACTTCCCTCGAAGACTGTTGCGATCCCCTATACTTGTGGGTCATCAATATGCCAGTGCAGGCACGCCCAGTTTTCCGTTTCAGTTCAGTTAAAGTTCAGTTAAGTTGGCTCGTTCTGCACAGTACAGGTACCAAGCGATCGACTACTAACTAGCTGATCTCTGGTTTTGGTCAAATTAAAATGATTCCTACTCTCTTAGCCCAGCTGACTGATCATCTGTATCGATCTATGAGGTCCCAGGTTTCAATCCGGCTGAGTCTAATTCTAGTTTCAGTCAGTTTCGTTTTCAGTCAACAGTCTTCAGTCTATTTCAGTTCAGCTACTGTTACGTTCTATCCAAATAAAACTTGCACCTTTATAACTTGTCTTAATCAAATAATATATCTATTTTGATTATAAAAATACATAGAATATTAATATGTCATATATAAGCTTGTTTGCACCTCGCATCATATCGTGATATGGTAGCTTGCATATCACCTAATAACATATGGAGTATTTGGGTATTACCAAATATGGTTACCCCACTTCATTTAATTTTGAGTTGCTCACCTATGTCTTGTTTTTCCATGCTAATCAACATTTAAATTGCCGAGTAGTAAAACAACTTGAACCATATATGTGTGTGTCGGAATTCGATCCCGCTTAATTTGGATAAGTTGCATTGCATCATACTTGCCATGTCATGCATACATAATTCATATGATCATGCCGATTCTTTTACCGTAGTAGTAAGTGTTGCATCCGTTGCTTGTTGTAGCAATTTGCTTCTTCCCGGATAGGACGCTTCGTGATGTTGTGAGCAACGACAAGTTCTTCGGGTGTTCTTCGACAATCTTGCCAGGCAAGCTTTCCCACCCCTTACCTACCTATAGGGGTACTTAATACCTATTGTGTTTCTGCTTTCTCTTATGCTTTATGCTAGCCTTGTGTTCCGATGCTTTGTTCGAGTCACGTAACCTATCCACCTGTTTCCCCAAAGCAAAACTATATACTCGCCACCTCCCGCCTATTACCTTTTGCTTGTTGTTTGGGTTGGCCTTGCGAGTCGTAGGCATGCTTAGGTTGTTTCTAGTTGTGTTATCTTATCGGGTTGGGAAGTTATCACATGCTTTACTTTATGGTTATGAGATGGATATGAATTGGAGATAAGTTGGATATTAGATGTTGGAAGTAAACATGATTTAATTACGTTACAACTTCACTTGTTAAAGCAGAGGCATCGGTGAGTCATTTTGCCTGTTTTACGACGGCTCACTTGTGTCCCCTAGGACCCCGAGTTCGCATGAACTGTTCTAAGCTGAGCGCGCTAACCACTCGCGGAAGATTCCATGGGGTCTCCCTTGACTTACTACTTTTTCTCGAGTTAGTTTACCGGGGGCCACAACACCGTATTTACATTTGGATTTGGATTTGGGTGGAGTCACCTTTGATGGTGGCGGAGTCTCTAAGCCCCCCCCTCGACAGGGTGTGGTTGTGTCGCCTCGAAAGGTGGCAGGTTTATTTGACTGCGGGACGTTTTTATGCGAAGCTGGTTGATGCCTCTCGATAGAGTCTTCCTCCAGACTGAGCCGCCGGCGCAAACTTCTGAGTCCGTCTCCGAAGCTCGGCCGACTTCGTTACGGGTAGCTTAGTAGGGTGGCCTCCCTAAACTCTCTCGTAGAACTAGCAACGGTCTCGTCGTGATATCCATCCCTTGTCTAGGTTGGATTGATCGAGCGTGTATGGGTACATTGGTGCACCCCTGCAGGGTAAATCTTTTCGAAAAGCCGTGTCCGCGGTTATGGACGACTTGGAGCCGTTCTACTCGATCATAGAACAACTTGCACCTAATTGATGATAAAAAGTGGCATAGTAAATAGTTCTACTACAATATTAAATTGTTATAAAATTGTCAACTGTGTGAGTGCCTTTGATATTGCTTCGTGTGGTTACAACGAGGTGATTCATCGGCTGGGTTATGTTTGCTGTAGTATTCTAGTTCTTTACTTTATGCGCTCTCTTATCTTATTCTGATTAGACGGCAGTTGTAGAGTGTCTCTATAGGTTCTTTAGTGCTTGCTCGCTGCCGCTTAACCCCACCATACAGCTGGCGTTCTTTTGAGTCTCTCGAGTTGTCTGCGTACCTCACGTACAAAGGCTGCTTGTTGACTACGCTTTATACGTCTTGAAGTCTTGCTAAGTACTTTTGTACTTATTGCTGCTCGTCTCGGATTTCTCGCCGGAGCAGGTTTGAAGACAGGTACATGGAAGCGACGACGTTAGCAAGGTTACCCTTCCGGCTTGGCCTGGGCAGGGTTATGGACGCCATCGTTATCTTCAGGCCTCTTAGGCCCATTTGTATTCTTGTCCGTACTCGGATACTATTTTGCTTTATGTATGATTTGGATCTTTGTATGTATATTTGGATCTTGACTCGTGGAGTCTTCGCGGTTGTATTTATATATTCTTTTGTGGGTTCCATCGTGAACCTGTGTAACGTTACTATTTTGATTCCACCCGCATAATGTGTATGTTGTGACATGCATATTTTGCTTGGTGGTGCGTTTCCAAAGCGACATCGTGCGAATTGTGGCGTGATTGCTATAATTCGCAAGGTGCCGATTTTGGGGCGTCACAAGTGGTATCAGAGCCAGGTTTTGTCGATACCCGCGGGTCCTCTCTGCCTGTAGGATAACCTTGCCAACGATCGTTGTTGAGTCTAGTGTCAAAACTATTTTGCTAAAAATGCGTTGGATAGTTCTGAGTAGGTCTACATTTTACTCCTTACCTTTGTGCTTCTCTCCTCTTATCTTTGTGAGTTTTGAGTCCTCTCTCTTACCTACTTCTTCAAGTTTAGGTTCCTGCGTGGGTGGACGATCTCTTGCCTTGATCCTAATAGGTCCGTTCTTCCGAAGTTCATCATCATCAACGTGAGCAGGAACCATTGTTGGTGGTGTCGACTAAGAATCTCTTATTGGTGGTGTCAACAAGTTCAACACGGCACATGAAGATTCGGTAGTTTAACCAACTCTTCCCCCTACACGAGCGTGGATCTCGGGGCGAGATCCCTTGTTGGTGGTGTCGATTGTAACGGCCCAGAAAAATCCCCCTTTATTAGATTTGTTTGTTCTTTTAATTGTGTGCATCTTCATGCATTTAACACCTTGCATGTTTTTGTTAAATAAAAATTGTTTGGGATAAAATCTAATTTCTAATTATCTTGTATGGTTCTTTAATAAACCCTCCTCTTCTTATCTTATTTTAAATTGAAGCAAAACTATAATATTTGGAAACTTAAAAGGAAAATTGTTTGAGATAAAAATCAAGTTTTGCAAATGTGTTTGAACTCAGCTTTTCAAATCTTTTTCACACCTTTCCTCTAGCCTTCTTTCTTCGGGTCCAACTCAGCCCAACTAGGACCGGAGCCCTTTTTCCTATCGAGCGGAGAGGAGCTCGCTCTCTCTTGTCATCTTCCTTCCTTTCTCAGGCTATGCGCGTGCTTCCCTCCTGGCTGTCAACATCACCACGCCAACCACCAAGCCAGCTCCCAGTTCCTCCTCCCTTTTAATCCCCTCTCTACCCAACCACTCTGAAACCCTAGCCCCTCTTTCCTTTCTCCCATCCGCCGCCACCACATCTTACATCTCCCTCTCTCTGTTTCAACTCACCACCGAAGACCCCACCATGAAGAGCATCGTGAGCTCGTCGCCTGGCTTGCTCACGCCGTCCCCGCCAAGAACAGCGCGCCAGGAGAGGCGCCTGGAAGTACTCGGGGTCCCTTCATCAAGATCACGCAGCCGGAGCCGAGGAATCATCGACAAGTTCTTCTTCGTCGTCGCGTGCGCGGCACGGTGACCACGCGCTCTTCTTCTTCTTCATGGCGCCCTGCTCATCTCCTAGCCGAATCCCTTCGCCAGCAACCTCCCGGTGAGCAGCCGCCTCGATCCAGCCCACCCCTTCATCTTAATCATCCCTGTATCCTCGACACCATCCTCATGCTCGCCATGGTCGGCACCAGGACGAGCACGTCTTGGTCCTCTGCTGCTGCACGGCCATCCATGTTCTGCGCACTCGAGCACGCACCACTACTCCCAGGCACTTGCACGCCTCCTGCACTCTCGTTATGTACCGCACATCATTTGTTTGAGGTCGCCGTCGTCGAATCCATCCAACGCGCATGCGCCAGCTCGTCACTTTCCAGTTTCAGTCCAGGCAAAGTGCACCGCTTCGTCAGTCACGATGCAGAAAAACAGCGCCATGGTCTAAGTGCTACTCCTCTTTCTCTTGTTTTCCTTTCTATCGATCCATCAAATCCCTGGGCATGAAGATCCTTTGTTTGTAACTGACAGCTCGTAACCTGCATGATACAGGTTTTCAGTTCAGTTCTTTTCAGCTAGCCATTTCTACACCCAGGAATCGATCCAGCAGCTTGAGTGGTTGCTTGCGTACTAGACTAGTACCAAACTGTTGGTTTACAAACAGCATGCGCACCTCGAATCCATTCACCTGCTTGCGTTCTTGCTTCCAACTAGCTCTTTTTGCATGGCATGGATCCATCCAGCTGCCTGTGCGCTTGCTTGTTTGCCTAGCTACATGATCTCAGTAATTTGAAGCCCAATCTGTAACATATATACATATATGCCAGTGCAGGCACGCCCAGTTTTCCGTTTCAGTTCAGTTAAAGTTCAGTTAAGTTGGCTCGTTCTGCACAGTACAGGTACCAAGCGATCGACTACTAACTAGCTGATCTCTGGTTTTGGTCAAATTAAAATGATTCCTACTCTCTTAGCCCAGCTGACTGATCATCTGTATCGATCTATGAGGTCCCAGGTTTCAATCCGGCTGAGTCTAATTCCAGTTTCAGTCAGTTTCGTTTTCAGTCAACAGTCTTCAGTCTATTTCAGTTCAGCTACTGTTACGTTCTATCCAAATAAAACTTGCACCTTTATAACTTGTCTTAATCAAATAATATATCTATTTTGATTATAAAAATACATAGAATATTAATATGTCATATATAAGCTTGTTTGCACCTCGCATCATATCGTGATATGGTAGCTTGCATATCACCTAATAACATATGGAGTATTTGGGTATTACCAAATATGGTTACCCCACTTCATTTAATTTTGAGTTGCTCACCTATGTCTTGTTTTTCCATGCTAATCAACATTTAAATTGCCGAGTAGTAAAACAACTTGAACCATATATGTGTGTGTCGGAATTCGATCCCGCTTAATTTGGATAAGTTGCATTGCATCATACTTGCCATGTCATGCATACATAATTCATATGATCATGCCGATTCTTTTACCGTAGTAGTAAGTGTTGCATCCGTTGCTTGTTGTAGCAATTTGCTTCTTCCCGGATAGGACGCTTCGTGATGTTGTGAGCAACGACAAGTTCTTCGGGTGTTCTTCGACAATCTTGCCAGGCAAGCTTTCCCACCCCTTACCTACCTATAGGGGTACTTAATACCTATTGTGTTTCTGCTTTCTCTTATGCTTTATGCTAGCCTTGTGTTCCGATGCTTTGTTCGAGTCACGTAACCTATCCACCTGTTTCCCCAAAGCAAAACTATATACTCGCCACCTCCCGCCTATTACCTTTTGCTTGTTGTTTGGGTTGGCCTTGCGAGTCGTAGGCATGCTTAGGTTGTTTCTAGTTGTGTTATCTTATCGGGTTGGGAAGTTATCACATGCTTTACTTTATGGTTATGAGATGGATATGAATTGGAGATAAGTTGGATATTAGATGTTGGAAGTAAACATGATTTAATTACGTTACAACTTCACTTGTTAAAGCAGAGGCATCGGTGAGTCATTTTGCCTGTTTTACGACGGCTCACTTGTGTCCCCTAGGACCCCGAGTTCGCATGAACTGTTCTAAGCTGAGCGCGCTAACCACTCGCGGAAGATTCCATGGGGTCTCCCTTGACTTACTACTTTTTCTCGAGTTAGTTTACCCGGGGCCACAACACCGTATTTACATTTGGATTTGGATTTGGGTGGAGTCACCTTTGATGGTGGCGGAGTCTCTAAGCCCCCCCCCCCCCTCGACAGGGTGTGGTTGTGTCGCCTCGAAAGGTGGCAGGTTTATTTGACTGCGGGACATTTTTATGCGAAGCTGGTTGATGCCTCTCGATAGAGTCTTCCTCCAGACTGAGCCGCCGGCGCAAACTTCTGAGTCCGTCTCCGAAGCTCGGCCGACTTCGTTACGGGTAGCTTAGTAGGGTGGCCTCCCTAAACTCTCTCGTAGAACTAGCAACGGTCTCGTCGTGATATCCATCCCTTGTCTAGGTTGGATTGATCGAGCGTGTATGGGTACATTGGTGCACCCCTGCAGGGTAAATCTTTTCGAAAAGCCATGTCCGCGGTTATGGACGACTTGGAGCCGTTCTACTCGATCATAGAACAACTTGCACCTAATTGATGATAAAAAGTGGCATAGTAAATAGTTCTACTACAATATTAAATTGTTATAAAATTGTCAACTGTGTGAGTGCCTTTGATATTGCTTCGTGTGGTTACAACGAGGTGATTCATCGGCTGGGTTATGTTTGCTGTAGTATTCTAGTTCTTTACTTTATGCGCTCTCTTATCTTATTCTGATTAGACGGCAGTTGTAGAGTGTCTCTATAGGTTCTTTAGTGCTTGCTCGCTGCCGCTTAACCCCACCATACAGCTGGCGTTCTTTTGAGTCTCTCGAGTTGTCTGCGTACCTCACGTACAAAGGCTGCTTGTTGACTACGCTTTATACGTCTTGAAGTCTTGCTAAGTACTTTTGTACTTATTGCTGCTCGTCTCGGATTTCTCGCCGGAGCAGGTTTGAAGACAGGTACATGGAAGCGACGACGTTAGCAAGGTTACCCTTCCGGCTTGGCCTGGGCAGGGTTATGGACGCCATCGTTATCTTCAGGCCTCTTAGGCCCATTTGTATTCTTGTCCGTACTCGGATACTATTTTGCTTTATGTATGATTTGGATCTTTGTATGTATATTTGGATCTTGACTCGTGGAGTCTTCGCGGTTGTATTTATATATTCTTTTGTGGGTTCCATCGTGAACCTGTGTAACGTTACTATTTTGATTCCACCCGCATAATGTGTATGTTGTGACATGCATATTTTGCTTGGTGGTGCGTTTCCAAAGCGACATCGTGCGAATTGTGGCGTGATTGCTATAATTCGCAAGGTGCCGATTTTGGGGCGTCACAGCTGTAGAACCTGATGAGCAAATTACTATTAAGTCTCCTGTAGCTATATTGAAGGACCTTGTTACTAAAGATGTAGGGGATGAATATATTCTCTTTTGTGAAGATGCTTCTAACATTATCTCACATCCTAAAAGGCATAGGAAAACAAGTGTTCCTGTTATTTCTATCAGGATTGGCGATCATTGCTATTATGGTTTATGTGACATTAGTGCTAGTGCAAGTGCCATTCCTTTAGAGCTCTACAGAGAAATTATGCATGAGATTGGTGCTTGTCAACTTGAAGATATTGATGTTGTTGTTCAGCTTGCTAACAGAGAGACTGTTTGGCCTCTCGGTATTGTTCGAGATGTGGAAGTTCTTTGCGGTAAGACCAATTATCCCACTAATTTCCTAGTACTTGGTAAGGAGGCTAGTAAAACTTGTCCTATTATTTTTGGTAGACCCTTTTTGAATACTTGTGGTGCTGTGATAGACTGTAAGAAGGAGAAAATTTTCACTAAGTTTAATGGAGAGTCTTATGAGTTTAATTTTTCTAAGTTTGCTAAGACTTCTTATGAAAATGACATGCCTGATGAAAATTTTCGAGTTGAACAACTTGCTTCTATTGCTCTTGCCCCTAATAATGCTTTGCAGCAATTCATGGAGGACCATGAAAGTGATGTTTATAGGAAGGAAAGAGAAGAGATTGACGATATTTTCCTTCGTCAACAACCATTGATCAAGCACAATTTACATGTGGAGGATCTTGGTACCACTTTGCCACCTAAAGAAGATCCTATTTTTGAATTAAAACCTTTACCTGATGATCTTAAATATGCCTATATAGATGATAAGAAAATATATCATGTTATTATTAGTTCTAAGCTTTCAGGAAAGGAAGAAGAAAGGTTATTGGAGATATTGAGGAAACATCGAGGAGCTATGGGATATACTCTTGATGATTTAAAAGGGACTTGCCCCACTTTATGTCAGCATGCTATTAATATGGAGGAAGACGCGAAGCCAGTTGTGGAACATCAGCGCCGCTTAATTCCCAAGATGAAGGATGTGGTAAGAAATGAGGTATTGAAGCTCCTTGATGCTGGTATTATTTATCCTATTGCTGATAGTAGATGGGTTAGCCTGTTCATTGTGTTCCTAAGAAAGGAGGTATGACTGTCGTGCCTAGTGAGAATAACGAGCTTATTCCTCAAAGGGTAGTAGTTGGTTATAGGATGTGCATTGACTATAGAAAAGTTAACAAGGTTACTACGAAAGATCATTATCCTTTACCATTTATAGATCAGATGTTAGAGAGGTTGTCTAAGAAGACTCATTTTTGTTTTCTGGATGGTCACTCTGGTTTCTCTCAGATTTCTGTTAAAAGGGAAGATCAGGAGAAAACCACTTTTACTTGTCCTTATGGAACTTATGCTTATAGACGTATGCCGTTTGGTTTATGCAATGCTCCTGCTACTTTTCAAAGATGCATGTCTGCTATTTTTCATGGTTTTTGTGAAGAAATTGTGGAGGTTTTCATGAATGATTTGTCCGTCTATGGAACTTCTTTTGATAATTGTTTGCACAATCTTGATAAAGTTTTGCAGAGGTGTGAAGAAACTAATCTTGTTCTTAATTGGGAGAAATGCCACTTTATGGTAAATGAAGGAATTGTCCTTGGACATAAAATTTCTGAAAGAGGTATTGAAGTTGACAGAGCAAAAGTTGAGGCAATTGAGAAGATGCCTTGTCCCAGAGATGTTAAAGGTATTCGTAGTATTCTTGGGCATGCTGGTTTCTATAGGAATGTTTATTAAAGATTTCTCTAAGATTTCAAAGCCTCTTACTAATCTTCTTCAAAAATATGTACCATTTGTCTTTGATGATGATTGTAAGGAAGCTTTTGAAACTCTTAAGAAGGCTTTAACTACTGCTCCTATTGTTCAACCACCTGATTGGAATTTACCCTTTGAAATTATGTGTGATGCTAGTGATTTTGCTGTTGGTGCTGTTCTTGGACAGCACGTAGATAATAAGTTGAATGTTATTCATTATGCTAGTAAGACTGTTGATGCTGCTCAGAAGAATTATGCTACTACTGAGAAAGAGTTTCTTGTTGTTGTTTTTGCATGTGATAAGTTTAGACCATACATTGTTGATTCTAAAGTTACTATTCATACTGATCACGCTGCTATTAGATATCTTATGATGAAGAAGGATGCTAAGCCCAGGCTTATTAGATGGGTGTTGCTTTTACAAGAGTTTGATTTGCATATTGTAGATAGGAAAGGTGCTGGAAATCCTGTGGCTGACAACTTGTCTATATTGGAAAACATTTCTTTTGATCCTATTCCTGTTAATGATAGTTTTCCAAATGAACAGTTGGCTTCAATAAATGTAACTTCGCGAGACCTTCCTTGGTATGCTGATTATGCTAACTTTATTGTTTCCAAGTATTTGCTTCCAACCTTTACAGCTCAGCAAAGAAGAAAATTCTTTTATGATTTGAAGCATTACTTTTGGGGTGACCCACACTTATATAAAGAAGGAGTTGATGGTATTATGCGAAGATGCATACCAGAATATGAGCAACAAGAAATATTGAGGAAATGTCATGGAAACGCTTATGGAGGACATCATGCTAGAGATAGAACCACACAAAAGGTTCTACAATCAGGTTTTTATTGGCCAACCCTCTTTAAAGATGCTAGAAGGTATGTTTTATCTTGCGATGGATGTCAAAGAGTTGGTAATATTTCTAGAGGTAATTAAATGCCTATGAGTTACACTCTTGTTATTGAACCGTTTGATTGTTGGGGATTTGACTTTATGGGTCCTTTTCCTCCTTCAAAAGGCTATACCCACATACTTGTTGCTGTTGATTATGTTACTAAATGGGTAGAAGCCATACCTACAAAGAGTGCCGATGGTGAAACCTCGTTAAAAATGCTTAAGGATGTTATTTTTCTTGGTTTGGTGTGCCTAGATATCTTATGACTGACGGAGGTTCTCATTTTATTCATGGTGGTTTTAGAAAAACTCTTGCTAGATATGATGTTAATCATAGAATTGCTTCTGCTTATCATCCCCAAACTAGTGGGCAGGTAGAGCTTTCAAATAGAGAGATCAAGTCTATCTTGCAGAAGACTGTCAATAGATCTAGGAAAAACTGGGCTAGCAAGTTAAATGATGCTTTATAGGCTTATAGAACTGCTTATAAGAACCACATGGGCATGTCTCCTTACAAAATGGTTTACGGAAAAGCGTGTCACTTGCCTTTAGAATTAGAACACAAAGCTTTTTGGGCAGTGAAAGAGCTTAATAGGGATTTTAAACTTGCCGGTAAGAAAAGGTTGTTAGATTTGAGTTCTCTAGATGAGTGGAGAAACGAAGCCTATGAGAATGCCAGACTTTTCAAAGAGAAAGTCAATCAATGGCATGATAAGAGAATTCTTAAAAGAGAGTTTCATGTTGGTGAGAAAGTTCTATTGTATAGGTCTCGTCTCAGATTTTTTGTAGGAAAATTACTCTCTAAATGGGAAGGACCATATGTTATTGTGGAAGTCTACCGCTCAGGTGCGATAAAGATTGCTTCGTTGAAAGATGACACTACACAAGTGGTGAATGGTCAAAGACTCAAACATTATATTGCTGGAGATTCTTATAATGAAGATGTTGATGTATTTGAAATAGTTTCTCCAGAAGAATTCATCCAGGACAATTTGCAGGAACCTGCACAGTTCGTTTTTGAATAGGTAACAGTTCTAGTCAGAAAAGGTTCGCGAAAAACTTTTCCATTAATATTTTTATTGTTTTTTCTAAATATGAAAAATCACGAGACGAAAATGGGCAGGAGACGGAGTCCAGTGGCTCCTCACCACCAGGGGGCGCGGGCCCACTCCAGGCCGTGCCGCCCTGTGGTGAGTCCACCCTGGAGCTCGTTTCTGTCCTGGTTTCCTCCTGTGATTTCGTCTCGATGTATAATTTTCGCCTATATGACCCCCGGAGTCCCCGAGGTATGTATATCGTTTTATCGTTGTGTTTTGTTTCGAGCTGTTTCTGTCAGGAGTTGATCTTAAGTTTTGAGAGCACCATGTCTTCTTCAAGCAACGACAAGGGAAAGAGGCCTAGGGAAGAAGACCCCAAGCTGAAGGAGGAACAGGAGGCTAGAAAATCAAGGGCGAGAAACTCTACTTTTGAAGGGTCAATGAACGCTGGACGTGCCTTTTCTCATGATATGCGGGGACCAACGTTTCCAGTCTTGGATTCAAATTTCATGCCTATAATAAAAGAGGGTATGCTGGTCACTGATGAGCTTTGTGCCCAATACCGAATTTTGGAGAGGGAGATACAGATACTTCAAGAAGAGAATCTCAGGCTTCGTAGGATGATTGAATATTTCATTAACCCAAGGGTGGTTCCACCACCATCGAAGGAGTAATTCGTCATCGGTATTGGCATCCCCTTGGCTTGTTCCAAGCTTGGGGGAGTGCCGCGGTATCACATCATCACCTTTTACTCATTTACATTTCAAGTAGAGTCATATCATGAATAGAGAAGTTATCTTATAGAATAGTTTGTAGTGTGAAAGTATCCTCCTTAGTTGGTTATCTATGTATCCCTTGGTGTGAGTTGCGGTAATGAAATATTAATGAGAAGTTTTATCGTTTACTTTCCGCACACTTTATTTTAGTTTGCAATGTTTCTTATATGATTAGTCTTGTTGATTAGTATTGGTATCACTTTGGGAGCATGAGTAAATTTAGTTGGTTTTGGCAAACTTAGCTTGGTCAGTAGCAACATTACCTTGAGGTTTGAGTAGAAAAGAAGAAAGAAGTGTTTGTAGTGACATCACTTCAGTTTTCCTTCATGATTGGCTTATAAGCATTATTATTCTCAAAGTTAAAATTGTTGTACCTTCAAGAAAGTTTGCATGATTGTTCTTATTATATGTATGTTTGTTTGTTTCATGCAACTCTTATGCTTGCTACCCAGCCTTGCTAGCCAAAGACCTGTACTAAGAGGAAATACTTCTCGTGCATCCAACTCCTAAAAACCAAGTCACTTCCAAAGAGTCCACTATAAATTCCTATGCATGGTATTTCAGGCCATTTCAAGTAAATTTTCATGTGCTACCTTTCAAAAACCTTTAAACACTTCTCATTTTGTGCCACTGTTTTTAGCTCATGAGGACGTAGTGGATGGGTTTGTTATCTTCCATACTAAATTAAGTACACCTCGACTAGGCAGCTTCATCTGCTTGTCATTAATTTTGCAAGGGAGCTGGTCAGACCATTGTAATCTTCAAAAAGAAATAAAAAGGCACTCCTCCATGGTATGTGAAAGTTGGTCGGCACCCGATGGAATCGGTTAGCCATGGTTTGAGAAAGGAAAGGTGGGGAGGAGTGCCAAGCTATAAAAGAGCACCAATGTGCCAATTAATCAAACATCTCGGAACCGCTCTCACTTGTTTGGTATGGAAGATATCAAGAACTCCGTTGCTAGTCGTTGACAAAAGCAACCACCTCTCAATACAATTTTTACCTCTGTTTTACAAATGAAAAGCTCTAGCACATGTTTAATCCCTGCTTCCCTCTGCGAAGGGCATGTCTTTTACTTTCATGTTGAGTCAACCTATTCCCTTCTATCTCAAGCAAGCATTTGAGTTGTTATGTTTCACCCATCCATATGTTGATCTGTTTAATCATTTTTACTAACTTCTTTTGTTAGTACAATGCTTTTGTCTGAAGGAATATATCTTTGAAAGCTTTCTATGAATGCAAAAGTTTGTTTCATTGAGCATATGGTTTTTGCTATATTAACTATGTTTTAAAAAGGCTCTGTTCAAAAATAAGTATAGTTTGTTCATTGTTCTCTGACCAAGAACTAAGGTTTGCCACCACCAATTATAGTTTACCTTGTGCATCTTTATTTGTGATTCCCTATTACTTATTTCAAGTCTACATCATATAAAGCGAAGTTGCTGTCTATTATAATTTGTGCCTTGGTAAATGTGATGCTTCTTGTCCGTATTTTGTTTATCGACACTTCACTCCATAAACCTGTGGTCATGTTTACCGAGTTTAGTTGTCGCTTGGGGACAAGCGAGGTCTAAGCTTGGGGGGGTTGATACGTCCATTTTGCATCACTATTTTGTATCATAATTTACTGTTATTCATTGATATATTTCATATTTAGAGATGATACTTATGTCGTTTCCTCTGTTTTTACATGTTTGATGATCATTGGAGGATTTGCTGTCGGAGTCAGGATTTTGCTGGAAAAAGGACCATCAAGACACCATAATTTGAAGATCAGGAAAATTCCAGAAAATACCAGAAAATTATATTTTATCAGAAGACTGAAGAAGCCAGAAGGAGGAAGCGAGAGGGGCCACAGGACAGCCTCACCACCAGGGGGCGCGGCCCAGCCCCTGGCCGCGGCCACCTGTGGTGAGAGCCCCCTGGCCCACTTCGGCCATCGCCCCTTCGCGTATTTCATCATCCCCGAAAACCTAAATCAAAGGGGGGCTCAGAGATAGACACCGCCGCCTCTGCGGGGCGGAAAACACCAGAGAGAGAAAAGCTCTCCGGCAGGCAGAAATCTGCCGGGGAAATTCCTTCCCGGAGGGGGGAGATCGTCGCCATCGTCATCACCATCGCACTGGACTTCATCGGGATCATCATCATCATCATCTCCATCACCAGCACCTTCATCTCCACCATCAGCACACCATCCCGCTGCAACATCTTGAGTTGAATCTTGTTAAATTCTTAGGGGAAACTTTCTCGGTGTTGATTACTCTTGTGGTTGATCCTATTGAGTGGAACCGTTGAATTAAGGTTTATGTTCAGATTGTTATTTACCATTATTTCACCTCTGATCATGATCCATATGATGTCTTTTGAGTAGTTCGTTTAGTTCTTGAGGACATGGGAGAAGTCAAGTCGTTAGTAGTGGAATTATGTTGAGTAATATTTAATGGTTTGATATTTATTTGTTGTGGTGCCATTTCACTAGTGGTGTCATGTGAACGTCGACTACATGATACTTCACCATTTATGGGCCTAGTGAGATGCATTGTGTATTTGGCTACCAATTGTGGGGTTGCTGGAGTGACAGAAACCTAAACCTCCGTTGGAAAACCATTGCACCAAGGAGCGTAGGATCTTAGAGTTTAAGGCTGTGGTTAGATTTATCTTAATTACTTTCTTGTATTTGCGGATGCTTGCAAGGGGTATAATCACAAGTGTGTATTTATCCTAGTAAGGGTAGTGCGCTAGCACAGGTTCACCCCCATAACACTTATCAAACCAGTAAAGATTATTTAGTGGTATGAAGCGAAAGCACTTGACAGAAACTCCCGTGTGTCCTCGAGAATGTTTGGTTATCATAAGTTACACAACTGGCTTGTCCTTTGCTCTAGAAAGGATTGGGCCACTTGCAGCAATTTATTTACTCATACTTTATTTACTTGCATTACCAAATACCCTTAAAAACCCGTTTGCTAGTATTTACAGTGAATCCTTGATCAAAACCACTTGTCAACACCTTCTGCTCCTCGTTGGGTTCGACACTCTTATTTATTGAAAGTACTACGATACACCCCATATACTTGTGGGTCATCAAACACCTTATGCTCCTTGTTGGGTTTTTACTCTATTCTTAGAGCAAATTATGAGCTTGATGCTTCATCACTTGATATTACTTGATTCGCATTTTCTGCGCCTAGCTCAAAGGCGTTAAAGAAAAGCACTCTTGGGAGATAACCCAATGTTTTTAATTTCAGTACTTTTTCTTTTATTTGAGTATTGGAAGTTATTACTACTATAATAACCTCTCCTTATCCTTTTTATTTCGTTTTTGTGCCAAGAGAAGCCTCTAATTTGAGTGAGGTAAGATTTGGGGATGTTGCTGTCCTGAAACAGTTTTCGATGCTGCACCGTAAACATTCATGAAAATTCTCTGTATACCTTTTGGACCTGCGATTTCTTGTGCGTATGCCCCAGGTTATATTCAAACTTTCATTATTTGAACACTTTTTGATTTGAGCAACATAAAACCCTCTAAAAATTTGACCTTTGTCAGCTGTTCTGTTTTGACAGATTTCTGCCAATATTTGTGTTTGCCGCTTTATCGCTTTCTTTTTGAGTTCTTTTGATCACGGAACTTTTGGGGAAGTTGCTACAGTAGTATATACTTTATATGTGGTGGTTTTGAGTTGAAACCTTAAGCAAAAAGGGTTGATTCAATGTTATGCTTACACTAATGTTGCTAATATATTTGTGTTTAGTCTTGTATAAACGAAGTTTTCAAGTGTAAGGATTGGAGAATGATGAGATGAGTTGAAGAATGGACAAAAGCTCAATCTTGGGGATGCCCATGTCACCCCAAGAAATATCCAAGAGGTACAAGCGTCAAAGCTTGGGGATGCCCCCGAGGCACCCCTTCTTCATCGGCAAAAATTAGGTCACCTTTCAACACACTATATTTTTATTGCTTCATGCATTATGTGTTTTTCTTGGAGCTTCAGTTGTTTTTAGTTTTCAGTTTAGTTTAGTTTTGTTTGCTGCAATAAATGGTTGGACCCCAACAAATTCTTTTGGGGAAGTTGCCTTGCTTTTCATTTGCTAAGAACACTCCGGTTTTTCACTCTTATCGTTCAACGAGTGTTCTCTTTTTTTAGAACTGCGTTTAGTTTTTGTTTTTCACCTTGATTTTTGTTCAGATATTGTTATATCTTTTTATCAAGGTGTATTTTGACCTCTGGTCCATGTTGGTTTTCATCAAAAGAGTTATTTCAAAAAAGTTCGAATGGTGTTGGAAAAGAGAAAAAGCTCTATGCAAAAAAGTGGTACAAGAAGGAGCTTGTGTAGACTGCGGCCTAGGCTTTTGCATGTCATGCTTGATGTCTTTTTGATAGTATGCTTAGTGTTTTTGATGTAGCATGAGTTGTCTCAAATGACTGAGATTGCTTAATGAGCCTTTGAAAAAACCATGCGTTGTTTTAATTATTTGGAAGCATTATTTTGGTTTTCTCCTTTGATGCTTTATTTGGGTTGACTTGGCGCATGCTCACACATGTTTGACTCATACAAAGTCGCCATTGCCTCTATGATCATTTAGTTTTTGACTTTTGATGTCATCTTATGCTTATTTTAATGTCGCTTTGCATGATTACGGCCGTTATTGCTCTCTTAGTTGGTCGCTCCCAGTCTTTTGCTAGCCCTCATTTTGTACTGAGTATGAGCTCTACTCATGCATCCAACTCCTAAAAACCAAGTTGTTCCAATGTGTCCACCATATATGCCTATTAGCAATTTGCTATTCCAAAGTACATTTGACTTGCTTTTATCTATCCTTCGAATTAAACTCTTTTTGGTGTTATGCGAAAATTGGTCAGTAAAGCCCTCACAAACCTGATGGCACACTTTACTTTTCTCGTTTTAAAATTTTGATATTGTGGCTCTCTTATGTTGAGTTGTTATGCTTGCAAGTTGTAAGTTGGAAATTAGCCCAACCATGTCGTCATGGGGCAAGCTTTCAACATTGCACTATCTTTCATTTGAGTTGATATCGTGATCTTTTGTTTATGGATACTCGCGATGTGAAATGAATTGGGAATCTTGCGGGATCATGGAGTTTGTATACATGTTAGAGAAACGCCTGGGCCGCTAATCTAAGCCATGCATAATTCATGGTGGAAATTTATAGCATGCCCATAGTGAACATTCGACGACGCATCTCACAATAAAAGCTATACCAATGGTCAATAAAAGAGATGCCGAGGTGTTCATTGTCTGTTTGTCCTGTCATTTTGATGTGGGCTTGTTCTATGTCATCGGGCACGGAGGTACCCCGTTGGCGGTTCTCGATGATACGTGTATACTTACAATGACAAGAGCTTGCTTGGGACTCTAAGTAAAGTAGCATGAGGTTTGGGTATTTGTACTTCACGGGACACGAGGTTTTCAACTTATGATTTGTCAAGCATATGCACCATAAGTGTACTCACATTAACTTTAACCATTCAAGATGCCTATGATGGGGGCAATGAGAGCTCAAAGCCAGTAAGTACCATAATTTTTGAAGGTTTATAAAACTTGCAATCACTCCTTCCCTCCGCGAAGGGCATTTCTTTTACTTTATGTTGAGTCACCACCTTCTACCTTTATGCACCGTCTAAGAGAGCATAGTTGTCATTCTGAGTATAATGTGCATTGTCCCAAAGTTTTCATTGATTGATTCATGATGTTGGTTTCACTTGTTCTCAAATTACTTGTATCTAGTCGCTCTCTTAAACCTGAAGGTGTCCTATGCATTTATGTTTTGCTCTCTCATGAAGGACAAGCTGAAAACCATTTGTATGTTTTTCAATATGATTTGAACACACGTTTGACTTTCATTGTTTCATTTTCATGATCTTTCATTTGTGTTCCTTTTCATGTTATAGCATGGTTGCTAAGTTTCTTCTATCAAGATTATATCTTTCATGCCCATGTTTTAAGTTCTTTTGATCCCAGCGCACAACGCTTACATATATGATCAAGATTGTGTAGGTGCATGTCACCTCAAAAATTATTTCTTTTGTTATCACTTACCTACTCGAGGACAAGCAGGAGTTAAGCTTGGGGATGCTGATACGTCTCTAACATATCTATAATTTTTGATGCTCCATGCTTGTTTTTACACCATTTGCTTAATGTTTCGTTACACTTCATGGCATTTTTATGCATTTTCTGGAACTAACCTATTAACGAGATGCCATAGTGCCAGTTCCCTATTTTCTGCTGTTTTTGTGTTTCAGGAAAGTTACACAGGAAATATTCTCGGAATTGGACGAAACAAAAGCCGAACGTCCAGAAATTTACCGAAGCTTCCAGAGAACCGAAGAGGAGACGGAAAGGAGCCAGGAGGCGGGCTCACCACCAGGGGCGCGGCCCAGGGCCTGGCCGCGCCGCCCTATGGTGAGGGCCCCCTGGTCCACTTCTGATGCCGTCCCTTTGCCTATAAAGACCCCCGACGGGAAAAACCTAAAGACCCGATCACTTTTCCAGAAACACATCGCGATCCACCGCCGTTGTCAACCCGAGATCGGGAGGGTCCAGAAGCTCTTCCCGGCACCATGCCAGAGAGGGGAATCACCACTGGAGGTCTTCTTCATCGCCATGCTTGCCTCCGGCGCGATGAGTGAGTAGTCTACCTTGGACTATGGGTCCATAGCAGTAGCTAGATGGTTGTCTTCTCCACCATGTGCTTCATGTTTAGATCTCGTGAGCTGCTTTACATGATCGAGATTACCGTTATGTAATTCTACATGTTGTGTTTGTTGGGATCCAATGAATATTGGTGTTATGATTGAGTTGATGTTCTGAATATTATCTTATGTTATCTCTATGTTGTTTATGATCTTGCATGCTCTCCGTTATTAGTAGCTATCTTGGCCGAGTAGTTGCTAGTGACTCCAAGAGGGGGTATTTTTGCTCGATAGTTGGGTTCATGCCTCTATTTAATCTGGGGGAGTGACAAAAACCTCTAAGGTTGTAGATGTGTTGTTGCCACTAGGGAGAAAACAACATTCATATGCTCAAGGGCATATGCTTTTTTTTACATTACACACTTTGCTTAATGCAGTTATCTGTTGTTCGCAACTTAATACTTGTGAAGTTCTCGGATTGATTCGCCACAAGTGGATTATTAGTCATAGATGTAGTTGGATGACGGTCTATGTATCTTGTTGTAATGCCCAGAGTAAATCTCATAGTGATCCTCTCGACATATGCATGTTGTCTTTATTCTATCAATTGCCCAACTATAATTTGTTTACCCAGCAAGTGTTATTTTATCTTATGGAGTGTCGTGGGGATGACTAATGGGGCATGCCACGGGCCGAGCTATCTGCCGGCTGGCGTTGGTCAGAGTGAGATTATAGGGGGGTTTTTCTAGTCGTCTCCACAGGGATCAACACAAATGAGACTATTTCCTAATTTCCAGAAGCTAAGCAGAAAAGTGGGGTTTTTGGTGTTGTAAACAGAAAAGTAACAGGAGGTTTTGAGCAGGGAAGTTTTAACATAACAAGTTCAAGGATTTCTTGTTTGTCAGACAAGAAAGCATTGAACAAACTAGCAAATTTTAGACAGGGATATGTTTTTGGGACTAGGTGCAGAGACTAGTCTTACACCTACAGATCAAGCAAGTGCAACACAGTTTTCACAGTAATCTTAGAGTTTACAATGGAGTGTGTCACTCAAACCATAGCAAAGTTCAAAGACAAGTTTCAAACTGCTTTACAACGCAAGATCAACACAACAGATCACAGAGCATGAGGGAAAGGAAGAGAGATTTGCTGTTTGTCACCGAAGGCTTGCCGTGGCAGAGAAAGTAGAAGAATTGCTGTCGCGGCAGAGGATGCAGAGGTTGAGGGAGAGCTGGGCCTTCAGATCCTTGGGGCTATGTTCATCCTGTGTTCTTGAGGTTCCTGAGGGAGTTCTTGGAGTTCTTGGTGGACGCCATGGATCCAGTCTTGTTACAACAGAGGAGAAGAGGGATAAGGGTGGAAAAGTTTTTGTGTTGGACTATGGAGGAGGAAGGTTTTGGTGGAGTGGTGGATGGATGGAGTGGCTGTGTGGCGATGGATGGATGGACATTGGTGGGAGTGAACCTAGACCTCTCCTTTTAAAGGCTTTTTTTGGCATTCTTGCTGCGGCGTAGAGGAGTAGTGGGAAGTTGGTGGCGGCATCGGCTTTTCTGCTTTTGCCGATTTTTCTGTCTTCTTGTGCCGTGGCAGCCTGTTTCTGCCGATGGCTTCTTTCTTGCTCCTCAAGATGTACTCCTCCATTCCTGGTGGCTTGGTCTTTGGTTTGAATTGCTCTGACTTGTAGAATTAAGTGCCTTGGCGCACTGATCTGTGACAAAGGATCAAATGATGTAAAATGTTGGTGAAACACTGGTAGAAATGAGGTAAAACAGACAAGTTTTATGGTTGCAAGGTTCAGATATATGTGTAAATCTTAGAGTGATCAAAACCCCCAGACCAAAACCTTTGCTTGTCCTCAAGTAAAGAATGGTGCATTGTACCAAACAAAATGTAACAGAGCATGATGAGGGACATTGCTGACTCTATGCAGATAAATCTTGAAATTGCCAATTCAAAAACAAGTTTTACAAGAGAATTTGAGTATGTCTAGATCAAACAACATGGACACATGAGTATAAAGTAATTGACTCTGAAATTGAAAACTCAAGATCCAGTACATAGCCCAATATGTAATGCAAAATTAGTGCTTCACCTATTACAGTTCCCAGGAACATAATAGGCTAATGCATAGACAAGTTAGTCAGTTAGTAACTTAGCTTGATGGGTCAACTTAGTTAGTGCTTCACACACTACAATCCCAGGATCATAGGTGCTATTGCTTTGGATATTTACAACAAGTTTTACTTAGCATCATCAGGTTAGTGCTTCACACACCACAATCCAGAGATCATGGTTGCTAATGCTAAACTTTTTCCTTTCTGTTAGTATGTTAGTATGTTAGTGCTTCACAAATCACAATCCAGAGATCATGTTTGCTAATGCAAAAAATGCAACAGATGCAAATGGTTAGGGGCTAAGAAATGGATCATGAACTTCATTCTTAGGGCAATTAACAAATATGCTGATGTTTCACAGGTTCTTTGAGTAAAGCCATACAAAAGTTCTAAAGTGGAACTAGGCTCTGAACAAAGCATTTGCAAGAGTTATAAGCAGATTCAAAGCAAAGTTCTTCATAGCATGCAAAGTGATATTTTCGGGTCCAAGCAAGCGAAATTGATTCATTCCTTAACAACGTACTTTCACACAAGATCAACCAACAGTATAGTATATTCAGATTCAGATTTTAACAAATGTGTGGAAATGGAAAGTGTTCACCTGGTGGTTTTCCTGCTTCTCTGCCTTGTCAATCAACAGCAATCTTTCTCCTCATCCAAGTTATCACTGAAACAACAAAAAGGAAACAAACACACAGGGCAAAAACATAAAAAGGTGAAAGGGAAATATATGATACAAGGGATACCAGGTTTCCTCCTGGAAGAGAGCTTGTTTACAGTCACTAGCTTGACTATAGCTTCATCATCACTGGTTTGCATGGGTAGAGGATGCATTGGAGCCATCCTCTGGTTCATCATCTTCTTCAACTTGGTTTTCAATCAAATCTCCAATCCTGTAGTGCTTCAACCGCTGGCCATTTACTTTGAATGTTCCCTCAGCTGAGCTATAAATCTCAAAGGCACCATGGCCTAGATCTTTCTTGATAACACAAGGGCCAAACCATCTGGACTTGAACTTTCCAGAGAATAAGTGTAACTTGGAATCATACACCAGCACTGACTGCCCTTCCTTGAATTCCCTTCTCAGAATGTGGGAGTCATGCCATTTCTTGGTCTTCTCCTTGTAAATCTTTGCACTTTCATAGGAATCATTCCTGAGCT
Organism: Dactylis glomerata; assembly: GCA_007115705.1. Taxonomy (NCBI): domain Eukaryota; kingdom Viridiplantae; phylum Streptophyta; class Magnoliopsida; order Poales; family Poaceae; genus Dactylis; species Dactylis glomerata. The sequence continues at coordinate 1,695,829 of QXEO01000231.1, read as the reverse complement.
CTTCAAGCTCACACAACTGCAGTTTCCTCATGTTTCCTGCTTTGTCAATGTCCAAGTTCAGCTTCCTGATTGCCCAATGTGCTCTGTGCTCCAATTCGACTGGCAGATGGCAAGCCTTGCCATAGACAATTCTGAAAGGTGACATGCCAATGGGTGTCTTGTATGCTGTCCTGTAAGCCCACAAAGTGTCGGGCAATTTCATTGACCAATCTCCTCTGGTCTTGGACACAACTTTCTCCAAAATTTGCTTGATTTCCCTGTTTGACAACTCCACTTGGCCATTGGCCTGCGGATGATAAGGAGTTGTCACTCTGTGATTCTTCACTCCATACTTGGTCAGAAGCTTCTCAAACTGGTCATTGTTGAAATGAGCACCACCATCACTGATTACAACTCTTGGCACTCCAAATCTTGGGAAAATGACAGTCTTGAACATTCTACAAACTGCCTTGGCATCAGCATTGACAGTGGGAATGGCTTCAACCCATTTTGACACATAGTCAACAGCAACTAAAATATGCTTGTAGCCTTGAGAAGATGGCAAGGGTCCAACAAAATCAACTCCCCAAACATCAAACAATTCCACTTCCAAGATTCCTGTTTGGGGCATTTCATTTCTCTTTGACATCTTTCCTGCTCTTTGACAAGGATCACACTTCATTATGTACTCATGAACATCTCTGAACATACTTGGCCAAAAGAAACCAGCTTGCAAAATCTTGGCTTGAGTCTTGAACACTCCAGCATGTCCTCCATACGATCCTGAATGGCATTGGAACATCACATCACTTTTTTCATCAGAGGGAACACACCTTCTCACAATGCCATCAGCACAATGTTTGTACAAAAAAGGTTCATCCCAATAGTAACTCTTGACATCATGGAGGAATTTTTTCTTTTGCTGGTAGGAGAGATTTGCTGGCACAATATCACAAGCTAGGAAGTTCACAAAGTCAGCATACCAAGGTGAAGTGGCACTGACTGCCATGAGCTGTTCTCCTGGCATCAAGTCTTGAATCTCTCTGTTTTCATCAATGTTGATTCTGGACAAGTGATCAGCAACTGAGTTCTCTGACCCTTTCTTGTCTCTAATTTCTATGTCAAACTCTTGGAGCAGAAGGATCCATCTGATGAGCCTTGGTTTAGCATCCTTTTTGCTCACTAAATATCTGATTGCTGCATGGTCTGTGTAGACAATGCACTTGTGTCCAACCAGGTATGGTCTAAACTTATCAAATGAGAACACAACAGCAAGCAGCTCCTTCTCAGTGGTGGTGTAATTGATCTGAGCATCATCCAAAGTCTTGCTTGCATAATGTATAACATGCACAGCTTTGTCTTTCCTCTGGCCAAGGACTGCTCCAACAGCAAAGTCACTTGCATCACACATAAGTTCAAATGGCAGTGTCCAGTCAGGAGGTTGAACAACAGGGGCTGTGATGAGAGCATCTTTCAATTGGTTGAATGCTTGCAAACAAGTGTCATCAAACACAAACTTCACTTCATGATTCAGGAGATTGGTGAGTGGCTTGGCAAGATAGGAGAAGTTCTTGATAAACCTCCTGTAGAAGCCAGCATGGCCCAGGAAGCTTTGAATTCCCTTCACATTTTCAGGAGGGGGTAGCTTGGCAATCACATCTACCTTTGCCTTGTCCACCTCAATTCCTCTAGCAGATACAAGGTGGCCCAACACAATGCCTTCAGAGACAAGGAAGTGACATTTTTCCCAGTTCAGAATCAAATTTTGCTCAGAGCATCTGTGAAGGACTAAGGTGAGGTTCTTTAAGCAGGCTTCGAAGTCTTTTCCATACACAGTGAAATCATCCATGAAAACTTCCATAATCTTCTCAATGTGATCAGAAAATATGGACATCATGCATCTCTGGAAGGTGCCTGGAGCATTGCAAAGGCTAAATGGTAGCCTTTTGTAAGCAAATGTTCCATATGGGCAAGTGAATGTGGTCTTGTCTTGGTCAGAAGGGTGGATTGGAATCTGCAGAAATCCAGAGTAACCATCAAGGTAGCAGTAGTACTTCTGGCCAGCAAGTCTCTCTAGCATCTGGTCCATGAATGGCAGAGGGAAGTGATCTTTTCTTGTAGCTTTGTTCAATTTTCTGAAGTCATTCACCATCCTCCATCCTGTAACAGGTCTTGTGGTCATGAGCCTTCCTTCTTCATTTTCAACAACAGTGTAGCCACCTTTCTTGGGCACAATGTGGATAGGACTCACCCACTCACTGTCAGAGATCGGGTATATCATTCCAGACTTTAACAATTTCAGAACTTCCTTCTTTACTACATCTTGCATAGCAGGGTTTAGTCTCCTCTGTCCTTCTCTTGTTGGCTTGCTGCCTTCTTCCAAGTGGATCCTGTGAGAACACACTTTCTCACTAATGCCAATGATGTCATCAATGGAATATCCAATGACATTCTTGTACAGCTTCAGAATAGACAGAAGACTTTCTTCTTGCTCACTTGAAAGGGCAGAACTAATAATCACAGGGTGTAACTTTTCCTTCTCCAAGAATGAGTATTTCAGATGGGAAGGCAATTCTTTGAGCTCCACAACAGAATGGTGGGCTAGATGAGCTGGTTCTCTTGCACTTGACACAGGTACAATTGCACAAATTTTCACTTCACAGAGCTGCTGTACATTGGTGGTTTCAGCAGTAACAAAGACTTGAGCTTCAGGCTCTTCTTGCTCAGGTTCTGGCAAAGTTTCTAGCACACTTCTTTCAACAATATCAATGGAATGGCAATGTTCAGGAACATTGGGTAAATGAGTAGCATGTTTCATGCTGAATTCAGCTTGCTCTGATCCAAATTGTAATTTGAGGGTTCCACCTTTGACATCAATGATGGCACCAGCAGTTGCCAAGAATGGCCTGCCTAGAATCATTGATTTAGCATTGTCTTCCATCTCTAGCACAACAAAGTCCACAGGATATGCAAAGTTGCCAACTTGGACTGGCACATCTTCAAGGACTCCTACTGGTTTTCTCAAGGTTCTATCAGCAAGTTGAAGTGTCATTGGGGTAGGCTTTAACGTTCCCAGCTGCTGACTCTGGCTTGCAGCAGAGGGTAACACACTCACAGAGGAACCTAAGTCACAAAGGGCTGTGAAGGTTTTTCTTCCCACTACGCAGGGAATGCTGAAACTTCCAGGGTCTTGTAGCTTCTTGGGCATGTGGTTCAAGATCACAGCACTGCAATCTTCTGTCAAGGCTACTAACTCAGGGCTGTCCAAACTCCTCTTCCTTGTGATCAGATCTTTGAAAAACTTTGCATATAGGGGAATGTGCAACACTGCATCCAAGATGGGGATGATGATTTGCACTTCCTTCATGGTCTCAAGGAATTTAGAGTATTGCTTCTCCTCCTTGGTCTTGTCCAATCTCTCTGGAAATGGCACTTTCATCAACAAAGGCTTCTCTGTTGGTTCTGTGGCAGAGATCTGTGCCTTGGCAGGGTTTTCTGTCTGGGCAGGCTGTCCTGTTGATTTTTCCTGCCTTGGCAGAACAATTTCTGGAGGTGTTTGTTGCTGCACGGTGGGTCTTCTCTGTGGAGCAACATAAGTGACATTTGGTGGGGTTTTGAGTAAGGGTTCAGTGTTCACCCCACTCCTAGTGGTGACTGCATCAATAACTTCAGTAGTGGAAAGGGCACCACACTGTTTCGGGTTTTTCTCTGCTTGGGCTGGCAGTTTTCCTTCAGCTTGTTTTCCAATGTTGTTGGTCTGGATTCCAGCAGTGAGTTGCTGCATAGTCTTGTAGAAAAGTTCAGATTGCATTTTCATAGTTTCTTGCATTCCACTGAACATTTCCTTCTGTAGCTTCATCATTTCTCCAAGCTCAGATTGGCTGCTACTGCTGGATGAAGTAGTTTGCTGATGTACTGGGTGGTGTTGTTGTTGTGGGTGTTGCACTTGACCTTGGGGTCTGAAATTTTGTTGTCCAGGCTGATGGTAACTCTGCTGGGATGCTTGGGCATAGTGCTGCTGCCCTGGTGCTGGGTAACTTTGCTGATTATTGCTCTTGTAAGAAAGGTTGGGGTGGTTTCTCCAAGAGGGGTTGTAACTTTGGGAATATGGCCCTTGATTCTGGGCATAGTTCACCTCTGATATCATGGCTTCAGGAGGTGCAGACAAGGTACATTCCATGAGAGAATGGCCTTCTTTTCCACATATTGCACAGGCAGAAGTAACTTGGTTGACAGGAACCAAAGCTTGGCTGTTTCTTTCTGTCATGAGCTGGGCAAGCTGAGTTGTTAAACCCTCCAACTTAGCTTCCAAAGCATTCTGGCCACTTGACTGAATCTGCAGCTGATTGTTGGGGTGGACAGCTCTTTCATTTGTCCAGGAGAAGTTGTGTGATGCCATGCTCTCAATCAACTCAGTAGCTTCATCAAGGGTCTTGTTCATGATTCCACCTCCAGCAGCTGAATCAACAAATGATCTGGTTTGCTCTGTCAAACCCTTGTAGAAGGTTTGCAAGATGAGCCATTGCTCCTGTCCATGGTTGGGACACATCCTGATGAGACCTTGGTATCTCTGCCAAGTATCATACAGGCTTTCTCCTTCATATTGCACAAATCTTGTTATCTTGTCTCTGCACTCAGCAGCTTTGGTTGGAGGAAAATATCTCTCAAAGAAAGCTTGAAGAACATGTTCCCATGTGTCTCTGCAGTGAATAGGAAGAGAGTGGAACCAAACTTTTGCAAGTCCAGACAGTGAGAAGGGAAACAATTGCATCCTGATGGCTTCAGGAGGAACACCATTGTGCTTCAAAGTGTTGCAGTACTCCAGAAAGTTTCTGATATGCTCATGGGGGCTCTCCAAAGCCGAACCTTTGAAGGGATTATGTTGCACCATATTGATCAGAGCTGGCTTGATTTCCCAGTTGTTTGCTTGTATTGCAGGCATAATCACATCTGCATTGTTGATCTGGTCCTTGGGAATCCACAAATCTCTCAACTTTTTATCACCCATGCTGAAATCTGAGGATGACGATTCCAAATCTGAGACAAAGGTTTCCAAGTCTTCAGCAGAAACTTCAGAAGCTGCTCTCTTTCTCGCAAACAAAGTCCTCTCTGGCTCAGGATCAAATGGGGCTAGTGGAGAATCTTCAGAGGACTGCATCAACTGAATTCCCACGGAGATTAGATGAAATCATCGTTCTACACACAATCACAGACAAGAACTTGATCAAGGGTTAGTGAACTAAATCCCCTAATAAAAGTTCTAGGCTTGATCACAGACAAGTCATTAAAACAAACAATCAAAGATTGCAAATTGGAACAAGTATTTACACAGCTTAGTCTACTGTAATCTAAGGAAACAATCAAAAGTTGATCCCCGGCAACGGCGCCAATTTTGGTCAGAGTGAGATTATAGGGGGGTTTTTCTAGTCGTCTCCACAGGGATCAACACAAATGAGACTATTTCCTAATTTCCAGAAGCTAAGCAGAAAAGTGGGGTTTTTGGTGTTGTAAACAGAAAAGTAACAGGAGGTTTTGAGCAGGGAAGTTTTAACATAACAAGTTCAAGGATTTCTTGTTTGTCAGACAAGAAAGCATTGAACAAACTAGCAAATTTTAGACAGGGATATGTTTTTGGGACTAGGTGCAGAGACTAGTCTTACACCTACAGATCAAGCAAGTGCAACACAGTTTTCACAGTAATCTTAGAGTTTACAATGGAGTGTGTCACTCAAACCATAGCAAAGTTCAAAGACAAGTTTCAAACTGCTTTACAACGCAAGATCAACACAACAGATCACAGAGCATGAGGGAAAGGAAGAGAGATTTGCTGTTTGTCACCGAAGGCTTGCCGTGGCAGAGAAAGTAGAAGAATTGCTGTCGCGGCAGAGGATGCAGAGGTTGAGGGAGAGCTGGGCCTTCAGATCCTTGGGGCTATGTTCATCCTGTGTTCTTGAGGTTCCTGAGGGAGTTCTTGGAGTTCTTGGTGGACGCCATGGATCCAGTCTTGTTACAACAGAGGAGAAGAGGGATAAGGGTGGAAAAGTTTTTGTGTTGGACTATGGAGGAGGAAGGTTTTGGTGGAGTGGTGGATGGATGGAGTGGCTGTGTGGCGATGGATGGATGGACATTGGTGGGAGTGAACCTAGACCTCTCCTTTTAAAGGCTTTTTTTGGCATTCTTGCTGCGGCGTAGAGGAGTAGTGGGAAGTTGGTGGCGGCATCGGCTTTTCTGCTTTTGCCGATTTTTCTGTCTTCTTGTGCCGTGGCAGCCTGTTTCTGCCGATGGCTTCTTTCTTGCTCCTCAAGATGTACTCCTCCATTCCTGGTGGCTTGGTCTTTGGTTTGAATTGCTCTGACTTGTAGAATTAAGTGCCTTGGCGCACTGATCTGTGACAAAGGATCAAATGATGTAAAATGTTGGTGAAACACTGGTAGAAATGAGGTAAAACAGACAAGTTTTATGGTTGCAAGGTTCAGATATATGTGTAAATCTTAGAGTGATCAGGCGTCCCAGGAATCACCACGGCTCTGAGATGAGAAGACCGGCTCCGCCTGGAGGGCCGGCTGCGCTAGCAGCCGGCTGGCAATTTCCACCGTGGAGGGCCGGAGCCGGGCGGTGAAGACAAAAGCCCACCAACGGGTGTCACGCCGAAAGTGGGTTGGCCCCGACAAGGACGTCAGAGGCAAAGGACGGGAGTGATGAGCGCCACGACCGAACTCAGCCAATTAGCGATTGAGGAGCCTTCCCCACGACAGGATCCGAGGCAAAAGGGAGGGTATATGCCTCCCAGATGCCGGTCCAAGGGGAAAGGCACTTTATAAAGCGTGATCGTCAGAGCAGAGCGAGAGGATCACGCCGAGGACGTGGCCGCGGAGGAGTCCGCAGCCGGCCGAATTGCCACCTAACCTGTAACTAGACCCCCGCCTATATAAGGGGATCTGGACCCTTAGTCTAGGGGAGATCCGATCTTCTTCTTCCTCCTCTAGCCCGAACAGCTCGAGGAGCACTGTAATCGCTACTGTCCCGATATAAGCGAAGTAGGGGCTTTACCTCCACCCGGGAGGGCCCTGAACCTGGGTAAACCATGGTGTCTCTGTTGGCACAATCCCGAGCCGGACCCCTCGTCACCACCATCGAGCCCTTTCGATAAGCCTCCCCATGGCTACTGTCTCTAAATTCCCACGACATTTGGCGCCCACCGTGGGGCAAAGCGCGGCGGCGAGCGGAGTCATGTTTCGGTCGGGATCCCCATCGATCCCCGGCGAGAGGGTCGCCTCCGGCCTCGTCTGGAGGTTCGGCACCCTCGACTGCATCAGCGACAACTTGGACTGCTTCGGGGATGGCTTCAGCAACGGCTCCTTCCTCGACATCGGCAGCCACTGCTTCTACGTCACCAAGCCCTTCCCGGAGGAGGTAACCGACGTCCTTGACCCTCTCAGCGAAGGAGGCTCGAGTTGTGGCGAAAGCTGTGACTTTGGCGCCATGGTCGAAGTGATGGCCCTGGAAGATGAGGAGGGTAGCGACCGACTGCGCTCCGCACGCCCGCCGCTCGAATGCCTTCCTCCGTGGGAGCAGAACGCCCCACTCCCAGAGCAGGACACCTCGGACGTCGCCGTCGTGGACCTGCGCGCACCGCTCGACCGCGTCATCGACCCCGCCCGGGTCGCCGAGGCCCTGGAGCAGACGCGTCTCGTCCTCCTCAGCAAGGTGGCTGAGGACGAGGTCAACCGGCGCCACGCGAGCACCACGCTCAGCGAGTTCTATGATGTGCATGGAGACGCACCGACCAAGCTTGCTCATGACCCGTGGCGCAGCTTTGCCACCGTGGGCCTCGGCCAGATCCAGCGATCGCCAGCGGCAAGCCAAGGGCGCGGACAGGGCGGCCGCGCTCCGGGCTGCAACGCCCAAAGCCGCCGCGCCCAGCAAGGTGGCAGAGCAGGCGGGCTACGCCAGGTCACGGTGCTGGCGCCAGGGTCGGAGTCCCAGGCTCGCCCATCGGCGCTGCACATCCACCTGTGGCTTGACCACGTCGAGGCGTTCCCCAGGGGATCTGCCAGCTCAAAGCGAGCGGCTGCTGACCAAGGAGGCCCGGGGGCTGCCGGCAGCGGTCAGGGGCGCAAAGAGGGCAAGTACACCCTCGATGCTGCACTTAACTGTAACATCCCAGATTTTACAGAAATTGTTTTTCTGCTGTGCATCATGTCATCATTCATATATTCTTGCATTTCAAAAGAGATTTGTCTTGTTTCCATTAAAGTTTCTATTATTCCCTTCTATTCTTTCTATAGCCAATAGGCTAAGTTGTCTTAAAAAACATTTTTGGTTTTGGTTTCAAACAAAGAATTAAGTTCCTAAATGCTCTATAAAGCTATAGTAATTTTTACAAATTTTTCCGTATTTTTTTTATTAGCTGTTTTAGAGGCCTAAAACTAAAACAGTTAAAAGGAAAAAAAGGAAAAAAAACGGCGGACCGAACTGGGCCGAAACCGGCCCAGCCGGCCGCAGATTCTGCGCGCGTGCGCAGCGCACGCGAGGCCAGCGAGCCAAGCCGCACCAGCAGCAGCGTCCTTGCTCCTTTCCTTTTCTTTGTGTGTGTTTTTTTTTTCTGACTGGTGGACCCCTTACGTCATCCCTCACCTCGGGACGGAGAGATCTGCACGAACACGTACTGGAACGGAACCAATCCCTGCAGATTCGGCCGATTTTGTGCGATTCCCGCACGCCTCCCTCTCCTATAAAGACCCAGCGCCCCTCCCTCGTCCACGGAGCTCCGCAACGACCTCGCCGGAAAAGCTCCGGTGAGCACTTGAACCTGCAGCAAACGACCACCCCCAGTCTCCTCTTTACTCCCTCTCGTTCCCCTTGATCTACCGCACCCCCTCACCTCTTCCTTTCCCCTAGCAGAGCCGCAGTAGATAGGAATTGCTCGCCGGAGTCTGCACACCGTTGCCGCCTCCATCCGCCGATTTCCGCCAAACCGGCACGCCGGAGAGCCGCCGAAGACCGCGACCATGATCAAACTCGCACGCCGCTCGCCGTCCGCCATTTCCCCGCTGCCAAGCTCGCCGAAGATCGTCGCCGGTGATCGCCGCCGTCGAGCCGCCGCTGTCTTCTTTTCCGGTGAGCTCCCAGGAAGATGCAATCCCAGCCGCCGATTACGTTTAGATCTAACGGCTTATAAGGCTGATCCGCGCGAAGGAGTTTCGGCCAATTAGATCTCGCCACGTCGCGCTGACTTTTCCAGTTATTTTCCGAATTTCGTATTTATAGTCAGATTATGTGCGAAACTTGCAAAATTTATATCTTAAGTTTCGTAACTCGGAATTTTGCAAATAATATACCGTTGGATTCAGAAAAATGCGTAGAATCTATTTCCAGCATCAAATACTCATTTTTCATCTGTTTTATATAGTGAATTACTGCAAGCTTTATTTATGTGTTTTGGCTATTAAAAATAGTTGTAAAATTTATTTTACAGTAAATCCTTTTGATTTTGGTCTATATAAAACCTCTCAGTACTGTAGCACTTCCAGATTATTTTTTTAGTACCTTCTATTTTTTACCTTTCTAGTTTAGTTTGTTTAATTGTTCTTTTTGTGTGTTGAAAATAAATTGAACTTTATAAAATAACTCTAAATTTTTGATCATGACATCATGCATATAGTTAACAACCAGAGAACATGTTAAGTGTCTTTGTGGTGTTTTAACTCACATATTGCATGCATATTTTTCTTTCATGAGTGTTTATGATTGATATGTGCTTATGGTGCAATATTTTATGTGTAAATTGTGCTGAGTGTAATGAGTGCCTTTGTGACGAGTGCACCAACTCTTCTTCTCACCAAGGCAAGTGTCACCATATTCCTAGTCCTACTGAAAGTTTTGTCACTTGTAGCTTTTCTAGTAGAAGATGCATGAATAGGTGCTTTTATGTTTTTCTTATCTTTAACTTGCTAGTTTGTGCTAAGTTTCGTCTAGCTAGCTAGTTTTGCATCTCCTAGTAGAATTGCTGCTGCTATAGGACTTTGCTTTTACACTTGTTGTGGGAAGGGTTAACACATGATTTTGGCTAAGTGTTGGAAAACAAGTTTTTGGAAAACTAAGAAAAACAACTAAGTTAATGAACCACCTGGGTGGAAGTGGCTTTGATTGGTTTATGTTGAGTGGTTCCCTGGGGTCATGTCGTCGAACCTCTAAACCACCAGGTGTATCTCACTTGTGGACGGCCACCCAAGAGCAAAGAGATTGGAGACGTTCAAGTCATGAAGCTTCCAGGGCAACCACAAGACATATGGGCTCTGTCTTGGTCAATTAAGTTGCAAGAACTCAAGCCAGGCGGACAGAGGGTGGTAGATGTTGATAGGTTGGAGCGCGTCCGTTTGGTCTGAGGGAATGCTTCTGAAAGGCCTCGTCTTAGTTTTCACTTGGCCATTTGAGGCAAAATGAGTCTCATGGCAAAACGGGTTAACTAAGTCTTGTGGGAAAAGTGCACCACCTCTACAGAGTGTTTAGAACTAAGTACTTAGCCGTGTCCCCGGTTACGGAACATTTTGAGTGACATGATGTTGAAGCTGTTCAAGAATCTCCTCACCCAAATTTCTCTAAGTTAAAACTTGATGGGTAAACTTGGGTAGAAAAGGTGCTTCTTATCAAAATTTTGCTAAGGAAAACTTGAGTTTTTACAAAGATAGGGAAAAGCTTGCTTTTGCTAAGTCAAACTCCACCTGGCCAAAAAAGCATATACGTGTAGGTGCCGTTGAGTCCACCAAAGTGACATTTGCCAATACATTCAAAGTATTGACCCTCCGTGGCTATAACGTATCATGTTGGAGGTAGCTACTAAGAAGATTGAAGGTTGCTGCGCTACGGTCACGAGTCTTCGTCCAACACGTCTGCCTGTGGAGCTATGAAGAGAAGAAGACTTGTAGTTCATTTACTTAGTCGTTTCTAGAGTTGTAATAGGTTGTGGCATTGTGCCTTTTGAGTTGTAAAAGAACTATGTTATTTGTGGATCAAGCGTTGTAATAAAGACCTTTATATTCTTGGTATTTCATCTTGTAACTGTGTGTGCTAGCAGTCGATCCGGGACTAGCACAAATAAAGCACAGGTACGCTACAGATGGTATCAGCGCAAAGTGTTGCCCTTAGGTTCATGACCCTAATATTGGACGAAAACCCTTAGGAAAAATTTAGGAGTTGTGCTTGTTTCTCTTTGTTGCTAACACTTAGGAATAGTTTTGACTTCTCTAAGTTAGAAATCTCTCTAACTTTTGTTTAGCACTTTTGTTAAGTTTTTCTCTTTTGACTTACTAACTTGTCATGCTCCAACGTAAAGATGTCAACTTTCTGCATCACAAAGCCCGATAGATTCAAGGACTTCAGCTTCGGAAAGCGCATCATCAACATCGTCACCGCCTTGTCCCTGCCTACCCCGTTCATCAATGGGAGCGAGATGACTAAGTCTCACAAGAAGGGCGTCTGGGTCATCCACATCACGCAGCCAGGACACGAGACAGAGCCGAAGACCTTCCACACCAGCAAAAGGCGGGCGCCCATCTCCTCATGCAAGAACTGATAGCACGCATGTAACATCCCAGCATTTGAGACAAGAAATAGAGAGGAAACCGATGTGTGCATTGCATTCATGCATCTGAAAACCTGGAAAATTTTCGCGCAAGTTATCTAAAACACAAAGCGACCGGAGTTCCTCTCGTTCTGATGTTTAGTTTAGTACATCAGAGTGAGTGCGATGAATTTCGGCATGACCTTTATTGAATTGTTGATCTGGGGGAAAGAATTTGAATTCAACAGATGAATTTAAGATGCAAATACTTCAAATAAATTTGAATTGAAGTTTAAATAAATAATAAACATTACCAAATTAGAATACAAGAATGAATGTAGAATAATGTCTTTATTACAAATAAATAAGTTGTTTCATTACAAATCTCAAATAATGAGATTAAATTCAACAAAGGGATAAAATTTACAAAATGAATAAAGAAAATCCTAACTAATAGTAATTCTTGCCCTCATCTTCATTCCTGCAAATAAGAATTAACAAAGACAAAAGAAATGTTTTTGTTATGATTAAAATGTTTGCCCCCATATTTTGGAGGCAATTTAGTTTATTAAACTTAGGAAAGGAATTTAGGAAGAACTCCTAAATTCTAAAATCTAGGACTAGAGGGCATCATATTTAATAAATCACCAATTCTGGAAAAGATCCATAATTCATACACTTGAATGGATAGGCATCTTTGAGTCAGGCAACCAAATCAAATTCAAAACAGATAGCAGTAGATAGTTTGACACCCTCTAATCCTAGCTAAGTTTAAAGTAATAAAATCCAAATTAGTTTATATTAAATTCATACTTAACATGGTATTAGTTAAGCAGAATTAAGAGGCCACAAAAATCTATTTAGAAAAATCAGTATTATTTGACAGCCAGAATTACAAGTGGCAGTACCAAAAGAATGTCCAAGTGGGATAAACACCAGACCAGTCGTATCTTGCACATGAGGTAAAAAGAAGGCAAATTGACTTCTTGCTCTGGCATGGGCAGCACACACATCACTTTGCATGGCCGAGCTGTCGACCAAGCATAGCTTCAGGACAGATATAAAAGGAACCATTCCTTGTAGCACACAGTTACTTAGCACAGCCCAGGACTGATCCATCGACCAGGTCAATCATAGGACTATCTCGGTCCTTCCCAGAAGTCAATCTAAAACACACCACTTAGTTCCAGCAACCATGGTTACCTAGTGGAGCTCAAGATCTGAGTCAAAGCAAGAAGAAGCAGGCCAGCTGAACAAGGTGAAGCCAGCCAGGATCAAGAGGTGATTTTGAACAAGGAGGAGGAGGCTTACCTGAAGGAGGAGCAGGCTGGCACAAAAAGAGAAGGAGAAAAGGACACCAGATCAAAGGATCCAGTACCAATCTCATCTTCCAAATCTCAGCCAAAGGTGAATAACCAAAGACCAAACAGTAGCATCTGTTCTTATTAGTTTGCACAATCAAGATAAGGGGAACTAGAGGAGTACTCTCAGACTGCATAGAAGTGCTATGCTAGATCATCACTGAGCAGTAAAAAAAGAAATCAAAACCAAGTGAGTATCTGTTCTTATAAAATTAATCCTCAGCCTTTGCATCACTGGAAAGCCATATAAATCAGTGCAAACCACTGCTCTCAACTAGAGAATCATCTTAGAGCACAACAGCCATCCAAAACCAACCCAAAAATCATTGTGCACACTCCAAAAGAGGCTCCACAGTGATTATTTAGGAGAGGAATAGTAGCACATCTTGCTCTAGCATGATAACTAGGTGAAATATTTAGTAAAGCGTCATCGAATCATCACTGAACTTATCATCCAGTTCATATCATTGAGCGAGTTTCAGTACAAGTACAGTACTGAATTAAAAATCCACTATAGTAGCCAATGAAGCACCGAATCCATTACACAGCAGTAGAATCAAATCATCATGCTCCAATAATCAGTAGATTGCTTAACAGCCAATTGAGCAAATCATCCAACCGTAGACAGTAACTGTCGGAACTGAACCCACAAGTTCAGTGGAGCATTCAACTAAATTCTTACACAGCACAGGACCACCAATTCACAGTAATAGAGTGGGAGATGGAGGAGATTGAGCTCACAGTGCCGTTGCTTATGTAGGCAACGCCGGGGTTGCGTCGGCAGCACCGTCCCGCCGGCGTCAAGGCTGAGGTAGTCAGCACAGCAACACCAGGACAGCACCACCACAACACCATCCCCAACTTCACAATCAGCAACACCACAGCAGAACATCACCAGCACAACACCGACACCACCAATTCAGTAGAGCCGTCAGACAACACATCATGGATGCCGGGGTTACTGATTACTGCCGTCCCGCTGGCATCAGAAATAAGCCGCAGGGCATGGTCGAGGTTGTCGCCAAGGGAGATAGGAGCTCGAGAGGGGAAGCCATGGCCGAGCAGGGGCTCAAGAAAATAGCCAGAGGCTCAGGAACCGGAGCCGTACCGGCGAACCAAGCCAGCAACAGCTAGGGTTCCCAGGGTCGAGGGTGAAGCGAGGAGCCACGAGAATCAAATCGAACAGGAGGAGTCTCTGGAGGGCTTTGTAGAGGGCGTCGAGGTGGACCAAATCCCTATTCCACCGGCGTCGTAGACGACCAGGAGCGTCTGGGGGCAGGCGGCATCGCGGTGGCGATTGGGAATTGACGAGGACCAGGGAGAGCCTAACCAAGTGGAGGAGAGAACGGCCAGGAGGTGGAGAATCGGTCAAGGAAGGGGAAGCAGCGGCGGCGCCGTAACTGGCCGGCGACCAGCCGGAGGAGAACAGCGCGGCGGCGGCATCGCTCGTGCGTGCGTGTGGGGATAAGAAACGAGGAGGACTTGGTCGGGGTGGGTTTGACCCGACCAGGCTGGGCCCGAATGGGCCGATCCAATAAGCCAGGTCCACCAAACCCAATTAACCAAATCCCTTTTCTATTTTAATAACTCAACTTCAAAAACTTAAAATAATTCAATTACAAGATTAACTAATTCAGAACTTAATGGAAACTATGGCAACTAAATGAAGATATAAAGAAACACTTAATAATCCTAAGAATTATAACTTGAAGGTATTTTGTTTCTTGAATCTTAAATTATAAGGTTCCAACTCTACAAACCATTACTCTCAAATACAAAATATAGAATAATGTTAAATACACATTAACTTGTGTTTAGGAGTTATTAATAACTTTATTAAATTCTGCAACAATTGTTATAGAGATTCCTAAACCTATTTTTAAATCATTTAAAATTCTGATTACATTCTATAAAAATGTATATACCACCATGTCTTATCTAACTTTATAGGAACTATAAAGGAAAATGAAACAACATAACATGAACTTAGGTACCACTTGTTCATTAAGAATTATGTCTATCAAAAGTTATTCTTTTGAAGAATATAACTAGTAAACATTAAGTGCCTTTGATAAGCTTTGTAGTAGATGATTGTTCCTAGGTGTGCCAATAATAAGCAATTGGGTGTCATCACATTGATATGAAATACTATTCAGTTATAGGACAATTCCATGCTAACCTAAAAATTTATAAACAACCCTGTGTGTGTAACTGAACTTAAAAGTGCAACACATCATAAAGAAATCACCATAACTCAATAATAACAAATCATCGGGGTTAGGTTACACTTAGAGCAATGCATAGCATATATTATGCATTATCATGCTGCAAATTTCTAACATCATCCTTACTGGATGATGATTGCTATTTCAGAATTTGGATTTCTTTCGTATCGAAGACCTTGACTTGCATAATCTTGCAGTCAACAAGGCAAGTTCACTCTTGCTCATACCTTTTGATTATTTTTATCAAATTACTTGCAAAGCTATACCTGTGGTATTACTACTGCATCTAAAAGCAAAAGGTTCTCTTTTCATAATTGATATGACTAGCTGGTCATCGACCCGAGTGGTGGTAACCTAGGATGGCTGGCAAATGGAACCATGATATGATTGATGTGGTGGAGGTTCCATTTGCACGGGAAAGTAAACCCTAGGATTAATAACAAATGTTGCCAGTGATTCTTGCACCGTATAATACGCGTTAACCATGAGATCTGGAATGGGACGGGAAAGTCAGCTGGATCTTCTTCCTTTCGCATGTCAACGGAGGACCTTACCGGAGAGTCAGGATGTAATTCGAACTTGGCCGTGGCCTGACGACAAAGGGTGGGACCCCTAAGTTCCCCCGGTACCTGGTGTCTATGATGGATTGTGGGGTTCATGAAGTAATTCGGGGCTCGCCGTGGGCTATGCCGTAATTCGGGGCTTACCATGTCCTGAGCGAAGCAAAAGGGTGGGCATGCGGGGTCGCGGAGAAGGGCAGTGATTGGCTTGGATCTTATACTGGGCCCCATACCAAAGTGTATGGACGGGAAAGTACGCCCGGTTGTGCAACAAGGATAAGGTCTCTCATTGGTAAAGCAATGCACCTCTGCAGAGTTATCAAATTGTGGCTTGTCACTCCTTGTTCCGGGAAGGAACTGCGAACGCGACAGGAAAGGAACTCCATGAAGTTCTAATCAACCTGTGAAGGATGACAGACATAGTTCTTCAGAATAAAAGCAACCTCTTGAAGAAATGTTTACAAAAACCTGCATTGCCAAATGACTCTTGGGTCTATGGCTGTAGATAAAGCATAAAACACCTTATTCCCCATATGAACTTGCTGGGTAACGCTCGTTACTCACCCCACTCCCTCTTAACCCTTGCTTAGATTGGAGGCATCAGGAGGTGGCAATCCCAATGAACCGAAGCTGAAGAAGAAGTCTTGATCAAAGGTGGGAGCTATCAGTGGAGTCACTAACTATATCAAGCTTAGTGGAAAACTAGAATAGGAATAGAGGGGAACCAATTCCCTAATCCTAGAACCTAAGTAGATAGGATAATTCTGTAGTTTGAGTAGTAAGCCAACTGCATTAGTTGTAGCTTTAGTTTAGTCTTTTAGCAGTATTCTTTCTCGATTGTAGTCGCCAGGACTAAACCTCTACCTGTTGAGGAGGTTTTGAAGATCTTCTGTATGATGAAAATTGTAACTCTATAGTCATGCCTTGGACCTGCGATGTTTCTGTTGTACCACTCTGAGGGATGTAATACTAGTGAGACGGGGTTTCATTGGTGTTATGTCAACGACTTGCATACTACACATGCAGTGGTATGCTGGGTCACCGCAACGCCTCTGCGGACGTCACTTCTCCGAGATTCAGAACCACTACTCCCACTCCTACGACCGACGCGATGAGGAGGGCATGGTCATCGGGCTATCTGACAGCGAACAAGACCCCATGCACACTCATCTCGCTGAGTTAGAGTATCTTGTCACGGACGTCGACGTTGAGAGGTACAATGAGTTGATTAACAATGACGGGCTACGCGCCCAGCTTGCCGAAAAGGAAAAACAACACCTGGAGCAGGAACAGAGGATCAAGGAGATGGAGGCAAAGTTCGAGACTCAAGAGAAGCAGCGGAAGAGCCAAGAGAAGAGCATCCAAGACAGGAACAAAGATGTTAGAGAGCTGAAGCAGAAGTTAGAGTGCAATTACTTCGAGCTTGAAGCAGACCACGACTTGATCGAGAAGCTGCGCGCCGACAAGAGGGAGCTTCAAGAGAAGGTCGACACCCTAACTGAAGAGCTGCAGGACTACAAGAGGCTACTCAAGGAGAATGACTTCGATGTTGAGGAGGTGGAAGTCGCCATGGAAGAGTAGAGTAGTTAGATAGACTACCACACTTCGTCTTTGAGTTGCGTTTATGCCCGTGACCGCTTGTGGTATGGCATTATATATTGTATCCCCTTAGACTTAAATGTTTGCGTACCTTCAAACTATTTGTGAGATGTTTATTTCATGCTTGGTTAAAGTTTTTCACCTATGCTTGTGTGTGTGCTTGTATGTGCTCTTTTAAGGATTGTTTATGTGCATATGGGTAGGAAACTTTATTCCCTTAGACTCTTTCTCTAAGTCTAACCTCACCTATTTCAAACCCAAACAAGTGTTTTCTTGACAAGCCTCCATGAAGACAACAACATTATCAGCTCCAACTAAAGATGCTCAGCATCAAGAAGAAGAAGCATAGAATAAGAGATGGAAAACCGAAGGATCTGCAAGCTAAGGGATTTTGCCATATGAGAGTTTACGCAAACCACTAGCTAAGGATCGATAGATTTGTTTTCTAAAATTCTTAGCAGTAATTGAAACATGGATTCAATATCCATAGAATCTTTTGTCAAAACTAGTAAGGATGACCAAGAGTTAGAATGCGAGATGCACCAAACCAAATACAAGGTAATGATTGGGTGCGACATGGATTGGCCCCCATGACGACTACTCATATTGTTCGCTCTGGTTATGAGGAATGGTTAATCTAGAGAGACATACCTATGAGAGACGACATTGTTAATCCTTGACCTTAGGAAGATAGGATATAATACCCTTATAATAGGCAAGTACTACCAAAACGTAGGAATACGGTGAGGATGAACCACAAGCTTTCAGTTGCAGAAGACTCGCAAGGGAAGATGTCTTACCGACCTTGATAACTTTGTTTGGACCCAAAAGTGCTTACAGAAGAAGGAATAAATCATAAGATGAAGGATCACCAAGGATGTCGACTAAGAGGATGGAATGAAGACAGGAGATCACCTTAACTTGGTCTTCTGATTGACCCAAAGAGTGACTCTTCAGTATCCAAAGTAGTTCAACAAACTACTTTATTGGATAGGAGCTCTTCGATAGAGCAAAGGTTATACTCAAGCAATATTTGAGGGAGATCTGATGCCCAAGCTGTGAATAGACACCCACCTATTGGAAAGAAAGATAAAACTAGCTATGGATTCAAACTCAAGGTGCACCTGTTTGAACCCAAAGACCTATACTACCCACAAAATTTTCTTTTAAGGGTGGTAGCAGCATAGTTTATCCGAACCTAAACCCATTCTTTCTAGCCTTTTCGAATCTCAGGGACGAGATTCCTTTTAAGGGTGGTAGTCTGTAACATCCCAGATTTTACAGAAATTGTTTTTCTGCTGTGCATCATGTCATCATTCATATATTCTTGCATTTCAAAAGAGATTTGTCTTGTTTCCATTAAAGTTTCTATTATTCCCTTCTATTCTTTCTATAGCCAATAGGCTAAGTTGTCTTAAAAAAACATTTTTGGTTTTGGTTTCAAAGAAAGAATTAAGTTCCTAAATGCTCTATAAAGCTATAGAAATTTTTACAAAATTTTCCGTATTTTTTTTATTAGCTGTTTTAGAGGCCTAAAACTAAAACAGTTTTTAAAACAGTTAAAAGGAAAAAAAAAAGGAAAAAAACGGCGGACCGAACTGGGCCGAAACCGGCCCAGCCGGCCGCAGATTCTGCGCGCGTGCGCAGCGCACGCGAGGCCAGCGAGCCAAGCCGCACCAGCAGCAGCGTCCTTGCTCCTTTCCTTTTCTTTGTGTTTTCTTTTTTTCTTTTTTTTTCTTTTTCTGACTGGTGGACCCCTTACGTCATCCCTCACCTCGGGACGGAGAGATCTGCACGAACACGTACTGGAACGGAACCAATCCCTGCAGATTCGGCCGATTTTGTGCGATTCCCGCACGCCTCCCTCTCCTATAAAGACCCAGCGCCCCTCCCTCGTCCGATATTTTCCGAAAAAGCCCGAAACCCTAGCCGCCACGGAGCTCCGCAACGACCTCGCCGGAAAAGCTCCGGTGAGCACTTGAACCTGCAGCAAACGACCACCCCCAGTCTCCTCTTTACTCCCTCTCGTTCCCCTTGATCTACCGCACCCCCTCACCTCTTCCTTTACCCTCGCAGAGCCGCAGTAGATAGGAATTGCTCGCCGGAGTCTGCACACCGTTGCCGCCTCCATCCGCCGATTGCCGCCAAACCGGGACGCCGGAGAGCCGCCGAATACCGCCACCATGATCAAACTCGCACGCCGCTCGCCGTCCGCCATTTCCCCGCTGCCAAGCTCGCCGAAGATCGTCGCCGGTGATCGCCGCCGTCGAGCCGCCGCTGTCTTCTTTTCCGGTGAGCTCCCAGGAAGATGCAATCCCAGCCGCCGATTACGTTTAGATCTAACGGCTTATAAGGCTGATCCGGGCGAAGGGGTATCAGCCAATTAGATCTCGCCACGTCGCGCTGACTTTTCCAGTAATTTTCCGAATTTCGTATTTATAGTCAGATTATGTTCGAAACTTGCGAAATTTATATCTTAAGTTTCGTAACTCGGAATTTTGCAAATAATATACCGTTGGATTCAGAAAAATGCGTAGAATCTATTTCTAGCATCAAATACTCCCTTTTCATCTGTTTTATATAGTGAATTACTGCAAGCTTTATTTATGTGTTTTGGCTATTAAAAATAGTTGTAAAATTTATTTTACAGTAAATCCTTTTGATTTTGGTCTATATAAAACCTCTAAGTACTGTAGCACTTCCAGATTATTTTTTAGTACCTTCTATTTTTACCTTTCTAGTTTAGTTTGTTTAATTGTTCTTTTTGTGTGTTGAAAATAAATTGAACTTTATAAAATAACTCTAAATTTTTGATCATGACATCATGCATATAGTTAACAACCAGAGAACATGTTAAGTGTCTTTGTGGTGTTTTAACTCACATATTGCATGCATATTTTCCTTTCATGAGCGTTTATGATTGATATGTGCTTATGGTGCAATAATTTATGTGTAGATTGTGCTGAGTGTAACGAGTGCACCAACTCTTCTTCTCACCAAGGCAAGTGTCACCATATTCCTAGTCCTACTGAAAGTTTTGTCACTTGTAGCTTTTCTAGTAGAAGATGCATGAATAGGTGCTTTTATGTTTTTCTTATCTTTAACTTGCTAGTTTGTGCTAAGTTTTGTCTAGCTAGCTAGTTTTGCATCTCCTAGTAGAATTGCTGCTGCTATAGGACTTTGCTTTTACACTTGTTGTGGGAAGGGTTAACACATGATTTTGGCTAAGTGTTGGAAAACAAGTTTTTGGAAAACTAAGAAAAACAACTAAGTTAATGAACCACCTGGGTGGAAGTGGCTTTGATTGGTTTATGTTGAGTGGTTCCCTGGGGTCATGTCATCGAACCTTTGAACCACCAGGTGTATCTCACTTGTGGACGGCCACCCAAGAGCAAAGAGATTGGAGACGTTCAAGTCATGAAGCTTCCAGTGCAACCACAAGACATATGGGCTCTGTCTTGGTCAATTAAGTTGCAAGAACTCAAGCCAGGCAGACAGAGGGTGGTAGATGTTGATAGGTTGGAGCGCATCCGTTTGGTCTGAGGGAATGCTTCTGAAAGGCCTCGTCTTAGTTTTCACTTGGCCATTTGAGGCAAAATGAGTCTCATAGCAAAATGGGTTAACTAAGTCTTGTGGGAAAAGTGCACCACCTCTGCAGAGTGTTTAGAACTAAGTACTTAGCCGTGTCCCCAGTTACGGACAATTTTGAGTGACATGATGTTGAAGCTGTTCAAGAATCTCCTCACCCCAATTTCTCTAAGTTAAAACTTGATGGGTAAACTTGGGTAGAAAAGGTGCTTCTTATCAAAATTTTGCTAAGGAAAACTTGAGTTTTTACAAAGATAGGGAAAAGCTTGCTTTTGCTAAGTCAAACTCCACCTGGCCAAAAAGCATATACGTGTAGGTGCCATTGAGTCCACCAAAGTGACATTTGCCAATACATTCAAAGTATTGACCCTCCGTGGCTGCAACGTATCATGTTGCAGGTGGCTACTAAGAAGATTGAAGGTTGCTGCGCTACGGTCACGAGTCTTCGTCCAACACGTCTGCCTGTGGAGCTATGAAGAGAAGAAGACTTGTAGTTCATTTACTTAGTCGTTTCTAGAGTTGTAATAGGTTGTGGAATTGTGCCTTTTGAGTTGTAAAAGAACTATGTTATTTGTGGATCAAGCGTTGTAATAAAGACCTTTGTATTCTTGGTATTTCATCTTGTAACTGTGTGTGCTAGCAGTCGATCCGGGACTAGCACAAATAAAGCACAGGTATGCTACATTGACCAGCCGTGCAAATTCCACAATTCCCCGGGCAGGGAAGCGACCCACTCCACGCGTCAGTGCCGGTTCATGAGAGAGCTGGAGCAGCGCGCTCGGCAGATCCCTGGAGCATCACAAGCGCAACCGGCTGGAGGTCAGGAGGACCAACAGCATGACCCAGCTGGGGGCGAGCCGGATCGAGATGACGACTTCTCAGCGGATGTTGAGCAATATCACATCTTTACCACCCCCGGCAAGGATAAAAGGAACGACCTTTGGCATGAGGCAGAGGTGAACGCCGTCATGCCTGCAGAGCCCCAGTTCATGCACTGGTCCGAGGCGGCCATCACCTGGGGACGCGAGGACCATCCGCGACTGATGCCCAGTCCTGGAGAGTATGCTCTGGTCTTGGATCCCATCATACGCTCCGATACGCATATGTGCCGGTTCTCCCGCGTGTTCATCGACGGTGGCAGTAGCATCAACCTTCTCTACCGAAGCTCGCTGGAGAAGCTGGGCATCCCGCTTGCCCAGCTGAAGCCGAGCCGGCTCACCTTCCATGGCATCGTGCCTGGGCATTCGTGCGCCCCATTGGGCAAGGTGCAGCTGAAGGTTCTCTTCGGGAAGAAGGGAAATAGCCGCCGCGAGCCCATCTGGTTCGAGGTGGTGGACATCAGCAGTCCTTACCATGCTTTGCTTGGCCGCCCGGCCCTGGCAAAGTTTATGGCGGTGCCGCACTACGCCTACCTGAAGATGAAGCTCCCAGGGCCCAAGGGCGTGATCACTGTCACGGGAAGCTTCAAGAAGTCCCTGGCGTGCGCAAAGGAGAGCTCGCAGCTGGCAGAGGCGCTGGTCATCACCGAAGAGAAGCGGCAGCTTCTACATCGCGTGGAGCTTGCCCAGCAGGATGTGCCGGTTCGCCAGTCGCCGGTGGAGCAGTTCAAGCCAGCCAACGACACGAAGAAGGTCCTGCTGGACGAGAGTGATCCCTCCAAGTACGTCATCATCGGCACCGGCCTTTCTGCTAAATAGGAAGGCGAGCTCACCAGCTTCCTCCGTGAGAATCGGGACATGTTTGCATGGTCTCCAAAGGACATGCCAGGTATGCCGAGGGAGCTGGCTGAGCACTCACTCAACGTCAGGCCGGATTCCAAACCGGTCAAGCAACCGCTGCGGCGCTTTGCAGAAGAGAAAAGGAAGGCTATTGGCGAGGAGATAGCCCGGCTCCTTGCAGCCGGCTTTATCATGGAGGTATTTTACCCCGACTGGCTAGCGAACCCAGTCTTGGTTCTGAAGAAGAATAACACTTGGCGTATGTGTATCGACTACACCAGCCTTAACAAGGCTTGCCCCAAGGATCCATTTGCGCTACCACGCATCGACCAGTTAATCGATTCCACAGCTGGTTGCGACCTGCTGTCCTTCCTGGATGCCTATTCAGGCTACCACCAGATCCCGCTCTACCAGCCGGATCAGATCAAGACGTCCTTCATCACCCCATATGGGGCCTACTGCTACGTCACCATGCCGTTCGGCCTGAAGAACGCTGGAGCCACTTACCAGCGAACCATGCAGCGATGACTGCAAGGGCAGATTGGGAGGAATGTGCACGCTAATGTGGACGACGTGGTGGTGAAGACCAAGCAGAGCGGCACACTCCTGGACGATCTCAAGGAGACCTTCGCCAACTTGCGGCGCTATCGCATGAAGCTCAACCCAGAAAAGTGCACCTTTGGCGTGCCGGCTGGACAGCTCCTAGGTTATATCGTTTCCCAATGAGGGATCGAGGCCAACCCCTCGAAGATAAAAGCCATCGAGGCCCTAGAGCAGCCCACCCAGCTCAGAGACGTGCAGAAGTTCGCTGGTTGCTTGGACTCGCTCAGCCGGTTCGTCAGCCGGCTCGGGGAGAAAGCCATGCCGCTGTACCAGCTGATGAGGAAGACGGACCACTTCATTTGGTCCCAGCGCGCTGATGATGCCTTCAACGACCTCAAGCGAGCCTTGTCTACTGCGCCAATCTTGGCTGCGCCGGCATCGCGAGAGCTGATGCTGCTCTACATTGTAGCTACTCCGCGAGTCATCAGCGTCGTGATCGTGGTGGAGCACATCGAGGAAGGCAAGGAGCTGCTGGTTCAGCGCCCGTTGTACTACCTGAGTGAGGTGCTCACTCTCTCCAAGAAGAACTACCCGCACTACCAGAAGGTCGCATACGGCGTGTACATGGCGGCCAAGAAGTTGAAGCACTACTTCGAGGAGCATCCCATCACGGTGGTGAGCACCACTCCGCTTTCGGAGATCATCGGGTGCAAGGATGCGTCAGTCAGGGTAGCCAAATGGGCGATTGAGCTCGCCGCTCATACCATTCAGTACAAACCCAGGACGACGATCAAGTCACAGATCATAGCGGATTTCTTCGCTGACTGGGGAGAGCACCAGTACCTGCCGCCGGCTCCAGACTCCACCCATTGGCGCATGCACTTCGATGGCTCCAAGTTGATCGGGGGCTTGGGAGCCGGCGTCGTCCTCACCTCTCCTAAGGGAGACAAGTTGCAGTATGTGCTACAGATGCACTTCCATGCATCAAACAACGTCGCCGAGTATGAAGCCCTGGTACATGGGCTCAAGATGGCCAAGGAGATTGGCATTCGGAGGATCCTCTTCTTCGGAGACTCCGACCTGGTGGTGCACCAGGTCTCGGGAGAATGGGACGCCAAGGACGCCAACATGGCCTCCTATCGCTTCTACGTGCAGCAGCTCAGCGGATTCTTCGAGGGATGCGAGTTCCACCACGTCCCCAGAGCAAACAACGACGAGGCGGACCGGTTGTCCAAGATCGGCTCCACCAGGCAGGATATCCCAGTTGGGGTGTCACTGGAAATCATCCGCTAGCCGTCCATCAAGCCCTCGCCGGAGTCTACATCCATCTACGTGCCTGGAGACCCCGCCCCGGCTCAGGTCCCGCCACCAGACCCGGGGGCTGCCGCTTTGGGGCTGAAGGAAGCAGCCGGCCAGCCCAGCGTGGCCGGCTCGACGAAAGACTCGGGGGCTGCCGGCTCCATGCCAGCTCTCCCAGCCGACCAATCGGACGAAGCCGGCATGACGACGGACCCAGGGGCTGCTGATCCCCTGGTCGCCAGTGTCTTCCACATATGGGAGATACCATCATGGGCGGAGCCATTCTCCAACTACCTCATCACTGGGGACTTGCCGCAAGACGAAGTGGAAGCTAGGCGACTTCAGCGCCGCGCAGGAGCGTACACAATCATCAACAGTGAGCTGTACAAGCGCAGCGTGTCAGGAGTCTTCCAGAAGTGCATCGAGCTGGAAGAAGGGATAGAGCTCCTGAGGGAGATACACCAAGGGGAGTGCGGACACCACGCATCCTCCAGAGCTTTGGTGGCCAAGGCTTTTCGCCATGGTTTCTACTAGCCGACAGCCCAGAAGGACGCGGAGAAGCTAAAGAAGCAGTGCAACGGCTGCCAGTGCTTCTCCAAGCATCGAAACACTCCAACGGCAGCCCTTAAGACCATCCCGCTCACCTGGCCGTTCGCTGTCTGGGGCCTGGACATGGTAGGGCCATTCAAGACCGCACCCGGGGGCTTGACGCATCTGTTAGTTGCTATGGACAAGTTCACCAAGTGGATCGAGGCCAAACCAATCAAAAAGCTCGACGGCTCGTCCACCATCAAGTTCTTCAACAAGATCATCATGAGATATGGAGTTCCCCACAGCATCATCACTGACAATGGGACGAACTTCGTGAAGGGAGTCTTCGCTGAGTACTGTGGCAAGAAGGGCATCCGACTGGACTTAGCTTCAGTGGCGCACCCTCAGACAAATGGGCAAGTGGAGAAGGCAAATGGGCTGATCCTGGCTGGCGTCAAACCAAGGCTGGTCAAGCCACTCGAGCGTTCAGCCGGTTGTTGGGTCGAAGAGCTACCTTCAGTGCTCTGGAGCCTGCGCACCACTCCAAATCGGTCTGTCGGCTTCACGCCTTTCTTCCTGGTCTATGGAGCCGAAGCAGTGTTGCCCACTGATATCGAATTCGATGCGCCCAGAGTTGTTCAGTACACAGAGAAGCAAGCAAAAGAAGCTCGCGAAGATGGAGTCGACCTCCTCGAGGAGGCATGAGAATAGGCTTTGGCCAGATCAGCGCTCTATCAGTAGCAGCTGCGACGATACCACAGCCAGAAAATCTGTTCGCTCGCGTTTCGCGAAGGAAACCTCGTACTCCGGCTGATCCAGAACACCAAAGGCATGCACAAGCTGTCCTCTCCTTGGGAGGGACCGTTCATTGTCAGCCGGGTGCTGGGCAATGGGGCGTACTACCTCATCGACGCACAAGAGCCCAGGAAGAACAAGGCAGACAACTCTGACAAAGAGATGGAGCGTCCCTGGAATGTCAGTCTTCTAAGACCTTTCTTCTGCTAAGGCAAAAGCTTGTACCCCGAAAAACTTGTCAATGAATAAAGGATGACGGAGCGGCTAGTTACGGCCGGCTCCGAGGAAAACACTTCGTGAATGTTCTGCTTCCTGCGTTATTCACTTGACCGGCAGCCGGCTCCGGGCATCGAGCCACAGCCGGCAGCCCTAAAAAATGATCGATTCCTCATCAGCCGGATGAGTACTACGTATGAAGAAGGTCTCGAGCCCAACCTCCACCTTCCGGCTCCGCGCAGCCGAACGGGTAGGAGCCGGCAGGCCACATACGAAGGAAAGCCGCAGAGAAAAACCGTAAACGATAGAAAACTGCTCAACCAAGCGGGGGAGGCAGTGTTCATTAACCATGCATTGGCTTGCACGAGTCGGGTGCCCGACAAACCGAAGTACTACTTCTCACTCCGCGACACGCTCCCATCCTAGGCCGGCATTCGGCTGCCGGCCCAAGGGAGACCAACCGGCACCACGCTGCCGGTTGGGGGTAGAAGGGCCAAAGGGTGGGAAGATTAAGGAAAAAGTTGAGGGAACCGGGCTAAGGCAAGCCAGTGAATGGTTGATGGTCACAGTCTTTAGACATTTGGGCTGAGTAGCCACGTCAAAGAGGTTCAAAGCTAGAGCTGCCTCGCTCGACATTGGCATCGTACGCGGAAAAGTCAGTTTCGAGCTAGCTGTCAGTCCAGCTATCCCAAAACTCGGGGGCTAGGGGGAAAGGGAACTGGCCCTCAGAAGTAGGCCGGTTCCAGTACCTCGCCAGCTGTCCGTTCAGCTGACGCTGTGATATGACTAGCAAACGAGCGACGAAAGCGAAACTTAACGACTGCAAAGAGATGGCTAGAGCCAGAAACTTGGAGATTTACTCCACCCGCGGCAAGGGACATGCGAGGGCCCGGGAAGGGAGACGTGCCGGCTCCGGCCTCGCTCGAACCGGCACAGGACTCAACTTCCACCCTAATCCCTCCAAGCCGGGGTGAGCTCGCACTTCCTAGAGCCGGCCAGCAGAACCACTGCTCCCTCCGCGCTGAGGCCGGAGGACCTCGCCAGAAACATCTGCGAAGCTAGTGGCCATCGCAGCCCCTACCTACAGATTCGCGCGGCAACGGTTATGTCGAAGGAAGAACCCTAGCCGAGGAGTCATCACAGCGCGACGATGTAAACAGAAGACATTTGCGCAATGGCAAACACACAGTAAGTGAAGAAGGACAAGTTTTCATTAAGCAGAAGTCTGGCAATTACAAAATCTCCCCAAGAGTAGCAAGGATCCCTTGCCCGGGAGATGCTCGCCTTCCTCGGCCTGACACGAGCGCCGCATGGACTTCGTCCCGGAGAAGCCCGCGTTGGAGGTCGACGGAGCCCGCACTTCACGGCTGGGCGGCAAAGGTACGGGCGGAGAGGGTGGCGTTGAAGAAGCAGACAGTGAAGTCCTTCTTCCCATCCTGGCGAGTGAGGAGGATGAACCAGCCCTCGTGCGCGCCGTAGTCGATGAAGAACTTCGACCACCCATCGCGAAAGTAGCACACCCCCTGGCCGTCGTAGTAAACCTCGACGCGGTACGTGGGCTGGCCGCTGCTGCATTCCCGCAGCTTGGCGTAAGCCATTTCCTGGCCCTCCATCGAGTCCGTAAACTTGGACGGAAGGCGGAGGAGGTCCCGGGCCCCGGCAAGCGCGGGGATGATGCAGGTGGACCATCCCTCGGCCGAGATGTAGGCCGGCGGTTGGAGTGCCAGTTTCTCCAACCAGGGCCGCGACGGACCTAATGGAGGAGAAATCGCCGCGCGGGGCCTCGTGGAAGTGGAGGCAGTGACCCCGAGGGCAGCGGGGGCTTTCTTGTTCTTGCTGCCCGGCGGCCGTCCGCGACGGCGGGACGATGAAGGAGCAGCAGCCGCTGCGGGAGCGGCTTTCCTCCCGCTCCCCTTTGGCCGGCTGGGCCCCCGCCTCTCCGGGATGCCCGCATCGCCAGGAGCCCCAGTTGCCCGGGGCGCGACGGAAGTGGAAGGAGCGGCGGCGGCCATCGCCGTGAGAGCCTCCAAGGTCTTCTTGTTGCGGCTCCCCTTCGGGCGACCGCGCTTCCGAGATGCTGGAGGCGACGTCTCCAGCGCTCTGTCCTCCTTCTCGCCCTCTATCGGGACCTTGTCACCACCAACGGCGGAACCGCTGAGGGAGGACATGGCCAAACTGGGCTAGGAAAGGCGAGACTCGAGGCGAGGGGAGAAGTGGGGATGCGCCCTTGGCCATGGGCGCACCCAGTATTTAAAGGGAAGCGGTGAAGGGGATAACCCCTGACGTTTCGGTAACCACCCCCACATCATATGCAACCGCTGCGGCTGCCGCAGCGGATCGTGGGGGGAACCGATGGGATGCGTCACTGACGTATGCCGGTACGCCCCACATAATGACCTGGGAAGTTATGACGGTGATTCCGAAGTCAAAATGATAAGACTGGCCACTGGCGCACTGCGCCGACCGTAGCGTGGGATCAAGACCCGAAGCGGCACAAGTTCCGAGGGGGCAGCGCACCGGCTCGCAACCACCGAGCAGCCGCCAGCTGGATTGGACCTGGAGCTGGCACGTCTCGAGATGGCTGGAGGAGTTCCGCGCCACTTGACTTCGAAACCAGCGACCTTCGGACCAGACAAGGAATCCTGGGACTTCAACGGAAACAAACAAGACTTCGGCGAGGAAAAGAACCCGCTGAAGCCACATGCTAACCCATGAGACTTCGCCAGTTTCGGGGACTAGTGTCGTGGGGATGACTAACGGGGCATGCCACGGGCCAAGCTATCTGCCGGCTGGCGTCCCAGGAATCACCACGGCTCTGGGATGAGAAGACCGGCTCCGCCTGGAGGGCCGGCTGCGCTAGCAGCCGGCTAGCGATTTCCACCGTGGAGGGCCAGAGCCGGGCGGTGAAGACAAAAGCCCACCAACGGCTGTCACGCCGAAAGTGGGCTGGCCCCGACAAGGACGTCAGAGGCAAAGGACGGGAGTGACGAGCGCCACAACCGGACTCAGCCAATCTGTCGTGGGGATGACTTAGGGGGCGCACCACGGGCCGGGCAATATGCCGGCTGGCGTCCCAGGAGTCCCCATGGCTTCAACACGAGAAGACCGGCTCCGCCCGAAGGGCCGGCTGCGCCAGCGGCCGGCTAGCGACTCCACCGAGGAGAACTAGAGCCGGGCGATGAAGACAAAGCTTCCCAACGGTTGTCTGGCCAAAAGCGGAATGGCCCCGACAAGATCGGCAGGGGCGCAGGACAGGAGTGACGAGCGCCACGACCACGTCCAACCAATGAGAGATCGAAGACCCTTCCCCACGACGGGATCCGAGGCAGAGGAGAGGGGATATGCCCTCCAGATGCCGGCCCAGGGGAAAGACACTTTATAAAGTGCCTTTGCCAGAGCAGGGTCAGAGGATCACGCCAAGGACGCCGCCGCCGAGGAGCCGGCAGCCGGCCGGATCGCTACCAAAACCTGTAACCAGGCCCCCGTCTATATAAGGGGGCCTGGACCCTTAGCGTAGGGGAGATCCGATCTTCTTCTTCCTCCTCTAGCCGAACAGCTCGAGGAGCACTGTAATCGTTACTACCTAATCAATACGAAGCAGGCAGGAAGCAGGGGTTTACCTCCAACCGGGAGGGCCCTGAACCTGGGTAAACCGAGGTGTCTCTGTTGGCACAATCACGAGCCGGACCCATCGTCACCAACGTCGAGCCCCTCCGATAAGCCTCCCCATGGCTACTGTCTCTAAATTCCCACGACAGTTGGCGCCCACCGTGGGACAAAGCGCGGTGGCGAGCGGAGTCAAGTTCTGGCCGGGACCCTCCGGCGAGAAGGCCGCCTCCGGCCTCGTCTGGAGGTTCGGCACCTTCGACTGCGTCAGCGACAACTTGGCCCACTTCAAGAGCGGCTTCGGCAACAGCGGCTCCTTCTTTGACGTCGGCAGCCACCGCTTCTACGTCGCCAAGCCCTTCCCGGAAGAGGTAACCGATGTGCCTGACCCACTCTGTGACGCAGACTCCGACGACGGCGAAAGCGGCGACTTTTGCAACATGGTCCAGGTGCGGGCCCTGGAGGAGGATGGTGGCGGCGGCCTACCGCGCTCTGCGCGCCCGCCGCTCGAACGTCCACCTCCACCGGAACAAGATCTTCCACCTCCAGAGCGGGACGTGCTGGACGCAGCCATCACGGACCTGCGCGCTCCGCTCGACATCTCTGCGGATCCGGTCAAGGCCTCCGAGGATCTGGAGCAGATGCGCCTCAACCTCCTCAAGGAAGCGGTCGACGTCGACAACACCCGTCGGCGCGTCCTCTCCACGATCAACGAATACAATGTCGCCCATGGCTTTACCCCAGCTGGAGATGGCCCAAGCCGGGCGGGACAAGTTCGTCAGCGAGGCCGCGAGCTGGGCGCGGAGCTGAACCAGGCGGCGCCCTCGGCGAAGCCGCCTCCGATCATCAGCAAGCCCACCTACAGCATGCCTACGAAGAATCTCCGCGCCGCGCGCTACATCACCTCTGAGCTGGATGGGCTGCAAGGCGAGGACCTACGGGAGAAGCAAGCCCGGATCCAGGAACTCTTGGACGCTCCCGATCTACAGCAGCAGGCGATGGAGCCACGCGGAGAGGCGAGCGGCACTCGAGGCGAGAATCGTATCGTCATGGCCGGTCAGAACAAGTCGCATGGACAAGCCTCGTCGCCAAACCACGGCCCGGCGGAGCACAGCCGGAGCAATCGAGCTCCAGGCAAAAGCGGTGGAAATCACCGCACCCAGCACTCTGGCCACCACAACCGGCAGCCTCGAGATCCCGCCGCGGTTACCAGCAAGCCGCGCCACCCTCCTCGGGCGGACGTGGTGGAACCGGCGCGCGGCAGGTCTGTGGCGCCAGCCCAGCCGGCTCAGGGAGCTGGCCAGGGCGCTCAAGGCCATCACCCAGCTCGCTCGCACGTGAGCCAGAGGATCGGGGAACGCGTCGACCCGCCGAAGGACGACGCACGCCATCGGCTCAACCTGCTGGCGGACTCCAAGTTCGACGAGGAGGAATCCTCGGCAGGGCCGGTCTGCTTCGGCCCTCGCATCCGCAACGAGCCTTTCCCGGCCAAGTTTGCGCTCCCACGAGACATGCCCAAATACACTGGGGTAGTGAAGCCGGAAGACTGGCTGTCAGACTACGTCACAGCCGTCGACATCGCGGGCGGCAACAAGAGGACAGCGGTACGCTACGCACCACTCATGCTGACGAGATCTGCCCGGACGTGGCTCAACAGCCTGCCGGCTCTGCAGATCAATTCCTGGCATGATTTCCAAGAGGCATTCATCAAGAACTTCACGGGAACCTACAAGCGACCGCCCCGCCCACGACAGCTGGCCCTCTGCAAGCAAGGCCCTGACGAGCCAGATCGTGACTACCTCACGAGATGGTCCGAGCTGCGCAACTCATGCGAAGGAGTGGGCGAGGAGCAAGCCATCGGCTACTTCACGGACGGATGCAGGGAAGGAACCCTACTGAAGCACAAGCTCCACAGAGCTGAGCCGAAGTCAATGGCGGACTTCATGGCGATAGCGGACAAGTACGCTTCTGCCGACTCTGCTGCAAGGGTGCAGTGCGTCGAGCCAGCGCCAGCCGGAGGACATCACAACCGTGATCGACACGGCAAGAGGAAAGATGAGCGCCGTGACAACAAGTATGGCTCTCAGCAAGTGGCTGCCATTCAAGGAAGCCCGGGGGCTACGGGTGGAAGCCAAAAAACGCAAAGGGGACAAATTCAGCAAGGACAAGTACACCATCGAGGTGATGCTGGACCAACCCTGCAAGTTCCATAGCGTTTCAGGCAAGCCGGCAGCGCATACCACTCGCCAGTGCAGCTTCACCAGAGATCTAGAGCAGGAAAACCACCAACTGCCTGGACCGCCACCGGGCCAGCCAGCTGAAGCGCATGGAAACAAGAATCGACAACTGGCCAAGGCAGCAGGGGACTACCCCGAGGAAGCGAATGTGGAGCAATACCATGTGTTCACTTCCCAGGAGGAGGAGCCAAAGGATGAACCATGGTTCGGTGTCGAGGTGAATGCAATCGTGCAAGTTGGACCTCAGTACATGCATTGGTCTGACGCGTCGATTACCTGGGGACGTGAAGATCACCCGCCGCTCATGCCGAGGCCCGGGGGCTACGCGCTGGTCTTGAACCCAATCGTGTTCTCTGAGACGCATACTTGCCGGTTCTCACGTGTACTCATTGATGGAGGCAGCAGCATCAACCTTCTCTACCGCACTTCGATGGAGAAGCTCGGGATCCCAGAGATCCAACTGAAGCCAACCAAGCTCACCTTCCATGGGATTGTGCCTGGGCACTCCTGTACGCCGATGGGAAGGATTGAGTTGGAGGTGCTATTTGGCGAGAAGGACAATCATCGTCGCGAGCCGATCTGGTTCGAGGTGGTAGACCTCAACAGCCCTTACCACGCGCTGCTTGGCCGACCAGCCTTGGCCAAGTTCATGGCGGTCCCGCACTACGCTTACTTGAAGATGAAGCTCCCAGGCCCTCGCGGGGTGATTACTGTCACTGGATGCTACAAGAAGTCAATAGAGTGCGCAAGAGCCAGCTCCAAACTGGCGGAGGCCTTGGTCATTGCTGAAGAGAAGCGACAACTGCTGCGGAGGGTGGCGGCAGTCCAGCCGGGCTGCCTGGCGTCGGGACTGCCGGCTCCACACCTCAAGCCGGCAAGCCTGTCCAAGGAAGTCCCGCCCGAAGCGGGCAAGGAGTCAAAAGCTCTTGTCTCGGGGGCTGGCTCCTCCTCGAGGTAGGGGGAAGCATTTCGCGGCTTCGCCTGAGACAAGTCCAAGATCGCTTAAGACCTTCGGCTAAGCCAAGGCAAAAACCTTGTATCTCGAACAAGTGTCGTTGAATAAAAGAAAGTTGGGCGGCATACGGCTGATCCCTGGAAAAGTGTTCTGAAGTACCTTTTACCTTTATAAGCGTTATTCATGGGGGGTGGAAACCGGCTCCGAACGGGAGCCGGCAGCCCCAACCCGATGAAACAATTCTTCTGTCAGCCAAACGAGTACTGTGTGTGGACCGGACCCCGAGCCCAACCTCCACCCTGCGCCGCGTGGGATGGAGCCGGCAGGTCGCCCACCTAGGAAAGTTGCTAAGAGGAAACGCCCGTGACCCGACGAATCGAATCCCTTGCAAGACGAACGAGTACCGTGTGCGAATCGGACCCCGAGCCCAACCTCCAGCCTAAGTCGAGGGCGACGGAGCCGGCAGGTCGCCCACACGGGAAAATCGCTGAGGGGACAGAACGCGAAGTCGTTAATGAGCGTTCACCCTAAAACCATGCGCATTGGTTAATAGTTGTGAGTGGACTGGACCAAGCCAGATCCCTCGTGCGCCGAAGTACTACTCTCCATCCCGCGGCACGCTCCCACCCTAGACCGGCATTCGGCTGTCGGTCCAAGGGAGACCAGCCGGCACCAGGCTGCCGGCTGGGGGTAGAAGGGCCGAAGGATGGGGAGATAAAGGAAAATGCCAAAAGGGATCAGGTCAAATCCGGTTTACAAACAACTAGAAACCAATACGTAGGAAATACAGGGTGGAACGTCATCGATTCACACGAATGAAATGTTGTTGGGCACGACATGAGTTCAACGTACATAAGGACGAATAAGGAAATCCTGACGTGCTCAGGGGGCGCTTGGCGAGCCAGCCGGCTCCAGTGGAGTAGTGTCGCCAGCTCGAGACGCCAAGACGAAGTCATCGCCGCTGGGGGATGGTGGAATGGAGTGACCAGCGAGGTCCTCGGGGGCTTTTTGAGGTTCTTCCGCAGAGTCGGGCTCTTCGAAGTCCATGCCACCCAAAGATTCGTCACTATCCCCAGCATCGAAAAGCGCGTCGGTCTCGGCACACTCAGCAATAGCACAGGCGCGCTGGCGGAGCTTGGCTTTGTCGAGGCCTGCTAATCCGCCTTCACGAAGATTCTCCAGCTGGTCCAGGTTGACGCCTGGATACCAGGAGAGCACGAACTCCAGAGCCTGTTGAGCACCGGCCCGAGCCGCGGACTCCTTCCAGATGTCGAGCCGGTTGGGCGCGAGAAGGATCCACTGGAGGAGCGCCTGGATCTCGCCAGGCACCGCCCTTCCCGGCCACACGGTTTCAAAGACGGAAACAAGGGCTTCGTGGAGATCCTTGCCCAGCTTGGCAACCGGATGGAGTCGGCCTTTGGCTAACGCTACCAACTCCCCTGAGGAAAGCTCGGTGCTACCGGTTGATGGCGCCAGAAAATAAGCTGACGGCGTGTGGTTGACGTGGGAGCAGACGGTCCTTGTGCGTGGTGGATAACCAGCCCGTTGGGAACCCCAAGAGGAAGGTATGATGAGTATAGCAGCTAGTTTTCCCTCAGTTAAGAAACCAAGGTTTAATGTCGGTCAGGAGAGGAGAGACAATGACGACTGAAGGTGATGCAGACTGGCTTAGTAACACTCCAACAAGGGCGCCGTTAACGACACTTGTTGACTCATCTTCGGCCAGCAGCAACGCAGAACCTGCACACAACACAACCAAGTACTTTGTTCCCAACTTGTGATGAGGTTGTCAATCTCACCGGTTTGCTTGAAACAAAGGTTATGAGCATATCGAGTGGAAAACAATAAGTATGCGAGTAAAGTAAACAGTGCGAGTAAAGTAAACAGGTGATAGCAATATGATGGAAATAGGACCGGGATCCACAGTTCACTAGTGGTGTCTCTCCATAAGATAAATAACACATGCTGGGTAAACAAATTACAGTTGGGCAATTGATAGAATAAAGATAAACGTGATATGTCAAGAAGATCACTATGAGATTTACTCTGGGCATTACAACAAAATACATAGACCGCCATCCAACTGCATCTATGACTAATAATCCACTCCCGGGGATATCAATCCGAACACCCCAGTAGTATTAAGTTGCGAACAACAGATAATTGCATTAAGCAAAGTGTGTAATGTAAACAAAGCATATGCCCTTGAGCATATGAATGTTGTTTTCTCCCTAGTAGCAACAGCACATCTACCACCTTAGAGGTTTCTGTCACTCCCCCAGGTGAAATAGAGGCATGAACCCACTATCGAGCATAAATACCCCCTCTTGGAGTCACTAGCAACTACTCGGCCAAGATAGCTACTAACAACGGAGAGCATGCAAGATCATAAACAACATAGAGATAACAAAAGATAAAATTCAGTACAGCAACTTAATCATAAACACCAATATTCATCGGATCCCAACAAACCAAACATGTAGAATTACATAACGGTGATCTCAATCATGTAGGGCAGCTCATGAGATCTAAACATGAAGCACATGGTGGAGAAGACAACCATCTAGCTACTGCTATGGACCCATAGTCCAAGGTAGACTACTCACTCATCGCTCCGGAGGCAAGCATGGCGATGAAGAAGACTTCCGGTGGCGATTCCCCTCTCCGGCAGGGTGCCGGGAAGAGCTTCTGGACCCTCCCGATCTTCGGGTCGACGGCGGCGGCGGATCGCGATGTGTTCTGGAAATCTGATCGGGTACTTAGGTTTTTCCGTCGGGGGGTCTTTATAGGCGAAGGGGCATCGTCAGAGGAGGATCCAGGATCCCTCACGCGGGGCCCGCGCGGCCAGGGGCCTGGACGCGCCGCCCCTGCGTCTGGGGCCCTGGTGGCCCCCCTCCGGCTCTCCTTCGGATCTCTGGAAGCTTCCGGGAAAAATAAGACTTCAGGAACTTGTTTCATCCAATTCCGAGAATATTTCCTGTGTATCACTCTGAAACACAAAAACAGCAGAAAACAGGGAACTGGCACTGTGGCAACTCGTTAATAGGTTAGTTCCGGAAAATGCATAAAAGTGCCACTAAGTGTAACGAAACAATAGGCAAATGGTGTAAAAACAAGCATGGAGCATCAAAAATTATAGATACGTTGGAGACGTATCACTCGGCCTTGGGATCACCGCTGGGGACGATATTTTGTTCCGCCCTGTATTCCTTCAGCGCCGCCGCGGCAGACTTGTCGGAGTCAGGGAAGGCTCCTGCAAGGGCAATCAGAGAGTGAGGGGACGGCATGAAAGAGCAAGAGCCGAGAAACAGGAAAAGAATTATACCACGAAGAGCTTCCTCCAGCCCCAGCAGGCCGGATTGAACCTTGCGGTCGCGGGCGCGCCAAATGCCGATCTCCTTGTCATAACACTCGCTGTCGAGCCCCCAGAGAGTCTGCAGCTCATCAATTTGGGCGCCGCGGCTCTCGACTTCGCTCCCCAAGGTCGCGCGAAGCTCGTTCACCTTGCCGTCGTACTCCGCAGAGAGGAGTTTCCTCTCTTCAGCCAGCCGGCGATCAAACTCCAGCCGCAGCGACGACTCTGCCTCTCGAGCCTTCGCCAGCTCAGTCTCCAACTCTTGAGTCCGGATGGCCTGGGCTCCCAGGCCCTGAAGCTCCTCTGCGTGCTTTCGCTTGAGCGATTCAACAGCGTCGGCCGACACCGAGTCGGCCAACTGGGACTCAAGCGAAGCTATGAGCGAGGCAGAGTCTGAAAGCGGAGGTATAAGAGCAGAAAGGACGACAGCAAAGTCTGCGAAGCAAGGGGTCTCAAGCTTACCTGACAGCTTCTCCAGTTTTCTCTTCAAGTCCTGGTACTGAATCTTGCCGGCACGGTACTTCGTCAGCAGCTTCTGAAAGACGTTGGCTCGAAGCACGTTCAGTTCCTGCGGAAAGCGGAAAGGCAATGACGCTCAGCGAAATTCATTTTCGAGCTCGCTGTCTCTACAGCCACCTCGAAACTCGGGGGCTAGGGTGTATGGCAAAATGGACCATGAAATCGCAGATTATGTCTCCCAATTAGCAGAAAGAACCAGGGGCTAAAGGCGCATCACTCACGTTGGTTGTTTGTATAGCGTCAAGGAGTTGGAAGCCGGCGTTTTGAAGCGACCCCTTGGCAGCAGTAAACTATTTGTCCAACTCCGCCAGAGTTGGCTTGCTGCCCTGCACCTTGAGCTTCTCTCTGACATCAGCACTCGAGGCGGTGTCTGCCCATTCCTGCTGAAGCCGGCTGGCGGAGCTCAAACTTCCAATGTTGGACTCAGCCGCGGCGATAAGAGCCTTCCCACTGGAGGCGCCCTTGGTCACTACCTCAGGGGCTGGCGAGTCATCACCACGTTCGCTCCTCGCCACTCGAGTGGCGAGGAGCCCTTGCGAAGCTTCGCCAGAGCCGGAGACCAGCCTAAGGAGCAGGGAATCAGCAATCGCGCCAGCCCTCGACCCGGCCGCAGGCACCGTAGCTTGCACGCTCGGCACGAGCTCAAGATTGGAAAGAGCCTCGACAGCCGGCACCGGGGCCTTTTCCGTTTCCCCCGCCGCGGTCTCGCGCGCGCTTTCTTGACTGGGCGAGTCGGGAGAGGCGCAGATGGCGGCGTCGTTCCCCGTCGTGGCATCGTAGGTAGCAGGAGGTGGGGACAGGTCAGCCCCGACTAGCGCAGTCTCCTCGGCGGGCGTGGAGCCAGCCTCAGGTGCGGCGACTGGGTGGGGAACAGCGTCCGCGGGTACCTCCGGATGCGCAGGATCCTCTGCCCCAGTGTCGCCCGCCACAAGCTTCAACCGTGGGGAGCAGTGAACGTCTTCAACGCGAGCCGAGTCGCCGCCCATTTCTTCCCCGCGCGCCCTCTTACGGCAGGAGGGCTCGAGAGCCGGGGCCACGATTCCCCCAGAAGCGATGGTGGGAGGAAGTTGAGCAACCGAATCGACAGAAAGAGGCGACCTGCGAAGGGTACGACCCACGACCGAGTCAATTGGGGCTGCAACGCTAAAGAAAGGATGAGAAGCAAGGAAGCGGGAAGCTCACCCGGCTACGGCGATAGCCCGCCGCTTGGCCACCTTCTTTGTCTTAGGACAGCACAGGTCCCTCGCCGCCGGCTCCGGTTTCTTGTGCTTCTCAGCCGGCTCGGAGGCAGCCGGCTGAGCCCTTCTCTTGGTGCCGGCTGGGTCGTCTCCGGCCTCTTCGCGGCCTGCCGGCTCTGAGGCGACAGGGTGCAGCCCTGGAGACTCCGGCAAATCCACGATTGGGGGAGCTTGAGCCCCAGCCGCGGCTGCGGCGGCCACGTGAAGGGCGACGCCCCCGAGGGTGGTAGCTGGTCCTGTTTCACCATCATCATCCTCGAACCGATCTCCTAAGAGGGAGGGGCCTGGAAACTTACTGGAATGATCGAGGGGCTCGCCTGCATCCTCGAACTCCTCACTTCCTTCGTCACCGGGGATGGCGCTTGAGCTTTCAAGGGCAGCCTGAGAGCTAGCATCCTCTACCTCCTCGGCTTCGTCCCAAACGACTTTGTCATCCGATTCGGCTCTGTCAGCGGCAAAGCCAGCTTGACGCTGAGTCAAATTCTCCGCCGCCTGCAGAGCAAACAAGTTCTACCCGGACCAAGTAAACAAGGGACAGTGGATCAGAGTCGTGAAGGAGGAGAAGGACAGGGGCCAGGACCGATGAGCTCACCTCAGCAATTGAGAAAATTGCAAAAACCCACCACATTTGAGGTTAGGGTTTCAAAAAACCACCACTTTTCTGAAAATTTTCAAAAAACCACCGGTTCACCTTCTAACTGTTGCAAAAGACACTAAATGCACACTTAAACAAGTTTGACACTCTTTCTGACATGGCTGGCCCACCTGCAGGCTGACGTGGCAAACGATTAAGTTCAAGGACAAAGACAATAGACTGGTTATATATTCTGGATATTATTGCAAAGTTTCATGGGACCCACTTGTCAGATCTCCACTCTTTTTCTCTCTATGCAATCGGGCCCCACATGTCATCCCTAACCTAACCTCTTCCAATCCCCACCATGGACGCACCAAGGCCACCCCGCGTCAGATCCCGACGCCGCCCGATCTGACCGCTCTAGGCGTTGCCCGCTCCGGCCGCCGGCCACACCTTCCCAGCCTCCACCTCCCTCGTCGTCCCTAGCTCCGAGCTGCTCCGCTTGCAGTGGCCGTCACTCGCACCTCCGGTTTGAGGCCGCCGGTGCCAGAGCTCGCCGCGCCCGGCCATGGCGGACCTCGCCTGTGCCACCCCGAGCCCGTCTGACCACCCCGAGCCTGCCGTCGCCGCCCCGAGCCCACCGACCCCGCCTTGAGCCCACCCTGCACCCCCGCCCCGAGATCCAAACCCGCGTGCCGCCCCGAGATCTCACCCGCACCACCGTGCCCCGAGCTCGCCTGCGGAGATCTGGCCTGCGCCGCCCCATCACTCTCTGACCGGCCTTGCCTGCAGAGCTCGCCGGAGTTGGCTGCTTTGGGCCCTGGTCGGAGCTGCCCAAAATCGTGGTCAACGCCACAGTTGGAAAGAAGAAGAGAAAAAATAAAATAAATGGAGAGGAACTGAAAAAATACAAAAGGACACATGGTATAAAGAAACAATATATGGAGGTGTTTTTCATAAAACATTATGCCACATCAGCCCGACAGTGGGCCCTTCTTGTCACATACACCGTCAAACGACCTAATATATGCCATCAGTGTTTTTTGCGACAGTTAGAAGGTGAACTGGTGGTTTTTTGAAATTTTTCAGAAAAGTGGTGCTTTTTTGAAACCCTAACCTCAAATGTGGTGGGTTTTTGCAATTTTCTCTCAGCAATTGGATTGTCCCGGTCGTGAAGTTCCAGTCCCCACGTCCACGAGGCCTGAAGCTTGACGTCGGCGATACGGTTCGCTTTCCGAGCCACCTCCAGTGCGGACAGCGCCTTGGAAGAATGACGAGTAGGATCCCTGGCGGATCCCAGGAAGCACATCTTGTGCGACCGGCGCTGGAGCGGAGACACGCGAGCGACCAGGAAGGCGAGGAGGAGGTCGGTCGACTCCAGGCCACCCTCCGTCTGCAGGGTGGTGACCCGC
Organism: Dactylis glomerata; assembly: GCA_007115705.1. NCBI lineage: Eukaryota > Viridiplantae > Streptophyta > Magnoliopsida > Poales > Poaceae > Dactylis > Dactylis glomerata. The sequence goes on along the minus strand of QXEO01000231.1, from coordinate 1,655,953 downwards.
AGAAGAATCTCTTCTATGTCCGGCGACGGGCGAGGAAGAGCGGCGCTCCAGTTATCCCGCTCGGGCCTGCCCGCCTCGAAGGGCGGCAGATTGATATGGTCTTCGCCCTCCTTCAGGTTCTTCGCGTAGAAGAAGGAGCGCTGCCATTTCTTGCAAGACTCCTTCCCTTTTATGCCGGGGAATTCCGCGGTCTTGCGCGCGTAGAAGGAGGCGGTGCCGCATATCACCGAAACGGTCTCCGCCGTCTGGGTCTTGAAGTAGATCAGCCGGCGGAACAACTCAACATTGGGCCAGATGCCCAAATACGCCTCGCAGAGGGTCGCGAACGTGGACAATATCATCATCGCGTTCGCCCCAATGTGGTGTGGCTGCAGTCAAAGTTGTCAGAATCGTGATTCCGAATCGGATCGGAAGCTCTATGTCAGGATCATAAATCGTAGGATCATAATTTTTAGAATCATAAAATCTTAGATTCTACTTACCAGAATCGTAGAATCGTTCCAGTCAAATTGGTTCGTAAAGTCGTAGAATCGTATAGTAGAATCATGATTCCGACAACTATGGCTGCAGTCGAAAGTGGTCCAGGAACCGGCGCATGAAGCTGCTGGCGGGCAGCGCGAAGCCTCGGGGGAAATGGTCATAGAAGACCACCGCCTCTCCGGGTCCGGGGGCGGGGACCCGCTCGCTGCCAGCGGGACGGCAGCCCACGAGGTCCGTGGGTGGAAGCACTCGACCCCGGCGCAGCAGCTCGATCTGCTTCTCCTTCACCCACGAGCCTTCCCAGGACCCTTTCGGCAAAGCGGGCGGAGCGGCGTCTTTGTCCGCGACCGCCCCCTTCCCTTTGGACCGGGACGCTTTGGGAGCCATCCGGGTGCGGATCTGGATGAGCGGAATGGTGGCGGAGCAAGCGAAGAACCCTAATCCCTTGGGGGCGGAGCTCGGGAGCAGGGGATTCTAAGTGAAGCAAATGCGGAAGGAAGAAGAGACGCGGGCGACCGATGCTCTGTTTCCGGGCGGTCCTTGGTTTAAAAGTGAAGGGGTGAGTCAGTTGCCTATCTCACCCACGATGGGTCGGCAACTGACCCCTTTCGTCATGAGCCACGATCGCGTAAAGATCGGGCAACCGCCGCGGTTGCCGCAAAGGATCGTGGGCCGGGGCCGAATGGACGTGACGCGACGGCGTGCGAACAAGTGTGCCTCGGTTCAGCCCCTGAGGGAGCAAGTTCCGAGGAGCTGGACAACGGCAGACGTCCGCATGGCGGTCGCCAGCCGGTTCGGTCTCGGAGCCGGTTCGTCCCGAGGCGGCCGGCAATACGCCGCAGGACCTGACCTCGAGGCCAGGTACTTTCGAATCAAATAAGGAGTCCTGGGACTTCGACGAGGACGTGGAACACTTCGGCGAGAAGAGGAACCCGCCAAAGCCCCATGCTAGCCCATGAGACTACGCCAGTTTCGGGGGCTAGTGTCGTGGAGATGATTTAGGGGGCGCACCACGGGCCGGGCAATATGCCGGCTGGCATCCCAGGAGCCCCCACGGCTTCAACACGAGAAGACCGGCTAGCGACTCCACCGAGGAGAACTGGAGCCGGGCGATGAAGACAAAGCTTCCCAACGGTTGTCTGGCCAAAAGCGGAACGGCCCCGACAAGATCGGCAGGGGCGCAGGATAGGAGTGACGAGCGCCACGACCACGTCCAACCAATGAGAGATCGAAGACCCTTCCCCATGACGGGATCCGAGGCAGAGGAGAGGGGATATGCCCTCCAGATGCCGGCCCAGGGGAAAGACACTTTATAAAGTGCCTTTGCCAGAGCAGGGTCAGAGGATCACGCCAACGACGCCGCCGCCGAGGAGCCGGCAGCCGGCCGGATCGCTACCAAAACCTGTAACCAGGCCCCCGTCTATATAAGGGGGCCTGGACCCTTAGCGTAGGGGAGATCCGATCTTCTTCTTCCTCCTCTAGCCGAACAGCTCGAGGAGCACTATAATCGTTACTACCTAATCAATACGAAGCAGGCAGGAAGTAGGGGTTTACCTCCAACCGGGAGGGCCCTGAACCTGGGTAAACTGAGGTGTCTCTGTTGGCACAATCCCGAGCCGGACCCATCGTCACCAACGTCGAGCCCCTCCGATAAGCCTCCCCATGGCTACTGTCTCTAAATTCCCACGACACAATCAGCGATCGAGGAGCCCTCCCCACGACAGGATCCGAGGCAAAAGGGAGGGTATATGCCTCCCAGATGCCGGTCCAAGGGGAAAGGCGCTTTATAAAGCGTGATCGTCAGAGTAGAGCGAGAGGATCACGCCGAGGACATGGCCGCGGAGGAGTCGGCAGCCGGCCGAATCGCCACCTAACCTGTAACCAGACCCCCGCCTAAATAAGGGGGTCTGGACCCTTAGTCTATGGGAGATCTGATCTTCTTCTTCCTCCTCTAGCCCGAATAGCTCGAGGAGCACTGTAATCGCTAATGTCCCGATAATACGAAGCAGGCAGGAAGTAGGGGCTTTACCTCCACCCGGGAGGGCCCTAAACCTGGGTAAACCGTGATGTCTCTGTTGGCACAATCCCGAGCCGGACCCCTTGTCACCACCGTCGAGCCCTTTCGATAAGCCTCCCCATGACTACTATCTCTAAATTCCCACGACATGGAAAGACACCACTAGTGAACTGTGGACCCCGGTCCTATTTTCCTTTATATTGCTATCACATGTTTACTTTACTTGCACTGTTTACTTTACTCGCATATTACTATTACTTTCCACTCGATACGCTCATACCCTTTGTTTCAAGCAAACCTGTGAGATTAACAACCTCATCGTAAGTTGGAAGCAAAGTATTTGGTTGTGTTGTGTGCAGGTTCCACGTTGCCGCTTGCAAAGCAAAGCTTGGACGAGGCGCCTTATAAATTGTCCGGAGCGGTCGCGAAGCTAGCGGGCATCACCTTCAGACGTTTGGCTTTTTCCTGGATACGATTAAACCTTGGTTTCTTACTGAGGGAAAATTTGCTGCTGTACTCATCATACCTTCCTCTTGGGGTTCCCAACTGGACGGTGAAAAACTATCAACACCGTGCCGCATCAAGTTGCCATTCTGAGTTTAATGTGCATAGTCCCAAAGTTTATCATTGATTGACTCATGATTTTGGTTTCACTTGTTCTTAAATTATTTGTATCTAGTCGCCCTCTTAAACTTGAAGGTGTCCTATGCATTTATGTTTTGCTCTCTCATGAAGGACAAGCTGAAAACCATTTATGTTTTTCCATATGATTTGAACACACGTTTGACTTTCATTGTTTCATTTTCATGATCTTTCATTTGTGTTCTTTTTCATGTTATAACATGGTTGCTAAGTTTCTTCTATCAAGATTATATCTTTCATGCCCATGTTTTAAGTTCTTTTGATCCCAACACTGAATGCTTTACATAGATGATCAAGATTGTGTTGGTGCATGTCACCTCAAAAATTATTCTTTGTTATCACTTACCTACTCGAGGACGAGCAGGAGTTAAGCTTGGGGATGCTGATACGTCTCAAACGTATCTATAATTTTTGATGCTCCATGCTTGTTCTTATACCATTTGCTTAGTGTTTTGTTACACTTCGTGGCATTTTTATGCATTTTCCGGAACTAACCTATTAACAAGATGCCACAGTGCTAGTTCCCTGTTTTCTGCTGTTTTTGTGTTTCAGAAAAGTTACACAGGAAATATTCTCGGAATTGGACGAAACAAAAGCCAAACGTCCGGAAATTTACCGAAGCTTCCAGAGAACCAAAGAGGAGACAGAAAGGAGCCAGGAGGCGGCCTCACCACTAGGGGCGCGGCCTAGGGCCTGGTCGCGCCACCCTATGGTGAGGGCCCCCTGGTCCACTTCTGACGCCGCCCCTTCGCCTATAAAGACCCCCCGACGGGAAAAACCTAAAGACCCGATCAATTTTCTAGAAACACATCGCGATTCGCCGCCATCGTCGACCCGAGATCGGGAGGGTCCAGAAGCTCTTCCTGGCACCCTGCCGGAGAGGGGAATCGCCACCGGAGGTCTTCTTCATCGCCATGCTTGCCTCCGGCGCAATGAGTGAGTAGTCTACCTTGGACTATGGGTCCATAGCAGTAGCTAGATGGTTGTCTTCTCCACCATGTGTGTAACATCCCAGGATGTGAGGCTAGAAATAGAGAGAACACAGAAGTGTGCATTGCATTCATGCATAGAAAATCTGGAAAAATTTCACGCTTTTAAATAAAACTTGTCAAAGTGATTGAAGCTTCTCTTGAGTTGATGGAATTGAAGTAGCTCATCGACTGAAGTGCGATAAACTTCAACATGACCTTTGTTAACAACCTTGTTTTGGGTAGAGATAATAACACCAATCAAAGGAGATGAATGTGAGGCAGGATTAATATGTTAACACATCATTTTAGGACCTTATAACCAATTCTACCATGATCACCATGGTATTTCTTAAACCTAAATCATTGAAGCCATTTCCTAGCTTAAAGGAAGACAACACAAGTCTTACCTTGACTCTTAATCTACTTTATTCTCATATCTTGATTATCATAATCTTTCACATCTAAATCCATTCATCTCTAAGATAAGAGGAGAGAGTCTATATCACATCAAGTATCATTCTCATCTCTTAAGATGATACTTTAGGATCTAATCCACAAATTCAGAAGAGGGAGAGACTAACCTAGTACCAAGATGGTTAGAGGAGTTTACAATAGAGTTTGACTACTTAAATAATTATCCAATACTTCTGGGTATAATTTAATTCACTCTTAAACTTGTTACCAAAATTGGTAAACCACAAGGTCTAAAGTGCATAAAAGCCACCCATTCTTATTTAAATCATAACTTATTAACTATATGAGATATAACAAAACTAAGCTCATTTACATTACATTAAACTAGCTGGGTGGCCCGCGCAAATTGCGCGGCTAGCAATGAGATTATTTGAATCTTCATATATAGTGTATATAGAGATCAGTTGGAATAAGCCTGTAAAATATTGTTAACCTAATGATCTACGGGAAATTGACATGTTGATTGAGCAAGCAGGAAAAATGAAGGAAGTCACGCTACCTGACATCTACCCAAATGATTTTACTGAAATTCTGTATTCTATGGACTATTATCTAAAATGATATGAAACCTACAAAAATGAAGAAGACATTAATAATAATAATAATAACAAATAATGTGATGACTTACGTCAACTGTGGAAGTACACTTTAGTGTTTGTTTTAATTAAGCAATTTGTTTTCATGCGAAAATGATCGGTGGTAGTCTCCACTCAGCCATCCGCAATCAAGAGTTTTATATGTGCAACATAAAAATATAAGATTATTGGAAAATTAAAGGCATCATCAGTCGAGTGATCTGAAAATAAATTACATTATAGTGTACACTAATAACTGTGCAAATACAGTTAATGCTGATGATTTTACCTTCTGTCTTCTGATACATTTTCTATCGTGCTTCATACCTAACTCACCAGGCCACCATGACTCCTGTGAGTACATATGGAAACTCAATATTCAAGAAAATGTTTCCTTGTAATTCTGTTATTGTATTCTTCATCTGGACCTTTCATAGATGCGAAGAACATCCTTTTATCATGCATGCACGCAAGTACGACGGACTGGCTGCAACCCATTAAGGTATACTTTTGTTGTGCTTAATCGTCATATATGTTCCCAGTACACTGTATGTACCTGTATATAAACACTGCCGAGGCAATACAATTACCTGTTATCTGCTTATTGTTATTCTTCCGTTCCTCTCTAGATTGTATTAAACAGCAAGTTCTCAACTTGATCTTGCCTACTACTGCTTTCACATTATTTAGCCATGGCGTCTGAGTCCTCATTCAGCTCCAACCTTTTTGCTGACGGCCATGCCGCGTGCCCGCGTATGCTTCTCTTATCGCAAACTCTCTGCTCCACCTCAACATCCCAGCTTCACGTTTCGGTTACTCTGTATTCGCCGGGCTAACTTCACCACCTGGTCCACCATCTTTGACGTCCTCTTCTGGCCGTGTGGCATCCATGACCATGTCGATGAAACTGTGGACGCTCATTTTCGTCTTAGATGATTCCAAGTGGATCCAGATTGAAGCCTGCGTCGTCTCTCGTGCTCGGCCGGGCGATGTTTAACATCTAGACGGCCATCCGCACCATCTTTCTCTCCAGATAGAACCAAGACGTCCACGGGCTCAAGGAATATCACGGCATGTTCTAGGGTGACATGACTGGCTGTCCACGCCTATTGCAACCTTCTCAAGATTCTCGCGGTATGCTGCGATGTGTTGAGTCATGCAAGATGTAAAACAACTTTTCGCCCTCATCAGTCCTTTGAATGTCGGGGGATCGCAATTGATAATGATTGTGTTGCTATGATGTGCGGTGAAGTGTTGAATCCATCAAGATCCGAGTGTCGCTCCTTCAATCGGCGGCCAACGGCTAGACATCCGAGCGGTGCGCCGACGCATGACTTCAATCCGCCGGGCGTGACGGACTTATCATGGCCCGCTGTAGTCTTTCCGGTCTGTCGAGCGGTGTGGTCGTACCTTTGATTTTGCCTATTTAACTTCTTGGGGGACGTATAGGATATGCAGCCATGTCAGTGTCGTGTATGTTCTTTCCAGCTCGTTTGTAAGGTACATGTACCTTCTAATAGATGTTGTGGGGTTTCTGATCTGTACTACTCCGTACTACTCGTGTCCTAGGAGGAGTCTAGGAATTTGCTTTGCATATACCGTCGGTCGTGGACTTCCAAAGCAACATGTGGACGGAAGATAATCATCGTGCGCATCCTAATCTCTTTATACTATTTTTAGACAATCTTGCTTGCGCACGTCTCCTATCTTTCGCCGGATTAGATTGATTCTTTTTCGGTAATCAACACGAACCGTTATATTCATTAAATCTGAGGCGTTTACTTTGTAGTGTTTAATCTCCACCGTCAGTTGTTAGTTGTTTTAATAATATAATAGATAGTTCGAACTATTTGAATAAAAATAACTATGACCATTTTGAAACTCTTATGACCATGCCTTGGTGAAATCAAATCAAATCACTTAAAACTTGAACATGACCTTTGCTAACCTTGGATATTTTGAGCACAACTTATAATAGGAACAAATAAGATATGACAATAGGCATAATTCACAATAACAAGATCATTTCAAATATGAACTTTGTAAGTTAAACTTCCAAACAATTAATACACCATCAATTGATAACAATTCAATTATGAATTACAAATATATGTAAGAATATGAATTGATTCAGCCACAAGTCCATTTAGTGCCAAATGCCACTTGGCTGTCCAAAATAAAGATTATTAGAGGATAATCATCATGCCACCTAGGATAGTTATCCACTTGAAAATATCTTCCTATACTTGCAACCCAAGTAATGTTCATAGTTATCCACTTGAAAATATCTTCCTTTACTTGAACCCCAAGTAATGCCCATGCATGAGAGCTTGACAACAAGTAGCTTACTCACCTTGCTCAAACAAGAGTCATCACTTGAGGTGTCAACTTGTGGTGAGCATCAAGATACTATAAAAGGAACCCCATGGCATTCATTTGACACCATAAAATCATGGTATGAGTAGACCAACGAATTTGGATCACTTCATACATTAGATAGGATCATGAAACACCACCATCACAGCAACATCACCACCAGCAACACCACCATCACACCAGCAACACCACCACACAATCCACCCTGCTCATGAGTTGAGCAACAGGGCAGGTGACAAGGGTATAGCTAATAGAGCCCGCTAGTTGAGTACCCCTGAGGCCCGTTAAGCTAGACCCAATTGTAATGATAGTGGAAATACGAGTTCTTACCGTATGTCGATATTGTAATCTGTATCGGATCCCACCCGATCCTCGAGACCTGGCCATCTATATATAGGGGCCAGGAGGGGACGGTGTGGGACAGATTGAAAGCAAGCAAGGTTCAACACCCAAGTTTACTTTCGATATATACCTGTTTCGACTAACTTTACCTTCGAGTTCATCCGACGCCCTATCTCCCCGATCATAAGTCCTTCACCTAGGACATTTGTCGAGTTAACCCTCGTCAACTGGCACCGACCGTGGGGACTCTGGGCGTTGGAATCATGAATTCGACAGCTTTTTTGCTTTTAGCCAACAGCAGTGCAGGAACCGACGAAAATCAAGAGATGGAGTTGACAATCGGAAGTCTAAGCATCTTCATCGGGCCTTCGGGTTTGACTCGCCTTTCAGATCCGGCGAAACCAGATCCGTCGGCAAGTGAGCTCAAAATAGTAGCAATGATGGAATATTCTGAAGGCTCTTCCAGTGAGGTAAACTCGCCGGTCAGCTTAGGAGAAGTACAAAAAAGAAAAATCGCAGAAGACGATGAAACAATGGAAAATTTCAACTTAGGGGTCCAACTCGAAGATCTCATGATTCGCCACGATGATATCTCAGACAAGTCAACAGATACGTGGAAGACAGGGTTAGAGCTTTCTGAAGATGATGACTCGATCTTCTCAAGCTTTAATAACAAAATCGGCAAACAATGCCAGGTGCTCGCCATTGTAGGAGACAATTCAGAAGAATTCGACGAAAACAACAATCCAGTGCTAAACCTAGCAAATATCGATAGAGGAGCAAATCATCTAGCAGAAGGGCAAACAACAGAATCCCTCGCAACCAGGGAAAAAATTCAACTATCAGCCGACGAATGGAGAGTAATAAGGGAAGCCGTAGAACACGGCACACCGATACCATCAAATTCCAGCAAGGATATGCTCCTGGGGTATCACTATGCCCTAAGGTAACAGGCAAAACAACTAGCTAAGGAGAAAATAGAGATACAAAAAAGAAAAGATTCAGCCATTGCAGCCAGCAACGCCGCTTGCAGAGCACGAAGCGACGCATCACATACTAACGCAAGGAGGAATCGTCGACATGGTTCAAGGTACGAAAACCTCGAGTACTCAGAAAGGCAAAGCATCTCCAAAAATCTCGACTCGTCCTTCCTATCGGTCGACGAACAGGGAAACATCATACCAAAAACCCCCGAAGCAGCACTAGTGGCAGCTCAAGCGTATCTGTTTACAACTCGACCAAGTCCGGGGGACCCGAGAGAACATATGCATAGAGCAGCGTTGAACGGACTGAAGATGGTGGGCAACAAGCTATCAGCAAAATAAGAGGAGGCATATCACAAGAAAGAAACACACAAGCCAAGATCACCTCGTCATCACAATAGTCCTCGGCGCAGAAGCAGTAGTCGACGATCTCGATTGCCATCACCAAAACAGCATGGGAGCCCAAAGCATGGAGGAACTCAAAGATCTCGATCTCCAAACAGAAGGCACGACTATGAAGACGACGAAAAAGAGATGGGAGCATTGTGCTTTACCCGTAGGGTTCGCACTACGCCAGTACCCAAGGGGTTCAAACTACCTCATGACCAACAAAAGTACGACAGATCACAGGAACCACAGTCGTGGCTCTCAGACTATCTACAAGCAGTACAAATATTGGGAGGAACCAAAGAAACAGCAATGCAAAGTTTGCAACTACACCTCACCGGCGCAGCAAGGTCATGGTTAAGCAAACTAGAGAAAGAAACTATTGGAAGTTGGGAAGATCTCACGAAGCAATTCACAAGCAACTTCAGGTTGACATACAAGCAGCCGGCGTCGATAGAAGAAGTCAAAGCGTGTGTGCAACAACGCGAAGAAACCCTAAGGGCATACATCCAAAGATGGAGTCTTATCAAAAATTCAGCAGTTGAAGTTTCAGACGAAAGAGCAATAGACGCGTTCATAATTGGATTAAGGCAAAGAGACCTAGTCAAAGAGATGGGCAGAATCAAGCCAAAAACAGTGTCAGACCTCATGGACGTAGAAAACAGATTTGCAGACGGAGAAGATGCATGCAACAACAAGCGGATGCGATCGCCAGAGGACGATAGGAGAAACAGATATGGAAGCCAAAGAAGAAGATCCCGCAATTACGACAACTACGGCTCCCACAGCCAAGTAGCCGCGGGATATAAGGATAACAACTACCAAGGGAGTGAATGCAGAGGCTCAGGATATCGAAGCTACGGAAAAGAGGACTACAAAAAGTTTCCCACAAGAGAATCCAGAGAGTACAACCCATCGCCAGAAGACATGTTAAACGGGCCTTGTCATATACACTCAGCATTCGTCGACGGAAAGCGAGTGTCCAGGCATGCAATGAAAGATTGCACAACATTCTTGAAGCTGCAAGAAGCAGCATTAAGTAAGCAAACCGAAGCAAAGCGACAAGGATACAAAGGAAACAACAAGCCTCCCACAAATCAACAAGGGAACAATGGAGCTTCCCAAGGACAAGACCAGCCAAGCTAGGGACACGATGACGACGGAGGGTACGTTCCATCTAGGGGGCACATCACAGCAATGATACAACCCATGCCCAAGTCGAACAAAGAAGAAAAAAGCATTACTCGACAAGTCAATCTAGCAGTTACTTCACCTCTAGCTACAACAGAATATCGACACTGGTCAGAACAACCAATCGAGTTCAACAGAGAAGATCACCCTATAAAAGTACCTCGGCCGGGAAACGCGCCCTTGGTACTCAAAGCTCAAATCGGCGCGTATGATGTCGACAGGATATTCATGGACGTAGGAAGTGGAATCAATTTGATATATGCGAAAACGCTCAGAGCAATGCATATATCACTAGAGTTCCTGAAGCCAACAGACTGTTCCTTCCATGGGATCATACCAGGAAGTGCCAATTATCCACTAGGTCGGATAGCACTCAATGTTTGCTTCGGTAACCGACAAAACTACAGAAGAGAAAAGCTAGACTTCGAGGTCATGGACTGGTCATCTCAGTATCATGCGATCCTCGGGCGACCCGCGTTTTCGCGAATCATGGCAGTACCTCACTATACGTATCTAGTACTCAAGATGCCAGGACCAAAGGGAATCATCACAGTAAAGGGAAGCTTCGAGGTTTCAGACCTCTACGACAAGGAGTTCCACAAGATGGCACAAAACTTTGGCATGATAGCCAACTATGCAGAGAAGGTGAAAAGCATGACTATGGAAGACGACAAGCTACCCGAAGGACGTGCTGCCGAGCCAGAGATAAAGAAACCACGAGTAGAAGCATCGGGAGAAGACAAAGTTGCAGAAGAAGAAGAGAAGGGCATGACGGCATAAGCATCGAAAACAACAAAGTAGAGTAGAAGAATAAGGCTGTAAAAGCCACGAGTCATCCCAGGGCAATGCCCTCTAGATCCAGAACACAGGTCATAGGCCGGATCTCTAGAGTCACCCCATGTATCTTACATTACAAGTATAATAAAGACAAAACATTTCTCATATTCGAGTTTACGAGTCTCTCAAAAGAAAAATGCGGCAAACGCACGAATCACACAAAACGCTCTTAGAACAAATTTCAGAAATACAGTCGTGAAATAAGAAACTCTTGCGTTCCACATATACACGAGTATTACAACAGCGGGTTATCAAAATCGTCTACACCTAAAGGATCTAAATAGTGATACTCGCGGAAAAACGCGGCATCCGCTTGCAACAGCCTAGCTATAATCCTTCGAGCAGGCTGCAAGGTACTCTCCATATGTACTCGCAGACTAGCTCCACCTGAAGGATGGCTCAGTGACATAGAGCTATAATTAAGTCTTGGGTACCACTTACGCATCCACCTAAGAGCAAAATTGGCACCTGCCACTAAGTTTAGCTCTATTAGCCGATGAATACGCTGACTAGATCTAAAAGTATCGAGTAACAGTGGGAAACTTCCGGGCAGAGGATTGCGAGGAAGCATGACAGAATGCATAGTTATGAGAGCTCTTCGGCAACCATCGACTGACTCTCCGATATGTTGGGCGCGGTCCTGAAGCAATACGATAGCACGGCGGCGGCGAGGATCAGTCCACAAACTATCAATACCCGCTGACATCTTCTCCAGAGCCGCATTTCACTCGACAACCCAATGATCTTCAGCAGTAAAATCCAAACAAGTGCCTAAGATGACAAAGGATATCACAAAGCAGCAGTGGAACAAAAGGGGAAAAGAGAAGTCACAAGGAATCTTACATCACAACATCTCACAGACAGACTCGATAATGCCGATGACAAAAGAGTCGCATTCTTCATGATGCACAATCTTCGCCATCAGACTAGACACCTTATCATCAAGAATAGATATCTGCTTCATCAAACCACAAGTTTTGCTAGCTTTATCTATAGTCATCTGCGCTTGGCGTTTGGCTAAAGTCAAGCAATTCTCAATATCCGAAATCCGTGAAGAATATTCAGTGCATTGGCAGCAACGGCGAGGAGGCGACGAAGCTTTAGAGTCAAAAGCACCGGCAGAAGAGGCAGCCTGGTCGCGACTTGAAGGATCACCAATACGCGCAGACTGGAAGCCAAAAGAAAAGAAAGAAGAAGTATTTCAGAAATTAACACGACATATCATAGAAAAGAAGCATATTTACATAGAGGCAAACCCTTTGACTAAAGTTCTCGGGTTGCACACGACTAAATGTTTTTACATCAAAAGCAGAAATTGAAAATTACAATAAGAGGCCGAGTCTACGCCACCTCAGCATTCTGCTCCGTGGCGGAGGAAGGCGTGACAGAAGCAATGCCAGCAATTGAAGGAGGCACGGGCTCTTCTGTCGTTGGAGTCAAGGAAGTTGGCGAAGTAGAAGCCGTGGAAGCCGCTGAAGGAGAAATAATCGACACCAGGGCGGGCGCAAACTTCTTCGCCTTCTCAAAGAAGGCCTTTAGCTCCGAGCGGGTGCGGCCATGATGAGAGCTGACCTTTTCCCAATCAAAATCTGCACCATGTGCATAGGAAAGGGCGATAGCACCCTCAGCACCTCACTTCAAAGAAAGCCCCTTAAGCTGGAGGACGGGGTCGTCAGTAGTATTGAAGGCTTCGGCGAGTTTCTTCAAGTCATTGTTCGGAACCTCCGCCTTTTGCTTGGGCCACAACCCGACGAACATCCGCGTAAGAACATGGGTCACCAACTCAAAAAGCTCTTTGACAGATATCCAGTTTGCTTCGAGTAAGTTAACCGCGGCTATAAGAGGATCATCGCCCGGTTGCAGAGTCGACAAAGACACCTTGGTAAATTCTGTACAACAAAGGGGACAGAAAAACAGTAGGACAAGAAAATATCAGCAAGAGCAAGAAAGCAACAGCAGCAAAAAAAGAGTACAAGATGAGTGTGTACCGCCAGCAGCAGCAGACATCGTGTGAAGCCGCTCAGCCACGGCTTTCTCTCGCTGGAGATGCTCTTTGTTAGCATCAGCCAAGTCCTTCTCCGCTTTCTTCGCCTTAGCCAGCGCTGACTTATGCGACTTCTCAGCACTTGCTTTGGCAGCGGTCGCAACATCATAAGCTTTCCGCGAAGCATTAAGCTCGGCTTCTAGCGATGCAATGCGAGCATTGGTTGATGCTAGAGCATCTGCAAAGAAAGGAAAAGAGAAGTAAAAAAAAGCAGCAAAAAGAAGTATACAGGACAAGCAAAGATAGGACAAAGAATTAACCTTTGGAAGCTTTCGCAACCTTCAAGTATTCAGTACATTCAGTACCCAAGGCGACGAATTTCTTCATCAATGCCTGACAAGAGAGCAACATATAAGCGTATGGAAGGCGCAAGATAGATAAGTATAGTATAACCACTCACATTGTCAGGAGAGCCTTTTGGCTCGTGTGCTTCAAGGGCAACTTCAACGTCCTGGGATTTCTTCGACCGCTTGGTACTTCGGGACGCAGCAATCTTCTTGGTAGAAGCTCTGGTGGCCCTCGGCGCCTGCACAGCCGGCTCGGTCTCTTGTACAGGAGGCTCATCGGTAGTTACATCCTGAGCAGAAAGAGCAGCCGAAGCATCCCTTTTCGGCTCCTCGTCGTCACTACAAGAGGAAACAGGTTTTATACAACTCGAAAGCACGAAGGCAAATACAGCGAAATACTGGAACCCGTAGAACACTCATGACGCCAGGAGGTCGAAAAATTCGAAATGTTCTTCTAGGACAGAGGCTTCATTAGCCGCAATCCTCTGCACGGAGGTACTCGATGGAATAAGCTCGTCGACATGCTTCCTCTTCTTGTCCACACTAGTATCTTCAGAAAGAGCAGGAGGAGGCGATGTCGTCGAGCTGGTATCTTCTTCTGACTCTTCGGCATCATCTCCGTCCTGATTTTCTTCAGCCTCAGGGGCTTCAGAAACAGTAGAGGCCAGATAAGCCGGAAGAGGCCCTTCCACTAGAAGAGGAGGGCATGAAACAAGGAATAGGTGGTCCTACAAACGAATAAGTCAGAAAAGTCATCAATGTAAGGATAAATATAGTTGGAAGCCGATAAAGTCGACAACAAGTATACATAGCAAACAAATACGTACCTTGGGTAGGGGATGCACAGAGTCGAAATAATCAGCGGCCAATTCTGCAACCGCATGATCCTTGGTGAGGCTCCTAACTCGCTTGTCGACTTCCTGCTTCTCCATTAGATCTCCAGAGATGCGAGAAGGATCCACCAAGCCAGAATAGCTCCAAAGCTTGGAAAGGCGATGCTGCAGGGGTTGAACTCGACGTTGCACAAAGAACGCCATGAGTTGAATACCCGACAAAGCGCCTCCTTTACCTCCTTTCAGAGCTTGGATGCGGGCCAACATCGGAGCAATCCCCTCCATCTCAGCGTCTGTGGGAGGCGAATCCCACGATGCCAATTTCTTCAACTCTTTGGAGGCGTCAAAGGCGGCTAGGCCATACTCGTCTTTGGATGAGGCCTTACGGTCTTTGATGTAAAACCATTTGGTCCTCCAACCTTGGACCGATGCAGACATAGAAAACTCCAAATACTGCGCCTCGGGGCGCACAGAAACAACAGCCCCGCCCAGCTCAGGCTTATTCGCCAAAGAAACACTGGGGCGGACACGAAAGATGGATCTCCAAAGAAGAAAGTGGGGTTCGATCCCCAGGAATGACTCGCAAACAGTCACAAAACAAGCAATGTGAAGGATAGAATTAGGCGTGAGCTGGTGAAGCTGCAGACCATAAAAATAGAGAAGCCCACGATGGAATTCATGGGCAGGAAGAGAGAGTCCGCAAAAGAGGAAGGCGAGGAACATCACCCGATAGCCGCTCGGGGGCTTGGGGATCCGTTCGGTGCTCGGGAATTTGATGGAGTCGTTGTTGGAGGCGAGACCATCTGTCTTGGCCTTGTTCAGCTCTTTCTGCGTAACAGCAGAGGGCACCCAGCTAGTCGTGGAGCTCGTTGCCTTCCCCTTGGCCATATTGTTCTTCACTGCCAGGTGTTTCACGTGCATCTACAGATCTACGCTCGGGGGCTATGCACGCGAAGAGCAGGGTGCAAGGATTGGCAATGGCGGCGGCGGCGGAGACAAGGAGCTAGTAAACAGTACAAATCCCCAATCTCCCCTTATATACCTTCTCTGAGAAGGAACGTGGGTTGAGATGTGGCGTAAGGAGAGGAAGCGGCAGCCCATTAACGGGCGGAAAAATACGAAATTACCGCGCTACCCTCGAAATGGTTCGCGCCCAACTAAAGTGACGTATAGAGAAATTTGGTCAATGACATCATGGAGAAGATAAAAGATCGGAAATCAACTCAATGGATGCATATACTCAACAAGTGTCGAATTTGGTGAATTCCAGATAAAGAAGGGCAAGGTCAGGAAAGCACAAGATTGACGCCGACAAATACAAAAATCAAATGAGGAGACTATACCCGAAAACATTCGACTATAGCCTCGGGGGCTACTCCCATCGTGAGCGCTGAGCGCGCACCCGACGATGTTTATTAACGAGCACTGGAGAATGGAAAGCGAAAGAAAATGGGATGAAACATTGTTACTCCCATCGGGAGCGAGTTTTTATGGTTGTATAACCCGAATATTTTCAGTCAAAATTTGACTGCGACATGTGATTCTTGAGTTGCGTTATCGCAACGAAACTCGAATGCCGTGATTTATCACGAAGGTAAGACCCTGGGATCCATCCTGTGTGGCCCGGTATACGCACATGGATGCGCTCTGCTGGTATGTATCCGTGTCTACAACGCGAAGAAAATCCTGGTGGACGCACTGGGTACCCTGAGAACTACTGGGATTTATTCTTTGTAAGTCCTAAATGCCACAAAAGAGTGGGTTTGACCGGTCTTCCGAATTCAAGTCCAAGGGGATTGAATTTGAAGTAGGTGGCAAGTATCTGTTCCGGCAGTTAACTGACCTCTTGATCCGTCAGAGTTGTCAGGCTTGTTCATCAAAACCCCTTGCGAGATATTATCATGAAAGTAAGTCGAAAGACCAAGTCAAAGATTTGAAGATGTGAAGAAGTCGAAGAATTGATCAAGTCGAAGATTTAAAGATTAGAGATTCAACCCGAATCTGCAATTCTGGTAGAATCTCAGGGGCTACTGACAAGGGTATAGCTAATAGAGCCCGCTAATTGAATACCCCTGAGGCCCGTTAAGCTAGACCCAATTGTAATGATAGTCGAAATACGAGTTCTTACCGTATGTCGATATTGTAATCTATATCGGATCCCACCCGATCCTCGAGACCTGGCCATCTATATATAGGGGCCAGGAGGGGACGGTGTGGGACAGATTGAAAGCAAGCAAGGTTCAACACCCAAGTTTACTTTCGATATACACCTGTTTCGACTAACTTTACCTTCGAGTTCATCCGACGCCCTGATGTCTACGCACGCGTCTGTTCTTGTAGACAGTGTTGGGCCTCCAAGTGAAGAGGTTTGTAGAGCAGCAGCAAGTTTCCCTTAAGTGGATCACCCAAGGTTTATCGAACTCAGGGAGGAAGAGGTCAAAGCTATCCCTCTCAAGCAACCCTGCAATTATGATACAGAAAGTCTCTTGTGTCCCCAACACACCCAATACACTTGTCAGATGTATAGGTGCACTAGTTCGGCGAAGAGATAGTGAAATACAAGTAGTAGTGATGATTATAAGTAGCAAATGTGGTCTGAAATAAATATCGCTGCGAGCAAACATGTAACAAAACAGCAAGTAAACGGTGTGCAAAGCTTGGAAACAAGGCCTAGGGATCATACTTTCACTAGTGGACACACTCCCAACAAATATAACATAATTGAACAAATAAATAACTTCTCTTCACTATGGTACTCTGAATTACTCTCCTATTGAATAACACTAATCATTGCGTAGGGCTACGAAGCACTCCTTAAAGTTCATCAAGTACTTGACAAACACCACTCATAGAGATATCCAAATCAAATCACAACTCAAGATAAATATTATTGCAACTTAGACCAAGTACTAACACGGTGCACACACTGTCAACATTACACCATGAAAGGAGGAATAGGTCACTTCAATACTATCATAGTGATAATTATTCTCATAATCCATAAGAGATCACAATCGTAGCCTAGACCAAGTACCACCATGATGCACACACTATCACCGTTACACCATGGCAGGAGGAATAGATTACTTTAATAACACACTAGAGTACACATAATGAAGAAGAGTAACATCTACTTATTCAACATGATACAAAGCTCACGATCACATAAAGATCACATCATGGGAGAGAGAGGTGAACCACATAGCTACCGGTAGAGTAACACATAATGAAGAACTACTCCCTCCTCATCATAGGAGACAACAAGGTTGATGGAGATGGCGGTGAGGTCGATGGAGACGGCGGAGACGGCGATGGAGACCGATGGAGATGGCTCCGGGGGCACTTCCCCGTCCCAGCAGGGTGCCGGAACAGAGACTTCTGTCCCCCGAAATTCATCGACAGTGGCGGAACTGCGGAACTCTTTCTGGAAAATTGCCGACTCCTCTAGGGTTTTCCGTCTCGAGGCTTTATATAGGCGAAGGGGCATCGTCAGGAGTGGCCCCAGGCCTCCTCACACCTAGGTGGCGCGGCCAGGGCCTGGGCCGCGCCGGCCTAGTGTGAGGCTGGCCTGTGACCCCTCTCCTTCGCCTCTTCAGATCTCTGGAAGCTTCCGGGCAAAATAAGACTTCAGGAACTTGTTTCGTCCAATTCCGAGAATATTTCCTGTGTATCACTTCTGAAACACAAAAACAGCAGAAAACAGGGAACTGGCACTGTGGCATCTTGTCAATAGGTTAGTTCCGGAAATCGCATAAAAGTGCCACGAAGTGTAATGAAACATTACGCAAATGGTGTAAAAACAAGCATGGAGCATCAAAAATTATAGATACGTTTGAGACGTATCATGCCCTATCTCCCCGATCCTAAGTCCTTCATCTAGGACATTTGTCGAGTTAACCCTCATCAGCAGGATTCACCACCACCAGCACAACCACAAGAACCATACTAGCAAGACCAAGACCAAATGGTTACTTAGTTCAATTAGGAACTAGGTCAAGCAGCTAGGAGGTGCAGGCATGCCACAAGATGCAGGTTTATCAGATTTCCCGAAGAACAAGCTTCACAAGACCACCAGGTTGGTCTAGTATGAGAGGAGAGGAGTGTAGTTATTGGTAAAAGGGAAGCATTCACCATAGGCCAGAGAAACATACCTCTAATTCAAAGTCATCATTGGCTAAAACTAGGAGCAAGAAATAGTATTTACTCTAACCATATTTGTAGGAAGAAAATAATTAGATCATCCATGAAACCTTAGGTGATAAGCAGATATCATCCATCATCAGGAGAGAGTATGGGAGTCAAGAAAACCTATCCTTGTTAGGAGGGAAACCTTCTTATGAAGATCTAGTAGAGACCCCTGGTTCAAGTATATATTTTGCTTAAGCAATGAAACATGATATGGGTAGTAGTAACACAAACTTAAATATTAACTCCTAAATTCTTATATTGGTAGAATCTATATCAAACTAATCATATGTTGGGTGTGATCCCTATCCTCCAATAATGATGACATAATTCCATCACACTCAATATCTTTATCTGTCCCATTGGACCCTATTCTTCTATTCATGTTTCAACCTATGCATCACTTTGTGATCTTTGGTAAAACCCTAGAATCATATCTCCTCTCTGAACCCCATAAGTCTGCCTAAATCCTAACTCCTTATGATCAGCTAAAACCTTTATCTAGTGGTCAACTCACATCATATTGTATATCTTGAACCCACTAAATAAATTTTCCCTGTAATAAATAAAGAGGAAAGGTAACATTTTCACATATTACTATTTGAGAGTTTAAACCTAGTAAAACTAGTTTGAACACAAAAATAGTGATGTTTGAATCATGTCCATATAAATCCTTACCTAAACTTATTACCACTTAAATGGATTTATGTGATAATTCACCTAAAACTTCTCTTGGCACAATATTTCTTCCTACTTAATGTCTAAACCTATTTTTGAAGAACTCCAAGTTCAAACCTGCAAAACAAAGTGAATTCAAATTAGAATTCAAATCAGCAAATAGAAAATAGAAATTGGAAAAGAATCAAAACATAAAAAGGGGGAAGAAGCTTACCTGGCCGAAGCCTACCGAGCCGGCCCAGCATACAGCCCAGTTAAGGATACCGATTCGGTATCGGCTGACAGGAGGGACCCACCGAGGGGAAGACCGTCGTCTTCAACCTCCGATCAGCCAAGCAGCTCGCTGTCGAGCTCCTCGCCGTCGACTGCGCCAGGATTCATGCCACCACCCTCGGAGGTCTATAAGATCCTCTGCGCCACCATCGAAGAACCCTAGAATGCCACCCCTCCCTTCTTTCTCTCTCTCTGGCTCACTCGGGCCGAAACCCTAGCTCCGGCCAAATCTTCTCGCCATTGATTGGGACCACCCCAAGCTCAGTTGAGCATCCCCGAAGCTCCGTGAGGTTTTGTAGGTCATCCCTGCAGAAGGAATCGAGAAGGGGAGCCCGGTGTATCACGAATCAACGGACTTCCTACCGCAGTAGTTCGCCGGGATTCATGTCGCCTCCGGCCATAATCGACTTCTACGACCAATCCATCAGCTTCAGGGTGAGCCAATGCGTCTTTGGAGCCATCTCCCGCATTTTATAGTTAGCTGTAGCTCGTTTTCGTCTTCTCGCCGGAGTGCGCCGCCGCAGGTGTGCTCACTGGAGCAACTCCGGTGACCATTTGGTCACGGCACCACCACCACTTGGTTCCCCTTGTTGTCCTCATTCGAGTAGTGCAAGCAAATCATCCTGGAAGCCCCAGAATTGCCATCTCCGGCGATCGCCGCCAGCTAGCCACTCCCAGTCAAGGTCTTGACTTGGTCGTTGCCGAGGTGGCGTATGACATGGCCATTGCCCCACCAGTCAGTCACTGTGGCTCGAATAGATTCGGTTAGAAAAGTTATTCTCTGTTAAATTCAAATTCCAGAAAATTGCTGAAACTTTGCAAATTCATATCTAATTCATTTTAAATCAGAAAAATACAAATGATATATCAAAATGATCCTAAAAATATTATCCATCTATTTAAGTTATAATCTTGAATGCTTATTTAAAAAAAATTGAACTATATTTGAAAACTTGTAAAGTACTATTTGAATTATGAATTCAAATCCAATTATAATAATTCAAACCAAGTTTTCAAATACCAAATAAAAATGTGACACCTTAAATAATGTTATTTCAATTAATATTTTGTTATTATTTAATATTAATCCTAAAACTTTACTATTAGGATTTTAATCCCTAAAATGATTTTTCTCAAACAAGTTTAATATAGTAAAATTTGGGAAAAATCTTAAACTTATATCAGAGTTATTTCTTAACTCTAGTATTGTTATTTCAACTATTGTTTCAGTAAAAGTTAACTTTAAAACTTCTAGGTCAATTTTAAATCATTAAATTTTGACTTAAATCCTAAAACTATTTTCTTAAATGATAAGAAATTAGGATAACTCTTGAATAAGCATCAACTTGAGTTTAGACTTTATTTTCAACTATAATCCACTAATTGAACATTGTTCACTTAAGATTCATATTCAATTATAAGTAGTACTTAATTGAAGTGGTAACCATTTGAAGCTATGCTTCAAACCCTAACCAACTAATTAAGTGCTAATCACAACATGTTTCACTAACACTCTTCCAATATTGTATAAACCTTAATTTGTTTCCTTGATGTGTTCAACTTACTAACTATTCCTAGATTACTATAAAACTATGGTAAACCCTAGAACACTAAACCTAATCTATAGTACTTAAATTCACCTAGTAGTATGTTCTTCAAAAGTTATTCTTTCAAGATACCTTTAAGGTAATTATCAACCATTCTATTGAGCCTTAACATCAATGATTCCTATTTGTGTGTTAAGATTGTTGTCAACCCTAAAACTAGTTAGGTATTGTTCTCTAATATGCTTTATTTCCACTTTGCATGTCCATGGTCAACCAATTGTTTGCTAATTATAAGATGCAACTTAAAAGTGTTACCTTCATGTCTTCACCATTAACCATCATTCTCTTGTAACAAGGAATGATGATAAAACCCTAAAACAATAGTTGTTGTTAAAGTCTTATTCTTTTAATAGCACCTGATAGTGATCTAACCTAAAATGCTTAACAACCATGTTATGATGGGATTTAAAAGTGCAACACATCATAAATAAATCACCATAACTGAATGATAACAAATCATCGGGGTTAGGTTACGCTTAGAGTGATGCATATCATATCTTATGCATATCATGCTGCAGATTTCTAACATCATCCCTACCGGATGATGATTGCTATTTCAGAATTGGGATTTCTATCGTATCGAAGACCTTGACTCGCATAATCTTGCAGTCAGAAAGGCAAGTTCACTCTTGCTCATATCTCTTGTTTAATTTTAGCAAATTACTTGCAAATATATCGGTGGTATTATTATTACTGCATCTAAAAGCAAAAGGTTCTCTTTTCATAATTAATATGACTAGCTGGTTATCGACCCGAGTGGTGGTAACCTAGGATGGCTGGCAAATGGAACCATGGCATGATTGTTGTGGTGGAGGTTCCATTTGCTCGGGAAAGTGAACCCTAGGACTTAACAACCAATGTCGCCAGTGCTTCTAGCGTTGTAAATAACGGTCAACCATGAGATCTGGAATGGGACAGAGAAGTCAGCTGTATCTTTTTCCTCTCGCATGCTAACGGATCAGTAGTCGAGTGTTGTCTTGCGCGGGCTACTATAGTGCATAGTGGGGGAAATGCGTTTCCTGCCAGGCTGCCTATAGTATAGGGGGGGACAAGCTGGCTAATTGATCTATGACGGATTGTAAGAGTCATCCGGGTCGGTCTACCCATATTGCATAGGAGAGGGCACCGGGGTCCGGGCTGGTCTACCTATGGGGTTGTCCATAGTATAAAGAGGAAGGACCAGTGCGCCAATCGGTCGGCATATGTGGTATAGGAGATGGATGGACTTACAAAAGGGTGGGTCTGCGGGGTCGCAGAGAAGAATAGTGATTGGCTTGGATCACAAGACTGGGCCCCATACAAAGGAAGTATGGACAAGGTCGCCACTTGGTTGTGCAACAAGGCTTTGATCTCTCATGGGTACAAGTGACCACCTCTGCAGAGTGTAAGAAAGTATCTGGATACTCCCTATTCCGGTAAGGAGCTGCGAACGCGGCAGGAAAGGAGCCCATCGAAGCTCTAATCAACCTACGAAGGCTGACAGACATAGTTCTTTTGAATAAAAGCAACCTCTTGAAGAAATGTTTACAAAAACTTGCATTGCCAAACGACTTTTGAGTCTAAGGCTGTAGATAGTGCTTCAAACACCTTATCTCTTATATGAACTTGCTGGGTAACGCTCGTTACTCACCCCACTCCCTTGTAACCCTTGCTTAGATTGGAGGCAACATAGGAGGCAACCTCGAGACATTGAAGATGAAGATGAAGATGAAGCCTAATATCAATGCCAGAATTATCAATAAAGTCAATGACTACGCCAAGCTTGGAGGAAAACTAGAATAGGAATAGAAGGGACCCAATTCCCTAATCCTAGAACCTAATTAGTTAGGGTAGTTCTGTAGCCAGCCAACTGCATTAGTTCTAGCTTTAGTTTAGTCTTCTAGTTGTTCTTTCTCGATTGTATTCGCCAGAACTAAACCTCTACCTGTTGAGGAGGTTCTAAAGATCTTCTGTATGCTAAAAATTGTAATCCTATAGACATACCTTGGACCTGCGATGTTTCTGTTGTACCACTCTGATCGATGTAATACTAGTGAGACGGTGTTTCATTGGTGTTATGTCAACGACTTGCATACTACACATGCAGTGGTATGCTGGGTCACCACAATGTGCTTCATGTTTAGATCTCGTGAGCTGCCTTACATGATCGAGATCATCTTTGTGTAATTCTACATGTTGTGTTTGTTGGGATCCAATGAATATTGGTGATATGTTAAGTTGATGTGCTGAATATTATCTTATGTTATCTCTATGTTGTTTATGATCTTGCATGCTGATACGTCTCCAACGTATCTATAATTTTTGATGCTCCATGCTTGTTTTTACACCATTTGCCTACTGTTTCGTTACACTTCGTGGCACTTTTATGCATTTTCCGGAACTAACCTATTAACGAGTTGCCACAGTGCCAGTTCCCTGTTTTCTGCTGTTTTTGTGTTTCAGAAGTGATACACAGGAAATATTCTCGGAATTGGACGAAACAAGTTCCTGAAGTCTTATTTTTCCCGGAAGCTTCTAGAGATCCGAAGGAGAGTAGGAGGGGGGCCACCAGGGGCCCACACACAGGGGTGGCGCGGCCAGCCCCTGGCCCGCGCCACCATGGTGTGAGGCCACCTGGCCCCTCCTCTGACATCGCCCCTTCGCCTATAAAGACCCCCCGACGGAAAAAACCTAAGTACCCGATCAATTTTCCAGAACACATCGCGATCCACCGCCGCCGTCGACCCGAAGATCGGGAGGGTCCAGAAGCTCTTCCCGGCACCCTGCCGGAGAGGGGAATCGCCACCAGAGGTCTTCTTCATCGCCATGCTTGCCTCCGGAGCGATGAGTGAGTAGTCTACCTTGGACTATGGGTCCATAGCAGTAGCTAGATGGTTGTCTTCTCCACCATGTGCTTCATGTTTAGATCTCATGAGCTGCCCTACATGATTGAGATCACCGTTATGTAATTCTACATGTTTGGTTTGTTGGGATCCGATGAATATTGGTGTTTATGATTAAGTTGCTGTACTGAATATTATCTTTTGTTATCTCTATGTTGTTTATGATCTTGCATGCTCTCCGTTGTTAGTAGCTATCTTGGCCGAGTAGTTGCTAGTGACTCCAAGAGGGGGTATTTATGCTCGATAGTGGGTTCATGCCTCTATTTAACCTGGGGGAGTGACAGAAACCTCTAAGGTTGTAGATGTGCTGTTGCTACTAGGGAGAAAACAACATTCATATGCTCAAGGGCATATGCTTTGTTTACATTACACACTTTGCTTAATGCAATTATCTGTTGTTCGCAACTTAATACTTGTGGAGTTCTCGGATTGATTCGCCACAAGTGGATTATTAGTCATAGATGCAGTTGGATGGCGGTCTATGTATTTTGTTGTAATGCCCAGAGTAAATCTCATAGTGATCTTCTTGACATATCACGTTTATCTTTATTCTATCAATTGCCCAACTGTAATTTGTTTACCCAGCATGTGTTATTTATCTTATGGAGAGACACCACTAGTGAACTGTGGACCCTGGTCCTATTTCCATCATATTACTATCACTTGTTTACTTTACTCGCACTGTTTACTTTACTCGCATACTCTATTGTTTTCCACTCGATACGCTCATAACCTTTGTTTCAAGCAAACCGGTGAGATTGACAACCTCATCGCAAGTTGGGAACGAAGTACTTGGTTGTGTTGTGTGCAGGTTCCGCGTTGCAGCTAGCAAAGCAAAGCTTGGACGAGGCGCCATATATAAATTGTCCGAAGCTGTCGCAAGCTAGCAAGCATCACCTTCAGTCGTTTGTCTCTCCTCTCCAAGAACTATAAACCTTGGTTTCTTAACTGAGGGAAAACCAGCTGCTATACTCATCACACCTTCCTCTTGGGGTTCCCAACGGGCTGGTCATTCACCACGCACAAGGACTGCCAAGATCCCACATCAACTAGGAGCATCAGCTGTTTTTCTGGCGCCGTTGCCGGGGAGGAGGTAGAAGACTTCTGCGAGGGGAGTTTTCACACGCACATCCTTTACTTTGTTATTGTTTTGCTTTACTTTATTTATTTTACCTGCATCGTTTTATATCAAAAACCCAAAAAAATTAGAATCCTTGGTAGTTGTTATTTCTTTACTTTTAGTTTATCATGTTGATCCCTAAGTACGTTCTGGAGGACCTCTCAGTAGGTAGTGGTTCGATTATTGGAAAAAGTAACATTGAGGAGTTCTTTAATCACATTAGTATGCATAAGGAAATTGAGGAAAAGTCTTTGGTTGAGCTAGCTCCTAGTTATGAAGTTGCTTATGCTCATTTAGTTCACATGTTAGAAGCTAGGTTTGCTAGTCTTAATCCTTTTATGCAATACATGTTCCTTAAGCTTCATGAAATTGAGGATCCCGAAAAGAAAGCTTTTATCTTGTAAACTTTGCGCATAGAATTTAGAGATGTTGCAATTGAGGCTAGGAAAGTTTTTAAGAAGTTTGATAAGCTTGGCTCGCCTGTTGAAATTGTTGGTACACCCAACGAAAAATCTAGATTGCCAATACCTTGTAAGCTTGTAGGAATTCATAATGCCTTGGTAGCTAATACTAGTTGGATTTGTCCTGAAAATCTTTTTGATGAAAATAGTGTGCCAAAGCGTGACTACAAGGGATACTCAAAACCTCAATTGGATAGTATTCATTTCTTTATTCCTATAGTGGATCCTGATCCCCCTTTCATTATTACTTGATTCACAATTTTCTGCGCCTAGCTCAAAGGCGTTAAAGAAAAGCACTCTTGGGAGATAACCCAATGTTTTTATTTTCAGTACTTTTTATTTTATTTGAGTCTTGGAAGTCATTACTACTGTAATGACCGCTCCTTATCTTGTTTATTTTGTTTTTGTGCCAAGAGAAGTCTCTAATTCGAGTGAGGTAAAGATTTGGGGATGTTGCTGTCCTGAAACTGTTTTCGGTGCTGCACCGTAGAAATTCGTATAAATTCTCTGTATATCTTTTGGACCTGCGATTTCTTGCGCATATTCCCCAGGTTATATCCAAACTTTTGTTAGTTTAACACTTTTTGATTTGAGCATCAGAAAACCCCTCAAAAATTCGACCTTTGTCAGCTGTTCAGTTTTGACAGATTTCTGCCAATATTTGTGTTTGCCACTTTATCGCTTTCTTTTGAGTTCTTTTGATCATGGAACTTTTGTGGAGGTTGCTACAGTAGTATTTGCTATATATGTGGTGGTTTTGAGTTGAAACCTGAAGCAAAAAGAGGATTGATTATATGTTATGCTTGCACTAATGTTGCTAATAGAATTGTGTTTAGTTTTGTACGAAGGAAGTTTTCAAGTGTAGGGATTGGAGAATGATGAGATGAGTTGAAGAATGGACAAAAGCTCAAGCTTGGGGATGCCCATGCATCACCCCAAGAAATATCCAAGAAGTACAAGCGTCAAAGCTTGGGGATGCCCCCGAGGCACCCCTTCTTCATCGGCAAAAATCAGGTCACCTTTCAAAACACTATATTTTTATTGCTTCATGCACTATGTGTTTTTCTTGGAGCGTCAGTTGTTTTAGTTTTCTTAGCTGGTTTAGTTTGTTTGTTTGCTGCAATAAATGGTTGGACCCCAACAAATTTCTTTTGGAGGAGATGTACTCGTTTTCATTTGCAAAGAACACTCCGTTTTTCATTCTTATCGTTCATCGAGTGTTCTTCTTTTTCTGCTACTGCTTTTGTTTTTCGTTTTCGCCTTGATTTGCGTTCAGACCTTGCCATATCTTTTCATCAAGGTGTATTTTTGCCTCTGATTTTTATTGGTTTTCATCAAAAGAGGTGTCTTTAAAAATTTCAAATGGTGTTGGAAAAGAGAAAAAGCTTTGTGCAAAATAGTGGTACAAGAAGGAGCTTGTGTAGACTGCGGCTTAGGCTTTTTCATATCATTCTTGATGTCTTTTTGATAGTATGCTTAGTGGTTTTTCTGTAGCATGACTTGTCTCAAATAACTGAGATTGCTTAATGAGCCTTTGAAAAAATCATGCGTTGTTTTTATTGTATGGAAGCATTATTTTGGTTTTCTCCTTGATGCTTTATTTGGGTTGACTTGGCGCATGCTCACACATGTTAGACTCTTACAAAGTTGCCAATAGCCTCTATGATCATTTAGTTTTTGACTTTTGATGCCATCTTATGCTTCTTTTAATGTCGCTTTGTCGCTTTGCATGATTATGGCCATTATTGCTCTCTTAGTTGGTCGCTCCCAGTCTTTTGCTAGCCCTCGCCTTATACTGAGTATGAGCTCTACTCGTGCATCCAACTCCTAAAAGCCAAAGTTTTCCAAAGTGTCCACCATACATACCTACTAGCAATTTGCTATTCCAAGTAAATTTGACTTGCTTTTATTTTCTCTTCAAACTAGCTATTTGGCCCGCGCATTTGCGCGGCTAGATTTCTTTTATATTTTTTTAATTAAAATTATGGATCATTAGAAACTATTACCCACTAAATTCCTGAAAGATATTGAAGATCAAATTTATTTTTTGGAACGACAAACAAAACTACAATAACAGTGTTTAGATTTTCTATGCAGTATTGTTAATCATAGACGTATATCATTATATGTCACCGGCTTTATTTTTGGTTCCTCGTTTTTATTATGTATCTTACACCAATTAATTATTATATCTTTGAACTTTGGCAGATGTGCCATCATTTCTTAGGCACTGTTTTTATTACTGCTATATCTTTTTAGTGAAAGCATATGCTATTTAAATTTGTAAATATAAAACATTTTACGCCCATTACAGCATCTCATGCACCTCATACTCCCAAGCTTGTCCTTTAAACTCTAAATCTACAGAAAAATACATTATCCATTCTCTTTTGAAGAAAATTGTAGTGGAATCTCGGTAGTATAAAGATAAACACGTATTCAGTCATTGATTCTTAATCGTGGACTCCACAAGGAAATTTTTAACACGTTGGCCAATGGAAGAAATATGTGTACATGATCGCATATCTCATCTTAAGAATTTAACTGCGTACATATTTCTCATATACACATACATATATAGCCAAACTAATTTCACAAAAAAAATTAGGCTAGCTGCTAACTGATAAATCATGCATAACACGATTTACTCCAGCATACCTGGTTGCTGCTGCTAAACGATATTCAATGCGACTATATTGCTGTATGATGCCTTCAATCTCCTCTCTGCGCCGGCCAAGTGCATGACCGCTTCCACTTGTTCCAAATAGCAGTAGCTTTGTGTCCTAGAAATGTGGTAACGCCGGTAGATGCGGCGGCTCGCTTGTGAGAATGCGGCCTAAGCGTCGCTGGGGTGACATGTCTGACTGCCTGCGTTAGCGTAACCACGATGTATATAGTGATCATTTTCCAGTGCAAATTGCTCAAGAACATGGAATTGAAACGGACGAATGAACGGTGGACAGCTGGAGACAATCGTGTGTCTATCCGATCAATTGTCTCTATAGATTTTGATAGTGCTTTGTCTCCGGATTCTAGATATACAGCGGCCTTTCCCAAAATCTCGGCGCTCTGTTGGATCTTTTGGAGGAGACACTGGATGTTCTGCTCTTGCTCCTTGGGCGGTGAGTCACCGCCGTCTTGTACTGCTGGCTGGTAAGCGCGGAGGTGGCCGACGCTGGCATGTACACAGATGGTGGCCATCCTAATCGCTTCGCCTACCGTCGCCGGAGAGATTGGTCATATGTACCGGAGATCTAATCTTTGTCCATGCCGGTTGGATGGAGATGAAGAGGAGACCAATCTTATTATTTTTCTCTTCCAATCTTACAACCAAGTTGCACATATAGGCGACCACGAAGACTGAATTTTCATGCACGGGCAATTTAATCGGAATCCTGCACAAAACTATTTAATCGGAACCTGCACCAAGAATATTTTATCTCTGGATTACGAAACCTCTCCTGCCATTGGACGCCCCACCTGTGTTTTCCTTGTCGTGTCACCATTGATTCAAACGTGCCTCGTAGGCTCGTGGCTTCACCGTAGCGTCAGCAGATTGATATCGGTAATCTGTCATACGATTCGTCGAAGAGCTAGCTTGATGTAGACTCAGGGCTGGGGTGTTCGTCAGATTTCTTGGCGCGTCGCCGGAACATGGTCAATGTTGTCTCCTCCAGCTGATCGATCATAGACACGGCCGCTCGTTGCTGTTGCGTCAGATTGCTTGGCGCGCGCGAGAAGCTACCTTCGTCGGAGCGAGGTCGACGGTGTCTCTTCCAGCTGATCGATTATAGACACGGCCGTTTGTTGCTGCTGCGTGTACTTCGATTCTGTACGTCGTACGCGACATATGTGCTTATCTCAGCGCCAATCACGGCATATGTATATGGCGAGAAGAAAACGTGTGCTAGATAGATGTCTGTTTCGGTTCAGATTACATGCACGTGATGATGATGGACATTGTTACATGGAGTACTTCCAAATTGCTTCCTTTTTTATTGGTGTCCTATTCTTTTAAAATTGCGTTTTCGCTACTCACGGGGATCAGATCTTGCCTCTGTATATGCTCGCCGTATACGTGCTTTAAATCTCCACCGTTTATACTACTTAGTTTTACGGTGACAAATCTCCACCGTTGGTTGTTAGTTGTTTTAATAATATAATAGAAGATTAAACTCTTACCAGTGTTATGCGAAAATTGGTCAGTAAAGCTCTCACGAACCGGAAGGCACACTTTACTTTTTCCTGTTCTTAAAAATTTGACATTGTGGTCTTTTATGTTGAGTTGTAATGCTTGCAAGTTGTAAGTTGGAGACTAGCCCAGCCATGCAGTTATGGGCAAGCTTTCAACATTGCACTTCTTATTTGAGTTGATATCGTGATCTTTTGTTTATGGATGCCCGCGGTGTGAAATGAATTGGGAATCTTGTGGGGATCATGGAGTTTGTATATGTGTTAGGGAAACGCCGGGCCGCTAATCTAAGCCATGCATAATTCATGATGGAAATTTGCAGCATACCCATGGTGAACATTCGACGACGCATCTCATAATAAAAAGCTAAACAAAAGGCAAATAAAAGAAATGTCGAGGTGTTCATTGTCTGCTTGTCCTGTCATTTTGGTGTGGGCTTGTTCCATGTCATCGGGCACGGAGGTACCCCATTGGCGATTCTCAATGATATGCATATACTTACAATGACAAGAGCCTTGCTTGGGACTCTAAGTAAAGTAGCATGAGGTTTGGGTACTCGTATTCACGGGGCATGAGGTTTTTAACTTATGATTTGTCAAGCATATGCATCATAATTGTTCTCGCATTAACTTTAACCATTCAAGATGCTTATGATGGGGGCAATGAGAGCTCAAAGCCGGTAAGTACCATAATTTTTGAAGGTTATAAAACTTGCAATCACTGCTTCCCTCCGCGAAGGGCCTTTCTTTTACTTTTATGTTGAGTCACCACATTCTATCTTTATGCACCATTAAGAGAGCATAGTTGTCATTCTTAGTGTAATATGCATTGTCCCAAAGTTCATTGATTGATTCATATTGTTGGTTTCACTTGTTCTTAAATTATTTGTATCTAGTCGCCCTCTTAAAACTTGAAGGTGTCCTATTCATTTATGTTTTGCTCTCTTTGAAAGACAAGCTGAAAACCATTTGTATGTTTTTCTTTATGATTTGAACACACGTTTGACTTTCATTGTTTCATTTTCATGATCTTTTGTTTGTGTTCATTTGCATGTTTACAACATGGTTGCTAAGTTTCTATTGTCAAGATTATATCTTTCATGCCCATGTTTTAAGTTCTTATGATCCCAGCTGACAAATGCTTACATACATGATCAAGATTGTGTAGGTGCATGTCACCTCAAAAATTATTCTTTTGTTATCACTTACCTACTCGAGGACGAGCAGGAGTTAAGCTTGGGGATGCTTGATACGTCTCCAACGTATATATAATTTTTGATGCTCCATGCTTGTTTTTACACCATTTGCCTACTGTTTCGTTACACTTCGTGGCACTTTTATGCATTTTCCGGAACTAACCTATTAACGAGTTGCCACAGTGCCAGTTCCCTGTTTTCTGCTATTTTTGTGTTTCAGAAGTGATACACAGGAAATATTCTCGGAATTGGACGAAACAAGTTCCTGAAGTCTTATTTTTCCCGGAAGCTTCCAGAGATCCGAAGGAGAGTAGGAGGGGGGCCACCAGGGGCCCACACACAGGTGTGGCGCGGCCAGCCCCTGGCCCGCGCCACCATGGTGTGAGGCCACCTGGCCCCTCCTCTGACATCGCCCCTTCGCCTATAAAGACCTCCCAACGGAAAAAACCTAAGTACCCGATCAATTTTCCAGAACACATCGCGATCCGCTGTCGCCGTCGACCCGAAGATCGGGAGGGTCCAGAAGCTCTTCCCGGCACCCTGCCGGAGAGGGGAATCACCACCGGAGGTCTTCTTCATCGCCATGCTTGCCTCCGGAGCGATGAGTGAGTAGTCTACCTTGGACTATGGGTCCATAGCAGTAGCTAGATGGTTGTCTTCTCCACCATGTGCTTCATGTTTAGATCTCATGAGCTGCCCTACATGATTGAGATCACCGTTATGTAATTCTACATGTTTGGTTTGTTGGGATCCGATGAATATTGGTGTTTATGATTAAGTTGCTGTACTGAATATTATCTTTTGTTATCTCTATGTTGTTTATGATCTTGCATGCTCTTCGTTGTTAGTAGCTATCTTGGCCGAGTAGTTGCTAGTGACTCCAAGAGGGGGTATTTATGCTCGATAGTGGGTTCATGCCTCTATTTAACCTGGGGGAGTGATAGAAACCTCTAAGGTTGTAGATGTGCTATTGCTACTAGGGAGAAAACAACATTCATATGCTCAAGGGCATATGCTTTGTTTACATTATACACTTTGCTTAATGCAATTATCTGTTGTTCGCAACTTAATACTTGTGGAGTTCTCGGATTGATTCGCCACAAGTGGATTATTAGTCATAGATGCAGTTGGATGGCGGTCTATGTATTTTGTTGTAATGCCCAGAGTAAATCTCATAGTGATCTTCTTGACATATCACGTTTATCTTTATTCTATCAATTGCCCAACTGTAATTTGTTTACCCAGCATGTGTTATTTATCTTATGGAGAGACACCACTAGTGAACTGTGGACCCTGGTCCTATTTCCATCATATTGCTATCACCTGTTTACTTTACTCGCACTGTTTACTTTACTCGCATACTCTATTGTTTTCCACTCGATACGCTCATAACCTTTGTTTCAAGCAAACCGGTGAGATTGACAACCTCATCGCAAGTTGGGAACGAAGTACTTGGTTGTGTTGTGTGCAGGTTCCGCGTTGCAGCTAGCAAAGCAAAGCTTGGACGAGGCGCCATACATAAATTGTCCGAAGCTGTCGCAAGCTAGCAAGCATCACCTTCAGTCGTTTGTCTCTCCTCTCCAAGAACTATAAACCTTGGTTTCTTAACTGAGGGAAAACCAGCTGCTATACTCATCACACCTTCCTCTTGGGGTTCCCAACGGGCTGGTCATTCACCACGCACAAGGACTGCCTAGCTCCCACATCAACTAGGAGCATCACATGCTCTCCGTTGTTAGTAGCTATCTTGGCTAAGTAGATACTAGTGACTCCAAGATGGGGTATTTATGCTCGATAGTTGGGTTCACGCCTCTATTTAATCTGGGGGAGTGACAGAAACCTCTAAGGTTGTAGATGTGTTGTTGCCACTAGGGAGAAAACAACATTCCTGTGTCCAAGGGACATTCGTTTTGTTTACATTACACACTTTGCTTAATGCAGTTATCTGTTGTTCGCAACTTAATACTCGTGGGGTGTTCGGACGATATCCCCGTGAGTGGATTATTAGTCATAGATGCAGTTAGATGGCAGTCTATGTATTTTGTTGTAATGCCCAGAGTAAATCTCATAGTGATCCTCGTGACATATGCATGTTATCTTTATTCTATCAATTGCCCAACTGTAATTTGTTTACCCAGCATGTTGTTATTTATCTTATGGAGAGACACCACTAGTAAACTGTGGACCCCGGTCCAATTTCTTTTACATTGTTACACCGTTTTACTATTACTCGCACTGTTTACTTTCTCGCATACTACTATTGCTTTCCACTCGATACGCTCATACCTTTGTTTACAGCAAATCGGTGAGATTGACAACCTCATCGTAAGTTGGGAGCAAAGTACTTGGTTGTGTTATGTGTAGGTTCCGCGTTGCTACTAGTTGAAGACGCACCAACAAGAATCATAAATGGCGCCCTTGCTGGAGTGTCACGAAGCTAGCAAGCATCACCTTCTCAAGTTTGGCTTTTTCCTACTGGATCGATAAACCTCGGTTTCTTATTGAGGAAAACTTGATACTGTGCTCATCATACCTTCCTCTTGGGGTTCCCAACTGGGTGGTCATCCTACCCGCAACATGGCGCGTCAAGCAAAGAAGGTGGAGCAACGCGCCGACGTCCAAGCTGTGGCAGGGTTCAAGGCGAAGGAGAGGAAGGATACGTCCGCCGCGTGACGAGGGAGATTGTTATCCTCGACGAGCTTGATGCCTCCTCTGACTCCAGCTATGAGACTAATCTCCCCGACCGTAGCATCTTCTGAGGCCATCGCCGCCGCTGTTTGAGAAGCCGCAGTGAGGTATCCAGGGGCCGACTTCTGTCTATCTATCTAGGGTAGTATAAATGTAAGAATGGCTCATGAACTATGCGTCAATGTACGCAAAAATTGCTGATGAACATCGCGTGAATGTATGCAAAAAATTATATATATATATATATTCTAGGATTCCATCTATCTATATTTGCTTGCAGATGTTTGTGACGCATGTAACGCGATCTCAGTCCAAAGCGGCCCCACTCGTCAGAAATGAATTGCCAAAAGATACCCATCCCTATGTGGCCCCACTCATTAGAACTGAAGGGCCAAAAGAGGAACCGTTCCTACACAGCTCCATTCCTCAGAACTGAAGGGCCAAAGGAGGAACCATTCCTACACAACCCCACTCATTAGAACTAAAGGGCCAAAGGAGGACCGTCCTTACACAGCCCCACTAGTCAGCATGTAACCATCACGGTCAGCATATAACCGTCAAGGCCTTTGACCGACCGAAAACCCTCCCCCTGATCGTTTGTGAGGGTATGAGACAAGGAAGAGGGCAAAAGTGAGAAAAGTTAAGAGGCTGGGGAAACTGAGTAAAACTAACAAAAGAGAGGCATGGAAATAGGAAATCCTTTTAAAATATAGTGATGGCCTCCTCCTGCAGGCCGAGGTGGTTGGCTTGGTCGCTGTGATGTACAAGCTGCTAGACGGAGTTTTGGTGGCAGATTCGGGTGCCCTAGGCTTCAGTCTTTGGCTGGAGCCGGTTATTGGATCGTCTTGTGCATTCTTGAAGGCATCATTGAGGAGAACCTCCCAGCTCCTTCCGCTACCCTCAGGGGAACCCCAGATCCATGGATCATATGATGGTGGCGCTTCTACACCATTCCCCCTTGGGTGCACCAATCTTGGAGGTGTGCATCGTCTCGAGGGACCAATGGATGGTTTCTTGGAGGAGCAGTGTTGTTTCTAGTGCATCGATGACGATGAGTCTTGGCGGCATGACGCAGCAGGGTCTTGAGGGAGGTGGCGTCGATGACGGGAACAATGAAGATTATAAAGATCTTTATCATGAACATTATCGAGGGTTCAATGACGGTGATGGCTTAGTGTGTGCATGAGATTAGACAGGATGAGCACTCTTGTTTCGTCTAGAGGGTTGTGAAGCTTCCGATTCCTAGTTAGGGGGGTCGCGTTTTCAAGGTATAAGATCCTGGCGGCATGATCTTCACTCACTATAAATCTCAGGAATGGCAATATCTGTAGACTCTGGCATGATCCTATGAATAGTGAACCCCCTTTCTGCTTCCAGTTCCCTAATCTTTTTTATATTTGTTTGGAAAAAGAGTGTACCATAAAAGATGCCTTAGATTCTAATCTTGAGATTCCTTTTAGAAGAACCTTGTGAG
Organism: Dactylis glomerata; assembly: GCA_007115705.1. Classification (NCBI taxonomy): domain Eukaryota; kingdom Viridiplantae; phylum Streptophyta; class Magnoliopsida; order Poales; family Poaceae; genus Dactylis; species Dactylis glomerata. Next base: position 1,620,759 of record QXEO01000231.1, on the reverse strand, counting down.
ATTCCCTATTATTAAAGATAGTTTGAGGAATCTACCTCTTTCTGATGAAAATGATTTCATCACCTGGTCTCTAAATCCTAACAAGTGTTTCTCTACTAAATCGGTTTATCTATGGTTGGAGAGGAATCTTGCTGGTTCTCATAATAAATGGATTTGGAAGGCTAGACTTCCTTTGAAAATCAAAATTTTCCATTGGCAAATGTGTCAGGATGTTGTGTTAACAAGAGAAAATATGAAAAAGGCAGTGGCCTGGATCCCTGATGCGTCTCAAACGTATCTATAATTTTTTATGCTTCATGCTTGTTTATGCACCATTTGCTTTGTGTTTTGTTAAACTTCGTGGCGTTTTTATGCATTTTCCGGAACTAACCTATTGATTAGATGCCATAGTGCCAGTTCCCTATTTTCTGTTGTTTTTGTGTTTTAGAAAAGCTACACAGGAAATATTTTCGGAATTGGACGAAACAAAGCCCGAACCTCCTATTTTTCCCGGATGAAACGAAGACCGAAGGAGAGCCGGAGGGGGGCCAGGGACCTACCACACCAGGAGGTGCCCCCTCCCCCCCCCCGCTTGGCCGCGCCAGGGGGTGGTGTGGGGCCCCTGGCCGCCCTCTGACACCGCCTCTCCACCTATTTAAGACCCTCTAAAGCCAAAACCCTAAATTAATCAGCATTTTTCCCAGAAAAGTTCCGCAGTGCCACCGCCGTCGAAGACCAATTTCGGGGAACAGAAGTCTCTTTTCCGGCACCCTGCCGGGACGGGGAAGTGCCCCCAGAGCCATCTCCATCGACTCTATCGCCTCCACCACCGTCTCCATCGACTTCACCGCCATCTCCATCAACGTTAATGTCTCCCATGATGAGGAGGGAGTAGTTCTCCCCCGGGGCTGAGGGCTCTACCGATAACTATGTGGTTCACCTCTCTCTCTCTCTCTCTCTCATGATGTGATCTATATGTGATCATGAGCGTTGTATCTAGTTGAATTAGTAGAAGCTATTCTTCATATATTATGCTACTCCAGTGCTTTATTATTGTAATTTCCGGAGACACCTTGTACCATGATGTGAAGGTGACAGTGTGCGCATTATGTGTGTCTCTTTTGCTAGTGTCTCTATGAATTGTTGGTGTTTGTTAGAACCATCTAGTGCGCCTAAGGTGATAGTGCAGGGCAATCTAGTTTGGGGAAATGTGAACTTTTAGGAGTGCTTCGTAGCCCTACACATGATTAGTGTTCGTTATCCATCAGAGAATAGTTTAGAGTAGCATAGTGAAGATAGTTATTTATGTGTTCAATTATGTTATCTTTGCTGAGAGTGTCCACTAGTGAAAGTATGATCCCTAGGCCTTGTTTCTAAGCATTGAAACACCGTTTGCATTCAGTTTTGTTACATGTTTGCTTGCAACGATATTTATTTCAGATTACATTTACTACTTATAATCATCCATATTACTTGTATTTCACTATCTCTTTGCCAAACTAGTGCACATATACATCTGACAAGTGTATTGGGTGTGTTGGGGACACAAGAGACTTCTTGTATCATAATTGCATGGTTTCTTGAGAGGGATAGCTTTGACATCCTCCTCCCTGAGTTCGATAAACCTTGGGTGATCCACTTAAGGGAAACTTACTGCTGTTCTACAAACGTCTACACTTGGAGGCCCAACTCTGTCTACAAGAATAGAAGCTTTCGTAGACATCAAGCTCTTTTCTGGCACCGTTGCCGGGGAGGTAAGGTAAAAGGTACTTACATCCTCATGTGTGGGTGCTCGAAGTTATTTCCTTTAGATTCTACAATTATATCTTTTTCTTTCTTGTTTTTATTTTAATTAGTTAGGCTTAATGGAAAACAAAGAGTTTTATAGTATTTTTCCTGAGTTAGGATGTGAAGTGTTCGAAGAGAAAATTGAAAAACCTTTGGAGCTTTATTCGCATGCTAATAGCAATGTTATTTGTATGAATTCTTTGAACACCGTTATTGCTAATGCTATAGAAAAGTCTAAGCTTGGGGAAGCTGGTTTTGATAAGCATGATATTTTTAGTTCCCCGGCTTTAGTGGAGAAAATTTGCTCTGATGATATTTTATCTCCCATATGTGATAATTCTAATGATGTTTGTGATCCTCATCCTTTTAAAATACCTATAAAAATTATTGAACGTGCTATGAATAACTGCTATTTAGGGGATGGAACTGTCCATCCTGGTGATCATTTGCTCTTTATACATGCGAGTTGTTCAAGTGTATAGGTATTTCAACAAGTCAGGTTAAGAGGAAGCTATTCTCTTTATCACTAAAGGGCAGAGCTGCGAAATGGTATAAGACGCGGAAGGATGACCGATCTATTAGTTGGGAGGAAATTGTACCTATCTTTTATTCTAAATTCTATCCTTCTAGTGAGATTCATAAAGATAGGAATTATATTTATAATTTTCATCCTCATGATGGAGAAAGCATTGCCCAAGCGTGGGGAAGATTGAAGTCACTAATGCTCAAATGTCCCATTCATGAACTTCCCCGTAATATTGGTTATTAATAATTTTTATGCAAGGCTTTCAGGACATTACAAGGACTATCTAGATGCATGTTTTGAGGGGTCTTTCACTAGCAAGGAGGTTGAAGCCAAGTGGGATCTGCTTGAAACAATTCAAAGCAATATCGAAGATTGGGATTGTGACAAAGGTAAAGAATCAGGTATAAACTATGAGTATGATTGCATTAAGTCTTTCGCTGAAACTGCTGATTTTCAAGAGCTTAGTACTAAATATGGTCTTGATCCTCAAATTATGGTTGATTGCTTTAGAGCCTTTGCTTCTCATATTAATATTCCTAGGGAAATTGGGACGTGTATCATGAACCTTTTAAAGACACTTGCATGGAAAGTGAGATTGTTATTGATGATTGCAATGAACATGCCCAAACTTCTAAAAGTACTATTTCTTATAAGCATGTTAATTTTTGTGGAGCGCTTAGACCTTTTGAAAGGAATCACATCAAAGAAGATTATTGTATCCACCACAGGAGTGAAGAAACTAGAATGTGGGACAAGGCTCTAAATGAGCTTGGTGAAAAGGTTTGTACCCTCTATCCTTTTATTTGTGAACTTTGCTATGAAGTGGGTCATTTCAATTTCCAATGTTCAAGCTATGATAATAGCCTTTTTAATCCAATGAGTACTGCAAGTTTGTATTGTGATGACATGATCACTCCCAATCAGCATGATGAGCTTACTTTATTTTTGGGGTGTGAAGAGTTATCTAGAAAAACTTCTTTGGTAGATATGAGTGCTTTTGATATTAATAGCATCCTGCATGGTTGTCATCTTTATTGTGTTAATGATTGCCACGCAAATACTTACATACAAAATGTTATAAAAGATGATGCTTTACCAAATTATGACAGGACTAATATGTGTTTTGTTCTTATTAATGAAAAGGAGGAATCCTCCAAAGTTTCTTCTATCGTTTCTATCAATAAACCGGGTTATGTGGAGAAGCTTCCTTTCAAGCCTCTCCCTCCTAAAGAAGGGAAGAAGAAGAAGAAGAAGAAGAAGAAGAGGAGTAAAAGGAGAGAGGAAACGGTATCTTCCCCTAAGCATGTTGATCCTATTATAGTTTTTGATGAGTCTGAACTCAGTGATGTTCCTATGCCTATTATCGATAGTAGTGATCATGATTGGGAAAAGCACTCTACTTTTGATATTGAAAATCTCTATGGTACCAATTCTGAAAATGATGAGGTTAATAATTGTTGTTCTATTAGTGCTATCCATGTTTCTTCCAATGATGATGTGTTTACAACTGAACACACTCTGGAAGATAGCTATTTTGTTGAATTTGCTCCTACTATGATTGCTAAGAATGACTATGTTCATGTCGGGAGTATTAATTCTCTTATGCATATGGCTCATGATAAGAATGTTTTATGTGATAGTTATATTGTAAATTCTATTCATGATGCTACTGAAAGTTATTATGAGAGAGGGAAACATGGTTTGATGGATCTCAACAATATTATGTTTCCCCTCTTTTTCTTGGAATTCTTGAAGTTGCACTTATTTTGCCTTCCTATGCTTGTTGCTTTGTGCTTTCATGACTTGTCTCTTTACAAGACTCTTTTTTATAGGAAGTGGTTTAGATTTAAATTTGTTTTGTATTTGCTTTTTGATGCTCTCTCTTGCTTCAAGTCCTTTCTAGCGCTTATATGAGCATCTTCTCAAATTACTGCGCCTAGCTCAAAGGCATTAAAGAAAAGCACTCTTGGGAGATAACCCAATGTTTTCCTTTTAGTACTTTTTCTTTTTGTTGAGTCTTGGAAGTTATTACTACTGTAATGACCTCTCCTTATCATTTTTTTTTCGTTTTTGTGCCAAGAATAACCTCTAATTGGAGGAAGGTAAGATTTGGGGAAGTTGCTGTCCTAAAACAAATTTCTGTGCTGTACCGTAAAAAGTCATGAAAATTCTCAGAACGTCTTTTTGATCTGCGATTTCTTGTGCACATGCCCCAGTTTGTTGCATAACTTTCATTAGTTTTACACTTTTCGATTTGAGCAACAGAAGATCCTCAGAAAATTGATCTTTACCAGTTGTTCTATTTTAACAGATTTCTGCCATAATTTGCATTTGCCTCTTGATCTCTTTCTTTTTGAGTTCTTTTGATCACGGAACTTTTTGAGGAAGTTGCTACAGTAGCTTATGTGTTAATATGTGTTGTAATTGAGTTGAAACTGAACCAAAGGTGGATCTACTATCATGCTTACACTAATGTTGCTAATCAGAATTATGTGAAGTTTTGTATGAAGGAAGTTTTCAAGTGTAGGGAAAGGAGAATGATGAGATGAGATGAAGAATGGACAAAAGCTCAAGCTTGGGTATGCCCATGTCACCCCCAAGAAATATCCAAGAAGTACAAGCGTCAAAGCTTGGGGATGCCCCGAGGCACCCCTTCTTCATCGGTAAAAATCAGGTCACCTTACAAGACACTATATTTTCATTGCTTCGTATACTATGGGTTTTTCTTGGAGCGTCTTTACTTTCGTTTTCAGTTTTATTTTGTTTTGTTTGCTGCAATAAATGGTTGGATCGCATCATGTTTGTTTTGGAGAGAGACACGCTTTATTTTCATTGCCAAGAACACTCTGGTTTTCACTCTTTTCGTTCAACGAGTGTTCCCTTTTTCTAGTACTGCGTTTAGCTTTCGTTTTTCGCCTTGATTTTTGTTCAGATCTTGTTATATCTTTGTATCAAGGTGTATTTAGAACACTGATCTATTATGGTTTTCATATTAAAGAGTGGTTACAAAAAGGTTGAATGGTGTTGGAAAAGAGAAAAAAAGTTTCATGCCTATAGTGGTACAAATGAGAGCTTGTTTAGACTGTGGCTTAGACTTTTGCATGTCATGCTTGATGTTATTTTGATAGTATGCTTAGTAGTTTTCGCTGTAGCATGACTTGTCTCAAATGACTGAGATTGCTTAACGTGCCTTTGAAAGAATCATGCGTTGTTTTTTATTATATGGGAGCATATTATTGTGGTTTTCTCCTTTGATGCTTTATTTGGGTTGACTTGGCGCATGCTTACAACATGTTTGACTTTACCAAGTCGCCATAAGCCTCTATAATATTTGGTTTTTGACTTGTGATACCACTTTATGCTTCGGTTAATGATGTTTTGTCGCTATGCATGATTATGGCCGTTATTGCTCTCTTAGTTGGTCGCTCCCTGTCTATTGCTAGCCTTCATTTTGTACTGAGAGGGAATACTTCTCATGCATCCAACTCCCAAAAACCAAAGTTTCCGTTGTGTCCACCATATCTACCTATTAGCAATTTGCTATTCCAAGCACAATTCGTCTTAATTTTATCTATCCTTCAAATTAAACTTTTTGTGTTATGTGAAAATTAGTCAGTAAAGCTCTCACGAACCTGACGGCACATTTACTTTTCTTGCTTCTATTAAATTTGACCATTATGGCTCTCTTATGTTGACGTTATGCTTGCAAGTTGTAAGTTGGAGGTTAGCCCAGCCATGTCGTCATGGGGCAAGCTTTCCACATTGCACTTTCTCTCATTTAGTTGATCATGATCTTTTGTTTATGGATACCTGTGATGTGAAATAAGTTGGAAACTTGTGAGCTCATGGAGTTTGTATATGTGTTAGATAAACGCCTGGGCCGCTAATCTAAGCCATGCATCATTCATGGTGGAAATTTACAGCATGCCCATAGTGGACATTCGACGACGCATCCCAAAATAAAAAGCTATACCCATGGTAAATAAAAGAGATGCCGAGGTGTTCATTGTCTGTTTTGCTTGTCATTTTGATGTGGGCATGTTCCATGTCATTGGGCAAGAGGTACCCCGTTGGTGTTCTCGATGATACATGTATGCTTACAATGACAAGAACTTGCTTGGGACCTAAGTCGAGTAGCATGAGGTTTGGGTATTCGTACTTCATGGGACATGAGATTTTCAACTTATGATTTGTTAAGCATATACTTCGTAAGTGTACTCGCATTAACCTTAACCATTCAAGATGCCTATGATGGGGGAAATGAGAGCTCAAAGCTAGTAAGTATCATAATTTTTGGAGGTTTATAAAACTTGCAATCACTGCTTCCCTCTGCGAAGGGCCTTTCTTTTACTTTTATGTTGAGTCTCCACCTTCTACCTTTATGCACCGTCTAAGAGAGCATAGTTGTCATTCTGAGTTTAATGTGCATAGTCCCAAAATTTATTATTGATTGATTCATGATTATGGTTTTGCTTGTTCTTAAATTATTTGTATCTAGTCGCCCTCTTAAACTTGAAGGTGTCCTATGCATTTATGTTTTGCTACTCCATGAAGGAAAAGCTGAAAACCACTTTGCTATGTTTTTCTATATGCTCGAAACACACTTGACTTTCAATGCATTATTACTCATGATCTTTTGTTTGTGTTACTTTTCATGTTATAACATGGTTGCTAAGTTTTATTGTCAAGATTATGTCTTTTATGCCCATGTTTAGAGTACTTTGATCTTAGCACTCAATGCTTTACATCGTTTGATCAAGATTGTGTTGGTGCATATCACCTCAAAAATTATTGTTTTGTTATCACTTACCTACTCGAGGACGAGCAGGAGTTAAGCTTGGGGATGCTTGATACGTCTCAAACGTATCTATAATTTTTGATGCTCCATGCTTGTTTATGCACTATTTGCTTTGTGTTTTGTTACACTTCGTGGTATTTTTATGCATTTTTCGGAACTAACCTATTGACGAGAAGCCACAGTTCCAGTTCCCTGTTTTCTATTGTTTTTGTGTTTCAGAAAAGCTACACAGGAAATATTCTCAAAATTGGACGAAACGAAGCCCGAACCTCCTATTTTTCCCGGACGCAAGATGAAGACCGAAGGAGAGTCAGAGGGGGGCTAGGGACCCACCACAACAAGGGGTGGCGCCCCCCCCTTGGTCGTGCCAAGGGGTGGTGTGGGGCCCCTGGCCGCCCTCTGACACCGCCTCTCCGCCTATTTAAGACCCTCCGAAGCCGAAGCCCTAAATCAATCGGCGTTTTTCTCCGAAAAGTTCCGCAGCGCCGCCGCCGTCGAAGACCAATTTTGGGGGACAGAAGTCTCTGTTCCGGCACCCTGCTGGGACAGGGAAGTGTCCCCGGAGCCATCTCCATCGCCTCCACCACCGTCTCCATCGACTTCACCGCCATCTCCATCGACATTGCTATCTCCCATAATGAGGAGGGAGTAGTTCTCCCCCGGGGCTGAGGGACCTACCGGTAGCTATGTGGTTCACCTCTCTCTCCCATGATGTGATCTATATGTGATCATGAGCGTTGTATCTAGTTGAATTGGTAGATGCTATTCTTCATATATTATGCTACTCCAGTGCTTTATTATTGTAATCTTCGGAGACACCTTGTACCATGATGTGAAGGTGACAGTGTGCGCATTATGTGTGTCTCTTTGGCTAGTGTCTCTATGAATTGTTGGTGTTTGTTGGAACTATCTAGTGCGCCCAAGGTGATAGTGCGGGGCAATCTAGTTTGGGGAAATGCAAACTTTAAGGAGTGCTTCGTAGCCCTACACATGATTAGTGTTCGTTATCCATCGGAGAATAGTTTAGAGTAGCGTAGTGAAGATAGTTATTTATGTGTTCAATTATGTTATCTTTGTTGAGAGTGTCCAGTAGTGAAAGTATGATCCCTAGGCCTTGTTTCTAAGCATTGAAACTGTGACGCCCCACCTTTGGCTTAAGGCGGAACACCTGTGTTATGTGCTATTCCCTGGATCAATGATAGCACCACAGAACAAAATATAGTATTCATCACATAGTATCAAGATTACACGCAGATCCAGATACATAAGTCTCACGATTATTACAAGTTCCTTGGTCACATAGACCAACAAGGTAAACAGAGTTCAACTTAAGCACAACGGTAACATAGTAGTAGCGAGCCTCCATCTTCAGCATGCGCCACAGGCAGTCATGTTGGTATGTAGACTCGAGATCCTAACACTTCACTCCTCATCAGAAGAACCTGCACATTTGATTATGCAGCCCCAAGTATGGGGGTCAGTACAATGATGTACTGGCAAATGACACTTATTTGGTGGCAGTTGTGAAAGATCTAGCTACATGCTATTTGGCTGGTGGATCTCTGGGCTAGATTTGCATAAAGCCAATTTTATCCTAATCCAAGTCAAGATTTTAATTCAAAGGTTTTTTTGAAGGGTTGAGATAACCCCCAAATACTACATAGTTGCAAGTTATGTAGCACTGGGCGCAATTCAACAAGTTGGAACCTCAGGTACCACCACCCCTCGGAGTGTATGGTCCTTAGTTCCGGCCTAGGGTTTCTAGACAGATTTTAATCATTCAGAATCGGTGATGAGATTATCCCGTACATTCCATGTCTAGAGACTCAATTGTCCATAACCGAGGACTCGGCTAATCGATTAGATTTAAAACACCTTGCAAGGGTTGTGCACTTTCACCTTACGATTCACTTCATGCCCATACATGAATTGAAACGAGACCTTTTAGATGGAGAGGACAACTAACTGGCAAGAGCCGTTCCCAACCTATAATTTTTCTACCACCGTATTCTTGCACCTAGTTGCACTCCCACATTCTAATCAGTCAAGACAGAGCCCATAATGTCATAAGGCTGCACTGGAAGTACAATAAGCATGGAAGACATAGCCATCTCTTTGTTCCTGGGTGGCCATCCACAAGTGTACGCCCAGGCAGCAACTACACGTAGTGTAGCCCCAGGTCGCCACTCAACATCACCACCTTCCACATTCCAATCCACCCAGGTGTTTCATTTTAGTTGAAGTTCTTAACTTTTCACAAAACTCTTTTCAAGTGATCATAGCATGGCATCAAAGTTAACAAAGTATTTAGCATCCTATCAGGTGGGGTTTGAAGGGTAGCTACACACTACTAGGATCTAAGCATTTGATAAAACAGTTGAGTAAAACACCTATCATGCATACTACAAGAGGTGAATAACTAATGCATAAGTAAAAATGGGTAAGGGACATGTGTGTCACTTGCCTTGGTAGCAGCTTGCACACTCACAACAGTTATAATAGTAGTCTTGCTCCTCTTCACAATCTAATCAAACCAAACAATTAAGCAATCAATATTCTATTCTAATGACAATCATAGACATGTATGCATGTATGCAAATGATGTTTTAATATCACACACTAAGTGAGTGTGTGATATGTTGTATGAAATGGAGCATGAGGCTTTTGAAAACAAGTGTGGTGTTGGAAAGGTTTTCAATAAATATATTACAAGGTAAATACCAAAGTGCATTTGGTACAATAAGATAACACTTGGATAAATGAATTTGGGTTGGTACTGTCCTGCAAAAATAAGTCTGAGCTACCACTGGTTAGGTGACAGTAACTTGAAGCTACTGCAAGTGGTTTTACTCAAAAATAGTTTTTAGAAATCAAATGGTAAAGAAAAAGGTGATTTGAACACATTTAACAATAGCAAGTTTGTACACGTATTAACTTTGAAAACTTTTGCTTCTGGTGTGTTCTAAATGTTCCAAGGATTCCATAGACTACAAATTTGTAGTAATTGGACTCACAGAACAAAAGTTATGGATTTATTTTGAATCCAAAGGGTTAATTCAGATCTGACTATGGATTCGAATTGAACCCATAAAATAATAGGTTTTATTGGATCATTGGATTCTACACCTTCCAAGGATTCCAACGAGGTATCATTTGCAATTTTTGGTTAAGTAATTTATTTTCTATCGATTTTACAAGATCTGCAACTAAACAGGGATTTAAATTCGAAATTTGAAAACGATTTGACTGGATTGACCAGGGGCGGTCTGGCCCGGGGCGACGTGGCGCGACGCCATTGGTCGATACCGATTCGGGATTTAAGGTCTAATCGTGGCCGTGCGATGCAGATCTGATGGCTGGGAGTGGAGAGGAACAGTGGAGGTGCTCACCGGCGAGACAAGTCCGGCGAGGTGGTACTGGAGCTTGTCGTCGGCGAGGTTCTAGCGAGCGGCGACGGCGATGGAGTAGCAGACGGTGTTCAGCAGACGACGGCGATCTCGAAAATGTGGTCGTCGACGACTTGTGCTTCCAGGGGCGACGGCGAAGTGCGGCTGGAGTCGTCGGCGGCTTCGGCAATCGTCGACGCGCTCGAAAAGCTACAGCAAAGGGCGAGGTAAAGGGGTCATTCGATGCGCCAGAGAGAGGGGAGTAGATTAGGAGGGTCGGGGACTGAGGGGAGGCTTCACCGCGCGGATGCCGTCGAGAATCGGCGGCGCGTCTGCACGGTCTCCGGCGAGCGATTTGGGCAGCCTGGCGGCTTCGTCTGCGGAGAGAGAGGGGAGGGGCGAGAGAGGGGAGTAGGGGCTTTATAGGGGCGGCATTGGTGGCCAGTTAAGGCGTCGGTAACGCCGGGGGAGTAACTCCGGCGAACGTTACTGGGAAGGGGAGAGATGACGGTGATGACAGGTGGGTCCCACCTGTCGGAGGGAGAGAGAGATGTGCGGAGCTGGGCTGGCTCGGGGGTGAGTTGGGCTGGCTGGTTCCCGGGGTCGGCCCAGTTGGGCTGTCTGGCCTCCTTTTTTATTTTTTTCTTCTGCTTCCCTTTTCTCTTTTATTTTTGATTTCTGTTTTGTGTTTTGAAGGAGTTCTTCCATTCAAAATTGAATGAGTTTGAAGCTGACCACTTATGGTCTTTTTAAAAGTGTGTTTGGAAACTAAACTAGAGATTTTGTAATAAGATGGAAGAAAAGAATAATTTGTGAGAATTTGAATATAGAATCCAATTAATTAGGAAGTTAAAGTTATTCCCTTCCCACTAATTGGTTTTTCAAGAGAAAAAAAAATACAAATGGAAAATATAAGATAGCTCCATAACAATGGGGCTCATTTGTAAAATACTTTCTTTCTGGAAACCCTTTTGTATCTAAAATTTGGGAAAAGGCATTTGAAACAACATTCTTTGAAGGAATAAGGTTCAAAACTTTGGAAAAGATTTTGAAATGCAATATGCCATGAATGCATGATGAAATTTTTATTCTTAAAAAAATCTGGGTCGTGACAGACTAACCCCCTTAAGATGAAGCTCGCCCTCGAGCTTCGGAAAGGCTAGCAAATAGGTGTGGGTGTTCTTCTCGAAGGGTATCTTCACGTTCCCAAGTGGCTTCCTCTTCCGTTACTGCGGTCACTTTAGCTGGGTCGACTGCAATTCCCTCCTTGGATATAATGTGTCCAAGAAATCCTACTTCATTGAGCCAAAACTCACATTTGTTGAACTTAGCATATAACTTGTGCTCTCTGAGTTTCTCCAATATTGCACGTAGGTGCTTTTCATGTTCTTCCTTGCTTTTCGAGTAGACCAGTATGTCGTCAATAAAGACTACGACAAACTTATCTAAGAATTCCATGAACACTTTGTTCATCATGCTCATGAAGTATGACGGTGCATTGGTTAAACCAAAGGGCATCACTGTATATTCATACGAGCCATATCTAGTGACGAAGGCTGTCTTGGGAATGTCATGTTCTCTAATCTTGAGCTGAAAGTATCCAGATCTAAGGTCGATCTTAGAAAACACACTGGCTCCTTCCAACTGATCAAACAAATCATTGATTCTTGGTAGTGGGTATTTGTTCTTGATGGTCACTTCGTTCAACGAACGATAGTCCATTACTAAACGTTGACTCTTATCTTTCTTCTCAACAAACAGAACTGGTGCTCCCCATGACGAGGAACTCTCTCTAATGAATCCTTTTCCTAACTGTTCTGCTAGTTGTTTCTTGAGTTCTTTCAACTCATCTGTGGACATAGGGTAAGGTCTCTTTGCTATTGGCCCTGTGCCAGGTAGCAGATCAATGAGAAACTCTACATCTCTGTCAGGTGGCATCCCTGGTAATTCCTCTGGGAACACATCGGGGTACTCATTCACTATGTGTACTTTATCTAGGCTAACCCCCTTAAGATGATTTAGCCTAATATCATTAAAATCCAGTTGGGATTTGTACCTAATTCTTCTCCCTTCCGGGGTTGTAAGTGTAATTGCTCTGTTCACACAGTCTATGACTCCTCCATAGGTAGTCATCCAATCCATGCCCAAGATTACATCTAAACCTTGCGAGTCTAAGATCACTAAATGAGTTGGAAACTTATATTTACCAATTTCCAGAATCAGATCCCTGCAACCAGCGTTGACTAATAATTCTCCACCAGGGGAACTTACTTTAATGGTTTTTCCTATGGTTTCAGTGGAGAACCCATTTTTGTTTGCAAAAGTTCTTGATATGAATGAATGTGATGCTCCAGTATCAAACAAAATCAACGCTGTAATTGAGTTGAGAGGAAACATACCCATCACTGCATCAGGTTCATTCATCACCTCCTCCACATTGAGGTGGTTCACTTGGCCCTTCTGGAATGGATTGGGCTTGGCAAGTTCAACAGTCTTGTTCTCCGGGCAGCTGGAGGAATAGTGACCATTCTTCTTGCACTTGAAGCAAGTGACGTTAGAGAGATCCTTCTTGGGTTCAGTGTTGTGGCGATGCTGACCATTGTTCCCACTGTGATGTCCACTGGAGCTATTTCCCTTGAATCCTCCATTGTGCTTATGGCCGCTGAAGTGATTACCGTTTCCTTTGTTGAAACGATTCCCATGCTTGTGAAAGTTGCCATGACCACTGCTCTCGGATGAGTGGTGCTTCTTGTGGAATGGTTCCACATGGTTCTTGTTGTTACTGAACTTCCTCTTACGGTTCTCCTCCTTCTTGATGTTGTTGTCCAGAGTGATGGCTTGATCAAGTAGAGACTGATAGTTTGGAGCATAGGCTACAAACAGGGGTATCTTGAGTTCTCCCTTAAGTACACTGAGGAATTTTTCCTTCCTCTTTGCATCAGTATCTATATCTTCAGGCGCATACCTGGATAGAGCACAGAAGTCATCCATGTATTCTTTCAGAGTCCGTCCACCCTGACGCAGACTACGGAATTCTTCCTTCTTCACAGTCATAGTGCCCGAGGATATGTGGGCAGTGCGAAAACCTTCTCTGAAAGTGTTCCAGTCCAGATCTTCTATTGGATGGGTAACCTGATATGTCTCCCACCACATTGCTGCGGGTCCTTCCAGTAAGTGAGCTGTGAAGCGCACCTTTTCAGCATCGGTGCACTCGCAGGTGGTCAGATCCTTGTTAACTGAACGCAGCCAGTCATCAGCTACTATTGGCTCTGTAGCAGATGAGAACTTGTTGGGTCTCAACCTCAGAAACCTTGCCAATCTATCCACCTGGGGTGGCGGTGGCGGCGGTGGTGGCGGAGGATTATTATTATTGTTGTTATTGTTGTTTGCATTCGTCTGGAAAAACTGAGTCATCATTTGCATTAGCTGGGCCTGAGCTGCCACTAACTGCTGGATTGCCGTATTGGTGTCATTGCTGTTGTTTCCATCATTGTCATTGCCGCTTGGTGCACGTCTTGGCGGCATCTGGGGTAAGGTATAGCATAGATGAGTATTAGACAGATAAGCTAAAGGAGTAAAGATCCTACCCATGCACAATACAACAAGCCAACCACAAACAATAAACAAACACACAAACTTTGATTTTAAAAGCTTTCACGTTGAAACGTACGACTTGACAAGTTTGGAGTAAAACTAATGGTTCGAACTAGTAAACGACTCGATGGTACTGTCATACCAACACGGTAAGACAATACAAACGTGCTATCACAAATGATACAAAAAGATGATGGTGGTCAACTAGCCTCTCTTAAGTTCTCTCAGTGCCTTGGCTTCCCATTCCTCATAGGATAGACCATCACTGGGGGAATACACTATTCTCTCTTCGGGATCCTCTTCTTCTTCGGATTCTTCTTCCGTCTTCCTTGCCTCTAACTCTGCAAGCTTCATCTTTAGCTTCTCATTTTCAGACTTCAGCTCATTGTTAGCTTCTTCGACCTGCTTCTTTTCATCTCCCATTTTCTGTATGTTGTCATACTGCAGTAGTACTGTCTTCTCCAGAAGATGAGACCAGATGTCATCTTGGAGAATTTTTCCGCCTAACTGCAAGGGTCCTTCAACAATCTTGAGCTTGCTCTCCAGTTGAGTCTTCTTATCATCCAACATTAGGAGAGCTGATTCAGTCTCCATGATCTTCTTGGTGGTGAGATCCATGAGATCTCTAAACCGATCCTGGTTGATAATTTGCTTCTTCAGCATGTCTTCTAGATTTACCGTGCAGCGCTCCCTCTCAGTGAGGTAGCCTCTCAGAAGGGAGTGGAACTCCTGGCCTCGGCGATCCACAACATGTCCTCCAACAGATCGCTCTCCAATCATCCCATAAGCTGAGGGACGTGGGATGTGAGCTCTGTACTTGTGGCGAATGCGGGCGATGGCGCCTTGCATGGCAATCTCCACTGAGTACCTCCAATCCACGTATGCTTCGGTATACTCCATCGTGGACTCTCCTTCTTCATCAAGTCTTCCTTGGATAGTAGTTTGGATTAACCACTTCTCCAGACCATACTCCTTGTACTGCATCTTCCCACAGAAAACCGGTGGTGGTATCTGAAGCTGGGTGGCGAGGTCTAGTAGCACCTCCGAGAAAAGGTAATCTCCCTCACCAGCTACCACTCTCTCATCGTAGGTGTCCATCTACAACATTTTGGAGAGAAATGGGAACGATCAGAACAAGAAGAGAATTACAAGTAAGGATGAAATGGTTAAGACAATAAGATCATGATTATTAGTTTAGTATTTTGAAATAAAACTTGGGTCCTAAGGTCTTCCCAATCCTAGGGTCTCGATCCTACAGGCAACACTATGCTCTGATACCATTTTGTGACGCCCCACCTTTGGCTTAAGGCGGAACACCTGTGTTATGTGCTATTCCCTGGATCAATGATAGCACCACAGAACAAAATATAGTATTCATCACATAGTATCAAGATTACACGCAGATCCAGATACATAAGTCTCACGATTATTACAAGTTCCTTGGTCACATAGACCAACAAGGTAAACAGAGTTCAACTTAAGCACAACGGTAACATAGTAGTAGCGAGCCTCCATCTTCAGCATGCGCCACAGGCAGTCATGTTGGTATGTAGACTCGAGATCCTAACACTTCACTCCTCATCAGAAGAACCTGCACATTTGATTATGCAGCCCCAAGTATGGGGGTCAGTACAATGATGTACTGGCAAATGACACTTATTTGGTGGCAGTTGTGAAAGATCTAGCTACATGCTATTTGGCTGGTGGATCTCTGGGCTAGATTTGCATAAAGCCAATTTTATCCTAATCCAAGTCAAGATTTTAATTCAAAGGTTTTTTTGAAGGGTTGAGATAACCCCCAAATACTACATAGTTGCAAGTTATGTAGCACTGGGCGCAATTCAACAAGTTGGAACCTCAGGTACCACCACCCCTCGGAGTGTATGGTCCTTAGTTCCGGCCTAGGGTTTCTAGACAGATTTTAATCATTCAGAATCGGTGATGAGATTATCCCGTACATTCCATGTCTAGAGACTCAATTGTCCATAACCGAGGACTCGGCTAATCGATTAGATTTAAAACACCTTGCAAGGGTTGTGCACTTTCACCTTACGATTCACTTCATGCCCATACATGAATTGAAACGAGACCTTTTAGATGGAGAGGACAACTAACTGGCAAGAGCCGTTCCCAACCTATAATTTTTCTACCACCGTATTCTTGCACCTAGTTGCACTCCCACATTCTAATCAGTCAAGACAGAGCCCATAATGTCATAAGGCTGCACTGGAAGTACAATAAGCATGGAAGACATAGCCATCTCTTTGTTCCTGGGTGGCCATCCACAAGTGTACGCCCAGGCAGCAACTACACGTAGTGTAGCCCCAGGTCGCCACTCAACATCACCACCTTCCACATTCCAATCCACCCAGGTGTTTCATTTTAGTTGAAGTTCTTAACTTTTCACAAAACTCTTTTCAAGTGATCATAGCATGGCATCAAAGTTAACAAAGTATTTAGCATCCTATCAGGTGGGGTTTGAAGGGTAGCTACACACTACTAGGATCTAAGCATTTGATAAAACAGTTGAGTAAAACACCTATCATGCATACTACAAGAGGTGAATAACTAATGCATAAGTAAAAATGGGTAAGGGACATGTGTGTCACTTGCCTTGGTAGCAGCTTGCACACTCACAACAGTTATAATAGTAGTCTTGCTCCTCTTCACAATCTAATCAAACCAAACAATTAAGCAATCAATATTCTATTCTAATGACAATCATAGACATGTATGCATGTATGCAAATGATGTTTTAATATCACACACTAAGTGAGTGTGTGATATGTTGTATGAAATGGAGCATGAGGCTTTTGAAAACAAGTGTGGTGTTGGAAAGGTTTTCAATAAATATATTACAAGGTAAATACCAAAGTGCATTTGGTACAATAAGATAACACTTGGATAAATGAATTTGGGTTGGTACTGTCCTGCAAAAATAAGTCTGAGCTACCACTGGTTAGGTGACAGTAACTTGAAGCTACTGCAAGTGGTTTTACTCAAAAATAGTTTTTAGAAATCAAATGGTAAAGAAAAAGGTGATTTGAACACATTTAACAATAGCAAGTTTGTACACGTATTAACTTTGAAAACTTTTGCTTCTGGTGTGTTCTAAATGTTCCAAGGATTCCATAGACTACAAATTTGTAGTAATTGGACTCACAGAACAAAAGTTATGGATTTATTTTGAATCCAAAGGGTTAATTCAGATCTGACTATGGATTCGAATTGAACCCATAAAATAATAGGTTTTATTGGATCATTGGATTCTACACCTTCCAAGGATTCCAACGAGGTATCATTTGCAATTTTTGGTTAAGTAATTTATTTTCTATCGATTTTACAAGATCTGCAACTAAACAGGGATTTAAATTCGAAATTTGAAAACGATTTGACTGGATTGACCAGGGGCGGTCTGGCCCGGGGCGACGTGGCGCGACGCCATTGGTCGATACCGATTCGGGATTTAAGGTCTAATCGTGGCCGTGCGATGCAGATCTGATGGCTGGGAGTGGAGAGGAACAGTGGAGGTGCTCACCGGCGAGACAAGTCCGGCGAGGTGGTACTGGAGCTCGTCGTCGGCGAGGTTCTAGCGAGCGGCGACGGCGATGGAGTAGCAGACGGTGTTCAGCAGACGACGGCGATCTCGAAAATGTGGTCGTCGACGACTTGTGCTTCCAGGGGCGACGGCGAAGTGCGGCTGGAGTCGTCGGCGGCTTCGGCAATCATCGACGCGCTCAAAAAGCTACAGCAAAGGGCGAGGTAAAGGGGTCATTCGATGCGCCAGAGAGAGGGGAGTAGATTAGGAGGGTCGGGGACTGAGGGGAGGCTTCACCGCGCGGATGCCGTCGAGAATCGGCGGCGCGTCTGCACGGTCTCCGGCGAGCGATTTGGGCAGCCTGGCGGCTTCGTCTGCGGAGAGAGAGGGGAGGGGCGAGAGAGGGGAGTAGGGGCTTTATAGGGGCGGCATTGGTGGCCAGTTAAGGCGTCGGTAACGCCGGGGGAGTAACTCCGGCGAACGTTACTAGGAGGGGGAGAGATGACGGTGATGACAGGTGGGTCCCACCTGTCGGAGGGAGAGAGAGATGTGCGGAGCTGGGCTGGCTCGGGGGTGAGTTGGGCTGGCTGGTTCCCGGGGTCGGCCCAGTTGGGCTGTCTGGCCTCCTTTTTTATTTTTTTCTTCTGCTTCCCTTTTCTCTTTTATTTTTGATTTCTGTTTTGTGTTTTGAAGGAGTTCTTCCATTCAAAATTGAATGAGTTTGAAGCTGACCACTTATGGTCTTTTTAAAAGTGTGTTTGGAAACTAAACTAGAGATTTTGTAATAAGATGGAAGAAAAGAATAATTTGTGAGAATTTGAATATAGAATCCAATTAATTAGGAAGTTAAAGTTATTCCCTTCCCACTAATTGGTTTTTCAAGAGAAAAAAAAATACAAATGGAAAATATAAGATAGCTCCATAACAATGGGGCTCATTTGTAAAATACTTTCTTTCTGGAAACCCTTTTGTATCTAAAATTTGGGAAAAGGCATTTGAAACAACATTCTTTGAAGGAATAAGGTTCAAAACTTTGGAAAAGATTTTGAAATGCAATATGCCATGAATGCATGATGAAATTTTTATTCTTAAAAAAATCTGGGTCGTGACAGAAACACCGTTTACATTCAGTTTTGTTACATGTTTGCTCACAGCGATATTTATTTTAGATTACATTTACTATTTATAATCATCCATATTACTTGTATTTCACTATCTCTTCGCCGAACTAGTGCACCTATACATCTGACAAGTGTATTGGGTGTGTTGGGGACACAAGAGACTTCTTGTATCGTAATTGCAGGGTTGCTTGAGAGGGATAGCTTTGACCTCCTCCTCCCTGAGTTCGATAAACCTTGGGTGATCCACTTAAGGGAAACTTACTGCTGTTCTACAAACCTCTGCACTTGGAGGCCAACACTGTCTACAAGAATAGAAGATTTCATAGACATCAATCCCCTATTTGGTCTTTTTGCAATCAAGAGGAAACTAATGATCGCCTGTTCTTTACTTGCCCCATTTCTCGAGTTGTCTGGGGTGTGTTGAGCAAAGCCCTGGGTTCTAACTCAATTCCTATCTTTTTTGGCAAGCCATGGCTTGATTTCATTCTCTTTTGCCAGGTCATGGAAAATTTCATATGGTTATTTTAGCCTCTGTTTGTTGGGCTATTTGGAATATAAGGAATAGAGTTACTTTTGACAATTTTCATTTGAAATCACAAAGTGTAATTTCCATCTATTCTATTTCCTTGCTTATATACTGGGCAGGTCTTCAGAAGGATGTTGCTGATAAGGAGAAGCTTCTCGAGGGTGCTCACAAGCTCAAGCAGGTGGCGGCTTCAGTGTACGCTCGTCAGGAACACAGTGATGACTCTCGTCAGTTGGCGATCGTGGCTACGACCTGACGATCTTCCTCTTGTTGGCTCTGGTCCTTTAGATTGTTGGTTCACTGTTATTTTGTTGCTCGTTTTATTCCATGGTACATTGTGGTTGTAATAAGATAAACTTTAAAATAGTGATATCAGGTTTTCGTCCCATAGTGTGTGTTTCGGCAGTGAGCGCACAAGTGGGTTTCCTTAATTCCCAGACTTTGTTATTTCCGTTCTAGTAATGGAAAGGGGTGAAAGCCCGGTTGGAAAAAAAAATGATCTTCACTCACTATCCGTTTTTCTGTTGTAGCGTGGTGGTTTTTTTTAAAAAGTGTATGATCTTTCTCAAATCTTACGGGAGCATGGGACGTTTCGAAAAAAATAGGTTTACATGCCTCAGTCTGGCTCGATTAATCGACCAGCATCGCTTATCATGTCCTGACGAGCTAGGATGCGGTGATGTAAGCAACCAGCCACACCCGGCCTTGTTCTTTGAAAACCTGAAGAAAATTAAACAAGTGCCGATGGGAGAGCTAGTGGCAGCATCATGAGCTGATAACGTGGCAGACGTAGTCACTTCTTTGTTTTGGTCAAAAGTTGGTAGCCATATGTTCAAGAAAGAAAGTTGGTAGCCTCAAAACTTATATATCTATGCAATGGCCGGCCTGCTCTTGGACTTCGGGACGACCTACTCATCTTATTTTTCTCGGCCGGCTTAACATCAGTCACTTTTTTTTTGGTCTCTTTCATCTTTGCTGGTTACGCGGGTTTTCCCTCTTGACCTTAGTAGTGTACGTCCGTTCCTAGAAAGGGCAATCATGTTCAGTGAAAAAGACTTGTTTTTTGTACAATAGATATATTCTCTAGAATCCGAGTTCGACCCTTCAGCTAGTTAAAAACATGAAATTGGCTGATATCATGACGAAATTGGGTAATATGAACATCCCTCTAATACTCATGGACAATATGATAATAACCTTGACCAATCTAGTTCAGAACCGATATCTATTCGGAATTCATAGATAGTCCATCAAAGTTGTAACAGCTTTGATGTTGAATGTCGTATATTCACTAGAGCTGCCAGCAAGTGTCTCTTGACTCACAAAATACTAAAAAATGTGGGAATGAAAAAAAAGATTGCATTGTGGTGTAATCTTGAATAATACATGATTGGTACTATCCCCGTTGCGAAATATAAGTCTTTTTAGAAAGCAAGTTTAACTTTCTTCTAAGGCTTATATTTTGTAACAGAGGTAATATAACATTAGATTGTTCTCAGAAAATCAGAGAAATTTTTTCAGGAAAACATAGGGTTTGTAGTGTTTACAAAATCCTCCAAAAATCTTTAGAAAATCCTTGAAACTTGACTGAAGGAACCCCAGCTATTATTCACTTTTCTCATGTTTCTATAATCAACAATTGTGCAAACAATAATTTTGTTTTGCCCTTAGCAGATAGCAACGTAATTGTCCTTTTCAGTCAACCATAGGATGGATTAATAGTGTGCCGTCCTGCCGGCCGGCCTTATGTCATTGGACCTTCTGGAAGAATTGAATGATTCCATACAATAATTATTTTGTTTGCACTAAAAGAAGTTGTTCTGTGGACCATTTGCAATAATTATTTTGTTTGCACTAAAAGAAGTTGTTCTGTGGACCATTTGCCATAAATTTACAAGCCATTGTATGAATTTTTTGTACTTACAAAGTCTCTTTGCTGGCTAGTTGCAACATCAAGACAAGAGTACAGAAATAGAATCATAATCTCGAAGAAACAATAGTACACACATAGAATATCATAACCTAACTCATCCCTAACTCATCGGTTACATACATAACCATCGACCAGAACAAGTCCATATCCACTTATCTTTTTCGATAAGGAGCGCTTTATTACTTAAAAGTTTTAAGCTTACATGGCAAAGGAAGAGTTGGTAGTTGACCTTTAAAAAAGATCAACTGTTGAGGAGCACATTTCTTCTTCCTCGGATGGAAAGCAGCTGATTTTGTTTGACCTGATCCCCTACCTTCAAACCTTGGCAAGCAGAACGAGTCCATTTTAGAGTTTTTCTTTCTTAAAAAAATACTTCATTGACATTTGCCAGTCCCAGAACGCACTACAACTTATAAATACAGGCTTTGGCAGCTGTAACCAACAAGCAGTGTGATTAACTTCTCCTCTACAAAAGCAAACGACCAATGGGTTACTCAAAGCTTATTGCAGCCGCTCTTCTCCTCGCCCTCCATTTCCACGCTCCAACAATGGCCACCGCCGGAGGAAACTCCAACCTCTTCCGTGAATACATCGGCGCCAACTACAACGGCGTCAGGTTTGCGGACGTGCCGGTGGACCCACGCGTCCGGTTCGACTACATCCTCGCGTTTGTCATCGACTATACCACCGCGACGGAGCCCCCGTCTCCGACCAACGGCCAGTTCAACGTCTTCTGGCAGAACTTGGTGCTCACCCCGGCCGCGATCGCCGAGGCCAAGCGGCACAACCCGAACGTCCGCGTGGCCCTCAGCCTCGGCGGCGACACGGTCAGCGGCAGGCCCGTGTACTTCAACATCACCTGCGGCATCGACGCCTGGGTCCACAATGCCGTCGAGTCGCTGACCGGCATCATCCAGCACTACGGTCTGGACGGCATCGACATCGACTACGAGCACTTCCAGGTCGACCCGGCCACCTTCGCCGAGTGCGCCGGCCGCCTCGTCGCGGCGCTCAAGAGCAGCGGCGTGATCAGGTTCGCGTCCATTGCGCCGTATGGCAATGATACAGTGCAGCAGTACTACCGGACACTGTGGGCAGCGCACGGTGACGCCATCGACTATGTCAACTTCCAGTTCTACGCCTACGGCGCGAGCACCACCGCTGAGAAGTACGTGAGCCTCTTCGACGAACAGATGTTCAACTACCCCGGAGCCAACCTCCTGGCTAGCTTCACCACGACGCCGTCCAACACCTCGGTGCCCGTCGACACCGCGATGAGCGCTTGCCAGACCCTGCAGTCGCAGGGCAAGCTCTACGGCATCTTTGTCTGGGCTGCAGACCAGTCAAGGAACCAAGGATTCAAGTACGAGATGCAGGCGCAAGACCTGTTGGCTAATGCTACCGGTTACTAGTCAAACCTTAGCCTCTTGGATGGATTGATTTTGGACTGAAACCATATGTGGAATGAAACATGTGCCAAATTCAAATTGTTCATTCATAGGAGCTAAGTATGGAATATATGTTCGTTCTACGCTGTGCTGACCGGATCATGACCTAATTGCACACCACTAAAGTTACTAAGCCTAATTGCAGTTGGGATAAGGCCTCCAGAGCCTGCCAGGCCTCTCCTAGTTGAACGACGACAAACTGCCGGGGGAGTGATTTGGCTAGGCAGGCTCACTAGAGACAAAGAAGACAGGAAGTTGACTAATGGAGGATGAAGAAATGGATGGAGACTAGACGAGAAGATGGGCCGTTAGATTCTAATCAGAAGGTAGGCAAAATCTACAGTGATTTCAGGAAAAAAATAGTTCGCCTACTAAATATTACCTCCATTCCACTCATCAGATAATTGCGGTCTTCAGAGTTCCATTCAGAATTGGAGGAAGGTCCATCCTTGTCCCGTTGTTCACCTGGCTTACTGTGAACAACTCCTTTCAACTTTATACTTGTGCTGATCGGATTATAACCTGAAAATCATGTTGAGCTGCCACCAGTTAGATTACAGATAAGTTGCTGTTGGACGACTATGCAAGGGTCTTCCACTCCCAGGCATCACTGCCAAGGGCACAGTTGGTCCGTCGGGTCATCTAGCGTCTGACATAGAACTACATTGGTCAGAGTATGCTCCACTCCACGGTTGTTCTTGATGTGAATGAGTTGTTGTTACTTCCTGGTGCCATTCTGGTATGAGGAGGATTTTGTTGGACGTGGAGGGATGGGAGGCTCCTCGGCAGGAATCTCCCACGTCCCTTTAAACATCACTTAAGCTTTTCATTACTAATTCTGCCTTGGGAACAACAAAAATAGGATATTAACATTAGCAATGCTATGGTGATATGACAAAATGAACATAGTGCTGGAGGGCTCCCAGTGTTAAAGAAAAGGTCCGAGCACCAGTTTCTATCCCGGAGCCAATGCAAAAAAAAGAGGTTAATTTTGCTGCAGTGTGCAAATAGGTAATCATGCAAGTATCAGGTTCAGTACTTGTAGCACAATGTAGCCTTTTTTACAAATCTCCAAATGTTCAGCATTCTTGATTTGACTTGATATGGTAACATGTTAAACCCCATTTGGTGGGCATGGCCCTTATTAGGCTGCAACTAGTATAATTGTGTACGCCAACTCACTACATGGTTCCTATTTGCAATTCCTTGAATGGCTTATTCATCTTTTCAATTAGAATTATTAAAAATAACAATTTAATCTGAACATTTGCTGATGACACCAAAGAATACTAGTTATTAGCACGTTGCATTGTTTAATTTCCAATTAACTTGGAACAGTCCATGCACATAGGATTACATATCTAGGATTCACTCCAGCCATATAGGGATTTTAATAAATGGTTCAGCAAAATTATTTGTTAGAAGAAACACCAAGAAAACATCTCAGTGCCATGACTGTATGCAGAGCTGTGGCCATCTAGTAGATACAGAATATTGTGGTTATTAAATAGTATATCAAAAATATCTTGGTTGAGGTAGCGACAGTTTGCTGGCATTAGCTACATGGAGGGGAACTACTTACAAAGATCCATTTTAATACATGATGAAATTACTTCAGGTCTGCAGCCAGCCTCATGGTGAGGGTCAATAGCACTGAGTTGGCATCAGGAAAACAGAGACATTAGAAAGCACCACAAAAAGGGAGCTTGGATAAAATGACACAATGCACTTGGAGAGACGCGCATGCATGCAAATTACAAAAATCTGGCAGACTGAGAGAATACTAATATAGCAAGGGAGGATGATCTTGCAAGACCCACAGGGGCTTCTGACAAGAAATGTAAATGACAGTTATCTCTCAAAGTAGGACTCCTATATGAGTTCTTAATAACTCAACTGTAGGATTACCTACTGGATTAATGGACCACTAACTAGATGTGCCAGGCATCAACAACATATATGAAGACACCTGATTTTGCAGACAAGTAAGATATAATTTTGTTGTCATCTCATAAGCTAAGAAACAGCATAAGAAAGTATTAAGTTAAGAAGCACATTCATGCCTAAATGAAAACAGGGGTTCAGAAGTCTACCAACCATGGAAGGGAAAAATAATTTGACAAAAACATATGAAATATGCAGGTAGGTTTAGCTATCTGTTCTCGGGACAGTAAAAATCTGGATAGCCGATAATTCATGTCATCTAGTATCACAACTGGAATTAACAAATTTGAGTACAGGGTGCAGTACAAGATCGAGATAGTAGTGAAGATATATTTTTAAAACACTGAAAAAATTAGATTATATGTCATCTAGCAGAGCCAGCTTGCATCTGTTAATGCCTAACTCTGTTTGAATAAAGCATATCCTGTAAATGTAACACCTGAGGTTAATCTAGGCAGACTGGATACCACACTAAACCTATGTTAAACATTCTAACCATTTGCTGGGTTTAAATCGTAATATAAAAATATAAACAACATAGATTTACTCGTGCCAGTTACTTTGCTGGAAGCCCTTGATTGGTGCAAACAACAGGAGATTTACTCTTCACAGTCTATAGTATTTGGAGGAGATAATAGGCCCTATACAGAAATTCTACTCAAACCAGAGGAGACTTAGTCTTTACAATCCATAGTATTTAGAGGAGATAATAGGGGCTATACAGAAATTCTACTACTTGGGATTTTCAGTTTTTTGAGATCAGTTGTGCCTAGAACTCAAAGCATCAGTCAGTAGGTCATTCAGTAATACAGGAGAAAATTAAAGAGGAAAACTGATACTTCCACAACAGTTAATCTCTTCAAACAAAGATAATGCATAAAGAACAAAGAGCTTACAAGAACTAGAACAAGCAACCAACAATTAAATCAAAACTGCATCCTCAGCAGTAAGCAACATATTGTGGCCATCAACAAGTCCAAAATTGTACCTCACATAAAAGAAGTCCAGAATTATGATGCGAAGTCTAAAACTGCAGGGCTAACAGAGAACAATCCACTGCTTCCATATCAGTAGTCCATAAAGATATCAAGAGTGAAGATACACCGTGCCTCTACAGAATGGCTTGATCTCATACTCCCTAGTTTCAGTATGTGTGTGAACATGACATGAGGATGAACAAGTTCATAACCATATAATGCTTTCTTCTTAACTGAATGATGACTCCGATTACTAGCTTCATGAAGCATTAGCAACAACCAAACCAGCATGCGACATAGATGCTACACCAGAGAGAACCAACATTTAGTTAAGCAAGAACACTGAAACAAAGCTTGCCAGCTTACTGTGCAGAGTACAATAATAGCGGTACAGCAAACAGCACCATGTTCTTGGTTCATGCAAATCTGAATCTAGCGGGCACTTGCCCTCTGCAAGCATCAGCATAGTCTTCAGCGAAGCGTGGTACAGTTTCCTTGTACGGGTGTATGTACTTCTCCATGAACACCTTCTCGGTTATCACGACTGCGGAATAGTAGTCCCGGTTGTGATCCAGCAATCCATTTTCCTTGAGAAACTTCAGAACATAGTAGCGTGGTCTGAGCCGGCCTTCCAGTCTATAATTGATCAGTACAGCACGATGGGCAATGTACGCCGGTTCCAACCCCACCTCGGAGATGAGGAACTCGGACGCTCGCTGCAGCGATTCCTTTGACTTCTTGAGCAGTATAGGAGACTTGGACACAGCGATGCTCACATCGGCATCCGACCACCTGAAAGTCTTCTTGAGCTGTTCCACTTTGACGGCGATCTTCTCCTCGGTGAGGAACGAGACGGCATGGAGCGTCTGCCTGAACATCCCGGAGCCGCGTGGCACGCCGAGACCCTCGGCGCACGCCACCATAGCCTTGAGGCGGTCCAGGTCGGTGAGGATCATCCTCGGGGTACTGATGCACAGCTTGACAATGTCGCAAGCACCTAGCCCGCAGTACTCCCGCAGGAAAGCGACATTGGGCTGTACTACCTTGTCGAGGCTGGACTTGAAAAGGTAGGAGTTACCCTTGAGCACCCGGAGGACATTCTCGTAGGAGCCCAAGAGTGACAGGTAGTAGTGCATGCTTGGGAGGATGGATCTACAGCGGAAGCTGTCGCCGGCAAGCGGTACGAGGCGCGCAATCTCGGAACTCGATAAGCCGAGGCCGGTGAGACCGTCGGCGACGGGGGCCAGGGTTTTCTCCACGCCGGCGCAGAGGAACTTGGGGTCCTTGGCGACGAGCGCGGCGACGTCGGCGGTGGAGAGGCCCAGGCCGGCCAGGAAGGCGCGGACGGCGTCGGGATTGGCGGGGGACTTGAGGTGGGAGAGCCTCGCGGAGGCCTTGAGGGCCTGGGCTCGGGTGAGGCCGCAGGAGTCGACGAGGTACTTCTCGGCGGCGAAGCCGGGGCCAGGGGAGACGGCGGCGGCGGACGCGGCGACGGAGAGGAGGCGGTGGAGATATGCGACTGGGGAGGCGGAGGGGGGAGAGAGGATACGGTCGATGACGCAGCATCGGAGCCGGAGGCGGAGCATGGCGGCGCCGGCGAGAGACTGGGGAAGATTTGGGAGTCGTGGTCTGAAACTCTGAACCCCGCCGTGCCAACAATACAATAGTGGGCTGGGATGGGCTGGGCTTATACTGCACTAGACCATACCGCAGGCCCGGCTGGGCTTCAGGCGAGGCCAGACAAAGGCCGTAGGAAAAAGGAATTTGCTTCTCGGAGGCTGCGTCCTTCCCAGCCTGGCCGCGCGTCATTGGATGGCGCGTCGTTGGATGGTCAAGATGCGTCCACGTCGACGTTTCTATCAAGCGAGGCCGGACCGGGTAAATTCGCCATTTACTGCATGCACCGACCGACCAAGCATTCTGTGGAGAGAGAGGTGACGCACAATAGGTTGGCGACGGCGCTGCGTCTCCGCGCTGCGCCGCTGGGGATTTCGCCCACCGGCGAGCGCCAGCTTCTTCCCTCTCTTCGGTACGCTGATGACCACCATCTTTCTCCCTCCCTTCCTCGCCGCATCCGGTTTCCGCCCCCTCGCGCTCCCCCGGCATGGTTTTCTTACGCATATCAGGTGCGCCCTGCAGGTACGAGTAGTGCTGCCGGCGATCGATTCCTCCATCGACGACCACCTTCCTCCCGTTCACCACTACGACGGTGCATATAATCTCGGTCCTCCTCACTACCCGTCCTCCCTTTTCCCCACCGCGCGTCATCCGGATTGTGTTCCTCATTCATGTCAACTCCTCCCGCAGGTACGAGAAGTAGGTCAGGAGACCTGTTCGTGTGTTGAGGAAGCAAATCCTGGTGTCGACCATGGTGGTGAGTTCATCTCCTTTTTCTACCCCCTTTTCTCATGTTGTGTTCTGATTTTGCTCTGAATCACGATTTTTAGTGTTGTGGTTAGGGTTTTTCAGTTGTTTGATTAGTCTGTACCGATGCAGCTTAATATTCATGTGTTTTTGTTGTCTATGGTGTTTTATGTGTCTAGGTGTCCAGATTCATGTGTTTTTGTTGTATTCATATATAATTGCTTTGATGTTATTTAGGTGGTGCTAGGGTTTAGACTATTTTTTTGCTACATGATACTTTATTGCTGGAATTCTTGTTCTATTTTCTTCAGATATTTTTTCCTGCTAAGCAGAGTGCTTCGCCTGATTTAATTTGTATGCTATTATGCTTCAACTGATTAATTTGTATGCTATTTATGCTTCATCTGATTAATTTGTATGCTATATACAGTGCTTCATCTGTGTTTTTATTGTTTTCATTCATGAAATTTAGTGTAGTTTTTGTTGATTTCTGCAACAGATAATATGAATTATGTGGTGGTGGTGTTTCTCAGTGGTTCAACCCAGAAAATTGATCTGACGGCTTTATTTGCATCAACTTGCGTAGCATAGAAGAAATGTAGGCTTTCTGCTTGTCTCCTCTCAAAATACTCAATAGTCATAATCATATCACGCTCCGACATATTTGCTCGCAGCATGGTTCGTATGTTGGACACATCTTTCTTCACATAGGGAAGGCATCTCGGGTCACCTCCATGCACACTCCCTAGGCAACCCATTATCTTAGTTGTGCAAATGTTTTGGTTATGCAAAGTTTGGAGGAATTGGATGTCCTCTTCAAGCACCTTCCTGTGTGAGCGATAGTATCTTCTCCTACCAAGTTGCTTCACCATAGAATGCGTGTGTTGTTTTGTAAAAAAAGGTCATTCCATTCCTTTTTCCAACCATCATATGTGCTTTGCACTCATGTCGGAGCAGTTTGTTTCGCTTCCTCTCACTACTAGGAAAACGTCTATAGATAATACAGCTACCCGTAGCGCATGTGTGTACATGCGCTGCGGGTATGTCACATACCCGTAGCGCACCATATATAAAATGCGCTACGGGTATATGTAGGCCCGGATGGGGAGCTCTGCCCATACTTACCCGTAGCGCATGTGATATACATGCGCTACGGGTAAGTGTGGGTAGAGGCAGTCCAAGTTACCCGTAGCGCATGTGTTTAGGTGCGCTACGGATAGTTAACTACCCGTAGCGCAGCTAAACACATGCGCTACGGGTAAGTGTGGGCAGAGCTCTCTGTTCACCCCGGACGGAAACGAAGCAACCCCACACCACACCACGCAAACCCTATCCCATTTCTCCTCCTCCCTCCCCACCCACGCTCCACGACAGAGAGGCGGCGCCGGTCGCCCAGCAACATCTGTTCGCCGGAGCGCGTGTGCGTGAATCCATGCTCGCGGCTCCGTCGAACTCGCCAGTCCGCGTCGCGCGCGCGTTGCCCGGCACGCCGCCGAGGTCGCAAGGCCGCCGCCGCCGCCGCGAGCCACGGCGGGTCGTCATCCCCAGCCACTTCCCCTGCGCCGCAGATGGACGCCGGAGACCGCACGCTCGATGTGCACCTGCCGGAGCCCTGGACCATCACGCCGTGGACCATCACGCTCAAGGTACAGATCCTTCTCGTGTAGGCCTATTTTTTTTCCCCTCCCCCGATCTAGTCGTCCCATCTTTTTCCATAGTCAACATTTGCTGGACCTCCCAGAAGAGTGCGTCGACAGGATGTTTGCTTGAAATACAATGAGACACACACCTGATACAAACTATATCTACTTACATGTTTCTATGCTCTTTCTTCTAAATTGTTTTTCAAGAATTGTGATTTATATTTAGTCAGATATTCTTAGAGACAGGTATGAGAAGTAGCTCAGTTAAGATGTGGGCAAATGTTGGTTCTGCAAAAGTCTGCTTAAGAAGGGATTATAATTCGATTTTTAGAGATAAGTATTCTAACCAATGGCGGAGCTAGCTCAATATTAAAGCCTGCGCAAAGTCTCTGTGCGCTTCCATTAGTCAGCATTTTGCCTGCTCAAATTTCTTTGAATCTTCACTATCGGATAGAATTACATAGTAGTTCACCAGCTGGCTGCCCGGGCCTGTGTGGCTCTGCCACTGATTCTAACAGACACATTGGTACAACAAATGGAAAGTTGATTCATCATGTGATTAATTAATCTGTGCTTCTATGTGTAACTATTCCCTGATGTTGTTTGTCTTACTTATTTGCTATCCTGCAGTGTACCAATTTTGGCTTCTTGAAGATCAAAGCCTGGTATTTCTAATTACATTATTATAGTTTCTTTTTCTTCAGATGTTCATAGAAAATACATGGTTCTTTGTTTAGCTCAAAAACTATGTAATTGCAATCAATTTCTTTCTCCATTAGACAATATGCTATGCCAGGGGACGCTATTGTGTTTCCTTTGTTTTCCTAGAGACTTACCTTTCGTGTCATTGATCATTAATCAATAAAATGAATAAGAGAAAAGGCATAGAGCACATAGATACAAATAGCTACATGGCTCAACAAAAGTATCCGAGTTTTGCGTTTTTGTAACCCACTAAACCGCAGAATTTTTACTTTGCTAGAGCATTTGAGTTGCCTTTTAGTGTTGCCATGCAAGTGTTGCATATGTAGTCTCTGTACTCCAAAGGAGTGCAACATGAGTACTTGTCTTTCCGTTTTCTGGCTTATCATCAGCCCACAGTAGGAATCATGACTTCAAGTAGAAAGTCTCCCTAACCCCACAAGGAAAGGCATGCATTATATCAACTCTTCAAGGGGAGAGGCATATGATTGGAAATTTATTGTTCTTTATCTTTTTTTTTGTTATAGACGATATATTCAGTTTATCTCTTCTCTATGGTCTTTCAGAAATGCTTTCTGTGAAATGTTGTGTTCCACTTAAAACAAGAGATATCTAAATTTTGTGCATTATTCAAAACTAAAAGCTTCATGGAGTCATTATTAGGAGATATTATGATGGAAATTCCAATTTGTTCATTAACAAGGTTGTAATATTTTACTACACACAGGTTTGCGATGAGATAAATGATGCACCATCTTTATTAACTGCTGATGTTGGAATACCCCTGGAAACTCACTCAAAAGAGAACACACTCCCTGACGTTGCTTCCAGTTCAACTTGCAAAAAATCAGAGTGCAAGTGGATACATATGTGTGTTTTCTAGAGAAGCAGATCTAATGTTCTGTTTAAGATTAGTCGAGTTCATTCATGCGTAATTCTAGAAGTTTTGGTGAATCTACGCCATGCTTTAATTTTAATTCTTTGAATGATGTTGTCTGAGTAGTAATTGCAGCCTACAGATGCATAATCTAGCTCAAATATGGTGTGTGTTTGCAAGGCTGTTTGTTGCATGAATCTAGCTCTTATATATGGTAGGACGGTCATAGTAGCTTCAATTATTTATTTCATCATGAGCTATGTTTGCCTCCAGAGGTAGATTGGAATGATGTAGAGTGGACCCGTCTCCTCTTCTTTCTCTGAATCTTTGGTGTTGAATGACGCTGGGGGTCTGTATTGCAGGAGTCTGGCAGTGGTATCTCTTTGATGTTCTGGATGTTGTCGTTTTTGTCTCTTCGGTCTACGTTCCTTATATATTGCTTTTAATATTCTAAGGTTCGGGAGGGAGTGAAGATCAGGCGATTCCTGCTGCTCTGTATGTCGCTGTAGGCCTGAATACTCCGCCGCCTCCAGTGTATGCATTTGCTGGATGTTATGGTGTCTTGGGTTGCGAGGTGTTTTGGCTGAAGCCTTTTTGTGATGCAGGAAATTCTAGGCCAGAAGACCTCTGTGTCAAACAATGAGGGCGACGATCTGAGAGATGCTGATCTAGAATCTCCGTTGGGAAACATTTAAGAAAAAAAATATGTTGCCTGTCTTCTTTTCTTTCTCTTTGCTGCCTGTTATGTGACGGCCATTGCTTACCTGCCGTCTTGTTTACAGGGAAGTAGCTGTTAACGACAGCTGTTCCATGAAGGTTCTGACAAAGTTTGTTGCGGCGTTAAACACACATGTTATCCTTTTTGTTGTGCGTTTCCTGATTTTGCCTAAATCTTTTTTCTAGCATGCAAGGAGGCACAATTAACTGACATTTCGTTGCAACAATTGGCATCAGGGGTGCATTTATCACATCGTCAGCAGCATGTATGTTCGTTGGTGTGTATGTAATAAGAAATGCGTTTTGGTCCTGTGTTTTCTTTTCCTTAGCCCTGTGGTGTGTCGGTACACAAAAGTGTAAGCCCAGGCCTGTTTATGCTCCGCATTTTGGCTCCACGACATGAAGTATGCAACGATTAAATTATTTCCATTGTCCACCACAATACGCAACTACAACGCTTTGCAGGCGGGCGCGACGAAGCGCGCCGGCCCGTCTAGTCATCTTTAAATTGCACAATATTATAAGCATGGTGTTATATGCTGTTAGACTAATACAGGCAATGGTCCCAAACAACTGTTCTAACAATCCACTCCGTATCAATCGTGTATGACAAGTACAATGACAAAGTGGATCAAACATTGGCGAGGACTGGAAACAAATGTAAGTCATTGTAACTTCAGGCCTGTGTAACTTTATACCATAACACAAAAGCTTCTAAGCATCAATTTTGACAAACTTATTCCTTTGTAGAAAAAGACGAGTTCAGAATTCTCCCTTGTGAAGACTAGCAAAGCGATCTTAGTGGAACTGTTATGGTTCCTTACTAGTTACTACTTACTACCATGATTAGCCCGCTTGATCGAAACAAATAATGTCTTTTTTAGAGTCAAAATATTAGTATGTTATGTCATTTTGAGAGTTAAACGATTATGGATCTATGCTATGTTCTGAACATTACTTCATCAATGAAATATGATATTTTTCTAGCTTGAATCATATTGTTTTCAACGCTTGTGTGCGAATAAGGGCCCCTTGCTGTCATTTTGCACCTGGGCCCTGCTTAACAATGGGCCGGCCCTGTCTAACAGATGCAATTTTGCTTATCCTTTGTTATATGCCTTCTACAGGATCTGTTGCCTAGTAAGCCGGAGAACTTCAAGGATAAGGTGAAGGAGGAACAGAGAAGATCAAGGAGCTCCTTTCCATGAGTTATTTGAGACTCATACCTATGTACTTCATTGACAGTGTTGAAGAACATAGTGGTATTCTCTCATCATGCCAGCATGTTGCTAATCAAGTACGGGGAATTGATCTTTGATGAAGAAGCATAAATAATGCTTCTATATGTAGCTAGCCTGTTGTAGCCTTCGATACGTTTGAACCTTAGTTTTTCTAGAGTGAATGAGCTACTTCATGTTGTAAAACTATTGGCTGTTATGAATGAACAACTATGTTATCAATATATGGATGCAATTGATTATTGTGTGATCTTTTATTCTGTGTTGAATCATAAGTGTGATATTGTGCTAAAAGCAAAGTACATATATACTGCTGTTAGATTTCATATTTATTTAAATCAAAAAAATAATACCCGTAGCGCATGTGT